>CAWUFW010005200.1:690811-1381622 GCA_963921515.1 Calotriton arnoldi | reverse complement strand
GCAGCATGTATTATGTCATCCCTGGTAGGCCATCCAAACTGACACCACAGGTCTGCTACTGCAGCCTGGGTAAGGTGGTGCCTGCACCCCTTGCTGTGGTATAGGTTACCTATATCACTGAATGCATACACACATATAAACCTATAAGTCACTCCTAAGGCAGGCCTTATCAATCCTAAAGGCAGAGTGCATGGTTCCTATGTGAGAGGGTGCCCCTGCATGAGCAGGGCCCCTCTGCAGCGTTCGGAGACCATCTCTGATGCTGTTTGTAGTGCAGCCTGACCATATACTCTTAAACGCATTATATCCTCGCGGTAAAATGCTAACTATGGAATGGCTGCATCTAAACATGTCGTGTTTGGTGTCAAACATCTTGGAATACTACCCCCCGCCAATCCTGGCGGCGGGGGTAGCATTCCACCCTTCTAGAGGGAAAGGCATGTTAACTCTGACGAGTCCGGTAACTTCTTTCCAGAGCCCTGGCATCACAAAATGGATGCTGCTGCCACAGACACGAGTCTGGCCTCCTGCTGCTGGACGAAACTCCGGCAGGGGAGGCCTGGACAATAGGTTTCCTGTCCCAGGGAGGTGTGACCACCTCCCCAGACAGGACAATGTGTATTGGGGCTGGGCGGGAGCACTTTCGGGTGCTTTGAAGTCCTGCACTGGGGGCACATTTGGTGTCCCTGTGCATACCCCAGTTCAAACCGGATCAGGGGCTTGCAGCCCCTGCTTTGGCGCGAACTGGACAAAGGGAAAGGGGTGTAGCCACCCCTCTGCCCTGACCCACCCATAGGTGGGGCCACAGAGTAGTCCATCCCCTATTTTTAGAATAAAGGTAGGAACCCAGTCCCTAGGACTTTAGATTATACCTGGACGAAACTCTGAAACAGAATCCTGGACCTTCGACGCTCTACTCACGATTAGAGGACTGAAGAATCTCCCTTGGGGTCAAGGAGTGACTCCCTGCTTGGCAGGCACCAAAGAAGCATCTGTCCGGTTCGCATCACTGAAGCTCCCGTTGGACGCCAAAGTCATCGCATCACCAGAGGTGGATTCTCAGACTTCCCGAGGCTACCCTGAGTCCCCAGCAAAGCTGAGGCCCGTGGCTATCGTGGGTGACTTGAGACCGTGACCCCTGGACACCGAGCACATTTGCAAGTGCACCATCTTCTGGGTCTCCCAAGAAGTCGTGCTTTGGGCTCCGAGTAGCCCTAGCCTCCAGCACCACCTGCACCGAAGATCACTGGCCCCCACTCCACGAGTGTCCTGTAAGCCAGCTCCACGTGCGGTGTCACGAGGCTCCTTCGCGGTCGCTAGCCCGTTGGCTAGTAGCCCTTAACGAAGGCCAATCTTTTCTTTACTTGGCAGTCTGGTTGCTCCAGGCCTGCCCTCACTTACCCTCGCTGGGTGAGTTCCCCAGACCTTGCTGGTCTGCATCATTGACGATCTATATCTTACTCAAGACTTGCCGTTGCCAAGGTTTGTTGGGTCCAATCTGGTCGCCGACACCTCTGCACTCGACAGACATCGAGCAACAGCCCGAATCCTGCTCCTGGTTGCCGACAACGCCTCCCGGACCTCGTGGCTGAAGAGTAAATACGACCATCATCGAACCTGAAGCACTCGACATCGGTGGGCATCTGTCCATCGCCTCCTGGTCACTGGCTAGTGACCCAGACTCTGTCCCCTCTGCTTTCAGGTTCTTCAGAACTCCGATCCACTCTTGGATCCACCCGGACACTTTTCTCCTGGTCGCCAGCAGCACTTTGCAGCAGATCGCCATAAGAACCGACGACGAAACCCGACCCCGAAAGGCTATGCACCCGGCTTCCTGGGTGAGGTAACACGAGTACTCCGGTGCTCCCATGGGTAGAGACTCTTCAAAGTCCTAGATCTCAAAGGGTTTTGTCCTAGTCCTCTTTTAAGTGTCCCTTTCCTCTATTTTCCCGATCCCGACTTTCTCCATAGAAGTTAACGGCGTATCGCGGTTGTGTATTTACACTGCACGCGTCTCCCGTGGGTCCCCTGTGTCACTACCTTGGGTGGTTCCTTGTGGTCCAAGCACTTCTAGAGGCTCTAGGCCTAGTGTCTAGTTCAGTCGTGGGTTCGCATACCACTTTATTGGTATATGGTTTGGCACGCCCCTAGGGCCCAAACGTGTATTTGTGCTATTACTGTGATTTAAGATCTTATAACCTATGTATTTCGAACTCTAGCCTCATAAAGAGACTAGAGGGGTGTGTTTAGTAATAAATACATATATTTTGAATATATACCTGGTGTGGTGCTCTTTCATTTGGTCACTCAAGAGATTATAGACTGGTAAAACAAGCTGCTTTACATTCCTTCAAGACTTAGCCTGAAGGCTGCTCTCCATAGCTACCACTAGGATAGCTTTCAATAAGGTTGTCTTTAACCTACCTACCATAAGAGTCGATTTGGACTGGTGCAAGGTGCCCACTATAATTAGTGGACAGCATATGCCAGGCCAACTTCTCACAATTATATCCTCATTACGTGTGCCCGGGACCGTACCTACTGTAGTACCAGGTTGTACAGCAGGCACGGTCATTCAGAGTGAAATTGTTTGGGTGCAGATCCAGATTCCAGCAGGGCAGTTCTGCCTCTCCTTGTAATTTCAGGCAGCAGATCTGAGAGACTATGCCGCTCTCACATATGTATTCAGTGTTCTGGGGTGACAAGAAGGGAGGCACCTCTGTCCAATGAGATGCCATAGCCACCCAAAAGCATGACAACTTCCTCTAAAGTGTGGAATCTTCTAGTACCACAAAGCACTGCACTTCCAAAATCCAACATGGATGATTTCTCTCCAGAGGAGTAAGAGCTCGCTAAACCAACCCACAGTGTGGCTCATTTCCATTATCTCTCCTCCCCCTGACCTCTGCAAATTCATTTCTGTCCTAAGACTCCCATCTGGCTGGGGCACAGGATCTGAGGGTAGGTAAGCCTGGCAGCCTTACTGATCTGCTCTCCCTTTGAGCACAGTTTAATTTACCCAGCCCCCTCTGTATGACCCATCCTCCGCAGTCTCAGAGCTCTCTCCATCAGATAACCTCTGCTCCGGCCAATCCACTTATCACCTAATCAAAACAGACTGGCTAAGCCTGTTGAGGCTGACCAATCAGCAGAGATTACTAGAAGGCTGGATTTGTTGTTTTTTTTGTCCTCATATCACCATGGCTACTGCACTCTGGGCCTTTTGTAAACACCCTCGGTCCTTCTGTGGTCCATTGCAGTTTCACGCCCTTAACCTCCACGGCACTGGTCTTTTTATGGGGGAGCAAAACCCCCACCCCCAAGTCCATGGCCTGGTGTAATCATAGGACCATATGTCGATGTTTCTGACCACCCTAGGGATTATCCTGGGCCCTGACCTGACCACTTAAGAATGTCCCCCCAAATTTCTTCTGACCGACGTGGGATGCATTTGATATCTATGTTGCATGTCCACTTAACTACACTTAACCATACAATGGGGTGTGGAGGAAGAGGGTCCAACCAACGTTTGCAGATCTCCCGCCTGACCAAGAGCAACAGATAGAATACTAAGGCCCTTTGCCTACTGTTTAGGGAGTGTTGTATGCCACTATCTACCCCAAAAGCACCAGGGTTTCCGTCAAAACTACATGCTCTTCTAGAATAGCCCTCATAGTGGCTTCCACAGTCTTCCAGAATTCTTTTATCACTGGGCATGTGAAGAAAACATGAACATCATTGGCACTTAGATGATTACATCTCTTACATCTGGGGACCGGCTGAGACACAAACTTGGCCAATCTTTGCGGAGTCCAATACAACCTATGAATGACAAAGAAATTATGACGTTTAAGATTAGCAGGTATTACTGTAGCATATAGTAATTTCAGAGAATATGTCCACAGAGATTGTATGTTTCCTTCCTGAAGTGAGTCCGCCCAGATCTCAAAGGGAACCTTCAATTTCTCTTCCTCTGCCTCCAGAAATTGCCCATACCACTTTGCCACTTCTTTAACTTTCGGGCTGACTTCCTGGAGTGAAGCCTCGAAATCCCATGGACCCCCTACGTCCTGTGAAACAGTTGAAAACCAAGAAGTAAGCTGCAAATACTTAAACCTGGAAAAGTCTGTTGCCCGTCCTAGCATTCAATACCTCCCAGGGTGTCACGCCTCCTGTTGTTATCAAATCTCCCCATTTAGTTATCCCTGCCTGATTTAAGGGCAGACCTAGAGCATCTTTCAAGCATTCCGGCGTCCCCGGGGATTCCCAAATTCGGGCAAATTCTGAAAAATAACCAATCTTTAGTAACCTCCTTACTGCAAGCCAAAGACTCAATGCGGATTTTAAAACCTTTAGCCTTACTTTTTTAAAGAATTTTTGGGCTCCAAATTTATATAGAAAGGCTACTGGGCCCAACTGTTTGGTCATTTCCCCCAATATTAAACTCCAGGTGGAACAGATGGGCTCCCCTACCAACATACGAATATTTTTAAATTGAAAAGCCATACAATAAAGTCTGAGATCCGGCAATGCTAACCCCCCCCTTCTTAAGGCTACTTCTTAGTTTTTTCCAAGAAAGGCGAACCCCCCGGGAAGCCCATATAAAACTAGATATTTTCCCCTGTATTTTATTGATTTCCTCCTTGGGGAAATTGAGTGGAATACAGTTGAAGAGGTATGTAAGCTTCGGCAGAACGGACATTTTTACTAAGTTAACCCTCCCGTAAATGGTCAAAGGTAGGTTCTTCCACCTGGCTAATAGCCTATCCACCTCCTTTACCACCCTCTTCGGATTACGTGTAGGAATCTCATCAATTTTATCTACTATGACTATCCCAAGATATTTCATCTCTGTGCACACTCTACCAACCCACTTCTCCATATTCCAACACATTACTTCTGTCTTTGATAGATTCACTAAATACCCAGAGAAAGCCCCATATTCTTTTGTCAGTTGTTCCATCCTGGTTAATGTTTGAGCCGGGTCAGAGGTGTAAATTATCAAGTCATCAGCATACAAGGCAATTTTACTGTGTGAAGGGAGCTGATGTATGGGGATAATCTGATCGTCATTTCTTAAAATATGCGCCAGGGGTTCGATATATATATCAAAAAGGAGGGGAGACAGGGGGCAACCCTGCCTCGTCCCTCTGTCAGGGAGCCATTTAGGAGGATTTTAGCCGTAGGGCACTCATATAGTTTTCGAATTGCCCTAACAAAATTGGTACTGAAGCCCATTGTGCCTAAAACTGCCCAAAGGAATGCCCAACTGACACGATCAAAAGCCTTGGCGGCGTCTATAGTTAGAAATCTGGATTTTGGCTAACAGAAGATAAAGCACTATAACTTCTCTTTTGTATTAGTTATGATAAAGTCAACAGTGGCAAGTTGTTGAATTAATCAATACCAATCTTTTAAGTCTTTGATTGATATGTACTCCTTTCCTAGCAATAGTTATACCTAAAGTAATTATTGCAATGTTAGCCAATGGAGCTAAGTATCTATAATGGGGAAAAAATTAAATGAGCAGTTTTTCCCTCACAAGGAAATATAAAATATCTTTTATAAGGTCCCTGCTTATAGTTACATGACTCCATCCCCCACCCCTGGGACACCTAGGGAAGACCTTGGAGGTGCCTAATATATAAAAATAAGGCAGATTATCACTTTAAAGTGCCCATACCACCAAAGTCCAGTTTGCATACATTATACTTTTAAAGATGGCCCAAAAAGCCAGGCTGCCTTTAAAAGGACAGCAGGCCCACAGCAGTGCACACATGCAAGGACATGAAATCTGCTGGTCCTCTAAACCTCCTTGCCCTATTATATACTAGGGACTTATAGGTAGGGGTGTGCAGTAAACTCTGCTCTGCTGGTGGAGTTGACAGAGTTTTGACACTCCGGGCTCTGCTAGGAACGCGGAGTTCGGCAGAATCTCAGCAACCGCAGGTGGAGCAGAGTTAACTGGTGTGCTCACCCTACTGTGAGTTATGCGCAGGCCCTTCACACAATTACTCTATGTATAGTGGCTGAGAAGAATCCTGCGTCTCCTAAACAACAAATTGAAGTTGAGAACGGCGGCCGACTGGATCTCCTAGGAGCCATGAGCGCATGTCCTCACGCGATGCAGGCGATTCCTTGCTCCTTATGATCTGCAGGAGGGGAGTAGGTTTTTAGCCAAATGGACATCATAAAAGTTCAGCAAAGCTCACCCAATCTCACCTGTCAGAAAATGCACAAAATTGTGTATCGCTGCTTATAGGGATTGCGTATTGCTGCTCATTTTCTGCCTTCTTCTGTGGCGGAGTGTATACACGTGTGTGGGTCTTGCGACCCATCCCCCATTGTGCAGACTGCACACCATCCCTCCTCCCTGATCATAGCCCTCCTATCCCTAACTCCAGAGTGAGCATTTCCCAGTTGTTGGAAAGAGGAAAGAAATGTGGCCTTAATTATCATACGTAAAAGGCCAGAGCAGAGGACAGTAACTTAAAGTGGGTGCAAAGGAGTTGACGAAATAAAAAGTGCAGAGTCACGCTTGTGGAGTTTGTTGGCCCAGTGAGTGGCGACGGGCAAGTTTTGTGCAGGAGAGAGGAGCTGCAGCTCAGTCCACCCCATGTCCATTCATCCACCAATCACCCGGGAAGGGAGCTGCAGTACAGACCCACACACACAGGACACCCCCAGCTCATGCTTTACAGAGGTTTTTTGGCTGTTTTATCCAATGCCTGAGACTTTTAAAATTTAGAGTTGGATCTGTGCCTCACAGGCTTGACCAGAGAGAGGGACTTTGTGCCTGGGAGCTTTGCTACTTATAGTTAAACTGACCACTCCGAAGCCAAGGTTGGGAGAGCCGCCCGAGAACTGGCTGCCTCCAGGCGTGGTGCACTCTGTGTGGGAGAGGCATCGACATACTGACAGTTCCCCTCAAAATGCAAAACTACAAGTATGAGAACATGATGGTCCCTGACAGCAGGAATGGGGGCAACCCAGCACTGAACAACAACAGCAAAAAGAGGAGCAAGAAGGTGATTCTCATCTCTGAGTCCCACACTGTTCAATGTTTACATGAGTCCGCTGGCAGAGATAGTCCATCCATTTGGCATAAAAATAGTTACCTACGCCGATGACACACAGCTCGTAGTGGCCTTAAACCACCCTGAAAAGTCATCCGGCAGCCTAGGTCGCTGCCTAGAGAAGGTAGCCAAATGGATGGAGCTCTCTTGCCCGAAACTAAATGGAGACAAGACGGAGATTATGCTCCTCGGCAACTCGCCAATCTTCAACTCAGGGCTGCTATGGCCTAACTGTCTTGGCCCCGTCCCGGAACCAAAGAACCAGATCAAAAGCTTGGGCATGTGGCTGGATCGCTCCCTGAATTTTGATTATCAGGCGGCAAAATTATCGGCCATGTGCTATGGCATCCTGAGGATGCTCCGCAAAATACTTCCTCTCCTACCGTTCCAGGCAAGAAGGATAATGGTCCAGGCTCTTGTCTTATCACGCCTGGACTATGGAAATGCCCTTTATTTAGGAGCCCCCCAAGCCACAATTTCCAAGCTACAGATCGTTCAAAACTGTGCAGCTCACCTGCTCCTCCAGATCCCCTACCGGCAATCGGCCAAGCCGGCACTGAAGAGCCTTCATTGGCTGCCTATTATGGAGAGAATCAAATTTAAGGCTATGTGTATCACGCATAAGTCCTTCTGGGGGAATGGTCCGACAATAAGTCGATCTGTGATCACCCCCTACCACCCAAACAGAAGCCTCCAGATGGCCAACCTCTCACTTGCCGTGCTTCCCAAAATAAAAAGAGCTAGAAGTGGCGGGCGTTCTTTCTCTTACAACTCTGCTAGGCTATGGAACGCTCTCCCTCCCCACATACGTGGGGAGTCCAACCTGATGCCCTTCCGGAACCTTCTTAAAACTTGGTTTTTCCAGAATTCCACTTAATCATATGGTCCTCTTTGTCCGCGTCTGACGACAGCGCTGGGATGCCTTAGGGTAGTTACGCGCTTTATAAATGTTTTTTCATTCATTTCATTCATTCATTCATTCATCTGCGGGGACATCATCTGACTTATCATGGGTAAGTGCAGCCGCCTGCTCAGTTCCTCTTGCACTTTACAACTTTTCCTCATGTTTTGCTGCTTGCGGTTGTTGTTGCTGGCATGCCCTCTGTTGTTGTTGGGTGTGCGTGGGGATGGAATTAGCTTTAAGGAAGTGTTGAGATTACAAGGGTTGGAAAAAGGCTGTGCATGAGGGGATTTGGAAAGAGTAGCAAGATTTTTGTAGGTGATTAATGTGCTGGAAAAGGGATATTAATGAGTATTTTTGTGCTGCTGCTATTGATAGTGCGGAGGTACTTGATGTGCTCATAGTGAATGAAAAGCAGCTGTGCGAGACCCACGCATGCCGTTCACTGTGTGCTGATAAGCGGCAGTAGCAGTGGTCGAGCAATTGCTCCCCCCCTTGTGGAACTCCATGGAATATGGCAGTGTTTTTGGTAACTCCACAGAATTCCTCCGAGTGAAACTCCGCTAGTTTCACCCAAACCTACTTATAGGTAGGTAGATAGCACCCCCTGGCCCTATTATCTACTAGGGACACATAGGATCTGTCATTGCCAATTGTAAGTGTACCCTATTACATGTACCTTTTTAAACATAGCACTAGCCCTGGGCCTGGTTAGCAGAGCCCAGGGTAGTCTGAGTCAATTACCACCAGTATCATTCAGCAAAAAATAGGGATGAACAGTGCAAAAGGATGACTTTCTAACACTTGATACACAACTTGACCCTCACCCAATCACAGTGTTCCAGATTCACTTTCTTTAAGCCATGTTTTTTATCATAGTAGTCTTTGTACATTCTTTGCTCTTTCAACAGGTTCATATTGACCACCTAAGGAGACCATTTACTTTGTCATTTCCTAGTCATCCATGCAATGTTGTCTTTAGTAAATGTCTCTCTACCCCTTACGATCCTGAATGGACTGTATCCTGTTAAGCTAGGTGTGATCCTATATGCCCAAAGCATGCTCTCCAATTCCTTTTCCCAATCCAGTCCCACATTGATAGCAGCCTGCACTCTTCTCATGTTAGCACAACTAAAACGTTTCACTGCACCATTACCCACATGGTGATAAACAGGGGTATGCCTGACTTTAATACCATTCCTAGATAAGAATCTTTTTAACTTCTCTGCAGTAAATGGAGGAATTTTTACACTCAGCAGGGATTTAGGAACACCTTTCCTCAAGAAAATACTTTCAAGGAAGGAAACAACCACCGTCTAATCCACTGTACTGCAAATATAAATTTCCGGCCATTTGGAATACTAGTCCAAAAGAATACTTATGTACTTAGTTACACCCCTTGAATGTAAAATGGGTCCAAGAACATCAATACCTAAGTCTTACCAGAGATTTTCTGTGCTTTTCCTGCAACCCAACAGAGGTTGAAAGACCGAGACCTCACACCACTCCAAAGATCAGGACTTCACGTACCTCTTCATGTCAGAATCTATTCCAGTCCACCAATGCAAAGATTTCACCCTTCTTTTAGATATGACTATACCTAAATGTCCTTCATGTATAAATCTCAATATCCTTACTTTAAGACCTTCAGGCGGCAGAATTCTGTCACCTCTCAGAATGAAACCTTCATCAGTTACAGATAATTCATCCTTAAACTCCCAAAACTTCCTAAAATTATCTGTCAATTTGTTTTTGCAAAGCCATCCACACTCGGTTTATTGTGAGAGCATGCAGTAGTACATCCACTCAGCTGAAATCCTAAATCCAACTGCCTCCTTACTGCACATTCTCCCTGGCCATTCTGGAATGCACCCACGCCATGACAACTAGTTAAGCCAGATTCCACACCTCTGTAGTTACTGGCTCCCATAAAATATTGTAGTAGTATATATAATGCAAATTAACTTGAACTACTTGCAGAATATGTACTTGTACATTGGATTTATTTAGACTGAAGTATTTGCCATTGTAGCAGAATTTCTTGGGTGAACAAATTGTGTCACCGGGACTAGTTGCAGTCATTCTAGGTTAGGGGGCGTGTCCAACTATTTGAACACTCACAAACTGCCGAGTTTATATTTATATACAGATGTGTACCTGATAACGCCGATTCTTATTTAATTATCTATAAGAACCTTCTACGTCGCCAAGATCTTTTTACCTGTTGAATAGTGTAAAGGAGAGAATCTCATCTGGTTATATATCAGCATTCATTTTGTCTGAAAGGACCACTGACTCCGAATTCAAGTTTGAGAATTTATTATCGCCAAAAATAACTGAACGTGCAAGCACCTCAACACGAGGTTAAAGAAATAGATGGGCACTAATACAAATAATAATCTACGCAGGAATCTCATCCGACTCAGGATAAGGAGAATAGAAAGTTCTAGAAGGATCAACCAGACTATGATTGCTCCTATTTCTCAGTTGCTCTTCATTGGCCTAAACAAGCTTAAAATCAATTGCTGTCCCTACACTAACGCTAAGTGACATCCCTGCATAACGATTTTCCCAGGCAAGAGTGAATAAAAGGTGTCAGCTGTGAGGACTTCCTAAGAAGTGCAATCACACAATACCCAAGCTCAGCTCTGTCCTTCTCTCAGGTCTCCCCTACCTCTTCTCTGGCCTCCTCCCTCAGGGCACTATCCCTAATACAAAACCACAATACAATTGTACACGCCTTTGTCACGCCTCCTTGGCCAGGTCTTCTTTCTTGTGCTTTTCCATCGAAACGGTTACTTCATCCTGGACGGTTGCGTTGACCTTGAGTCCCAGGCACCTTCTCCGCCGAAAGTATCATCCCTACATTCCATTTCACTCCCCGTACCATGCCTCCCCTCTCTCTAGCTTTCGAAAACAAAGAGTTAGTCTTACTAACGAGACATGTGTCCTTGCACCTGCAACAAAAGATACTTTCAACAGAAACCTTCTACTGTGCAATTTAAATCTACAGTTTGTGCCCAGAGAGCCTTACCAAGAGAAACTTTTCTCGGCCTACAATATAAGCTAACATAAGAATATACCAGGCCTTCCCTAAGCACATATGTAGTTAGTCCTTTACATATGACTTTTAAACACACATCTTACTTTTCCCTATGAGCATTTTCATTACAATTCATATGCAACCAATGAATTACATGTGCAACTTTAATATAGTGCACGTTTAAACTACTGCAATTACATTACACACACGAACTAATTCCTCTATGCATTATTTTCACACAATTCTATAAGCATTACATCACATCATTATCCTAACATCATTATACTGCTGATTCGCTTTGTCTCAGCAAACTATTCATTCTTTACTAAACATACATGAATATGAAACTGAATATACGAATATATGTCTGAATACAAGTGGGTGCGGCCTATCAGTGATTATGATGCACCCCTACAATTCACAAGAACATTTCGCTCTATCAGTTCCCCCTTTGATGACTCCTGTCATCACATTTCACTCTACTCCCTTGGAGAAAGAACCGACCTAAACAGAACTTGTTGCCATCTTCCCTGATCTAAATTTCTCCATGCTCTTGAGCCTTTGATACTGACTGTCCTGCAGTCTTGCCAATCTCATGTCATTTTCCCTCAAAGCTCTCTTGACTCGGCCTGCTCGATACCACTTGTAGGCCTTGATCACAATCCACAAGCCAGCCACACAAACCACCAAAATAAGGAGTGGTCTCAGGAAGTACCCAAGGAAACCCTTTCCTAGGTTCGCAAACCAACCTCCCACTTGACCAAAACCCTTTCCGACCTTTTCCCAGGCCCCTTCTTCGGTCAGATCCGCTATCTTTGTGTGGATCATAGTGATGTTACTTATATATTTCTCCAGATCCTTGCTACGGTCTGGTATATAAGTGCAGCACTCTTGAACCTTCAACATTTTACAGACTCCGCCCTCTTTTGCCAATAGGACATCCAAAGCAAGGCGATTCTGCAAAACCATTCCCCTTATCGACAACATCTCTCCTTCCACCAACACTAACGACTTTGCTGTGTTCATCGAAAATTCATCCACCACAGTCGCTAACCTCCGGATCTTCACGTCATTCAAGACTACCCCTAGACTAGGTATCATAGCTCCAAAGATATCCCCCACAACGATCCCTGCACTTGCAGCTCTTCTCGTTCTTGAATGCTCTCCACCTTCTAGAAGATTTAAATCCTCTGTATGGTAAATCTTTGGAAATATTATTGACAAATAACATGTTCCATACCAATTTGCAGGCAACCTCACATAAGCGTTCTTCCCACATACGTAATACACCGTTGGTATCACTTGTACAGGACCTTGGAGAAAATCTTTTGCCACATCTGCCATGGTGAAAACGTGATCACAAGTACTTTGTCCCACTGGAACCTTTTCGTAGTAAGTCTGATAACGCCTTATACACAACTTACCCCTCTGCTCCTTATCTAACGCTATAGGACCATAGCTTCCCCTGGTCTTATGCAACCGTTCTTCCTCTGTCCAATCTGTCCTGTGATGCCCTAAATCTCGGGATTGAGTCAGCTTTCTATACCTATCTTCAACCTGATCTACAAACTTTCTCTCTACATCCGACATCAAACAAGTCAAATTGTTTCTGTGTGCGAATGCTGTATCCAATTCCAAACTCGGTATGAAATACTTCCTCAGTCTGTCCTCGGTCTTATAATAGTCATACTTATTCAAATGCTTGTAAGCTGGGACTTCAGGAAGCACTGCGTCGAAATTGGAAAAGAAATACTCAAACTGATCTCTCTCATAAAACAAACTAAGCAAAAGACTACATGAAATACCATAAGTCAGTGGAAGATGGTGATACCTAATACCCTCATCCACTGAAGTAGGCAACTGCATACACACATAACAATCTTTCGCATCCATCACGTCAACATACTCATACAACAACTTAGCATATGCATTCAACTTAAAATCCCCTTTAGATAAATCTACATGTAATCTACGACTTTCTTCCAATAGCAAAGCTCTATCAGCTGCCCTGTCTACTCCCTTCTGACTAGGTGTGATAGGTGTAGGTGTCCCTGTCACCTCCTCTACTTCTTGCTCATGCGAACCAGTGTATGAGACTATAACTACTATGATTATAGAGATTATTACACTACTTATAAGGATGCCTACGATCCACTTTGATCTACGATTGGGATCTCCCGGCTCCATGGTTTCGAAAGTTCTCAAAAAGTCTTGGTTATCGCAAAGAACTCTGGAAAAGTCTCTGTCCTTTATTAGTGACTTGCTTAACCAGCTCGAGCAACCATGAAATCTCCGGACTTTCCCTTTCCGATCACAAACTTATTTACACAGTCCAGAAAAAGACTTCCCTAGTTTTCGTTCCTCTTCTGTGGAAAGTCCCTAAGTTTATTCTTCTTCCACTCGGACCTAGGTTATCTTCTTCTTTTGGACTTTTATTTACAGTTCATAACTGATCCACAATGAGATCCTCATTGAGCAAGACCAGAACGTGATACAAAAGTTCCAGACGCAAAATCAGCACTTCATGTGAAGACGGCTCAACTCCAAAAGGCGGGAATTCGAGTCGATGCAAAAGCAAGTTTCGGACTTCACTCAGAAGCGGGGATTCGGAACCGTGAGTGTCAGTGTTCCTTCTATCTCGAGCCCTGGCATCCGCAGCACCACCTTCACCACCACATTCGGGCTCCGACGGACCACTTGCACTGACCTCAGCCTTCCCGTGCTCACCACCCCCTGCATCAAACACAGTGTAAGTCCACTCAGGGGTAGAGTATCTGCGACAAGGCACTCTTGTTCTCTTTGACCTTCGCCGACTATCTTGTGCTTGGTCTTCGTCACTTGCTTCCGTTTCAGATACTTCAGACACTGGAGCAAGGTCTCTTTCCGGTGCTAACCTCAGGTTCAGTCGCCTCTGTCTTTCAGGCCAACTTTCTGCACTTCTGTTCGTTCGTCTGCCTTCCCCTTCTATACCCAGTGCACTACTTCCTCTTTCTGCTGAATCTGACTCTTCTCCGCCCACTGCACCGTTTCTGTCCTCGGTGTCTGAGTCAGGGTTCGAACTGTGGAAACCCCCTTCAGCTTGCTCTAGTGCACCACCAGCTGTGTCAGCGACCCTTACAGCTTGACGTGTCCTCCCATGTGGCCTTGCCACATCAGCTGGATTTTCATTTACGAGAGGAGCTGTTTCTTCCAAGGGTGCTGGAACTCTGCGGGTATGGGAAGCATGCACCCAGTTCGGCAATCCTCCACACTTCACTGCTGTGTTCGTGATAAGTATCACCTGATACGGGCCACGCCAGCGGGCATCCAAGCAACTCTTCCTCACGTGCTTTCGGACGAGCACCCAGTCACCGGGACACAAGTCGTGGCACAGATCACTCGAGGCTGGGACCACTGCTGCTTGCACCTGCTGGGATACAGAACGGACCACATCAGAGAGTCCTTTACAATAATCAAGAATCAAATCATCAGTGATGTTTATCAAGGCTGTAGCTGGTACTGCTGGCAGTCTCATTGCCCTCCCCATTAATATTTCATGGGGGGACAACCCGGTCTTTCTGTCTGGGACACTTCGCATGCTCATTAGCACCAGAGGCAAGGCGTCGGGCCATTGCAGGGATGTTGAAGAACACATTTTTGCCATCCGGGCTTTCAAAGTTCCATTAACTTGTTCCACCATCCCAGAAGCTTCTGGTCTGTAACTACAATGAAGTCTCTGGTCTATGTTCAATGCAGCACAAAGCAACTTCATGATTTCGCTATGGAAGTGCCCTCCTCTATCTGATTCCAAAGAGGTCGGGATCCCGAATCTAGGGATGAGCTCCCTCAACAGTAATTTAGCCACTGTGAGAGTGTCACACCTGCGTGTGGGGTAAGCCTCCACCCACCGTGAGAATACACATACTAGCACTAAAATGTACCTCAATCCATTGCACCTAGGCATCTCCACGAAGTCCAACTGTATTCTATTGAAGGGCCCTCCCGACCTTCCAATGTGACTCAATGTAACTACAGTTTTCTTTCCAGCATTCATCTGTTGACACGTAACACACCTCTGGCATACCATCTCAGCCATTGCTCGGAACCGTGGGTTATACCACGTCTGTCTAAACACTCTCACCATTGCGTCTCTACCAAGGTGTGCCTGTCCATGTATCAGTCTTGCCATCGGACTCAGCAATTCCTCAGGCAACACGGCTCTCCCATCGTTGGATACCCACACATCCACATCTCCTCTCTCGCACCCAGCTTTGATCCATCCCTCTCTCTCCTGGACTGAAACTTCATCCTGCAATCTCTTAAGCTCTTCCCAAGTGTCTGCCATGGCCAACATTATGCTGAGATCGGTTCCTTCTTGGCTCTCTTCTATCTCTCTTCCTGTGAATATGCATCCTTGTTCTGCACAGAAACGGGCTACTTCGTCCGCATAGTTATTACCCAAGGATACAAAGTCCTCCCCCTTCCCATGGGCTGAGCACTTTACCACAGCAATTTCTTTCGGATGCTGTAATGCATCTAACAATTGTCTTACATATTCTCCATTACGAATGGGTGAGCCAGATGATGTCAAAAATCCCCTCTGAGACCATAACTGCCCGAAGTCATGCACCACGCCAAAGCCATATTGGCTGTCTGTGTAAATCGTGATTCGAATTCGATCAGCGGCCAAACAGGCACGGGTCAAGGCAATGATCTCAGCTACCTGCGCGGAGCGTACTCCTTCTAGGCAAGCAGCCTCGACCACTCCTGAAATGGTACATACAGCAAATGCTGCTTTCAATTGCCCCACACTGTCTCTTAAGCATGAACCATCGACAAAGAAAATTTCATCTGGGTCAGTCAGTGGTTCATCGACAATGTCAGGTCTCGGTTTGGTGCAAAGTTCGGTCACATCGAGACAATCATGGTCCTCACAATCTTCATCATCTGTGTTCGGTATAGGCATTAATGTCGCAGGGTTCAAGACGGAGCACCTTTTCAGAGTCACATTCTCTGCGGCAAGTATGACTTGCTCGTACCTCGTTAACCTATTGTTCGTTAGGTGCTGAGTCTTGGTCCTGGTCATCAATAACTCAACCGAATGTGGCACATGTACAGTCAATGGATGTCCCATTACAATGCTTTCACATCTTTCAATGCTGACACCTGTTGCAGCAACGGATCTTAGACATCCGGGCAACGCAGAAGCTACTGGATCTAAAGTAGCTGAAAAATATGCAACTGGTCTACGGACACCTCCATGGTTCTGAGCTAACACTGCTAATGCACATCCTTCCCTCTCGTAACAAAACAATGAAAAGGCCTTGTTGTAATCAGGCATTCCCAGTGCCGGAGCCCTGCACAAATCCTCTCTCAGCTTCCGGAATGATATCAAGCACTCCTCGTCCCATGGTACCGGATCACTCACATCCTTGTGCGTAAGCCTCTGCAGAGGCTTTGCTCTCAAGGAGAAACTAGGAATCCACTGTCGACAATAGCCAACCATTCCCAGAAACATCCTAACTTCTCTCTGTGTGGTGGGTTCTGCCATGCTCATTATTGCCTCTATTCGATCTGGTGACACCTTCCTCTTGCCTTTCTCCAATCTGTGTCCCAAGTACTGTACCTCATTCAGACAGTACTGCAGCTTGTTCGGGGACACTTTATGTCCGTTCTCTGCTAAGTGGTTCAACAAGGCTACTGTGTCAATTCTGCAAGCATCTTCTGTTTCTGAGGCAATGAGCAAGTCATCTATGTACTGCACGAGAACTGAGTTCTGCGGCAACACAAGACTCTCAAGGTTCTTCTTCAGGATCTGGTTAAAGATCGATGGACTTTCCGTATACCCTTGAGGGATACGACACCTCTTTAACACGCGATTTTCTAGCCTGAACGCAAAAAGAAATTGGCTTTCCTCGTGGAGCGGTATTGAAAAGAAGGCTTGACACAAATCGATAACCGTAAACCACTCGGCTTCACATGGGATCTGGAACAGTATTACTGAAGGATTCGGTACCACTGGACAACAAGGGACAACTATCGTGTTGACCTTTCGCAGGTCTTGCACGATCCTGTATTTCCCGCTCGGTTTCTGTAGTCCCATAATGGGTGAATTACAGGGGCTACCTCTAATCTCTTTCAGAATGCCTTTCTCAATAAAGGTCTTGATCACAGGTCTTATCCCTGCAATCGTTTCTGGCGACAGGTTGTATTGAGGTGTCCTGGGGAAATCAACATTCTGTTTCACCTCTATCCGCACTGGTTCAACCCCTCGGATTAGACCTATTTCATCGCCTGCGAAATCCCACACCACAGGCGACACTGCGTCTCTCAGATCATGTGGAAGTTCTTCCACAGTCACCATTGGGTACAGATCTATACATAGATGCTGATTGGTAATTTTAAAGTCAGCATCGTCATCTCTCGTCTGGACCTCTACTCCATTGGGCGTACAATAAATCGTGCAGTTCAACTTGCACAACAGATCCCTTCCCAAAAGACAAACTGGACTCGTATCACACACTACAAACTGATGTCTAGTTTGGAAAGTACCTATCTTTACTAGGATCGGTTCTGTCAATGGGCTGCTTATTTTCTTGTTCGCTACTCCAACAACCTGGATTGATTGTCCCGAGAGGGGTAGGTTAGGGACTACTGCTGATCTTACAGTAGACCGGGTAGCACCAGTATCAACCAAAAGTGTTGCAGGATTGCCCTCAATCTCTGCCTCCACAAAAGGTCCTCTCTGGTCTACCTCCAAGACCGCTCCAAGTGTGCAGTCTTCCTCCCCCCTCAGGCACCGTCAGGATAAAGGGTCTAAGCTATCCTCATCGTAACCTTCGAACAGGGGCATCTGTTGGTACGTTCGTGTTCCTTGTGAAATCCTTGGAGCTTGGGGAACCTGGGCATAAGAATTGTAAACCCCCCCTTTCATCGTTCTAGGCCTCGTTATTGTGTTAACTACCTCTTGCGCGGGTGCCTGAGCCCCCTCTTCCTCTTCCTGCAACTGATTAGCTGGGTTCAAAGGACACTCGCGTTTCCAATGTCCGACCTGGCGACAAAGATGACACGCAGTGGTCTTCTTCAATGTGGCCACGTCCACTCCTGTCTTGGGGTCTACTGGTTTTCCCTTTCCCTGTACCTGCCCATTCTGGTTTCCCTGGGAATTTCCTTGCTTTCTTCCTAAGGTCCCTCCACTAGGCTGACTCTGTGCTGTCTGCATCTGGACAAGCATCAATTTGTCTTTTAGCTTTCGATGTTTCGATTCCACCTCATCACTACAGTATCTCGCATACCGCAATATTTCATCTAGTGGCTTGTTCTGCCAGCAGATCAAATGGTGCTGTATCATGAGGCTGATTTCCACTCTCAGACCCAGTACAAACTTTGAGACAAACTGTCCCATATCCTTGGTGTCCAAGATATCTAACCCACTATACTGTTTCAAAGCTTGCAAAAGTCTTTCATAATATTCATGCACCGTTTCCTTGGGTTCCTGTACAGTCCGATCTATCTTAACCCAATCTATATCCTGAGGTGAAATCTTCAATTTCAACCATGTAATCACCTGCTCATACTTTTTCATGACTAGTGGTGATGGACCGTTTGTAACCGCCTCTCTATCCGGTTCTGAAGTCGGCCACTCAATAGCGACTTTACAAGCTGTCCACAAATCTCCCGGTACCACTATGTCAAACAAAGTGTTCAAATCAATCCACAATACTTTTGAAATTTTCACAAACCGCTCAACCTGTTTGTACCACTCCACCGGTTTTTCCCTCAGCCGAGGAAAATCATTTGTAAATGCAGCCAAATCACCTCTATTCCACGGCACATGCACGTACCCTCCATTCTGTACTTCCCGTAAAGGAAAATTTCCAACACCCGTCGCCCCCCCTCCTGGCGGCGGCGTTTCCCCTTCTGCTCTCTTTACTGGTTTCTTTTTGGACCACCTTTCTTCCCATTTGTCCAACAAAATCCATATTCTCATTCCTATAATCAGGTCTCTGGTGTGTGTTCTTAATCCTGTTATTCTTTTCTCCTCCAGCTCCTGATCACTGTACTGTAATCTATGTGGTCCCTGTAACGCTTTAGTTTTGTTCAGGTCCACTTCATATCTTTTGGCCAATTCCTTCAATCTATCATGTGCCATTCTAGCTTTTCGAGTCACATCTTTTGCTACAAACAGCAGCTCATCTGATCCATAAATTTCTATCCTTTCCAAAGGCAGACCCCCACTGATCATTTCGTCTACCTCTGCTTTCAACCTCACTACGTCTAGCAACCTTGCCTGTACTGCACTCCTCAGTACTTCTCGACAACCCGAGCCATCCCGCTCATTACAGTCACTATTCTGTCCTTGTGACCTATTCCCTTCCATCATATTCCTGGAACTTGGTCTGTCTTCCGAGACGTTCTGTGCCCTATCCCCTTGCATCCTATCCTCTTGGTTCGTTACTGTTGGTGTCCACTCCCTCAAAGCTGACTTAGATTCCCGCAAAGACCTCGGTCTTTCTGGTCTCTCCTCTTCTCTCCTGAAGGAAGAGTCCGCAGTAGCCGGTAACGGCGTACTTGTCTCCATTGGTCTTGGGAAATGAACCACCCTCACTCCAAACCCATTCCCACTCTCACTGTTTCCTTCCTCTCTTCTCGTCGGTACGGAGCTCCCTTCTCTCACTCGGTCTGGGTCATATACCGGTACTATAGGGCCAATGGTAACCGGTACTGTCAAGGAGTCCGGTAATCTTGTGTTCCCCGCAGGAGGCTGTGTTATCATAGACGCCGTTGCCCCCTCCGTTCCTGTGGAAATCCTTCCCACCACTCTCATGCTAGTCTGGTTCTGGCTCTCATCAACTATTGCCACTGCTGGGGTCGTCTTTCCCTCTTCTGAATCTGGATTAAATGGTGGTGGCCTCTCCGCCAACATCCTATCCAACAAGCTGTCATCTAGATCACTGTCGTCCTCATCGATTCTTATTATTTTCCCATTTTGTACTAACAATGGGTATAACTTATCTCCTTCGATCGTTTCCACTCTCCACCTTTTCTCCAATGCATCCCACCTTGCATCTTGAAATGCCCTGACCGATTTCTTCACCCTTTCTTGACATCTGTCCTTCTTCCTATCATACGCTGCTCTTATCCACGCATGTAGTACCTCAAACTGTGTTGGTCTAGGTAGTGGTCGTAATGAAGCCATTACACTTTTTAGCTGGTACAGCACCTCTAACCTGAAAGTACCATATCGAGGGAACGACAATTCTCCTTCTGCTTCTGTCATTTTATGCCAATTCTCAAGCCAAATTATAGTATGCAATCCTACATTCTTTGCCATATAATGTGCTGGTGTATCCTCGGGAGGAGCTTCCTCTCCCTCCCGAACAACCACATGTCTATCACCTCTACAAAGTTCCCGTAAAGCTTTAAAACATTTCATGATGAATCAACTTTTTGTTTACACTCAAAATGTCCGCTTTTACTTTCTGATTTCAATCCACCAATACCAGCGCGGCTCACACCAACCGGCCTATCGCAGCGCGGCACTTGTCTGACGTCACTTTTCCTCCGCTCGCAGCAGTTCCCCTCCTTTCTAATTCACTTGTTCTCACTCGCATCTGTCCCAATCATACTCTGAAGTAATGTCCGTCCTACCGAACAATTACCTATCTGACCGTCGGTCTTACCAATGACCGATCAGCCTCTTGAGCTTGTTGACCTCAATCTGGCAATCGTCTGTCCGCGAAACGACCGGACAATCGCCTTTAGCACACTCGATAGGATTCAATCACTCGATGTTCTGCACACAATAACCTACGACCTGCGTTGGTTATTCACACCCTCACTCATGTGTTCCCTATCTTCAGTGGGTCTGTCAATGACGTCTCGTGACCCCCACACCTCTGGTCAACGTTCTCAACTCTGGGTGTATTCTACACCACAATAAATCTCCCGGTCCCGCGCGCGCTCACGGTCCGTTTCTCAATCACACAACTTTCGTTCCAACTCCGCAAGACATCACACAACAATAAAACACCGCAATCTACCAAACATCACTCTTTTCATACTCACTCTACTACGAACTGCTACTTCCGCCGCACCGTCACTCTCCGTCAGTTTTCCACGACCTCCGACATCCTTCTCCCGCGGTCCTCTGGATCTGCGTCACTCGGGCTCTATGGGGCAACTTAATCTCCTATCTTGCTCTAGATCTCCCCTTACCATCAAAGGTAACCATCCTACTCTGCTACCAACTGATAATGCCGATTCTTATTTAATTATCTATAAGAACCTTCTACGTCGCCAAGATCTTTTTACCTGTTGAATAGTGTAAAGGAGAGAATCTCATCTGGTTATATATCAGCATTCATTTTGTCTGAAAGGACCACTGACTCCGAATTCAAGTTTGAGAATTTATTATCGCCAAAAATAACTGAACGTGCAAGCACCTCAACACGAGGTTAAAGAAATAGATGGGCACTAATACAAATAATAATCTACGCAGGAATCTCATCCGACTCAGGATAAGGAGAATAGAAAGTTCTAGAAGGATCAACCAGACTATGATTGCTCCTATTTCTAAGTTGCTCTTCATTGGCCTAAACAAGCTTAAAATCAATTGCTGTCCCTACACTAACGCTAAGTGACATCCCTGCATAACGATTTTCCCAGGCAAGAGTGAATAAAAGGTGTCAGCTGTGAGGACTTCCTAAGAAGTGCAATCACACAATACCCAAGCTCAGCTCTGTCCTTCTCTCAGGTCTCCCCTACCTCTTCTCTGGCCTCCTCCCTCAGGGCACTATCCCTAATACAAAACCACAATACAATTGTACACGCCTTTGTCACGCCTCCTTGGCCAGGTCTTCTTTCTTGTGCTTTTCCATCGAAACGGTTACTTCATCCTGGACGGTTGCATTGGCCTTGAGTCCCAGGCACCTTCTCCGCCGAAAGTATCATCCCTACATTCCATTTCACTCCCCGTACCATGCCTCCCCTCTCTCTAGCTTTCGAAAACAAAGAGTTAGTCTTACTAACGAGACATGTGTCCTTGCACCTGCAACAAAAGATACTTTCAACAGAAACCTTCTACTGTGCAATTTAAATCTACCGTTTGTGCCCAGAGAGCCTTACCAAGAGAAACTTTTCTCGGCCTACAATATAAGCTAACATAAGAATATACCAGGCCTTCCCTAAGCACATATGTAGTTAGGCCTTTACATATGACTTTTAAACACACATCTTACTTTTCCCTATGAGCATTTTCATTACAATTCATATGCAACCAATGAATTACATGTGCAACTTTAATATAGTGCACGTTTAAACTACTGCAATTACATTACACACACAAACTAATTCCTCTATGCATTATTTTCACACAATTCTATAAGCATTGCATCACATCATTATCCTAACATCATTATACTGCTGATTCGCTTTGTCTCAGCAAACTATTCATTCTTTACTAAACATACATGAATATGAAACTGAATATACGAATATATGTCTGAATACAAGTGGGTGCGGCCTATCAGTGATTATGATGCACCCCTACAATTCACAAGAACATTTCGCTCTATCATACCTTGATGTGAATCATAAGAGCACTCCAACACCACGTTGGGAGATCACAACACAAGATCATGTATATCAAAAGCGGACCTCCCTTAAGAGGTAGTGGCCACGCCTACATTTGAGGACATTCAGAAAAAGCGCCATTGATTAAAGCTAACCATGAGGGCGCAAAAAGAGAAACGTGATCCTTTAAATCTGTCACCAAGATCCTGGAATAGTTTTTCCAACAAAAAAGAAAGTATGGTCGAAAGCTATCCAATACACAAACAGATGAGACGTTTACATGCAGAACATGCAGCATGACATAGTCTGCCGAGGAGGAAATCACATTTCTTAGTACGGTTTCAGATTTTCACATTTAATTCGCCAGAACATAATTACAGATTATACCGAAGCCCTTCATGTTAATAATTGAACTGCAAAGCATAGATAGATAATGATGAGATTCATGAACTATTTTATAATTGTCGAAAGTGATAATCATGTAACTTATAAGCACATATATGATGTCACATAAATAATTCTCATGTTCTATCTCCGTCTATGTCAGCCCCTGGCGCCTTATTATGATCAGAGATATTCACGCGCCAATCAGACATCGAAGTTGCATCGTGATGCAATTAGAATAGAAATCAAAGTTTGGAAAAACAATTCCAGTGACTAAAGTCTGTACATATTCAGAAGAGCCATGTCATCTGCACAGCTGTTCTTTATCTTCTGTAATCCAACCCCACCCGGCGGCAGTGACAAGCGAGCAGTAGAACTCGCTGGGATTGGGACTTGGGAGCAGTCCAGACTCGGCCCCCACCACAGGCTCGGTGCGGTGTGTTCTGCTGGACCGTGTTGTGTTGGCGGGTCGCGGATGATAGCGACCTCGCCCGTATTCGAATGCGGGTGGTTATGTGCACTGGCCAAACCTCGCAATAATTACACGCACACACAGGGTCCGGTGTCGTGGCTTCCGCGGGTGTGCGCCCTACTGGCCTCACGCGCGCGCCACCGTTTATTATATCGCCTCGGGTCACATGACCCAACGTGGCGTGCCCGTTACGTCACGGGCACGACATAACATTCCTCCCCAACAAACAACAAACAATAAAGTCACCAGGATATCCTTTGACAGTCTATGATAGTCTCTCATAGTCTATGGCACACTATAAACTGTGATAAGCACCCCACAAAAAAAAGAACAGTCTTACGTGAAGTAGTCTCGCAACCTGCGAGTCGGCTCAGGGTTCTTGCGCAGTCGATATTGGGAGGAGCCACGCCACTCCAGCTCTCTTTCTTCAGTCTCTCCCTGCAGGTCACCACGATCTTCCTCCAGACGGCAAGGCCCGTCACCTGGGGCACTCACCACTGGCCTCGCAGCGGTGGCCGGGGCAGAGTTGGAGATGTCCTGAAGTCCCGGCGCTGGTACTGTAGCTGACCATGAGCCCGGGGCCTCGTTCATCACTCCTGGAGACCTTGGTGGATCCTGCTGCACGCCCTCCGGACCGGCCGTCGACGTCTGCTGGAACACCTTGAACCAGGACACATTCCTCGTAACCAGGTTTCTTCCCCTCTTTGCGATGACTCGGGTACCTTTTATGTTGACAATGGTCCATGGGTCTTTCTCGTACGGCAACCGGAACTTTCCACCAGGCGTTCGGTTTTTGAGCAGCACGAGATCCCCGGTCGCCAATCTCACTGGCCGAGCCCGTCGCCGACGGCTGACTTGAGCGTGGGCCCGGGCGCGTTGCGCCTCTACCTGGGCCTCATCTGGCACAGCTGGACGCCATTGGGGGTGATGGGGAATGGAGTCAGTGACAGCGCGCCCCATGATGAGGTGGGCTGGGGCCACGCCGGTGGTGGTGTGAGGAGTCTGGCGATAGCTACGTAGAAAAGTGAAGATAGCTAGTTCCACGGATTGTTGCTTTCCGTGAGCGATGCGTATCTCCTTGTTTAGCGTGCGCATAAATCTTTCTACTTCTCCGTTGGCCTGGGGCCACCTTGGCGTGATTCTCCGATGCCGTATGCCCAACGCGGCAAGATACGCAGCCAGCTCCTGCCCTTGAAATGGGGGTCCGTTGTCCGTTCTCAGTTCCTGAATGAGACCATGAGTGGCCATGATCTTTTCTAGCTTTGGGATGACTTCCCCGGCACTAGGGGACGCTATTATTTCGACCTCCGGGTACTTGGAGTGGTCATCGATGGCTACGAACATGTACTTCCCGTCTGGCAAGCTTCCGAAGTCCAAACTGACTCGCGACCAGGGCTTTGGTGGCCTGGGTTCCGCAATGACGGGAGCCGGACGCGGAGCCTCTCCGGTAACTTGGCACCACTGGCAAGAGCGGACGGTGGCTTCCACGAGTTCGTCCATGAGGGGGAACCATACCTTGGTCCGTAGCCGCGACTTAGTCTTGACCATTCCTTGGTGTCCGACATGGGCCAGCTGAACTACTCGATCCGTCAGGGCCGACGGTATTACTAGTCGGGGCCCCCGCAGTAGACATCCCGTGGAGTCTTCGGTGAGTTCCTCCCTGACATGAAACAGACTTTCCATGACTCGTTGAGCCTCCACAGTCAATACTTTCCACTCCTCTCTCGCCCGATTCCAGTTGTTTTGTCTCAGGGCTGTCGTGGCGCGTTGTAGGCATTCGTCCTTGCTCGTCTCATCCCGTAAGTCTTCCATGGAGAGGGGGATTGGGCACGACCGGGCTGTAATGCACCGAACATATTCCTCTGTATCAGCGGCATCCTCCTTCTCCCGATCCGTGGCTGCCCGGGGATGGCGCGACAGGTAGTCCGCCGGGTTTTTTGATCCCGGTTGATACTCCACCCGGCAGTTATAGTCCTGTAACTGCAGCATCCATTTCTCAATCCGCGGGGGCGGCTTGGTGGATGTCCCCGAGAATAAAGCTACCAGGGGTTTGTGGTCCGTTGCCACAACGAAAGGTTTGCCATAGACGTAAAGGTGAAAGTGACGGCACCCCCACTGAATGGCAATGGCCTCCTTCTCTATCTGGGAATACCGTTGTTCCGTATCCGTGAGGGAGCGGCTGGCGAAAGCTACCGGAGCCCAGTCTTCCTCGGCGTGTCGTCGCTGGAGCAGCACGGCTCCTAACCCAGCCGGGCCAGCATCCACTGCGATCAGGGTGATCCGTCTGGGATCAAAGAACGCCAGGGTGGTTGCTTCCGATAGCGCCTCTTTAATGTTCTGAAAAGCCTTGGCCTGCCCCGCACCCCATGTCCAGGGGACGGAGTCCTTCGTGAGTTCCCTCAGTGGTTGAGTGAGCATCGTGAGGTCTCGAATGAACCGCCCACAATAGTTCACCATACCAAGGAAGCTGCGGACCTCCGTAACATTAGTGGGAGCAGCTGCATTCTTGATGTCGCGGACTTTGTCCGGATCCGGATTGACTCCTTCCTCCGAAAAAGTGTATCCAAAGAATTGTATTTTGCGTTTGAGGAATTCGCACTTTTCCCTATGGAGGGTGAGTCCAGCGTCCTGTAGCCTCCGCAGTACCTGAGCCAGGCGGGTGTTGTGTTCAGTGATGGTTTTGGCGTGGACCATGATGTCATCACTGACATTTATGACCCCGGGAATATCCGCAATTAGCTCCTGGATCACGTTTTGGAACACCTCCGCCGCACTGGATACTCCGAAACTTAAGCGAGTGTACCTTCGAAGTCCCACATGAGTGGAGAAGGTGGTTATATTGCGAGAGGCCTCATCTAGTACGAGCTGGTGGTACCCGGACCGTAGGTCTAATTTCGAGAACCAGCACGCTCCTGCCATCTCTCCGATTAGATCGTCTATGGTGGGCGTGATGTGGCGTTCACGCTTGATGGCAGCATTCGGCAGCCGCATGTCCACACAGATTCTGACTGCGCCTGGTTGTTTCGGCTTTCTGGTGACGACAATTGGGGAGACCCACGGGGTAGGCCCCGTTACCTTCTCGATAATACCTGCCGCCTCAAGTTTCTTCAGCTCCTCTTCCACTTGGGGGCGCAAGTGGAACGCCACCCGCCGGTGTCGTAGGGCGACCGGTCGCACCGTGGGGTCAATGTGGAGGTGCACTTCCTTGCCTTTGAACCGTCCTATTCCCTCGAATGTGGTTGCAAATTCCTCCAATATGTGGTGAACCGATTCCTGGTGCACGCCGAAGGCAAATGTCACCACCCCTAGATCCTCAGCAGCACGGCACCCTAATAGCATGCCTTGTCCATCCTCCGTGACATACACTTTGGCGGTGATGGAGCTGGTGCCATGGGAGACACGAGTTTTGAACCTCCCTCTTATCTTTAGTGGGGTGTCCTGGCCGTATGCCAAGACTGTTATTGCTGTGGGGTGTAGCACTGGAGCAGGGTCCATGGCTTCGTACAGGGCGGCGGCCATGATGTTGATCGTGGCGCCAGTGTCCACTACTGCGGTGACGTCCTGTTGGTCTACCTGTTTTTGGCACTGGGGAAGTCGTCGGGCTTTCCGAATGGTAGTTCCGATCATGTGTACCTTATGGATTACCCTTTCTTCATCGTCGTCATCGTCCATGTCGCTGGGTTCTCTACTGCCTTCCGGAACAGCGTTGACCACCTGTCTGGGTTTTCGGTGTTTCTTGGACCTGCAAACCTTCTCGAAGTGATTGTACCGTCCACATCCTGAGCACCGTTTGCCTTTCGCTGGACACTCAGCTGCTGCGTGGGGTGGTCCACCACAGTACCCACAGGTCCTTGTCTGTCCCATGGTTGCAGTCCCTGGGCCTCTCTTGTTCCACCGCGGGGGTGGCCTTGTCGCGACGGCATTCACCGGTTCGATCTTGACCGGTGATTGAAGGGCGGCCTCCATGT
This sequence comes from Calotriton arnoldi, assembly GCA_963921515.1. Classification (NCBI taxonomy): domain Eukaryota; kingdom Metazoa; phylum Chordata; class Amphibia; order Caudata; family Salamandridae; genus Calotriton; species Calotriton arnoldi. The sequence continues at coordinate 1,354,225 of CAWUFW010005200.1, read as the reverse complement.
GGGCCGCTCGGGCCTTTGAGAGTTCTTTGGTGCGCCCCAGTATTAGTATGTCCGTGAGTGGTTTCCCGGATTCCTCAAGGATCCTTTCTCGAAGTTTCGCTGATGCGCAACCTTGAATTATCTGTCCCCGTATCTCCTCTGTTTCGTCTCGGAACCCACACGTGGCCGCTAGATTCTTGAGCCGGGCGTGAAAGGTGTCGAGTGACTCCTCGGGGAGCTGACGCGCTTGTCGGAATATGAACCGTTCATAATCCTGGTTGGCCATCGGTTCGAAGTACCCGTTGAGGGCATTGATCAGCGTGTGGTGCGTTTTGGGCGTGGCTTCGGGAAGTGTCTTGGTTATGCTATGAATGTCTTTCCCCCCTAAGTGCAGGAGCATGGCCCTCTTCTGGTCCTTATGGACCTTCGTAGCCTCAAAGAAGATGATCAACCGTTCAACCCAGTCCTTCCACTTGGGCGCAAGTGCTGATGGGGACCCCTCTACCACGAAGGGCTCAATGGGCGGAATGGCGGACATGTTGACTCCTCGGCACCACCTGCCGGCGGGGCGTCTGCGCTGCCACGCCTTGCGCCGGGCGCGGGGATGAGTCCTCCTTGTGGACTGAGCCGGGCAGTAGTGCTGTTGCTTGCCAGCTACCGTCGTGCTGCACTGGGTCGTGGGGCCTTGTGGGACGTATGCGCGTCTCCCTCATGGTGACAGTGGACGTGTTGGTGCACCCCAGGGTCTTCCTTTCCCCACCTCGACCAGAGTACGCTTGGAGCAGTAGGGGAAATAACGCCCCTGCCAGGGATAGGGCGATTGGCACACCGGAGACAGCCCCGCACCGATGCGCTCCTTGAGCAGTGTGCGCGTCTGCTGCCGAGTGCCCACGTGGCCAAAGACACGCTGCAGCGGGAGGGCCGCCACTCACCGGTGAGCGCCGACGTGTAGAGTGCCGCTGCACAGGTGGAGGTCACCTCGTTCTTTCCGCGGGCTTGCGGTGTTTCGGGGCCTCCCACGCGCCGGGCACGAGCACCGCGAGGCACCGATCGCACCTCTGGGGCCGCCACGCAGCGCGGGGGCAGGGCACACGGGGCACGCCCACCCTCGTCGCCAGTTGTTGTGTTGGCGGGTCGCGGATGATAGCGACCTCGCCCGTATTCGAATGCGGGTGGTTATGTGCACTGGCCAAACCTCGCAATAATTACACGCACACACAGGGTCCGGTGTCGTGGCTTCCGCGGGTGTGCGCCCTACTGGCCTCACGCGCGCGCCACCGTTTATTATATCGCCTCGGGTCACATGACCCAACGTGGCGTGCCCGTTACGTCACGGGCACGACATAACAGACCGCGGGGTGGGCAGCGTGCGGCGGTTTGCACAACTTGCTAAATTCGAGGGTGTGTGCTGAGCAAAAGGGACAAGGATGGGCAAGGCTTGAGGCAAAGAAACTGCCTCTTGACAACATTGAGCGAGGCCCGCACATCGCCCGCCCAAACAGCCCTTATTTACCATCCAATATGGCGGCGAGGCTACTCCTCGATGATGACAATTGATAAGCGGTGAGAATAAGCGGTAGGAACATGTGTCTAGAAGGAATTTTGTGATGCCACATTTCGAAGACTGAACGCGGCCATTTGACTTGTCGCACTTATGTGACCTAGAGTAGAGCCTTGATCTGGACGAGGGAGAGACGGTAGGACCGGCAAAGACAGGTAGCGTTAATGAATTTACTTCTCAAGGCGAAACCACGAGCCCCAGTGCAGAGAAATGAAGTACTGGACTGGTTATTCGTGCATTATATGTGAGCTGATAAGTGGTCTTCAGTCTATCTTGGAATGGGAATGTGCACTCTTGATATAGAAAGTACCATCACATTTATCACACATTTGAACCAATGTTGACTGTTGTAGGAAAGGGATAAAGGAGAGAAAAGCCTATGTTCGAGAACTCCCATCCGTCTGAGTAAGATCAGTGTTGCCAGGCAAACATCGGGAGGAGTGTGGCACATACACGACAGCACTCTCGATAAACCAATGTGACACATGCTCTTCTAATAATAATTCTATCATACTGCACTTACCCTTTTCCTGTGCGCTATAGTATGAATTTCGAACAGATTTCGCTGCTGCTAATACGATTTGTGTTTACAATTAGAAATATAATCCTAGAATTGTCGACTATAATATACAATTCGACTTTATCAGGGCACTAGTCTCATACAGTGAGTTGTAAATAAATTCAATGATGGGTTTGGTGGCTTTTTTTTAATGCTCTGTTGTATGTTCTCATGAGTGCAAACCACAAAGTAACCCTATAAAGTCATGAAACATACACAGACAGTCTTCATAACTGAGTCCAGAAATAATGCATGCACCCGGTGTACTGACATGACACGACAAATACAACGGGCAATGGAAAATGAATGCAGTGAGATTACAGTGTGGAGCGGACATTTTTATTAGACAGAAGGCCGAGGAAGACATCGAGATTCTCACTTAACAAGTCAGTACACGATGAACATCCTCATTCTTGAAGAGTTACACCCCTCCAAACTGAGTACCTCATTCCCTCTGCTGTTCAAGCTCCTTATAAATGACCTCGAAGGGTGAAAGCGCTATCTGCCGATGATGCCCCTTTCCTAACAGCGTCTGAGCCGGGCCAACACAGTCATATAGATCAATATAAAGACCATTATAACAAGAGGAACCCGACTCTGTATCTTATGAGAGCACAGTACAAATGGAAACGGCAGTGCGTGGAAAACAGAAATCATCTCCTCCTAACATCTTGGGAAATGGTTTCCAAGAAGCTGTTATGGTCTGGGCACTTACAGTGATAACTGCAAAGCTGAACCTGTCAACAGCTGGAAAATTAGAGCCTGGGAACAATATAGAAGGGAGCGGTTATTTTTCCAGGGACATGTGTATTTTGGACTAAAATCAGCAACATGCTTTATGAATGATGTTCTATTCGCAGCAACAATTCGTTCCCTTAAATATGTCGTTTAAAGTATATCTTTTCTTTGAGGGCTTTCGAAGTTTTCACACTCGTAGTTCAAAACTATCTCTGAAGAAGCTGCTCGTGGCTGCTGTGTCTCCTATCAACTCCTATAGACCAGACAAAAGGTAGAGCACTCTACATAAGTGTAGTTATCATGATTGATATTATTGTTAATATAGTTATTATTATATCTGAATAGAGATCTAAAACGTATGCTGTAATGGGCAGAGTGTGAGTGAATGTTGGAGAATAAAAATATGCTCAATTGCTGCTGCCGTTTGCGGCGTAATCTATATTGCCTGCTCCAGGGCTGGGCAAAATGCTACAGCAGGCATAAAAACAGATCAATATTTAGATGCTTGTCTTGGTTGACAGGGTGATACTTTAAGCTTGAGAATACGTTTCAATAACAGATACATATAGTTTCATCAGTTATTACAGTATATGATGTTTGTTTCTTTGTGCAGACCCCATCCATTTACTGTGGAGGCTCAAGCCATTATCATTTTCTGCACCTTATTTTGACAACCAATGAGGTCTGAGACTTCTATTTTTCTCTCCCTTCATATGGAATTCTTAATAAATGGACTACACCTTAGACCAATATAGGCCACAGTGGTAACGTTAGTGAGGCCAAACATAGGTCAGGCCTATAGATACGCATCAGGTTAGGTCTGGTGGGCCAGCAAAGCAATGCATCAAATCCAGAACCCCTTGCAGGACATCTTGTATACAAATATGAATCCCATTGGGTCCACTCAGCTTTTCAACTGTCCCAGGTCGATAAAATGGGCACTATTGAGCTGGGTGACAATAAACATCTGTTATTCAGTGCAAGAGACCCTAAGAGTTTAACATATGCTTATTGTAAGAAATTGAGTGTTAGTTGAGGAGGGTGAGAACCCACCTCAAATAATAACCAAAATCATTGTCAGGGTGAGCCACAAAAATTCACTAAATAAACCTGTGCTTAACCCTCTCGTACAATACAATACAATACAGTAACACTTGTAAAGCACGTGGTTGCATCCGAAGAGGTGTCCAGGCGTTTGCGGCTTAAAGGAGGGACAGGGACTTAATCAAGCCAAGAACAGATGGCCTATAGATCAAAGAGATTCGTTTTCAGACAACTGCAAAAAAATTGATTCAGTTAGTGCGAAGCGAAGAGTTGAAGGCAGAGAGTTATAACGTTTGGAGGTCAGGAATGAGATTGACTGACCACCTCTTCTTGCCTTGTGGACCCTGGGAACACACAAAGGTTTATGTCCATTGGAGCGCAGCATTCTCCCCTGTAGGGAAGCAGTCTCCTTCTCAAGTAAAGAGGGCCTTTCTTCTCGTAAGCTCTGAAAGCGAATGTAAGAGCTTTAAATTTGATGCAGCTAACAATAGGCAGCCAATGAAGGATACGCAAGGATGCCATGACAGAAGAGCAAGCCATGATCTTCAGAATCAGCTGCGCTACAGCGTTCTGAATAATCTGCAGGTGGTATAGCAGATACAATGGCAGACCTAGGTAAAGGCTATTTGCATAATATAGTTTGGAGGTTACCAAAGCATGAGTGACAGATTTACCATTTTCCTCAAGAATCAAATGGATCATCCTTCTAATAGATTTCAGTGAGAGGAAGCAGCTGGCTGACACAGTTCAAAGGATGTGTTTGATTCAAATTTGACACCTAGATCTGCCCTGCACATATTCTTTGTACCTAAAATTGCGTTTCATGGCACTAAGACTGGGGGAATGGCATCTGCTGAAACATTTACCCATCTGGCGTCGCACGTCAGACAACCAACAGTGCAGGGGTTGTGGAGACTCGGTGGAATCTATGGAGCATGTTGTATGCCTCTGCCCTGCACTGCTGACTCAGCGCAGATCAAAATTGAGGCCAGAATGGAACAGATTGGGAGTTCGGTCCTGCAGACAGGCAATCATCGCGGCTTTGAACCCGGAGAACACAGCTCTAAATATAAGCTTCACTATTTTTATTCATTATGTATATCGCAAATTTAATGGGCAAATTGTAGGCCCGGTAGCAACTGTAAAAAGGGCCACAGGTGACTAAAACAAAACTGTAGATTTACAAAGCCCAACTTTGGTTTCTTCTGTGTTCCCCGTGCCTGTAACACTAGGGTATGTGAACCCGATGATCCTTTATGGACATTGACATTTGACAGTCATTTCAATGAATTGGTCACACTCTCCGCGTCCTCTTGTAACTCCCGGTCCCTTTTTCCTCAGACTTTGACAGTAACGCTCACTTTTTTCTTTGATTGTTTACATTATTAATCCTTTTAAAAATACTTTGCTGTTGCCTAGTTTTAAAATTTTGTATCTTTATACCACTTTGGTCATTTTAATCATCCATTTTGTATATGTATGGCACGCATGTCCAGCTTTTATGATTATATTTTAATCAAATAAAGTTCTTCTTATCTTGACACCTAGATTTCGTACAGCAGATGACAGAACTGGGGGGGGGGGGGTGGGGGTGCCTAGCTCAGAGGGCCACCAATTGTTGGCATCTGGATGACTGTTAGCTCCATTATACAGTACCTCTGTTTTGTCACTGTTCAGTTTGAGGCAACTAGCATTTATCCATTCGCCTAGGTCTCAGGCAACCTTTGACGGCAGACATTGCTCCCTTATTCTTCTCCTGGAATTAGAGCATCAGCTGCATGTCGTCAGCGTATGAGATAACTCTCATGCCCTAAGCCTCCACCAGCTTAGCCAAAGTCGAGCCCTGAGGCACCCCACACTCAAGTGGTTTGGTGGAGGATGTGAAGGGAGAACATTTGAGAAATGCCTTCTAGATAGGACTTGAGCTAGGTCTAGGCCTTGCCTTGGACAGCCAAACTCTCAATTTTTTCTAGTAGAATAGAGTGGGAAACCATATCAAAGGCTGCAGACAGATCAGGAAGGACAACCATAGCAGCTGCCCCCTTATCGAGATTGTCTCTAACGAATTCAGTAATCTCCTGGAGGTCTGATTCTGTACTGTAACCTGCACGGAAGCCAGTAGCGGTCGGTGGTGGGAGTTCCGCCGGGCGCTGACGTGGGGCGGGGGAGGGGCAGGGTGGGGGGTAGTAAACTACGGATTATGGCTGATTACAGGTAAGTAAACATATAAATAAATAAAACGAAGTTCGTTACGCGCGCTGCATCGCCAAATGCGATGCAGCGCGCGTAACGAACTTCGTTTTATTTATTTATATGTTTACTTACCTGTAATCAGCCATAATCCGTATTTACTACCCCCCACCCTGCCCCTCCCCTGCCCCACATCAGCGCCCGGCAGAACTCCCACCACCGACCGCTACTGACGGAAGCCCGACTGAGTGTCATGAAGCAGACTGTTGTGTTCCAGAAAACGGGAAAGTTGTCATTTGCCCACTTCTCCAACATTTTTGACAGCAGCAGGCAGCAGGAATATAGGCATGAAGTTGCAATGCACCTTAGGGTCCGCATTAGCTTTCCTCAGTAGACGTAGGAGCAAGGCTTGCTTCCAACTCTGTGGCACTATAGTTGATTCCAATAAGGCGTTTATCAGTTTATTAAAAATGGGAAGGAATGTCGGCGCAGAAAGTTTAAGAATATCCAGAGGGCAAGGGTCAAGTGGTGACCCAGTAGCTTGTAGCTTGTGACAAAAGCGGTCATGCTTAACTTACAGGCAATGCGTACATTTTTATTGAGTTTTTATTTTCGGAGTACAAAAATATCGAGTTGGAAATATCGAAGGGACTGAATATCGACATCAAGAATATCGGTGACCAGAATATCGACATGAAGGTAAGAAATATCGTTTTTGTTAATATCGAAGTCAGTAATATCGTTTGTAAAAATATCGTTGTTAATAATATCGATGTTTATATTAGTGTTATGTATTTTAGTATGTATTTTAAATGTATGTATTATATATTTTTTGTTAATTATTGTATTTTTTTTTAAATATATGTATTACATTTTTAGAAGTTATTAATTTTTTTTATAAAGTAAATTTTGCGTTTTAGTTCCGTAGCGGGTTGTGGGTTTATAGTGGAATAGGGTGGGAAGTAATTTAATTATAATAAAGTAATTATTCATTTTTATTTATTGGTATTGATAATTAATTTATTGTTAATTAATTATTAATTGGTAATTAATTTCTATTAATTGATTAATTGATAATTATATTAATTGTGTTAATTTTTTTTAGGAGCGGGTTGTGGGTTTATAGTGGAATAGGGTGGGAAGTAATTTAATTATAATAAAGTAATTATTAATTTTTATTTATTGGTATTGATAATTAATTTATTGTTAATTAATTATTAATTGGTAATTAATTTCTATTAATTGATTAATTGATAATTATATTAATTGTGTTAATTTTTTTAGGAGCGGGTTGTGGGTTTATAGGGGAATAGAGTGGGAAGTAATTTAATTATAATGAAGCAATTATTAATTTTTATTTGTTATTATTTATAAATAATTTATTATTAATTAATTATTAATTGGTTATTTAATTAAAAAAATTATTTAATTGATAAGTATGTTAATTGTAAACCTCTGCTATCCAACACTTTCCCTATAGTTAACCTCTTTGGAGTGGGAATAGTAATTTTTACCCTTACGCTATCCAACCCTTTCCCTACTGTTGCACTCTCTGGAGTGGGAATAGTAATTTTTACCCCTACGCTATCCAAAACTTTCCCTACTGTTGCACTCTCTGGAGTGGGAATAGTAATTTTAACCCCTTTGCTATCCAACACTTTCCCTACTGTTGCACTCTCTGGAGTGGGAATATTAATTTTTACCCCTACGCTATCCAACACGTTCCTTACTGTTGCTCTCTCTGAAGTGGGAATAGTAATTTTTACCCCTACGCTATCCAACACTTTCCCTACTGTTGCACTCACTGGAGTGGGAATAGTAATTTTTACCCCTACGCTATCCAACAGTTTCCCTAATGTGGCACTCACTGGAGTGGGAATAGTCATTTTTACCCCTTCGCTATCCAACACTTTCCCTACTGTTGCACTCACTGGAGTGGAAATAGTCATTTTTACCCCTACACTATCCAACACTTTCCCTCCTGTTGCAATCTCTGGAGTGGGAATAGTCATTTTTACCCCTACACTATCCAACACTTTTCCTACTGTTGCACTCACCGGAGTGGGAATAGTAATTTTTACCCCTACGCTATCCAACACTTTCCCTACTGTTGCACTCTCTGGAGTAGGAATAGTAATTTTATCCCCTCCGCTATCCAATATTTTCTCTACTGTTTTAGTTAATGTAGTGTATAATGTATTTTAAAAAGATTAAAAATATTCTAATTTTTTAATTTTTTATATATACTTTTTATATTTTTATTTATATTATTGGTGTGTGTATATATATGTATTTATAATTTTTAATATGTTTTTTAACAATTTATAAGTTATTAAAATAATTATTTATAAATATTATTAAGGGGCCCATTACGATACCCGGCGTAAAAAAATCCGCCAGGCATGGAAGCGGCAAAAATCCGCCCGCACACACCGTCTGAACACCGACCACGCCATTACGATTACACAAACCGAAAACCGCCATCGGCGGAAAAATCACACAAAATACCGCCCGCCATCGTCCGAGTCGGAGTCAAACCGCCCGCCACGGACGGAAACACGCACGACAACACAAAACCGCCCACCCTCACGGCCGACACACCGCACGTGAAATTACGATCGCACCGCCATGAGCGCGGGAAAACTACAAATATACCGCCCGCCAGCGCAAACAACGCCGATGAGAATCGACACGGCAGAAGCCATGGCGCCCACGTACCTGCACAGAAACCATCCGCTCACAAAACCAATAGCACACAACATGGCCAACAAGTCCACACAGCAAGGCACGCACAAATACACAAGCACAGTACACATCCCGAAAACACCCCCCGGACAAACAAAAACTACAAAGGCCAGAACCCCAGACACAACACACCTGAAAACAACAGACCATGAGGACACACCCACATAGGTAAGTACAAAAGCAGCACTCCCACAGACCACAACCCCTTGCAACATTGCAAACCAGAGAGGAGAGGAGAGGACACAGTGACACAGCAAGGACAGCAGCACACCACAGAAACGCACACATCACAACCACCACCACCACCACCACCACCACCAAACACCTGCACCACAAACCCCCTGCACATTACACAACACACACCGCACCAGCACCACAAACACCATGGCACCACAAAGAATGCCCAAGTTCACGCCCATTGAGCTGACGGTCATGGTCGACGAGATCATCAAGGTGTACCCACAAATCTATGGGAACATGGTCCAGCACACACCACTAGCCACCAGAAACAGAATGTGGAACCGGATCGTAGACCAGGTCAATGCAGTCGGGACCCTGCCCAGGAACAGAGGAGAAATAAACAAACGTTGGAATGACGTCAAGAGCCTGGTCAAGAAGAAGGAGGGCAAAAACAGAGAGCTGGCTGCCGTCACTGGCGGAGGGAATCCCGCGCTCTTCAAGACCTTCAAAGCGTGGGAGGAGAAGGTGCGAGTCATAATACATCCGGAGATCCTCGCCGGATTAGCAGGGGAGTGGAGGCTGGTAAGTACAAACTAATGTATACCAGCACACCGCTATGTACTCACATGCACTACCACCATGCCACAGCTCCCAGGGACAAACACCCCCATGTCCAGCACACAATACACAACACATCACACACACATGCAACAGACACCACCACACACAGCCCAAACCGAACAACTGTAAGATACGTGGGGACATGTGTACACTCAGCCAGCCACGTAACCACCAACAGGTCCCCAAATATGCCAGAAGCGCCACAACGAGCACCCACCACACCCATGTGTCCGCCACAGCTGCACTAACCGACAAGTAACAGGTAAGTGGCAGGAACACAAAGTGCAGTGGGTGGGACGGTGGACAGCCCAAGTACAACACACACCAGGCCCCTAGTCCCACAGCACAGCAAGGAGGAGCATCCCCCACACCCCACAGCCACGTGTCAGCCACCGCAGTGCACAACGACAGCCGAAAGGCAGACATCACGGTCCACAGCAATCGGTGTCAGTGGGTGTCCAGCCACCCCACGACCCACAACACCCCCCACCCCCACAGACCTGCAACATGGAGCACCCCGCTTAGAGCCATGTGGCATCCAGTACAGTGCACGCACGAACAACTTGCAGGTGGGAAACTGGACAGGGCTGGATTACTGGAGGCATGAGGACCGGAACACGACCAACACATGGGACATGTCACGTAGCAGACGAACACGCAGCACCGCCCACCGTCACGAACAAGTGAACAATGTGCACACGGACATGAACAACAGACTCACACCCCACATGACCCATCACAGACATAGCAACACCCAAGGAGCCACGTCTGCATGCACAAGCCACACTGAATATAGTACCACACGGCAGCCACTGTGCTACTCATCACACACAACCGAAACACCATTGAAGTCCTGTCCATGTAGCCCCTACTGCCTGTCAACCACACACCCCACAACTACGCCTATGTAAGACAAACAACACTAGACGCAACAGAGCGGAACAACATAAATGCACATGAACACCACTGAACCCATCAAACACACAGACACACCATGCACATACAACATACCATCCATCCCATCCGTCAGCCCCAGTCTCATGAAAGGCATGTCATCCGCACAGCTGCCACACATACAGCAGTCACGCTAAGATACATGCCCATGACCAACCATGTGCCAGAAGTCAATGAAGCGCACGACACACTGTGAGCAACAACACACAACATGGGCCACACCCCCCCGAGCACTGCAGTGATGCACATGGCACAGGGCAGCACGCACACCAAGGAGATGGGACAACTGCAATACGTTGGCTGGCACACAACCATCACTCACTCATAACGATGCGTCCAATGCCATGTCCAGTAATCACAACAGACAGCAAATATGCAGGCCATGTCAAGCATGCACACACCTCAAACCATGCACTGTCATGCTGCCACAACACATGTCACGTTCGGCACCCATGGCTCACAGCATGTACCCCAAAAGCATATTCCCTCCCAAATGCGAATCTGGGGCATGGCCCCCATGTTGCCATATGCGTTCCTAAGCGTTCCATTTGAACCCCAAAAGCATATTCCCTCCCAAATGCGAATCTGGGGCATGGCCCCCATGTTGCCATATGCGTTCCTAAGCGTTCCATTTGAACCCCAAAAGCATATTCCCTCCCAAATGCGAATCTGGGGCATGGCCCCCATGTTGCCATATGCGTTCCTAAGCGTTCCATTTGAACCCCAAAAGCATATTCCCTCCCAAATGCGAATCTGGGGCATGGCCCCCATGTTGCCATATGCGTTCCTAAGCGTTCCATTTGAACCCCAAAAGCATATTCCCTCCCAAATGCGAATCTGGGGCATGGCCCCCATGTTGCCATATGCGTTCCTAAGCGTTCCATTTGAACCCCAAAAGCATATTCCCTCCCAAATGCGAATCTGGGGCATGGCCCCCATGTTGCCATATGCGTTCCTAAGCGTCCCATCTGAACACCAAAAGCAAAGTACAAACCAGACCCAGGATGGGCCAGGAGCCCGCATACACCAGAGTCACAATAAGTAGGGGCACAGCAACACACCCATCGGCATGGCCAATCCGTCCCATGCCACATGTGCACAGCACACAGTCCCATTGCCAAGCACACACAACTACAAATGCTACAGCCACACACACGCCTCCGGGAAACCCATGTACGAGATTGCACGAACTGTTAATGTCAGACGACAAATACATACTTCGCCAGGTGCAACACAATAACAAATCTCATTCTCTCCACAGGTGACGAACTGCTGGATGCTGGGGATGGAGCCAGCAGCCAGCACAGCCAGCCTACAAGCCCCCAACGAGGACACACGGATCTGGAGGATCTGTCCTCCTCTTCGGACACGGACCACCAAGCAGGCCCATCTGGTGTGGCAGGGCCCAGCCGCTCCCCAGGACCCCTCCTACCCACCAACCCATCATCCAGGGCTGCTGAACATTCCCAGCCCCCTGCTGCCACTGTCGTTGCGGCCACACCCACGGTCATTGCGGCCACTACCACTGCCGCAACCGCCACCATCGCCGCACCGACCACCACCGCCGCCACCACCACCACGTCTTCGCTGGCACCAGCCCCAGCGCAGGTGGTGGCCTGGCCGACTGGATCCACCCTGGGAGCCACAGCGAGGACCGTGGTGAGCAATGTGGCTAGTGGGCAGGCCGGTGGCAGCAGGACTGGTAGGAGGAGCAGGGTCAGGGAAACGCCAGCCTCCCCTGGGAGCCATGCCCTGCCTCAAATGGCCAGAGTCCTTGGGGCCTATGAAGAGGCCCAAGGACAATGGGTCAGGTCTGCTTCAGACACGCGTGAGGTGCTGGGGGTGCTGAGGTCCATGGACGCCCGTATGGGCCAACTCGTGGACCTCATGGGCCAGCTGGTGGTGGCGGTGAGGTCACAGCCAGGGACAGCAGCTCCCCCTCCGCCACCACCTGCCGGGGCGCAGGGTCGAGCAGCAGTGTCCAGTTCCCCTGCGTCCACAGCCAGTGAGCACACCTCAACCACCAGCATGTCGCAAGCAGGCACCCCCTCGCAAACGTGGAAGGGGCCGTCCGAAGTGGAAACAGATCTCCCGGGAGGACTTCGCACGCTCCAAACGCAAGTGAGGCAGCCAGCCAGCCTTCCGCCAGCCTTCCTTGACCAGCCACTGCATTGACTTGGACTACGATGCCACTCCACACAGCCATCTGGATGGCATGTGTGTGTTGGACTATGGACATAGAACCAGTGGGTACACCCTGAGCATCACGCAGCCATGACCGACAGCTCATTGTCACTGCACGCACCACTTTTGTCATCACCTTACACACAATCTCATGTCACAGTTTGAAATAAATGCACCTCTTACACTAACTGCTGTTTGTGCCCTGTGTTTTATTTGTACGGAATACAACGGCCACCTTGGGCGGAAAGGCACCTGATGCGTGGCATGGCAATGGAATCCGGAGGGCCTGTAGGGACCTAGGGGTGGGAGACAGAACAGGAGCACATTCAATGAGTGTGTCACACACCCATCACACAGTACATGTCAACAACTACAAGCAATGTACACACATCGCACAGAGCAATAGGGCACAATGCCACAGCCACCAACAGTGGCATACTACCCTGGCCATGGAGCGTTGACACACAGCACGCAGTGAACAAACGGCCACCCTGACACAGCACACACACACCTGCACAGATACAGCCACATCAGCCGTCGTACATGGACACTCACCGTCAAGTGAAGTAGCGGGCGATGAGCTGCTGCCGCACATTACCAGCTTCCTCCTCTCCGCTGTCCTCCTCACTCGAGCTGTCCTGGTCTGCGGGCTGGGGCCCTGGTTGATCTCCGTCATCCACGATGAGGGGGATCTGCTTCCGAATGGCCAGATTGTGCAGCATGCAGCACGCCACCACTATCCGGCACACCTTCTGTGGGGAGTACGCCAGCGCACTCCCGGTGCGGTCCAGGCACCTGAACCTGGACTTGAGGAGGCCAAAGGTACGCTCGACCACACGTCTGGTCCTCCCATGTGCCTCATTGTAGCGATCGTCTGCTGGGGTGCGAGGATTCCTCAATGGACTGAGCAGCCATGCCCCATTCGGGTACGCAGAGTCACCTGGGTGTGAGGGACACAGAGAACCGTTGCTATTCCAACTGGACAGGGGACAGCATCGCACAACCAGCACGCTACACCACTCCACATACTCACCGACAATACAGCCACGATCCTGTTGCATATTGGACATCAGTCGTGGCAAGATGCTGTTGCGCATTATGTGTGCGTCATGGGCCGAGCCTGGGAACTTTGCACACACGTGGGTGATCACCATGTCCGCAAGGCACACCACTTGCACATTCAGGGAGTGCGTGTGCTTCCTGTTGCGCGACAGGTGCTCAGTGGCCTGTGGTGGAACAAGGCCGACATGTGTGCAGTCAATGGCTCCAACGACGTGTGGGATTCTGCCAAGGGCATAGAATGCACCCTTCACTGCCGCCAATTCACGAGCCCTGGGGAAGCGGATGTACCTGTTTCGGTACAGCATCATGGCTGCCAGTACATCCCTCAGCACCTTGCTGAACATGGGCTGGGACATCCCTCCTCCAATGCCCACTGTGTGCTGGAATGACCCAGTGGCGAAGAAATGCATGGCGGCCATCACCTTAGCCGTGGGGGTGACAGCAGTCGGATACACCCTGCGGGGACGGAGATGGGGTTCTAACATGGCACACAGTCGATGCAGGGTTGGCCTGTCCAGCCGAAACTTCCTAATAACCTCTGTATCGTCCATGTCCGCCAGCAATTGGTATGGGCGGTCAATGTTCAGTCTCCGCCTAGGGACAATGGCATAGGACACATGTCAAAGCAACACGACACATAGCAATTTTGCATACACATCACTGACATGACTGAGCAAGCACATGAGCCACAGCCCAGCTGTCAAGCTGGGACGGCACGGCCACAATACACTTACACAGGTCTCCCAACAATGGCAATGGCTAGTGATACAAACCACTGCCATGTGCATGCACATGGGGATCTAGGCCCCAATGACTTGAGGGGCGTGCTGATGGGGACTGACTGCATATCCGTCAAGCGGCAACGCCACGGCAACATGAATGTCTGCTGAGCATGGAACTGCTTCCGCGGCTGGATGAGTATGGCACACGACGACGACGATGTGGGCACAGGCTGAGCGGCCAAAACAAGTGGGACTTGTGGCACGAGGGGATATGAGACAGTAGTAGGTGTCAGCACTGCACCCTATGTACAGCACTGTACGGATCACACCTCCCGAAACATTGACAGGTGTCCACATTGACAGCCCCATGCCAAGACGGCTGTGTGCTTGCAGTCACACGTCACAGGTGAGAGGTTACATTGCACGTGCCAGGTGGCAGACGTACATAGTGGGAGCTGGCATGTGTGTGCATGTGTCTCCTGTTCAGGATCCACCAGATGGGCGCTGACTCTGTACTGACCATTGGACACAGCATGTTCCGTGGAAGGCTTGTGTGTGTGGGATGGTGGCACTGGATGTGCCTCCGTTGGGTGGGGGGCCATGCACAGGGCGGGTACGTCGATGATTGCGCATTGTTGGTCACGGTGGGTGCACCAACTAAGATGTGTTGCCCTGTGTTAAATTCCTATGTCCGCATGATGATGGACTGTAGATGTGGGCAGACTACACATTGGTCGATGTGCTGTCTATATGCATGTGCCTTCACACCAGGCACAGCTGCCCCTGCACATGTGACCCCTGCTGGACTCGCTGCTGGGTCTGTGGAGCTGATGCACCTTCTGCGCGTGGGGCGGACAGCTCTCCTCACTTCCCTCATTGCGCATGTCATGACTTTGCCGCAGGTGACATGGATCATGGAGGGCCCACATGTACGCGTGGGTAGGCTACACATGATTGTTCACTGGTCGCCACCCCCAGTCAGTGTTTCGAATGGGAAGGTTGTCGTGCTGGTGGTATGTTCGATGTGGCGGATGGGCGGGCCTAGGTGCGGGCTTACATTCCGGACATGGGGAGTAGTTGGATTGGCGACTAGTTGCAGTACACACGGGACACGTCTCTTCCTTTCCACATCTGGGTCATCCCTTGTACTAACTGACAGTGATACAGTCATCTTCGCCCCAGCCCTCATGTCCTCCCCTCGCTCCCCAATATGCATGCTCACCTGCGAGGCTAGCGCTTGCACAGGCAGCCCCAAGCTCGCACCAGAGAGGGCAAGGAGTGTATGTGTGGGTCCAGTTGCACGAGTGGGCTGTCTCAGGGTATGATGTGTGGCGGGACGCCGTCCACCTGCGTGGTGCCCCAAATGGAGACCCGGCCTGCATGGACTATGCATCACAGTCTTCGCCTTCCGGATCCGCCACCTGCGACACCCAGTGGCTGTGGCTGCCCTTGCGGCCAGGCCGCGTCCGTCTGTGGCTGATGGCCCACACATTCACTCTTTGGCCTCTCTGGGGAGGGCTCGGGGTGGTGGCGCACGCGCTTGCACTTAGTCGCAATGGCATGTGGCGTGGTTGGTATGATGGGCAATGGATGGGATGGTGCGAGCCACCTCCCGTGACGTCAGTGCTGCTCGTGCTGTGGTGCGTCCCCCTACACTTCCATTTGACTTGTGCCATGCTAGACGTTGAGGTTCTATTGCCTGCGTGATATGACCAGGAGGAGCGCGAGGAGACCTCTCACACACCATGCTCCACTGCCATCCCGTGCCCTGTATCGCCTGTGCGGATTGACTATGTTGGGGTTACACCTGGTCGACTGGGGCTGTGTGTGCCTTGTCAAGGGGCATGGCGGGCGCACAACAGGATCCAGCTTGTCCACAGAGGGTGGGCTGAGGTGCGCCTGGTACCGCTTTGTACGTGTGCCCGGCTGCTGTGCACACACGTGTTCACTCCCCCGACAGGTGTCCTCTCACAATGCCCAGGGAAGCGGTGGTGTACTGTTCATGACCCCTCCCAACACGGCGTGCTCCAACTTGGCATGTGCGCATCTACCCGTCACACCCACCCACCTGAGCACTGCGTCCATACGACTTCACACGACACATGTGTGTCTTCCACAGTTGTGCTACTCATTTGCGTTGACATCCAATACCAGTGGACTACATGGTCATGTCACGACTGCCGTGTACTTCACATACTCTCATCCTCTCTCATTCGTACTTGTGAAATGAGTCAGCGGAGACAGTTTTGGTTTCAAACATTATATTGAGTCTTCTGTCCTCTGTGATGCAGTATAGTGGACACTACTGGCAGCGGAATACATGTTGAGGATATACTGAGCATGATTGCAAATGGGATAGGGTGTGGGGTTACATGTGATTGGCTGTTGCATGTGGGATGTGGGCTTCAGAGTGACATCTGCTTGGCCAAGGCTGTGCTAATGTACATTTACGTATAGCTGCGGAGCTGCGGACTTTGACACAGACGGTATACATGTAGCCTACCAGACCGCTTGGCATCATGGGCACAGTCCATCTCAGTTCCATGTGACAGGTTTGCTGCAGTTGTTCCTCATGCACGCGTGCATGTGAGATGACATCAGGGCATGTGCTTGCGTGCATGCAGCGGCGTGCCACTTGTTGCACTGTGGTGGTTACTGGACATGTCACAGTCACTGGGGTCGTGTTGTTGTTGTATGCACTTGTCGTCCATGCAAAGGTCCTGGTATGGGATTCCCGGGGCGGGGGTGGGAGGGGTGCAGCACCCACAGACTCCAGGCGACCTATTCATGTCCACTGAGCGGTGTGTGTGTCCATGTGCGCTGGATCCATGTCGTGTCCTGGTTGTTCGTGCAGTTCCGTCCATGTGGGTGCGATACACAGAGCCCATGCCACTGCCTCCCACGATGCATGCGGTGTTCCTGGATGTGATGGGGAACAGTGTGCATGTCCCGGTCATATCCGATGTCATGGCGATGTCGTTGATGGTGTGGTTACAGTTGCCGGTCGTTTGGTATGGCTGTTGTGGTGGTGACTGGCCAGTCCGTGCGGAAGCTAAGCATGGGTGCGGGGTTGGACATCATAGGTCAATCGGGGAACCTGCGTTGTGGTCCGACGAATTTACAGGTTGTCAGGTATGCGATGCCGTCCAGCAGGGCTTCCATGTCATTGGTGGTGTACATGTTTGCCAGCCAATGTAGCGGATGGTGGCTGTCAAGGTGTTGTTCGTAAGTTGTCCCTTGGAGGACCATGATGGGGCATGCTGGGTGACATTCGATGTAGCTGTTCTCGATGATCCGTCGTGTGGAGGCACAGTGGTCCCATTTCAGTGCGGGTGCGATGTTGGCCACATACGCCATGCCCCCATAGGCAGAGCAGGCCCTGTCGTGTGCGTCCAGAGGGAGGAGTAGTGGTAGCAGGTCCGCCTTCAGACATGCCGGGTTGGAGAGGCATATCTCCACGGGATGCTGGTAGGGACACCTCCGACAGTAGAAGACGGGCATGACGCAGCTGAACAATGTGATGCGGTAAGTCAGTCGGTAACTTACGTTCAGCAGGGACAGGAGATCGCATCCCAATATATGAAACAGGTTGGTTTTGTACAGCTTGAGCTGTTCGGCGTAGTTGGGTAGGTGTGTTGCGGTTGCCATTTCGCAGCGGTGCGTTGTGGTGGCGTGCTCCGGCTGTGTGTGCAGTCTGCAATGTGCACGCTCCGAGGTTGCTGTGAGCTCTGTGTAGTCGTAGGGAGACAGGACTTGTGTTCTGTTGGCTTGTTTGGAGGACACGGGCCCTCATCCCACATGCTTCTCAGACAGTTCAAGGTCAGTGATGTGTGACTCCTTCCAATTAACTTGCATGTGGCCGACATGGGGGAGTGTTTTCTTCTTTCTTCCCCGTCCGTTGTGTGCTTCTGTGATATGCGCTATCTGCCCTGTGGTCGGTCTCCTCGGCATGCCTGTGTTGGTCTATTCTTGGACAATGGCTGTATTCACCGGCTTCTGTCGTAGGGCTGTGGTTTCGGAGTTGGAATGGAAGGTCATTCAGTGCTGTCTGCTCTCCCTTGTGTGGGCGGCAGGCTGCCTTTCCGCTCTGCGTTGGGCCTTGTGTGTGAATGTTATTCTTGGGCCACCTGTTGTCGGTCCCCGGGCTCTTTGGTGTTCCGTTTTATATGTCTTGTTCATATGTGCAGGGTGGTATGGGTGTTTCAGTGTGGTACTGGCGTTCCTCTTCCCGAAGGGGCCCTGCTTCTCCTAGTTGGTGTTGCCGCCGCTGTGTGCTACGCCATGTTTGTTACACTGGGGTGTGTCCTGCTGTTGCGTGTCTTCACTGACATGTGTGCGTCGGTTGTGTGGCGTTGGGTGTTGTCCGTGAATTGGGCGTTGGGGACATGTCTGTGTCAGGCCTGTCACGTGTCATGTGCGTTCGGGGTGGGGCTGATGTGTGTGCTGCTTGGTTGTGTCCCTGTGTCTGTGTGCGACGCATGCATGGCGCTGCGGTTGGCCTCTGCGTTGTGCGCATGTGTGGCGGCGTCATCGCCGCTTTGGGGCCGTGACGGGGTTGTTGGTTCCTAGTCCCAGGTGGTGTGTACACATGTGTTACGCGATGTTACGATTTGGCCTGTGTGTCATATGTGGATGCAATGGTGGATGTGTAGTGTACACGCGCTGGTGGGGGGTTGTCCGCTTTTCCGCCCTTGCACTGTGTGCGCTGTTTGCGTGCACTTGTTGTGTGTGTGCCTACCTGCGTCTCCGCGGTACGTTGCGTCCTTGGTGGTGCATCAGCAGGAGCATGGGGAGGGCCTGCAGTGCTGGATTCATGCTCGGGGAGCCGCTTCTTCGTTGTCCGTGCTCGGCGTCCGTGTTACCGCTTCGGTTTGTCGTACGGTATCTCTTGGCCGTGGGAGCCGTTTGTTTGCGGCATCGTAATTTATGCGCCGGGCGGGACGTGTTTCGTCGGACGGTGTGTGTCAGTTAGGCTGCGCCGCTACGTGTACGGGCGCACTTTGATGGCGGACGGTGTTGCTGGCTTGCCGGCGGTGTTTGGCCTACTTTTCGCATCGTAATTGGGCGGGCATGTGGACTGCTGCGTGCCGGCGGTAACTGGTGGTTTTTGCATCCGCCAGCACGGCGGTTGTGCTTCCGCCCGCCATCGTAATGAGCCCCTAAGTAAGTATATATATTATATTTTATACATATATATGTTTAATTTATTTTTACATTATATGTATTAGTTATAATTTTAAACATTTTAATATCATTTTAACTATGTTTCTTTTAATTATATGTATTATTTACTTTATTTTACATTATTTTTTAAACATTAAAAAAAACGATATTTTTAACAACGATATTTTTTTTCTCAATATGTTTGTACTTACCATTATGTAGATAGGACTTCGATATTCTGGACATCGATATTTTTGTGTTGATATTTTTGTACGTCGATATTCTGACTGTCGATATTCTGTCAGTGATCCTTTTTATGCAACACTCAAACAGTAATAAAGTGACAACACAATACAATAATAATCCCAGAGCGATTTAGAACAATAGAGAATATTTTGATAAATAAAATGATACCAAAACAACAAAAGACAATCACCAGAACTAGAGATATACATTTTTAAAATGTAATGTTCAAAATAGCACCAAAAATTGTTAAACGGCCACAACAGTTATCTGGTTGTACTAGACTGGGACAAAGTCAAAACTTAAGGCCAGCACTGATGGAGCACGGATCAAATATAGGGACCAGGTTCATCCCAGTGAAAAGTTTTACATTTGGGATTTAGTCTCCGAAATTAAGTAAAATATCCTCAGCTGGGCAAGGCAGCAGGCAGTGGCCGAAGTGGGCTCCATGTCAGGCCACCTTCTTAAGGGCGCTAGATGAGGGGCAGAGAGAAGTATGGCAGCAGCCATATAGGTCATGGGGGAAGTGGAGCCTGTCCCAAAGGATCGAGAATGTCTAAAAACAGAAAACAGACTCAATGACCTTTGGCTTCAGTGATGAGGACTTTTCAAGATTAGGTCAAGATAGTTTAATGGATAGACCTATTTTGAAATCTAAGGGACTGAATGATGAATGGGTTAAACTACTTAATCTGCAAAGGAAAGCCAAGAGAACCAAATCTCATGCAGACTTGAGGAGATTGAAGAGAACCTAAAAAAGACGTACGCCTTAGAGGAAGCCCTAAAACGTATTGAGGAGGTGAACTTGGAATTGGACTCCTTCACCGATTATCAAGTAAAGAAAAAAACAGATAAACTCAAAAAGGATATTAGACTTCTTCTTTCGTTTCGAGGATATGCTATTCCTCCAACAACACAGGACCAGAATGGAGAGTACCTTTGCCCCTAGTGCGGTGGGTTTATACGTGCACCATTTGGAGTCACACAGAATTCTTGTTGATACCAACCCATTCCTTTGTCGCATAAAACAATGGAAAAGATACATCAACGACATCCTGGTAATCCAGGAAGGTGATGAGTCAACAGCTGAGGAATTCATAACATGGCTCAACACCCAGGACACCTTCTAAAAGTTTACCCACACTATGAGCAGGACGGAACTAGTTTTCCTGGAGCTCAACATCAGCGCAGAAGAGGGTATTCTAAAGACCAATACCCATGAGAAACGAACAGCAAATAACTGCTTATTACTTTATGACAGTTTCCACCCCAGACACCTAAAAGAAAATCTCCCTTTTGGGCAATTTCTAAGACTAAGGAGAAACTGCACAGAACTCAACGATTACAGAACACAGGCGGACAAACTGACAAAGAAATTGATAGCAAGGAACTACCCCAGAAGAATAGTGTCAAAAACAAAGAAATGCGCCTGTAAGAACCACAGGGATAGCCTTTTGGACCTCGCCCAAAACCAGACAAAGAAAAAGAAACAAGGCCAAACTTCATACCCACATATAACATAGCTTCAGACCGAGTCTCCAAAATCATAGGAAAACACTGGCGGATCCTGAACAGTGGGAATTTGAACATACCAAAACCCATGTTCTCTCACAGGAAAGGAAAAAGCCTTAGGGATATGCTAGTCCATACCCGCCCCAAACTCATTAACACTAGATCAGTGAACCAAACTATCTCTGGAACACCACCAACAAGCCACTATCCCTGCGGGAATTGCAGTGTTTGCCATCTCACCAGGATCACTAAGACTATGGTCTTCAATAACGGCATGAGTTGGGAACTGCGAAACCTAATTAATTGCAGCACCACAGGGGTTGTCTATCTCATCACATGCCCGTGCAACCTACATCATGTGGGCATGACTACTCGCAAAGTGAGCACCAGAATTTGTGAACACCGCAGTAATGTCCGATGCCAACGAATTACAACAAAGATGACATCAGATGTCGTTGAACTGAAACATACACCCCAAGATTTGAAATGGGTAATTCTGGAACATATCAAAGACACAGACAACCGGGAACAAAGACTTCTGGAAAAAGAGCAGAGATGGGTTTTTAAACTCCGAACAAATACCCAGGGTCTTAATGACAATATTCCGTGGGGCCTTTTCATTTGAACTTTCCAATTTATATACCCCCTACCATCACCCATGACTACAATCAATAGGGTAGTAACCAGCACCAGGTCAACGATAACCTAAGGACTTGAATAACGTTTAGCCCCCCTTTTGTTAGAATGGGTTACCGCACTGCACTAGAACCACCTTTTGTGCATCAATGTGTCTGTGGATTTCCACCATAGGATTCCTTTTTCCACTCTTATGTTATTCAGTGGGATCCAGTTATCCCTCCATGTCCTTCTCCTCACAGGGAACGTGAGAATGACAAAAATTGGTATCTTGTGAGTCACATAATGGTTCTTGTGAGGCACATAATGGTTAACCCCCACTTTTAGAACCTTTTCCTGCACATCAGTAATTGACGAGATATCACCATCCCCGTTTAAATCTCCTATTCTGAGGCAAAACAAATATCTATACTTTGGTCTCCTAATCTGACATCCAGCGACAAAGTTATAATCTTCCAAGAATGTTACACATGGTTGCTCTGTACGTGCATTTACACTGCCACCCACTGACAAAATATGGATTATTCATTTCCAAGATGGCCCCGCTGGGGACCCACGGTGAGCCGCCATCTTGAAATTCGATAAGCGGTCTAGTCTTTTTCCGCATACTTGCACGCACATGCCAACATCGCTTTCCTTTAGTTTATATCAGGAACCGGAGACACCCATTGCTAAGATGCGGTCTCCAGGGAAGCAATTAGGCGAGTAAGCCGAGGACGGCCTTGACGAAGTAAGTTCCTGGGAAGGCATTACAGGGCACACCTCATGATGGCAGCAAGCAGCGGTTCAATACTCTGCCTCAATTCAACACGGGTATCTTTACGATCCTGTGTCACACTTTCTTTTTCTCCTCCAAATAGGGTTTGACTACAGGCCCCTCATCCCTGGCAAAGACCATGACGCAAAAGTATAGCGTCGTAAATGTATGTCATCTGATATATTACATGATATTTGTGTTGTCTTGTCTTGTTCTGTTTCACAATGTCTCCCGTCACGGTGGAGACATTTGCACAGCCACTGAGTGTAAGCGACGAATTTTCACGCAAGGAGTGATCACTTGTTTCTAATTTGACTGAGCACCCGCACCATAGGGTGTTGCATATTTATGTCCTTTGACAATATTTGGGTTTGTCAGCCAGGCTGATGAGCCGAAGTTTTTAAATTTTCTTCTTCTTTTCATTACAGATACGGATCTACTCAATTGTAACCGTATGTATATTAGGTGCATGCGCATGGCATGGGACCCAGTATTTCCTCATTAGAGGATCTTGAGAAGTGATACTATTGGGATTAGATTCCCTATAAGTCCTGAAGAAGAGCCAATAGGGGAACGGCTCGAAACTTGTTGACTGATAATTTCTGAAGCGAACGGACCCATTATAGTCCATGCCTTCAGTCACAACCCCTGATTTTAACCTTATCGGCTAGGGGCGGGAATGAAAAAATGTGTCCTACTAGTCAGGTAGTTTTAACTTTATTTTCCACTCCCCCCCACCTTACTACCTTTATCATTTAATACACCAATAAGTGCTCCTGCATAATCATTAAGTCGTAGCACGCCTCAATCCGTAGAGGATTGGGATGAACCCCAATGATGAAGCATGCCACCAAGGGGCAACCCTGGTGGGTGAGGGTCTCTAGGAAAAAAGTTTTACTCCTACTGAACGATCACGGTGGATTTTCGCTGTATCCAATACTCCTATTCCACGGGCAGGTTTTCTTTGAATCTTTCTATTTTTGTGATGAACAAGTTTATCTATACCCTAGCACTAACTATTATAAAACTTTTAGAGATAACCCTCATCCCTCAGACACAGCATTGGACCAATAGAAAAATTCTGACGTTTTCAGATATGTCTGAATCAGAAGGGGAGGGAAGCTCTAATCAGTTCGGCACATAAGGTAATGAAATAGGACAATTTGACGGACTGAATAGAAGCAACCATTTTTTAGGGAACTGGCGCAGTACCCCAGAACCAGATACAGAAATCAGTCAAGGGGAAGGTATCAGAACACAGATTCTGCACACCACTATCTACAAATCAGGCATCAACAATATTGAAGGGATTGAACCCCATCCCCATATTCAATCTCTCTTCAGTTGAGGTAAATCTAACTACTCAGGATCTCCTCACCAAAGGCCTTTCATTTGTGCCTAATGCCATCATCGATAAGTTCAGACTTACGAGAGACCTTCAATCCTTCTTTAGAAGGATAAGACTCAAAAAATACTTCATGGAGATAGATACTACTGCAGCCATCAATGTTTCAGGTCTGAAACTCCAGTTGACCTTTGGCCCGACTCAGGACCAACTGGGACCAGAGATCAAAATATTTGAGAAGGCAGTTAATAGTAAAATTTAACAAATATTGAGGTTTGTCCCTAAGCCTCTATATAAGTTATCAGCCTGAGAGAACACAGCTTTAAAGATGCTCCAAGACCATCAATGAGTCACAGTAAAACCGTGCAACAAAGGAGGAGGGATTGTTCTACTTGACACAGAAGAATACAAAAACAAGATGAAATATATGCTTGATGTACCTGACCACTACTGTAAATCAGAGGAGATCCAGAAAATAAAATAAAAAACTGGATCCTTACCATTTCGGAAGAGGCCATGACTAAGAGTTTGAATTCCTTAATCGGATGCCTACTCATCTACCCCTCATCTATGGTATCCCAAAGACACATAAAGATGTTCTGGACCCCCGACTGCACTCCATTGTATCTACTATGGGGTCAGCAACAGAGCTTCTATCGAAATACATCGATGCATTTCTCAAGCCATTAGTATGTGCCTTTCCAGCATACATCAAGGACATGGGTCATATGATCTCAAAATTGGAAGGGATTCCTTTTGACCCTCATACTGAGATACTAGTCACCATGGATATTAAGGGGCTGAATACGAACATACCACAACAACAGTCTTAGAAGGAGTAAGGGCCACGCTTGACGGACTAGGTGAAAAAGAACATCATGATTTTTTCCTACAATGCCATGACATTGTCCTTGGGGAAAATGTATTTGAATTCGACGGGACCCTTTCCTAACAAACCAAAGGGGTTAGAATGGGAGCAGCCTGAGCACCCAGAGTGGCGAACCTCTATATGGGTGTTTTTGAGGAGAACTTCATATTCAACAAAGTAGCCCCTTTCATGAGAATGTACAACAATGGTCCAGATATATCGATGATGTGTTTTTTGTCTGGAGAGGGGAGGGGGAACAATTTGAGGAATTCCTGCTATGGATCCGCATATAAAATTCACACCAAAAACAAGCAGAGAGAAGGTTGAGTTTCTTGATATTTGGATTCACACCAAAACCAGTGAATTCAAGTCTCTCTTTTTACTAACCCTACTGCTAGAAACACCATATTTCATTTTGAAAGTTACCACCCACGCTGTCAAAAGCAAGGCATTCCATTTAGTCAGTTCCTGTGACTTCACAGGAACTGCACCACTATGCAGGACTACATTTCAAATTCTGGACTACTGATGAACAAGCGACTGTCCAGATGCTACCCTAAACGCCTTGTGAGGGGCTCTTTCAAGAGAGCATAGTATTACAATAAGGAATCCATGTTCCTGAAGAGAAATTGGTATGTGTAGTAAGGCACTCCAATTGGAATCATAAAATCAGACAAATTATAAGCTCTCAATGGCATAATTTGAATACCACTTTCCCACTGGGAAACTACTCAAACCTACATTTGCCTTCAAATGCACCCGGAATTTGAGGAACATACTAGTGAAAGCTCAGATTTTGTCCAAAAATCTATAACTGGAGAAAGGCCTATAACCGGCAACCACTAATTAGGTTCCTGCCATGCCTGTGAAAGAACTATAGTGACTGATTCCCTGTCTTGGGGATGCAAGAAAATCTTGCTGTCAGGCATGACTAAGTGTAGGATACCTAATGTCATCTACCTCACCCAGTGCCCCTGCTAACTAGGTTATGTTGGCAAAATGAGCTGGGAATTAAGATTAAGATTCAGGGAGCACAAATCGGCCATCAAATATAAAAGAACAGGTGCTCCGCTAGTTGAACACTGGACCTCAAAGAACAACACAGAAAGGGACCTTTTTTGGATCATTCTAGAAAAAGTTAAGATCAGGAAGGGGATGGATGCAGATCAACAGTGCAAAAAGAGAGGCATTTTGGATATTTTCACTGGGAATACAAGAACAGGGACTGAATGAAATAATACCTTGGGAAAATGCCATATTTTAAACCATTTGTGGTTATGATCCTTTCTCATGAGTCTTTGCTTCTCTTTTAGGGCCCTCTGCCTCTTCTCCACCCCTTCCCCAGTGATTGGATGGAGCCACTTCAGTGGATCCCGGTGGTTCTCATCTTTGGACTATTAGGAACTCATGCAAATTCATGTTGACTGTGTTTGTCTCCGCCGCCTTCTTTGCCCCATTTGACTCTGACCCCTGGTGCCTACAATGTATTATTATCTTGTTTCCATTTGGACCATGAGGGCCATTTATACCTTACCTAGGCAATGTCTCTCCTAATCTATTTTCGCCATTCCATTGATTTTTTTACCCCTGGCCCACCTATTAATTCCCAGCCGGATCCTTTTCTAGGTAGACTGCCTATTCACTGTTAGTTGCTCCATCTTGAACTAATATGGCACCCCTCGGGTGTCCCAAGAATTAGAGATTCTTCTGTAAGGGACCCTTTTTTCCCATGTGGATCCTGCCCAGTTAGCCGTATAGATGCCACCTTGCCATGTGGATCTCTTTAGGCTCATTTTCACTTTTATGTGGCGATTTCAGTCGCTCTCTGTGTGCGCCCCCATTTGTACTTGTTTTCTTTTTCAGACTGACATATTGGCACTCAGTCGGATGTGTCATCTTTTGTTTGTTAGAGCATCCACTCCATTCCAATATGGCACCTTCTGGGAGTCTCGAGAAGTTTAGACTCCGCTGTAATTAGATATATTCCAATATGGCTCCCGCTTAGCTAGCGGTTTAAACGTCATCTTCACATGTGGAACCTTTCAGGCGCTTACCTATTTAGGTCTACCAGCCACTTCGTTTGACTGCTTGTGTTTTTGCCTTCTGGCTTCGTACCGGTACAGACGTTATTCCGGACACTCCCTGATCCTAGAGGTGAGTCTCCTTGATCAGTTAGGCTGCCACACTTGTCTTGCCTCAGGATCATTTGGACCCATTTAGGCCCTTATTGTCCCCTCAGATTGTTTAATTCCTACTTTGTCCTATCCCTCTACCTCCCGGCCAGATGTCTCCCTGCTCTCCTCTTTTGTTATGTGTGACCGCGCTCATTATTCGTCATTGGATAGGTGGGCTTCCCCCTTACCCTACGATTATGGCGCAGGTCTTTCTGATAGATTTCCATTTCCATGCCTGCACCATTGCGCAGTGTTGAGGCACTGTATGTGCACTCCATGCTGCACCCGCACTCTTGCTTTTCTATGGACCAGGGTAGTGCCCACCCGACATTATGCATATTTTTGTTTTTTTCCTGAGACTCGTGTTTTGACCTATGATTGTTGCACTTGGTTTTGGAATCTGGGATGGATAGTTTCCTACACTCTGTGGGTTTCTTCTTCTCTCTTTCTTTCCTCCTCCATTATCCATCTGCCTGTAGGCCAACCTTATTTCTTAGGCAAGCAGTCGGTATCTTGGTTACTTGTTGTTCCAGCTCCTGGCTCTGTTATTAGCAACTTAGCTTCTTTCTTTGGTATTTGTGCCCCCCCACCCTCCCGGCGCAGCTTGTTGGACCTTATGGTAGGGACCACGATCTGCATAGCTAAATGTATATTTATTGGTATTTTGGCAGCCCATGAGACAGGTAAAGGGACACAGGGCCTTCACCTTATAAGAACCATTTGGATGACCCTGAGATCCCGGAGTGTCTCCTCAAAGAACTTTCCCTCATCTAAAGTTCTCTTTATCTCGCTCTCTCCTTTTTGGCTCTGGGTGATTCCCAGGTAAGTAAGACTTCATGAAACGTAGGCATTTGTGCCATTAGCATGGCCCCCTATTGCATATGGACTTCTCAATCTGTTCTTTTTATTCTATACAAGAGAGGATCAGTCTGCACGTTTGAACTGCCGTGTATTCTCTGGCTGGAACATACATTGTTCTCGCTAATGGCTAGTCTAGCTTGGAGGACTTTAAACCCATATATAATGTGGTAGATTGGTTCTCCACATTTTAAGTTTAAGTTTAAGGGATTTATAAAGCACATGGCTACCCGCGGGCATCCCAGCGCTAACAAGAGGAGCAAACAAGGCGTGAGGTCTTAAGGGAACAGCCAAGTTTTAAGTTTTTTTCTGAAACACTGTTCGTTCTTGGTTAGCCTTAGTTCTAGGTCAATGCTATTCCAGAGTTTAGGGGCTAGGTGTGAAAAGGATCTTCAACCCCATCTAGCTCGCCTTATTTGTAGGAAGCTGGCTCCTGACCTAAGGCATCTGTGGGGAGAGTACTGGGAGACCAAGGCTTGTAGCATAGTTGGGCCTCTCCCGTGTATGGGCTTGTGGGTCAAAGGAACTTTTACTTTGTTACACAAAATTTCTGCATAGGTATGTCACGGTATATCCAATCATGGGGTGCATATATTGTATGAGTGAAGCTATAAATGTTGGGCACATGGCAATTGGGAGTCTTCACTTCCTGCAGCTTGGGACACACTTTCTATGATTGCACTATCAGCATTAGTTGTTGGAATACGTAATTTGTTATGTCCCACCCCATCTGTTTTCAGTTTTTAGACACTCTCCATCCTTTAGGACAGGCCCTACTTCCCCCTTGACCTATATGGCTGCTACCATGTTTCTCTCTGCCCTTTGTCTAGAGCTTTGAAGAAGGTGGACTACATTTATGCTTCATCGAAACGCGCATTGGTGCAAATAGCAACCTGGATTGACAAAAAGGGCTCCCAACGATAGAGGATATATCAATTAATCAGTATTCCTTATGTTCTATGAAGAAGTGTGTTTAAAGTGATACAGTTAATGCATCTTTGTATATAGTTGGGCAATCAGATTATCCTAGTGAACCATTGGGTACACTGACGTGCATCTTAAGCTATGATCCAGCAGGATATTATGTTTTGTTTTTAATGTATTTTGGTGTGAATGAGTGGGAGTGTTTGCAGTTCGACAGATGTCAGTATGGATGTTATATTTTAGCCTAAGTGGAGTGATGGGGATCCTGTCATGAAATTGTTTGTCACATCTCCCTTTGATACATTGAATTGGGAGATGCTTGGCATTTGCGATATGAAACATAGTGTTGTATGTCTATCTTTGTAAAATTGTAAAAGTAAACATTACAAGTAAAAAACGCGATCATCATTATAATAAATTAATTTTGAGAATGTCTGACTCTTGAACCTATGTTTTCCAAATAAGTTAGTGGAGTTACCCCCAGTACAATTGTGGGGTTATACTCAGCAAATTGTGTGAAGTTGGCAATCTTTGTTGCTTCTAGCAATCCACATCTCATTACAGGGGAGCCCTTCACCAGTCAGGTGACACTGGACACAAGCCGAAAGGCACATTTGACTTAAGCAGGAAAATTACAACTTTCTAAAAGTGTAATTTTCAAACTAGTAATATAAAATCCAACTTTACCATTAAGTTGGATTTTAATTTACTATTAAATTAAGTCCCTAAACAACATTAAGCATTATAAGTTGTTATATTGTAACCCAGTGTTTCCCTATGGGAGAGTCAGACTTGCTACAGTGAAAAACAGTAACTATATATGTCCTGCTTTTTAACTACCATGCCCTCCGCCCTATGGGCAGTTAGGGCCTACCTTTGGGGTGACATTAATATTATATGTTTAGGTCTGGAAAAAGGATTATTTTGCCAGGTCGAAAAGGCAGTTTAAAACTGCAGACACAGGTTGCAAGAGCAGGCCTGTAGAGATGTTTTTATAGGGCTACATTAGTGGGTGGCACAATGGGTGCTGTAGGCTGACTATTGGCATTTAATTTGTAAGGCCTAGGTACATCTAGTGTCATATACTTTGGACTTATAAGTAAATTAATTAGGATAATTAGATATATGCCAATCGTACCATGTTTAAAAGGTAAAGCACAATCACTTTACCACTGGTTAGGAGGAGTAAAGTATGTAGAAGCCTATGGCCAACAAAAAACAGTTCAGCAAAAGAAGGCAAAAATTTGGGGTGGCTCTGTGGGAAGGGCAAATTTCTGAAACTTATCAAATACACGTTTGTTCATTAGGATTAAAAACACCTTGTGTGAAATTGGGTTGTTGGTTGACTGAGGTGTGAGCCCTGGTCAAGCAAATCCACAATCCCTTGCAGGGTGAACCACAAATATTCACTAAATTACCCTGTACTTAACCGTGGGTAGCTTGGCACAGAAAACAGTCAGACTTAACTTAGAGGCAATGTGTACTTATGCAGCACACAAACAGTAACAAAGTGAATACACAAAACAAGAAAAATCCCAAACCAATTTTTAAAATGGGTTCATTTTAATAAATTATTTGACACTAAAATAACAAAAATCAAATCAGTAGAACTGGATGTTATGAATGTGTAATGTTTTTAGTGAAAACTAGCAGCTGAATGATCTAAGTGGCAACTGTGGACATCTATAAAATTACCCGGACGGCGATAAAAATCTAAACCCTAACGTGAAAAAAGTTGCGATGGGCCCAACTGCGATAAAAAATTCAGCGATAAGCAGCGCCAGGCCTGCAAGTCCCACAAGTCAGGCGGGAAAAACCACTATAAAAGCGGCAACAAAAAACACAAACAACTGCGAAGCACCATGGAGGTAGCTGGAGCAAGTACAGAGGACAACCAGAACCCCACAAGCCCCACGGAGGGCCAGCCTGGGACCTCGGGGTCAGGGAAGGGCAAGGAGAAGAAGAAGAGGAACCTGCTTTTCAGTACGCAGGAAAACCAGATCCTCATTACGGAGGTGACAGAACACCACCACCAACTGTTCATCACCTCCACTGTGTCATTGGCAACTAAAAATACAATATGGCAGTCCATCTTGGCCAAGGTGAATGCAGTTGGAGTGAAGAAAAGGGAAGTGGACGACTGCAAGAAGCGCTGGACTGATGTGAAGCGCAAAACCAAGCTGAAACTCGCAGCCAACCTGAAAGCAGCAATGCAGACTGGAGGTGGGAGTCCAGCGACACACCAGGAGCTGGATGAGATGGAGGAAATGGTGACCCGAGTCATCATTGGGGAGACGGTGGCAGGAGTTGGGGGACCGGACACTGCACAACATGACCTGAGCCAACAGCAACAGGGTGAGTAACGACCAGGGACTGGGGGACGGGGGAGATGGGCACAATGGCACACATGCACAATTAAGTATAGCAGATCTGCGGACAAACCATGCCCAAGAGTCACAACTCCGACCAAGAGCCCAATTTACCCAAGTCTGCAACATCTCAGCACTGTATAAGCACAGAAGTGAAAGGCACACCGCCTGAAAGGGATAAGGGCCAGCCAAATCAGAGCTGAAGGGGCAACACACCCACAATGCAGCACACACACATAAGAATCAGAGCACCTCAACATTGACAACAATGTGGTACAAACTGCAACACTTTCACAACAGAACAGAGGACACAACTGCTGCCGCTTGTGTGTAGAAAATGGCCATTCGCATTTGGCATAGCAGGAAACTGTGAGATGATGATGTACAAGTACAACCTCACATCCCTGATGGTGTAGAAATGTCAACTGTTCCGCATCAAATAGGCATCTCCTCACAAACAGTCACAATGTACATTGTCATGCAGTCTGTAAGTAAACTTGTACAATGTGTGCACATACATGTGAACACAATGTCAATCTGCATCTCCCCTTCATAATGCAGAGCGAGAATCAACACCTCCTGCAGAGCAGACCCAACAACTCAGCACTGATGATGAAGAGGACCTCTCCAACATCGACACCGACGCCCTCCAACAGCTCATGGACAGCTTCGGCACACCACCCCCAGGAGCAGGGCAGACCAGCTGCATCGAGGAGACCCCACCCCCTGCACAGACCACACAGCAGGAAGCACCCACCACCACAGCTGTCTCCCAGGACCCCCACGACCAACACATGGCATTCCAACGCCGTGTGTTAGGGTGCCAGGAGAAGATGGCTGATCAGCTGCGGGTGGGGTTCGACCTCATGGCAGCCAAACTAGATGCCATTCGTGGGTGTCTAAGTCCCATCAGGGACAACCTACAGTCCCTAACGGACACCCACGGTCCGCTCCATGCTCTCCAACAATCCATGGCTGACATCGCTGGCGTCATGACTCTGAGCCAAGTACAACTGTCTAGTCAGAGTGGCTCCAGCAATGTCAGCCGGGAGTTGGGACACATAAGGAGAATTATGGAGAGCTTGGAGCGGATGCAGGCGGAAAGAATGTTTGCCACGGCTGCATACCAGCGAGATGTAGCTGTGATCTTCCATGCCCTGCAGATCCTCGTCATGGCATTGCTGCCACAAGGCCTGGCGCGGATGAATGCTGCTGCTCCTACTCCATCCACATCTCCGCCCCCTGAAGTGTCAGTGTCACACAGTGTGGCAGACATTTCACCTCCGGCCCCTGTGCCATATGGCCTGTTCCAGCTTGGTTCTGCCCTCTCCATCATGCCCTGGAATAACACCTTCCACTGTCCCCCGATACACTCAGCGACACTCACCTTGGACCTCGACATGGACTGCCATGTTTTGTTTTGGTTACCAATGACACAGCAATCACACTGCGGACTGAAGTCTTCCTCTTGCGATGAACTTGTCAATCCCTAAAGGACTCTGGCTGGCCCTCCACGGGGCAACAATGTAAAGTGGGGTTTGCATGGCCCTGTACTGGTCCAGCTTCAACACTCCACTGAATGCGAATAAAACATTCTAATTCACACAGATGTGTCATGTCTATGATCAATCAAGTATGAAAGTATGGATGAATGTAGGGACAGTGATTCCACAAAAAGGTACTCCCTGGGTAATGCTATCAATGCGCATGTATGGCCATGACCCAGATAGGCAGTGAGACACACATTGTCATTCAAATCAACACTCATCACAGTTGAATACAAGTGAAGGTGCGTAGACTTTATTAGCATATGCGTGTCAGTACGGGCAAGACGAGTGCCACAACATGCAGACCAATGCAGCAGTATGACAGAATGAGGAACGTTGCCAAGCGCCGCTGTCCACTCCGGGGGAGTGCCTCACCTTTCACAGGTGTGTGTTAACCCGCGTTGTTGTCCGCTCATGTATTCGGAGTCCAGGCGAATGCAGCCATGTCCACTGTTGTTGTGGGATATGTGACCAGATCTCCAAGATGCAACAAGGTGTTGGGACATGTGCAATGGGTTCCAATCTGTTGTGGCTGCAGGTACGTAGTTACTTGTCCATGAAAGTGATTGCAGCTTCGTAGGCTATCATTTCCAACATGAGGTCGTTGTCGACTTCATCAAACAGGACGGCAAGGCAATCCATTAGCAGGTCCGG
This sequence comes from Calotriton arnoldi, assembly GCA_963921515.1. Lineage (NCBI taxonomy): Eukaryota > Metazoa > Chordata > Amphibia > Caudata > Salamandridae > Calotriton > Calotriton arnoldi. The sequence continues at coordinate 1,320,636 of CAWUFW010005200.1, read as the reverse complement.
ACAGATGTGCTGCGTACACCCCTTTCACCAATTAGCACTACAGCCCAATAGGGGAGCGGTTCAATGTGGTCACTGCACACGAGGAGTTGTGCAATCTCCCAGGTCCAGCTGCCAGCATGTATGCCAAGTATCAAGGCATCCCATAAACGGGTATCACGGTGACACTCCTGGTCGTGGGCCAACAGGGGGCGCACACATATGTCAAAATCCTGTTCAGCTACTGTCCTGTTGGATAGGCAGACATCCATGGACCACTCGAATATGCACGATCGACAATGCAACACAGGCTGAACGCAGGTGACGTTGGCAAGGCGGAAGCTTAACCGGTAACTGATCCGCAGCACTGCCAATGGCAGTGCCCCCAGTAAATGCAGCATACATGCACGGTACAGTTCCACGTGACAGGGGTTGTGCATGTGTCCGGGATGTTCTGCCATTGCGTTAGTGGCTCTGGTTGAAGCGGCACTGTTCTGACCTGCACCAGTTCTGTGGATGAAATGCCACAGCTCGGATCAATGAGCTGTTTTAGTGTGCAACAGTTGTACGCCTGGGATGGTGTGGGAGTAAGTGTGAAGGCCATTCCATGCAAGATAACTTCGAGCAAGAACTTCTGTGTGTGGGGTGTGTATACGTTGGTCTTTCGTCGGGCTGTGCGTAGTGTGGGAGTCATCATCAGCTGTGATAGTATCTGTCAGGGGGTGCCGGGCACATGCAATTCCGAGGTCGGAGGTGCAGATGTGCTTCCGCCTGATAGTTCAGACAAAGGAGCTTTCATCCCTAATGTTAGTTTGTCATCTGCTTGCATTCAGGAAATGTGATGTGGCTTGTTGGGGGTGGGGTGGGATGTGTGCGACTTTGGGATTCATGTTTGACATGTCTTGCATGTGGCAAATGAGCGGCATCACTGTGTGTTACATTGCCTCACAGCTGCTCCTCCCTCCCCCCGAGCCTATTTACTTATGTGCGCTACGCGGTTGTATCACTTGCACTCCTACGGCACACCATTGTCATGCCTGTCTGCGCATGTCCACAAGCCTGACAACGACACTGTGATGTTGGCCGTTGAAGGTGGGCGGCCACGTGAGTGTAGGCCTATGGTAAGGATAGGGCAGACACAGATGTAGAGTTCATGCCTGGCTGAACTCGCGCTGCGATTAAGGTTAGGCATTTGGCTCATGCTGCGGCAATACAGATACACACAACACTTGGCATGTATGAGCCAAGACCCCGAGCGGTCTTGCGCTCCTTCATTTCTCCGTTTGTGCGAGCCCTCCCTCCGGGTGCATGCTACATTGCAACATTGTCGATTGCGGGCCGGGTGGCGCCGACACTACAAAAGGGACACGCATTAGTTACTTCCTTGTCCAGGCCAGCACTGAACCATGCCCAGAGCCCCGGGCAAATTCTTCACACCCCTATGCTGGACTGGCGTACGCCGGCCCAGCCCAGCCCACTCCGCTTACGCTTACAGGGGGGACGACAAAGCTACGTGTCCAAGGTCTTACCCACTGCCTGAGGTGACATGGTTGCGTCCGCTGTCCACAGCACAATGTAATGTGGTAGGGCCCAGGGCCATCATGCATACATAATGACCACACGGACACACTTAGATAGATAGTGGAACTGGCTATGGGCACGTGCGCCCGGCCCCTTTTTATTACCAGGGTCACATGTCCAGTGACGCCTGTGCTGGATGGGTGTGGGGTGAGTGTAAGCCAGCCCTCAGGGAGTGGTTGGTGCTAGCAACAACTAGAACAGTGATCATCAGATCACACACACAGATTCAATCATAAAGGGTCCATGACTTGCAGTGCACTGAGGTCGGGGCACCAGATCTGACATCACACACACAAGATCCATGACTTGTGGTGCACTGAGTTAGTGGCACCTGAAGAGCTGATGATGGCATCCAAGACAGGTGTGAGCAACTTTGATAGGCTGGCTGTAAGACTCCTCCGACTCTGGCAGTTGTTGGTTGGAGGTGGTCCTGGCGGTGGTGGCGGGTGTGCAGCCAGCGATGATGGCGTGTCCTTGCAGGTCAGGATTGGATTTGATATGTGTGAGCCCTGCTGACCGCAGTGTAGGCCGGAGGCAGCGATCAGCAAGGGCCCACAGCCACGTGGCGGTGACTTGAGCTGCACAGAGTTAGTGGCACCTGAAGCGCTCAGCGGGTGCGCAGCCTGTGATGATGGCGTGTCCTTGCCGGTCAGGATTGGATTTGCTATGTGTGAGCCCTGCTGACCGCAGTGTAGGCCGGAGGCAGCGGTCAGCAAGGGCCCACAGCCATGTGGCGTTGACTTGAGCTGCACAGAGTTAGTGGCAACTAAAGCGCTCAGCGCGTGCGCAGCCTGCGATGATGGCGTGTCCTTGCAGGTCAGGATTGGATTTGATATGTGTGAGCCCTGCTGACCGCAGTGTAGGCCGGAAGCAACGGCGGCGGACTCGTGGCAGGGTGAGGGGCGCCGCCCTGGCAGATGCGTTGGCCATCCCGGAAGTGAACCACGCCCAGAGCCCCGGCCTATTTATTCACACTCCTACACTGGACTGGCGTACGCCGGACAAGCCCACTCCGCTTACGCTTACAGGGGGGGACGACACAGCTACATGACCGAGGTCTTCCCCACTGCCTGAGGTAGCATGGTTGCGTCCACTGACCACAACACTACAAACACCAGCAGTATATGTCCACATGGACATGTCTGTGCTCTGCATACTGAAGTCTGTCCAGCACATCACCGCCACACTTGGCATTGTGTACATTCTTATTCATGGGTGACTTGCCTCCTTCACACATACCTGGTTCCCACCTCTCCCCACATTCTGCAAGGGGCCATGCCGTTTTCGGAAGGTCAGCTGTCTTGTTCTGCGCTGCCTCGCTGGTAGTCCGGGGAGGGGGGGTGGGAGGGGGCCTGGGGGCGGTGGCGGTGGGTGTTGTGGACCTCTTGGGTCTCCGAACTGCATGATCAGTAGCTCCATGACATGTGTTGGTCTTCAGATGTGGCTCTGGGCTGGGCTCCCTTTCATACTGCAGGTTGTCGTCCTGCTTAACACCAATAAAAGGCAGGTGTTAAATCCCTGCTGCTAACGCGCCTTATCGCCTGTTTTTGGATCGCATCGCAGATCTGGCTGGTCGTTGAGAATATCGCGAAGTGGTGTTTTCGTGTGTTTTTGCACGGGAACGCCTACTCTGCATATCATTAGCGTTAGTTGTCGCTCTCATCCGTGGCGATGTTTTTTGCGGAAGCTCGCTGGAAAACTGGCGATATCGGCAGTTTGCACCAACTTGGGAATTGGGCGATAAATCTATCGCCACTTTTGCGGCGCTAAAGGGCCGATAAATCGGCGATAAGTCCTTGAGAATATGCCCCTCAATTACATAGTGTGGCATGCTTCATCATTGGAGTCTCCATTATGCACTGAGAAAAGTTCTAATGTGGTTCTTGGTATGCATGTTACTAAGGGCCTTATTTAGAATTTGGTGAATGGGATACTCGGTTAAAACGTAGCTGATATAGTGTCCTCCATATTTGCTTGTTCTTTGTGTGACGCTTGGATTTTTTACAATCCCTAACCCTATGACTTCAGTGATGTAACATTGATGGCGACACCTCTTCCCTAAATACTGTTCCAGCACCCCTGTTTGAAAGAAGTTGTAGTTAACAGGAGAGAGAGCAGGGCCATAGCTGCCTTTCTCTCCCTCCTCTCTCCTTTAATGATGTCCATCTGCTGGAGTGTTTTGCTCATGTAGGAAGACTGGCCTACATACGTCAAACCTATTTCCTTTAGGCTCAAAACATTTCTGCTTTTCTAAGTGCTGAAAGTATCTTATGTAATTAATAATTTGAAAAAAAGAAAGGAGAATAAAACCGAAAACTGGTTTCACTACCAGGCTTTTAACACTGCAGAAACGATGTAATTTACTTTTTGTAACAGCAGAAATGCATAAAGCTCACTGTAGAAAGTGTTGGAACACCTTTTGCACCTTTCAAGAGTAATTTTTCAACCACAGGGTATTCATATTACTCTTCCACCTTATGGAAGAATACCAAATGTAATTTTTGTCTAATGTATAGCGATCAAAAAATTAATTTTTAGTTCAAATTTGTCACAAATCAGAGGTACCACACTGGTCAAAACTAGTTTAAAGTTAATTTAACTATCTAGAAGGGTGGGGAGAGAGAGGTACAGAGAAAGGAAAGCAGAAGGGTGAGAGAAAAGAACAAGGCCAAAAGGAGAGTTGTGAGGGAGAGAAAGAGACAAATGGGCAGAGGACAGAAATAGAGGTGAGAAGAGAGAAATTGGAATAGAGAGATAGATGTGAGATGAGGAGAGATTCAAATGTATGATTGGAAGTCAAAGATTGAGCAAGCCAAGAAAAGGGAGATGAGAGAAGAACAGGTAATAAGAAATAGGAAGGAGGCAGGCAGGAGCGGTGAGGAGAAAGGGATGGTAGGACAAAAGAAGGAGGGGTAAAATGAATAGAGCAACAAAGGAAAGGCAGACATGGGAAGGAGGAGGAGAGAGGAAAGGGGAGAATTAGGAAAGGGAGTGCTCATTGATGGAAGTGAAAATAGAAAAGATAGGAAATGTGCAAGGATAGCCCTTATAAAGAGAACCTCACGATTCTGGATGGAGACAAGTGGGGGGTATTTCTTTTTCTGTCTACGCCCCTGCATATTAAGCTGCTATCCTACACATGATTCGTTGGGATACACTGTTAAGCTGATAATTATAGCTGTTGCTGTTACCATGCCATGGCGGCAAAAATTAATAAAACACGTTTAAAAAATAAAAAAACGTTTCCCAGGCCCATGCTTAAGTAGATAATCTACTCAAGTTTTTCTTTTTTTTCTTTGTGTGTTGGGACTTGTTGTCTATATTTCATAAAATTGATGAAATGACTGCAAGTCCCAGAATACACAGCAAAAACCTGAACTGGACGAGTGACTCACATGGACCTAGGAAACTTGAGAGCTCTGCTGCAGCACATGAATTGGTACATTGCGGGCACTGTGTAGGAATACGCTGGTGTCCGGTTCCATCAGTTATTCTTGACCCGGGATGAGTGAGAGACGAATTGACCAGTCTGTGTCCCAGTGCGTTGTGCTATTACATAGTGCCGCAGTGCCGCGGAGCTGCTGTCAGCTGTGCTAATATAGCAGCGGCCAGCAAGGGGAGCAGGGGAGAATGCAAGCACTGTGCTTCAGGGCCTGTGACGCCAAGTATACCATGTACTTGTGTGCCCGGCAGCAGCGCCCTCTTTGTCAACGACATTGAAACGGGCTGCGGTAGATAGTGATCGTGCCCGGGGGCTGAGAGCCGAGTGCGGCGGGGTCTTTGGCCTTCTTTGGGGATCAGCACTCGAGGTGTATGCACAAATCCCCCTGAACCCCAGTAGTGCTCAATTAAAGCAAGACCTTTTCCTCTCTCTATTGGTTTGTAACATATGAATGCTATTTTTTCCCACTTTCTGTCGTCAGAGAAAAACGGTGAGAGGTTTGCAGAGGCACAGAATGTCAAACATCTTTGCAGCAGTGGCATGAAGGATATTAGTGTTGTCTTGTGGATTCTGCAGCTCCCTCTACGTTTTAAAAAAAATTATGTTTAAGTATGCAAAACAAAAGTGCATAACACCGCTTGTATTTTTTATGTTTCTATAGGGGGTGGAGAAAATGTGCTTTGTGCCCATAAGGCATTCTAGTCCATCCCTTAATTAACAAGCGCACGGCGCGCTGAATGTAAGTGAAGCACGTCGTCGTGCTTGTAGTAGGAGAAGTTAATTAAAGAAAATAGAACACATACCATGTAACAACCAAGTAAAGGGGCCAGTAGCCGTGGGAGGTTACAAATGACGACACAGCAATACTAAGGAGGGACTAAAAAGCTCATTACAAAATAAGAAGCCAGCATTTACGAAGGACAAAGACACGAGCCAATGAAAAATATGGGCGAGGGAGTGGGCGGGGCTTCTCTCACATACTCAACTGCTACAGATCATCCCCAGAGCAGCGCTTGCGCGCTGGCTCAGGCTCGACCTAAAAATAACAATCCTATTGGATGAGGGAGTTCTTTCTCCTGGTATCCATTTCAGACCTGCAGGCTCAAAAGTTCTCATTACCCATGACTAGAAAGTTACATGATGTGAGGCACGATTCCGGTGTCCAAAAAAAAGAAGATCCTGAGTGCTAGCCCCATGAGGGTATCCAAAAGGGACTCTCCGGAAATATTAAAAAACAAAAGAAAATGCCAGTTTATGTGCAGGATTGCCAGACTGTGAAGGTAGGCCTGTGATCTCAGCAGCACGTTTGTGGGTTCTGTAAACCTAGCCTTTGTTGTGAACCCTAAGTGAGGACTTTCAGGCGCTTCAGGGACTTTGACCTCCATCTGAGATTTCAGGCCTGAATAAGATCTTGTAAAACCTCAGTTGAAGATTTGTGGACTCATTTGGAGAACCCTTCGGTCCACTCACAAGTTTATGAAAACTGTTTGGTTTCCCTCGTTTGTGGATTCAAACCAGAGTTTTCGATCAAAAGACATATTTAAACAGCTCTTTAAATTGTACATAATTATGATTTCTAATTATATTTAGTGCTTAGGGGATGTCTTGGTTCAAATTCTGAAGTCGATCATTGATTTGACGGTCAGCATAAACTTCTTTTAAAATCGCGGTCTGAAAACTTGATTTCTGGTCCCTGTAAAAGGCATGCTTAACAACGAAAGCAAGACTACCTCTAAAGACTGCAGGCTAACCAGTGACTTGAAAAGCATTCTGGTGTTTTAATTGGTCGAACCTTTGCATATATATCAAACTCTGCCGAATGTGCATGTTTCAAATCAACAGGAGCAACATCCATCCTTTGTGAAGAACAGGAGACCTTAGCAGTTGCTATTGGGGGTCAGTTAATTATTTCTGACATAGGTGACGAGCTTACTGAACCATCCTCTGCTACTCAACCTTAAAAGTGGAAGAAGTCAGTTGAACAGAAGAGTCTATGGAGGAACGAAAATATCAAACAACTACACTGCGCGGGAGTTTTTCAGTCTTCCTCCTGGCTAGCAAAATTAAACGCCAGACCAATTAGAAGTTGAGCAAGGGTCAATGAGGTCTGTCCTCCCTTGCATTTTCGGCGAAGAGAAGGCAGATGAAGTGGTAGGATGAAAAGGAGTATGAAAAATTCCAGCCTGAAATACGTATACGAAAAAAATGCATATTACTAAAATTCCAGTTATGCAGCGCAATCCTTTTCTGGAGAGATGCTACAGGAGATTGGAGGAGAGAAAAATCCCCCCATGGAGCATCTTTGCATTGTACTGTATGCAATGCAACTCAAATGTGTGGTGCGGAAAACAAAATCCTCAGTTGCTGTGCTGCATTGCTCAAGGGAAGAAAGCACCACAAAGCAATATTTATAGAAATTGGTCTGCTGCTGCTCTCAATCCCTGCATTTGCGCACAACAGGCTGTTTCGAACCTTGCACACACTTTGCACCATAGCTAGCATAGAATTTGTATTGGAATCATAACCCTCCAGTACAAAATCCTATGCCTAGTCAAATTATGAAGCGTTCCACACATTGTGTGTATGCTGTACAGTGCAGCAGCACTCATGCAATTTGTGGAATGTTTGGAGACATTAAAACAGTTCTCCTGATTAGCGCCTGCATCAATGAGCAACTTTTTTTTAATGCAATACCCTCTCTGACTACTTTAGTTGATCAGGCTTCTTGTCAAAAACGGTGAGTATTTGTGCGGATCCACCAAAGTTACTGGGTAGAAACACCCCCTTGGCGCAAAGTGGTGCAGAGCAGCACAAAGCACTATTTGTGCTGAGAATAGGGCACCTTTTGAAAATACATTTTCATTGGAAAGTTCAATATCCTTGTGGTTGCACAGCTTTACATCACTTTGTGTTGCTTTGCCCTGGCAGAGACCCTTAGTAAATCTGGCCATTTGCTTCCAGTTTTCAATGGACAATGGGAAAAGAAACTTCAGAATCTATTTTTTTAATTTTTTTTTAGTTCAAAATATTTTAATAAATTTTGCAACAGAAAAATACAGTGGTAAACGAAATTAATCTACAGTAGGATAGGAAAGTGACACCAGGGGGAGGGGGAGGAAGCTGTGCATACCATGAAACAGTAAACATTCTATATTAGGAGTTGAACGGTACAATGTTTAAGGGGTGATACATAGGCATATAGATGTAAGCATCGCAAGCATTCTACATTAGGAGTAGATCAGTACTGTTCATAAGGAATAATACATAGGCATGTAGAAATGAATATCTCAGGGTTACATGGCATGTCATTACATTTCGTATGGTGTGAGCTACCATTCCATACATACATGTTATACAATATCATTTATACAAACATGAGTATTAGAAACAGGCATGTTAAAAGTCAGGTAGAGTTATTTACCTTAACATCTATGACATATCAGAGTGCACAGGGGTGAATAAAATGGTAATGTCTCACATGAATGTGGGAAGATAGTGGCACATCTGAAATCTATTTTTTTAAATTTAATTCACAAATCCCCTGAAATTTCAAATCTCCAGAGGATCTGTGGATAAACAGCCCAGTTGTATTTTAGATATAACCTCTTCGTGCTCAGATGGAACATTATTTAAAGATTGATTTTTCAAAAACTACTGAATGGATGAAAACAAAACGCAGCACAGGCACTTCCTTAAGTGTGACTCTACTTTCAAGTCAAGTTTTGTGTAATTCTGATCAGCCAATTTTTCTGTATTAAGGAGCAGAAAATCTTATGCAAGATCAAATTGGAAATGTCACTTTTTGAACACCTCCATGTTTTGGACCCCTCTTGACAAACCTGCTTGCAACTTACCATGAAGAACCCAATATGAATGAACTTTCGTGTTTGAAAGGATTGTAAAGGTTTGTCAAATGGTGCAAAAGTTATTAGCAAAGTAAAAATGCCTTTTCACTGGAATTTCTGACCTAACCATAACTACACAGGTGTTACTGCTGACTGTGTACTGTAATTTTACATATTTATATTTACATATTCATTAAAAAACTAAAACTAAAGTGAATTTATGGTTTCTTTGTTATAAAACCTTCAAGTATGTTAAAATCAATCCTCAGAAATGCAACTAAAAACCACAGTTAAAGTGCTGTTATGAATATGAATTAAATAAAAAAAAACTCACTGGCATTTGCAAATTATGGTTAGGATCAGAATCTATAACTCACATATTAAATGCAGTTCATATGACCTCACAACATTTATACCAAAAAAATAACACCTAATAGTGAAGTGTAACTAAACAACACTTAATCAAAACAATTATTGATTACATTTATACGTATCTCTGTCAAAGTGGTAAGGGTAAAGTGATATGTAATTTCATGTGTAAGATTATTTTCAACACTTGTAATTGCATCTGTTTCATTAAGGGAGAGGTCATGAGCATTGCATTTGGCATGTGAGTTATGGTTTGCAGGGCAATTGTGTGGGTTATGTATTCTGATCCTAACCATATCTTGAAAATTGCAGAGGTTTTTAGGTTCTAATACATATTATACCTGCACTTTAAACGTGTTTTTAGTAAGTGGTTTTTTACTTTTTTCCATGTCATCACAGCTCCTAATGGAGTACACCATCTCCAGTATTGTCAAGGCTAATTCATCATCAATGTGTTTCTTCTTTCTTGTGGCTGACTAACTAAAATGTCAACATGTCCTCTGAATATGGTAACGCTGCTCAATCAAAAGTGTTTTTACCTTTCTTGTGGTCATGTCCAAATGGTTGATTTTAAGAGAGATTAAAAGAACATGTGATCATATATACTATGCATTCATTGTTGCAGTTCATCATCACTCGTCCTTCCCAAATCCACATAATTAAAACATTGGTGATGTGGTGTAGGTTGTGAAATATATATAGTCTTATTCTATGATATAATCTTCCTCTCTTGTTTGGGATTGTTGTATTGTCTAGTAAATGCTCACACTTACACTCTTTGCACCAAACCTGGTGAACCTGTATGTAGCTTTGAATATTAGGTGAAACAAACCATTTGCCAATAAGAAGTGCACAATATATAATATTGTTGTCTAGAATGGATCAGAGTACCCTGTGACTAATTTAGCTATCTGGCTGAAAGTACAGAACCGATATTAAAGATCATCATGAGTATGTGCCAAACAGAATTGATTTTTTCTGAATCTCAGGGAAAAACCTGATGAAGGGATGCTGGAAAGTTAAGTTCATATAAAAACTACTGACAACATTTTCGTCCTACATTTTGAGCGCTTTCATCCAGTGGCATTAAAGGAAAATCTTACCTTCATCCCGGGATGCAGAGAAATTGCCCCAATATTACTACTTTTGGGGAACAGCTAAAAGAATTGTCTAAGACATTAACAAACAAAAAATATTCATAAAGAGTACAAAAGAGGACTAAAAAAGACCATTTAGCAGTAATCATAAGGTAAGCCTAAACTGATTATGATGATGTGTTGCAACCTACATCCACCAATGCTTTAACAACTATCATCCCCAGACATTGGCATATCCAAAACACTGGAGATAGGGACTATGCCATAATTGATCAAATTAGTTGATATTTTAGCTCTCATTTCTAAAAAAAACATTAAAACATCCAAAAGGAACATCTTTAAGTCAACATATGTTTTGTGAGTTGAATTGCTTGTTCACATGCAGATACATATGGTGGGAAGATCTACCAAGCTACAAATTTGCCAAAAAGGGAGGAGAGATCAAATCATACCACTGGGTGATTGCATCCTGCACCTTTGACAGATGATCTTCACATTGTTGTATGCAAGAGCTGAAAATTGCTTGGGCTGTGAGGCAATGTGTGTGAATTTGGCAGTCCTAAACCAAATTCCCCATATTTCTGATATGTCACACTGGCATAAAAAGTGTGCAGTCATAATAAAGGAACAGCTAAGACAGTATTAGAATTTGGATTTTCCAATAAAATTGTCACGCTGTGTCCAAAATCTGAATTGTAGGTTTTGGAGAGTTGCACCAGAATCCTATCATGACCAAATATACCTACCAGGGATCAAGAATCTTGATTGGGTATACCCCTAGGTTTAGATGAGTATTTTGCCTTCTTATGGTCCTCTTCATGACTGCTGTGGAACTACAGTGGGGCCTGGTGAACCAGAAGCCTATAGGCTGTTAGCCCAAAAACCATGACCAGAAGAGCCAGAAAGACCCTCAGTAAAGGTTCACTACAGCCCAAAAGTGGATCACGGACATAATATCGATCTGTTGAAGCTAAATAAAAATAGTCGCAGACACAGGTGAATTTCAAAGGCAGTTTTATACGTTAACAAGTGGACACCGGGTATGGTAAACAAGTGTCCAATTTGCAGAAGTTCAGTATGGCCTTTTATTTCTGTAAACCACAAAAAGGCGTTTCACTAGTAAAGCTGTGTATAAAACCCACAGTGACATCACATTCTCCGAAAAGCAGAATGTGCAAGAGCAGAAGTGGGAATAATAAGTAGGGCTAGTGACACTTACAGTCTAGAGCAATGGAGAAGCGGAGGGCGCAAATGACAGAAGTCTCACACCACAGGGGCAGGGAGGGCAGAAAGAATTGACATGTCAGAGACCTTGCAGTGACCGTCCACCTGATTCAGAGTGACCACCGAAGATCATCATTCCCAGGACCGCAATTCTTCACCTGCAGCTTTTTATGTGAACACGAGGACAGCTGATATGGTAACCAAGTGTCCAATTTGCAGAAGTTCAGTATGGCCTTTTGTTTCTGCAAACCACAAAAAGGCGTTTCGGTACACGTCCAATAAAATGAGAAGTACAAGAGAATTTCTCGGCAACTATAGACTAATACATCACATGTCCATCATCAGACAGTACATTATTAGATACAGAGCCAATCAGAAGAAGCTAATAGTGCGTACCACCTGCATTATACAGTGTGGTAGTATTCGTCATCCTCACGTCACCAAACAGCAATTGGGATAGTGGGGTTTTTCCAAGCCTAAGCAACGCTGTAACCAATCAGAGACAGACACTTCGTCTCATCTATATATGGTTTGGTAACGGTGTCTGTGGCTGGGATAGCAAAGTAATACATGTTGTAAGTAGTGTCCTCGAGCAAGCCCTGTGTTACAAGCTGTTCACTAGGAAAGGGTGCATTGGTTCACAGAAGGACTTGGCTCTTTGCACACATTCTGCAGGCCCTGTCGTCACTGAGTATCACAGAGCTGGTGAAAGCAAAATGTATTCTTGACCTAATCAAAATGGGTTCCACAGATCCAACAAATATCAAAACACAATACCATCGGAATTTAAATATCAATAACAAAAATATTGACTGTGTATACTTAACTATAAAAACCACAAATGTCAAGAACACAAATATTGTTATTAAAAATGTAAATTTTGACATATATAGAAAACAAAAATATTGAAAACAAAAATATTGCAAACAAAAATATTGTTACCTTTAAATAAGCATAGAATAGGTCAAAAATATTGATCCACACAATATTCTGTGCACTATTATCACTAAAATAATGAAATGATCATTAATAAAAAACACTAAAAAAACACTTTTGGGGTCGTGGCCAGCCAGGATGGCAGAGCAGACGTGATCCGTGAGGGCTACACTGCAACTAAGGCACAAAGTCGAGGCATCACTATACTTTGAGACCTTAAATGCCCACCAGTAAGCAATATTCATGGACTGGAGGTGGGGGCCCCACCTGGACAGTCTGATCCCCCCCTCAAGATGACTAGAGGAGGGCAGACTGGAGATGACCTAGGCACTCAGCAACGGCCCATCCCTGGTTCCAGGTTCGATTAGTGGCAGATAGTAGAGCCGGAGCACTTACGAGAGGAAGCGATGTGAGAGGCTGAGAGATGGACGACTTTGGGGGTACCTGCATGAACCTCAACCCTATGCTAGAGCAGTGAAGTTATGGAGGTGCCGTCCTGGAGCAGATGAAACTGGAGACCCGCCAGAAAGGATTCTTGTGACCAGAGGCCCCTGCTGGGAATAAAAGTACCGTGCTTGGTAAGGACCGGGGGCTGGGCTGGATGTGGATTAGTGCACCAGACAGCATCGGACCGGAGAGAAGCGATGCCTGTCTGACCCTAACATGGCGCTTGGTGTGACCTAGTGCTGCTGTCGTCAGTGAAAACAGCCCAGGGGGGAGTGGGCTATATGCCTTGAGGCTCCCGCAGAAGGAGGCAAGTGGGAGGAGACTGATGGCCAGGGGCCTCCCTGGGAGTGGTACCCCACCTCCCTACTCAAATGAACAGCTGACGTTTTTCCGGCCTGCATGAAACCAATAGGGCGGCGAAGCAGGATGCTGCATGATCAGACTGCGGGAATCAGCAGTGCCTTCTGACTCCTTCTTCCAGGCTTCAAGAAGGGGACAAACTGCCTCGATCCTTGTATCCCCCTTTATTAACTAGGCCCAGGTGAAGGGAGGGCCCCCTTGAGGACTCGTGGGGGCGGTGCACCACCTCCATATCATCCATGGGACAACACCTGCCAGGTCCAAGCTAATCCATCTAGGACCGGATTAGCTGTAAGTGAAGCCCCCGAGAAGTTTTCAGTCTGAAAGGAGGGTTGGGACAGAGTGAGGCCGCTGGCAGTGCTGCTCCTTGGTGGGACTGACCCTGAGTGGGGGTGGCTTCATCATACTCACCTGAGACCTGGCTGCCCGGCCCTGACGGGTCACCTGAGACCTGGCTGCCCCGGCCCCGACGGGTCTTCGAAGACAATAGAGGCCTGAGAGGGGGGAGCAGAGGATCGCCATATGGTGGATTGGGGGCACATACTACATTTGAGGAGAGCTTGGAGATCCTCTCTGCAGGCCCCCCTTTGCTCAATAGGCACAATGAAGAGAGTGTCAGCTTTCATGGGGCGACGTCAAATTCCGTATTCTTCCCACAAGAGGCAGCCTTACAGAATCCCTCACTGACTTTGGACCCCCTTGGCTTCTACACTTACTGACCTTATGCCGCCCAAGAATTCTCAAGCTAACAGGGTCTCTAGTTACTTTGCACTGGCGGAAATATGCGTGGGGACCCCTAAGGGTGGAGTAGAAGGCAACATAATGCTCACGAAGGAAGATCTCCTCACATATCTGCAGGATTTTAAGAGAGAGTTGCGCGAATAACTAAAATTTCACCTGTTCACATCCCTTGAGACACTTCGCTCAGATATCCAAACTAAATTAACTTCAATCCAGCATGATGTGGATTCTGTCGGCACCCGCACACTGGATCTTGAAGGTAAAGTGCACAATCTCAACCATCGCACTGGCCAGGCGGAGGACTCAGTGAAACTGCTTTATACACAGCTCCAGGCTTCCATCTTGAAATTCGAGGATGGAGGAGGGGCCGGACTTGGAGGCTTTTGTAACAGGCCTATTGTCTGAACTACTGGGCTCTTCTGGTATGAAAATCAAAATAGACAGAGTTCACAAGGTGGGGCCTCCGGGCCCGGGAGACAATAAGCATCTGAATGATGTGCTGGCAAAGCTCCACTCCTTTAAAACGAAGGGAGCAATTTTCCAGTCAGCCCAGAAAGCTGAGGACATATCCTTTCAGGGTGTCTCCTGCACCCTCTTCCAAGATATTGCTCCCTCCACTCTAGTGTGCTGCCAGCAGTTCCGCCCCATCACGGAAAAGCTACGTAAGGACAACATAAAATACTGATGGATCTATCCGTTTGGCCTTGCATTCACTCCCCACAAGAATCATCATGTCTTGAACCTCCCCGAGGCGGCAAACATGCTGGGTCTTCCGCTCCCTGAAATGCAACACACTGAAGATATCTCATCTGGCTTATCAGAGACCACAATGGAGAGTGGGGACAGAGGCCCATGGCGATCACAGTCTCCCCCCACCCGCAACAGAAATTATAAAAAGTCGTACTCAAACAACCCTATATTTGACATTCTCACAGGGCGCGTAATGTTACCCCTGGGTTGTAAGCCTTACTATTTCATTTTATAGGCATTATCATGCTTTGCTGTCATGTTAGCCCATGCTGTTTCTCCCAGAAAGGGGATCGGCGTGTAGGCTCCCTCTTTGACATTTGGAATGTCTCAACTTCTACCCGAAGTCACCTTCAGTCTAATAGTATATTATAATATGCCTTGTCTTTTCTACGCTATATTTCGCCTGCTTTAGCGGTTATTTACTTAGATGTCTTCCAAGATACGTTTCTCTATTTAGAAGGTGTTCTACTGGGGAATTCAACCCCATTTGTTTATGTGTTGGGGTAATTTTTGGGAGACTTGTTTGAATGGTTTTTGACACATGGGATCCGGGGTATACATATGCTACGGGGAAGGGCGGGGAGGTTGGGGAACAACATGCAGATGTTTGGGCATTTTGGGTTGGATGGGAGGTCTCTCGCTGTTCGGGACTCATATGGAGGCAGTACGATTGATGACCCCCTTTAGTGGTTAATAATGTTTGTCACTACACTTACCTGGAACATCTAAGGGCTTAACTTGCCTGCTAAGGGACACATTGTTTAAAATGCATGTGATACATAGCATGCCATTACAACACGGTCATTACAACGACCGCGTTGTTACATCGCAAACCATTACAGCGCAAGTCGTTACAACGACTTGCTGAATGGGGCAGACAGTGTTGAATTTAAAATCCAACACCTTCCCTACTGTTGCACAGACTGGAGTTGGAATAGTAAATTATACTATTCCAGAATCCAGCGCGCCCCCTACAGCAAGCCGTTGTAATGACTTGCGTTGAAATGGTATGCGATGTAACAACGCAGTGGTTGTAATGACCGAGTTGTAATGGCATGCGATGTATTCGCATGCGTTGTAATGTGGCCTATTCGCCTGCTAAATGCCACTAAATATGGAAATATCTACTAGATGGCAGAAATTACATGGTGGCTCTTCAGGAAACCCACTTGAAAAGAGCGGACAAGCATAGGTTACGACACAGGGCATAACCAGTGATGTGCAAATCCTCAGCTCCCACTAAACACAATGGGGTAGCCCTCTTCTTTCATTCCTTGCTGAAATTCCAGCCTGAGGGGTGTAAGTCCGATAAAGAGGGGAGGATGGTCATGGTCAAGGGCAGATTACATGGCCGCATGTGCACACTCCTTTCTATATATGCCCCTAATTCAAATCAAACCTCATTTCTACATTCAATGTTGTCAATGTTGGGTGGATTTGCTGAGGGAGACATTTCAACTATGCCCAGCAGTAATATTTGTGGCGCAGTTATGCTAACTTAAACACAGCTAAATAAATATTTGTTCAAATTGATAAAAACACTTTTTCATTATCAGTTGGCAAAAATCTCATACTGCACCCACATTGCCGGAGTCATTAATGCCTCATAACGGCCAAGGTACATTGTGCTCATATAGTTATTGAGGCTTCTGTACTACTTCTGCATACTAACCAAGTGCACATACGTCCACTGTGACTTTTCTACCTATCAGAGGGGCTGATTGAGCCACCCTGAACACCTCATGCCTTATCCCAATTGGTGCATTACGGTTTGCTATATATGCACTACATTTCAGGTAATAAAGGACATAGGCTCCCCAATTTCCAGCAATCCATTGACTTTGAGATACTGATTGTTAGAAATGGGATCTCTAGTTGGCAAGGGCTTGCGCCTTTGTCCAAGTAGGGACCCTTCTTCCTAGTCAGGGAAAGGGTGTTACACTCGTGAAGTAACCCCTGCTCACCCTCGTGGTAGCTTGGCACGAGCAGTCAGGCTTAATTCAGAGGCAGTGTGTAAAGCATTTGCACATAACCAACAGTAATACAGTGTAAGCACTACAAACGGACACCACACCAGTTTAGAAAAATAACCAATATTTTATATACTCAAGACAAGACCAATTACGACAAAAATCCACAATACTGTACTTTAAAAATGAATGCTTGATAAGGTAACTTCTTCTTTGCAAGAATAGTTCAAAAACAAAGTTCGTACGAGTCGGTAGCTCCGTCCGAGCCTACCGCAATGCTGAAAACCACAGAGTCTAACAGTTCCAGCCGGCCGCGTCGATACGGGCCAGCAGAGTCGTGAACAGACTCGGTCACAGTACCTTTCTCGTTGTGGCTGGTACGGAGTGTACGAGCCGGTCGGCGTTCGTCGCGGTTGCGGTGCAAGACGGAGCGATGCAAGGTGCGGTGTCCCTCGATGCGGTGCAGGCAGCGGCTCGATGAGCGTCGTGCAGACGGAGTCGGTGAGTCCAAGGCGTGCGATGCAGGGTGAGACGATGCTCGATGCAGTGCTGACAGGTTGCGATGCAGGCGACCAAGCCGGAGTGCGGGAGCTGGCGTCGGACAGCGGTGCGAGTCGGAGCGGTGCGTCGCAGACGTGCGAGCGGTGCCCCAAATGCGGTGCGGTCACGACTCTTGAGCCAGTTGCAGCGACCTCGTCGGTCGGGTCCGGTTGGTTCAGTGAAGCGATGCGATGCAAACTGCGGTGCCCACAGGTCACGGTGCAAGCAGCGGCTCGATGTTGGCGGCGTTGGACGTCGCCCACGGTGAGACCAGGGTTGCGATGCGAAGCGGGGCGATGCGGTCTGCGGTGCAAACAGGTCACCGGCCAGGGATGGATTCGGTTGACGGAGTCGGTTGCGGTTCCCTTCCTCTGTGACAACTGAAACAGCGTTCCAGAAGCGGTACCCAGAGGCTTGTGAAGTCTTTGTAGTCCCTGAGACTTCTTAACAGGAGGCCAGCTCGGTTTCAGGCCCTTGGAGATACTCAGCACAAGTTTGTAGAAAGTTCAGTCCAGTCCTTTCACTGCCCAAGGCAGAAGCAGCAGCTGCAGGCCAACCCAACAAAGCAACAACACAGCAAAGGGGCAGTACTCCTCCTGGCAGCTCTTCCAGCTCTTCGTCTTGGCAGGTTCCTTGATTCCAGCGAGATCTAAATTCATGGGGTCAGGGCCCCAATATTTATATCCCAAATTCCTTTGTTCTCTGAAGGCAGAGAGGCCTTTGCCTAGTCCAAACCAGTTCTGGAGCACTTTGTTGACAAGTCTCCGTCCCTTCTTCCAGTGAGTAGGCCAGGGACATCAGACGCACCACAGGAGGTGGAGCCAGCATTGTGGAGAGAAGGCACTGTCCTATTCAGGGCCCAGGTGCGACCCCTCCCGCCCATCTACATGTAGATCTTGCTATTCAGCCCTGTGCTGACTCACCCTGTCTCCTGGCATCCCCCAGCCCCTGTCACTCACATTCCAGACAAGGAATACACAACCTCGCGGAGGCAGGCTTGGATGGTTAGACAAGAAAATACCCACTTTCTAAAAGTGGTATTTTCAAACACAGAATGTTAAAACCAACTTCACTAAAAGATGCATTTTATCATTCTGAGTCCAGGCATACTAAACTCGAATTTCTACCATGTTCCCGGGGTCAGTTAGGATTATAAGCTGTAATAATCAAAACTGCCCGTTCTGGCCTAGGGGAACAGGTAGCCTTGCAATAGTGAAAAACGAACTAGGCTGAAATTCACTATCAGGACATGCCACACACACCAGGGCATGTCCTACCTTTCGCATACAACGCACCCTGCCCACAGGGGTACCTTGGGCCTACCTTAGGGGTGACTAACATGTAGCAAAGGGAAGGTTTAGGGACTTGCAAGTGTGTGCACTTGCCAAGTCGACTATGGCAGCCCCAGGCTGCGCACAGGCTCTGCGATGGCAGGCCCGAGTTACACTTTACGGGCTGTTTGCGTGGGTGGCACAATCCAGTGCTGCAGCCCACCAACAGCATTTGGTCTATAGGCCCTGGCACTCGCAGTGCACTTTACAAGGGACTGACACATAAACCAAATAGGCCAATCATGGAAACACCAATCCATAACACATTTTATACAGGAGCACTTGCACTTTCCCACTGGACCGCAGTGAGGAAAGTGCGCAGAATCATTACACCAGCAAAAACAGAGTCAAAACCGGGAGGTCAGAAAGCAAAAAGTCAGGGGAAACACGCCGAAAGATGCCAAGTCTAACACATGTCCCCTCCAGCTGAAAGTAGGGAGAACTACCCAACCCCATTGGAGTTCTCTTCACTAAGGCGGAAGAACCTGGACAGACCATCTGCGTTGGCGTGTTCTGTACCAGGACGGTGTTCCACCGTAAAGTCCATTCCCTGTAGGGAGATGGACCACCTCAGCAGTTTTGGATTCTCACCCCTCATTTGCATCAACCATCTGAGGGGCCTGTGGTCTGTCTGAACCCGGAAGTGAGTCCCAAACAGGTATGGTCTCAACTTCTTCAGTGCCCAGACCACAGCAAAAGCTTCCCTTTCTATGGCACTCCACCTCTGTTCCCTGGGAAGTAATCTCCTGCTAAGGAAGACTACAGGCTGATCCAGGCCCTCTTCGTTCAGTTGTGAGAGCACCGCTCCCACACCATGCTCTGAAGCGTCAGTCTGCACGACAAATTCTTTGGAGAAGTCAGGTGCCTTGAGCATGGGCGCCGTGCACATGGCTGCCTTCAGGGCATCAAAAGCTTTCTGGCAGGACTCAGTCCAGATCACTTTCCTGGGCTGCCTCTTAGAGGTCAGCTCTGTTAAGGGGGCAACGATGGTGCCATAGCCCTTAACAAATCTCCTATAATAACCGGTGAGACCTAAGAAGGCTCTCACCTCTGTCTGGGTCTTGGGGGTTCCCAAGCCAGAATGGTGTCAATCTTGGGTTGTAGGGCGCCACCTGGCCGCTTCCTACCTGGTGTCCCAAGTACACCACCGAACCCTGCCCGATCTGGCACTTACTGGCCTTGATCGTGAGGCCTGCACCTTGCAGAGCCCTCAACACTTTCTCAAGGTGCTGTAAATGTTCTTCCCAGCTGGAACTGAACACAGCAATGTCATCCAGGTAGGCGGCACTGAAATCCTCCAGCCCAGCCAACACCTGATTGACCAACCTCTGAAAGGTGGCAGGGGCATTCTTCAACCCAAAGGGCATCACCCGGAATTGGTAATGACCTTCTGGGGTTGAGAATGCTGATCTCTCCTTGGCCCCATCGGTTAAGGCAATCTGCCAGTACCCAGACGTCAAATCAAACGTGCTGAGGAATCGGGCAGCTCCCAACCGATCAATGAGCTCATCAGCTCTGGGGATGGGGTGCGCGTCAGTCCTGGTGACGGCATTGAGCCCACGGTAGTCCACACAAAACCGGAGTTCTGGAGTGGCACCGGGCGCTGCAGCCTTTGGGACCAAGACCACTGGGCTGGCCCAAGGACTGTGGGAGGGCTCAATCATCCCTAACGCCAACATCTTAGAGACCTCCTCCTTGATGCTGGCTCTGACCCGATCAGTCAACCTGTAAATCTTGTGCTTCACAGGCGGGCTGTCACCGGTGTCCACGTCATGGGTACACCAGTGAGTAACACCGGGGGTCAGAGAGAACAGTGGGGCGAACTGTCCCAACAACTGGCGACAGTCCCCCTGCTGCTCCTGAGTCAGAGTAGGGGAGAGGATCACACCCTCTACTGACCCATCATGCTCCTTGGTAGACAGGAGGTCAGGGAGAGGCTCACTCTCCTCTTCCGCCCCATCATCTGTCGCCAAGAGCATACTCACTTCGGACCTCTCGAAGTGGGGCTTGAGGCGGTTCACGTGAAGGACCCTCAAAGGGTTCCTTGGAGCCTGCAAATCCACCAGGTAGGTGACGTCACTTTGCGCTCCTTTACCTCATATGGCCCAGTCCACTTGTCCTGCAAGGCACAAGGTGCCACTGGGGCCATGACCCACACTTTTTGCCCAGGTTGAAATTCGACCAGAGTGGCATTCTGGTCATACCATCTCTTCATTTCTTCCTGGCTTGCTTCTAGGTTCGCCTGAGCGAGTTTCCTGAAGCGGGCAGTTTGGTTTCTAAAGGCCAGCATGTAGCTAAATACATCCTGGGGAGTTTTCCTGGGAGCTGCCTCCCAGCCTTCCTTTACCAAACTCAGAGGTCCTCTGACAGGGTGGCCATACAGGAGCTCAAAGGGGCTGTACCCAAGAGACTTCTGAGGCACCTCCCTGTATGCAAAGAGTAGGCATGGCAAGAGGACGTCCCACTTATGCCTCATGGGTTCTGTTAGACCCTTGATCATGCCTTTCAAGGTCTGGTTGAATCTCTCCACCAGACCGTTTCCTTGTGGGTGGTAAGGAGTGGTGAACTTGTAGGTTACACCACACTCCTTCCACAGGGATGTCATATACTTCGATATGAAATTGGTCCCCCTATCGGAAACCACCTCTCTGGGGAATCCCACACAGGAAAAGATCCCCATTAACGCCCGGCCCACCACTGGCGCCGTCGTTGTCCTGAGAAGGATTGCCTCCGGGTACCGGGTGGCATGGTCCACCAAGACCAGGATGTACCTGTTGCCCATGGCTGTCTTGGGATCCAGTGGCCCCACAATATCCATCCCTACCCTTTCAAAGGGGGTTCCAACAACAGGAAAAGGTTGGAGAGGAGCTTTGACCTCCCTCCCACTCTTACCACTTGCCTGGCAAGTTTGGCAAGACCTACAGTGTGCATCTGACTGCCTTCGCATTTGGGGCCAAAAGAAGTGGGTGACAAGCCTGTCAAAGGTCTTGTCCTGCCCCAAATGTCCTGCCAAAGGCACGTCATGAGCCAGACCCAGTAGGAAGGTCCTGAAGCGCTGGGGTACCACCAGCACACGGGCTGACCCAGGCTCAGCAACCTTAGGCTCACTGTATAGGAGACCACTCTCCCAGTAGATCAGATGTGACCCGGACTGATTACCAGCTGCCTGGTCTGCAGCCTGCCGCCGCAGACCCTCCAGAGTAGGGCACTCGTTCTGCTCCCTGCAGAACTCCTCCCTGGTGGGACCCCCTTCTTGCTGCCAATGGGTCAGCTCAGAGATGTCTCCCAGTTCGGCTACCTGCTCCCCTGTAGGCACCGGGCGTCCCCCTCGAGGTCCGCCTCCTCCCGGTCCGTGGGAACTTCGGGGGCCGGTTTCCCGCGCCCCCTGCCCTTTCTCTTGGCAGGGACTTGGGCCACTGTTTCAGGCTCCAAGTCCTCTTGATCACCCTTTCTGGCTGCCATTGACCGAGTAGACACGCATGCCCACTCTGGCAACCCAAGCATCTCCAAGTGAGACCTGAGCTCAACCTCCTTCCATTAGGACTGCTCCAGGTCGTTTCCTAGCAAACAATCTACAGGCATGGTAGGGCTCACAACCACCCTCAAGGGACCTGAGACCCCCCATTCAAAGGGAACCTGCGCCACCATACATTGGCGCTCTGAGTTGTCTACAGCAACTACTTGGTGGAATGCCCCGGGGACTACTTGCTTCTCAGACACCAGGTGACACCGGACTGAGGTCACACTGGCTCCAGTATCTCTGAGAGCCTCTACCCTGTTCCCATTAATGGTCACCCAGGTGCTATATTTCTTTGTGTTAGGGGGCACCTGGTTTCCTGGGACCATCTCACTGTCCCCTAGTGAGACAAGGGTCATTTCTGCGGGGTCCCCACCCTCCTGTGGGCACCCCTCCTCCCCGAGCGCTACACTAGCCAACACTTTGGACTGTCCACCGTTGGGTGGCTGTGTCCCCTTCGGGCACTTGGGGTCCCCCTTAAAGTGACCTACCTGGTCACATGCATAACACTTGCGGGGGCCAGTCTCAACAGGCTTCCTGTAGAGACCCCTTTCTTCTTATCACCGGGGGCTGGGAACCTTTACCCTGGGTACTAGTTTGGGGCCCTTTAGAGAACTCCTGTGCTTTACCCTTGTCCCCCACCTTTCTGCTGGGGACCCTGCCCACCTTTGGCTGAGTCTCCCCAAACGCTTTCTTGTGGACCCTGGTACTCACCCAGCGGTCCGCTTCCATAGCAAGCTTCCTGGGGTCAGTTAGCTTACTATCAACTAGGTGCTGGCGCAGATCTGCAAAACATAGACTAGACAAGTGCTCCCATGCAATCAAGTTGTAGAGCCCCTGAAAATCTGTTACGCTACTGCCCTTCACCCAACCATCCAGAGACCTGCAGAACACATCCACACATTCCAACCAAGTGTTGGCATCAGACTTCTTACTGGACCTGAACTGATCCCTGTACTTTTCAGGAGTAAGACCATACTTCGTGAGAAGGGCATCCTTCATGTCAGCATAGGTGAGGTGATACCCCTTACCCAAAGCTATCAGAGCATCCCTTGCTTCTTCAGGGAAAAGTGGCCACAATCCTGCTCCCCAATTCTCCTCAGGGACCCCATTCATGTGTATGGCTGCCTCATAACCCTGAAACCACCTTTGTATGTCATCCCCCTTCTTGAACTCCTTGCCTACGTTCTTGGGAATGTGCACAATCCTGTCTGCCTTTCTGGACGAATTGCTGCCACCATCTGAGCCTGACTTACTCCTAAGTTCTAGCTCCTTCAGTTCTCTCTCATGCTCTAAGAGCATCTTCCTCTCCTCTATGGCCAATCTCTTCTCCTCCTGCTCACTCTCCAGCCTGAGCTTCTGTAGCTCAAACTGCCTCGCCTCCCGCCTGTCCTCCAGCTCCTCTGGGGACAGACTGCTGCTGCCTGACCTGGTGGGTTCCCCCCTACCCAAAAGCACATCCACCCTGGAAATAGGCTCCTCCACCTCCTCACTGAGATTACCAGGCTGCCCATTGGCATGTCTGGCTGCTACCCAGGCCCTCAGCGCCTTCTGTAGCTCCTCCTTCCTTGTGAGGACTTTAATTTGGACTTTCAGGTTTTTACAAATCGCTCGTAGCTCCTTTACGGCGTAGGATTCCAACCTCTCCTCCTCAAAGATAACTTCCAGAGATGCAACGGATGATGCAATTGATTCAGGCATGACAAAAGTAGTGAGTTGAAAACTGGCAAGATCAAAAATAGGCCAAAAGAAAAAGAACCAGTATGTGGTACGTAATGGTCTGCGATATGGTAGTGGTGCACACCAATCACTGTAAGTCAAGTGCAAACACAAGTCCTATCCTCACCGCTGACAACCAATGTTAGAAATGGGATCTCTAGTTGGCAAGGGCTTGCGCCTTTGTCCAAGTAGGGACCCTTCTTCCTAGTCAGGGTAAGGGTGTTACACTCGTGAAGTAACCCCTGGTCACCCTCGTGGTAGCTTGGCACGAGCAGTCAGGCTTAATTCAGAGGCAGTGTGTAAAGCATTTGCACATAACCAACAGTAATACAGTGTAAGCACTACAAACGGACACCACACCAGTTTAGAAAAATAACCAATATTTTATATACTCAAGACAAGACCAATTACGACAAAAATCCACAATACTGTACTTTAAAAATGAATGCTTGATAAGGTAACTTCTTCTTTGCAAGAATAGTTCAAAAACAAAGTTCGTACGAGTCGGTAGCTCCGTCCGAGCCTACCGTGATGCTGAAAACCACAGAGTCTAACAGTTCCAGCCGGCCGCGTCGATACGGGCCAGCAGAGTCGTGAACAGACTCGGTCACAGTACCTTTCTCGTTGTGGCTGGTACGGAGTGTACGAGCCGGTCGGCGTTCGTCGTGGTTGCGGTGCAAGACGGAGCGATGCAAGGTGCGGTGTCCCTCGATGCGGTGCAGGCAGCGGCTCGATGAGCGTCGTGCAGACGGAGTCGGTGAGTCCAAGGCGTGCGATGCAGGGTGAGACGATGCTCGATGCGGTGCTGACAGGTTGCGATGCAGGCGACCAAGCCGGAGTGCGGGAGCTGGCGTCGGACAGCGGTGCGAGTCGGAGCGGTGCGTCGCAGACGTGCGAGCGGTGCCCCAAATGCGGTGCGGTCACGACTCTTGAGCCAGTTGCAGCGACCTCGTCGGTCGGGTCCGGTTGGTTCAGTGAAGCGATGCGATGCGAACTGCGGTGCCCACAGGTCACGGTGCAAGCAGCGGCTCGATGTTGGCGGCGTCGGACGTCGCCCACGGTGAGTCCAGGGTTGCGATGCGAAGCGGGGCGATGCGGTCTGCGGTGCAAACAGGTCACCGGCCAGGGATGGATTCGGTTGACGGAGTCGGTTGCGGTTCCCTTCCTCTGTGGCAACTGAAACAGCGTTCCAGAAGCGGTACCCAGAGGCTTGTGAAGTCTTTGTAGTCCCTGAGACTTCTTAACAGGAGGCCAGCTCGGTTTCAGGCCCTTGGAGATACTCAGCACAAGTTTGTAGAAAGTTCAGTCCAGTCCTTTCACTGCCCAAGGCAGAAGCAGCAGCTGCAGGCCAACCCAACAACCAACAACACAGCAAAGGGGCAGTACTCCTCCTGGCAGCTCTTCCAGCTCTTCGTCTTGGCAGGTTCCTTGATTCCAGCGAGATCTAAATTCATGGGGTCAGGGCCCCAATATTTATATCCCAAATTCCTTTGTTCTCTGAAGGCAGAGAGGCCTTTGTCTAGTCCAAACCAGTTCTGGAGCACTTTGTTGACAAGTCTCCGTCCCTTCTTCCAGTGAGTAGGCCAGGGACATCAGACACACCACAGGAGGTGGAGCCAGCATTGTGGAGGGAAGGCACTGTCCTATTCAGGGCCCAGGTGCGACCCCTCCCGCCCATCTACATGTAGATCTTGCTATTCAGCCCTGTGCTGACTCACCCTGTCTCCTGGCATCCCCCATCCCCTGTCACTCACATTCCAGACAAGGAATACACAACCTCGCGGAGGCAGGCTTGGATGGTTAGACAAGAAAATACCCACTTTCTAAAAGTGGTATTTTCAAACACAGAATGTTAAAACCAACTTCACTAAAAGATGCATTTTATCATTCTGAGTCCAGGCATACTAAACTCGAATTTCTACCATGTTCCCGGGGTCAGTTAGGATTATAAGCTGTAATAATCAAAACTGCCCGTTCTGGCCTAGGGGGAACAGGTAGCCTTGCAATAGTGAAAAACGAACTAGGCTGAAATTCACTATCAGGACATGCCACACACACCAGGGCATGTTCTACCTTTCGCATACAACGCACCCTGCCCACAGGGGTACCTTGGGCCTACCTTAGGGGTGACTAACATGTAGCAAAGGGAAGGTTTAGGGACTTGCAAGTGTGTGCACTTGCCAAGTCGAAATGGCAGCCCCAGGCTGCGCACAGGCTCTGCGATGGCAGGCCCGAGTTACACTTTACGGGCTGTTTGCGTGGGTGGCACAATCCAGTGCTGCAGCCCACCAACAGCATTTGGTCTATAGGCCCTGGCACTCGCAGTGCACTTTACAAGGGACTGACACATAAACCAAATAGGCCAATCATGGAAACACCAATCCATAACACATTTTATACAGGAGCACTTGCACTTTCCCACTGGACCGCAGTGAGGAAAGTGCGCAGAATGATTACACCAGCAATAACAGAGTCAAAACCGGGAGGTCAGAAAGCAAAAAGTCAGGGGAAACATGCCAAAAGATGCCAAGTCTAACACTGATGTATGGATCAGAATCTAACATCAGTATAACTTATTTTACAGCTGTTCCTTAATTAGTAAAACTGCCCAAATGTGCTACACCATTCGATTCAAAACAATGTTTTAAAAACATGTACTTTCAGGTACTAAATTATTGTTCTTGAATACCATTCACTAGTGTTATTCATCCCACAAAAAGAGAACTAAAAATATCATGTATATCAATTGACATAATCATGAATAAATCAATTGAATTTTTACGGATTCATTAGTGTGAGAATCAAAAACAGTAAACCTTTCTCATTCTATGTATATTGTTTAGTTCTCCTACCTCCTCTGAGGGAAGAAGGTAACAGTTTCTTGCCCAAATCAAACAGCTTTTGTACAGGAGTAAGGCAAACCAGGATTAAAATGAGATCCTGTTTTCTTAAACTTGTCATTTAAATGTCAAAGCTCTGCATTTCAAACTCTAATAAAGATTATTGATCAGTGAGGAAGGATCCACATTGGGATCGAACCAAATAATTAATGTGTTTAAAACAAGAGCATATCAGTGGAATTTAAGAATATTAGTCTCAACATAGTTGTGTATGGGTATACCTTGGCATTAAGCACACAGGTATTGGGTTATATTTCTTGAATTTTCCAGTTGGACCTGTGGGTGGGATGGAAATGGGATGAGAATGTTTAAGAAGAATAATATAATAATTTTAATGTCCGTATTACTCTTCAAGGAACATGCAATCCCGAGACGATTTCTGTAGATTACCAATCCTGAGTATTTGCCACCTTTTCCAATGTCTAAATAAGAGGAGCCTTTACTATTTTTAGATTGGCGTCCTTAACTAATGGTTTGAGAAAATGATCCACTTGGTTTAAAAATATCTTCTTTTTTGATACAAGCATAATTCACCACATCATTTTGGCAGCCACTGTCCAATTACCATAGCCGAGGTTCCAATGTATGGAGCATGGTTGCCATGGATAAATCCCAGGTTGGTGCGGTTCTTCCTGAATTTTTGCTAGGTGAAACAGAAGATCCAGCTGAGGAAATTCTTTTTTGGTGTGAGGGTAAGTGGTTGGTCAGCCCACCACATTGCCTTGGTAACCTCCTCAGGCTCAGACCGATCTGCTTCTGTTGCAGACTGAAGCAATCAATAAACTGATCGCTCAGGTCAATTAAGTATGGGAAGCGTCACTTTGTTGCTTTGCACATTACTTAACAACGAATTATTCTGCGTTCCCTTTGCCCATGAAGAGCACCAGCGATTCTGAGTGTAAGTAGCTGACCTCACTTATTGAAGCGTATTCAGGGATAATTTGAATGCACCCCAAAAGGGGTCTGAGGATTCCTTAGGCATTGTCTCATACATATATTTTCTTTCAATAATATGTAAGATACAGGATCATACCCCTTTCCCCCACCTTCTAACATTAGAACGAACTCTCAAATTCAATGGAATGTTGACCAATTGGGAAACCTAGATCAATTACTTGGTGTTACAAATTCCATCCCTGGCGGTACTTAATGGCGAACCCCCTTGACCAATATTCACCACCTCTCTAGGTGGCGGAAATTTTGTAAGTCCCTCAAGGATTCTTTGCTCATAAGCAAGCACTGATAATATGAGTAGGGACACAGTCAGTACTCTCCTTCATTGCCATGTCAGTATGCCCCCATGCAAATGACAGAACGCCAACACTTAACTGAACACCGCTACAATAGCTAGTGCACATATGTTATTAAAAGAGGGGGTGTGTGATCTGTTCTGTAGGAATTCATTATTTGCCCCCTTCAAGAGATGGCAAATAACTAACAGTGTAGTTCCTTACCGTCCCAAGGGCATTTGCTTTGTGCCTGTGCCCTCCAACATGAGCTATAAATCCTTTGCTGTAATGAAGTATTCTAGATGCGCCTCCATTTTGAAACCACTCCTGTTGATTAAGTGGTGTTACCATCTGCACTTTCAACGCGTTTGAAAGCATATTTGTGGCCTGCGTCACACATCTTTCATTACCATACTTTTCATTAGGAAAATCAGAAATCCAGTCTTCATGGAGGTAAAGACTTGAATTAATTTAAACAAACACTCTAATATTTTTCACAAATTCACACACTGTTTATTCAAATTTTATTTTTCACATTAGAAATAAAATCTATTAGTGTGAATACCATAATAAGCAGTTATTCTAGACTTCCAAGTGGGTCTTTGCCTCTTTGTGCAGCCTGTCAAGGGAGCCTAGAATCTGGGTTAAGTCAAGTGTACACGAAGAAGTGGACCCAAGTGTGGAGAACTCTGATGCCCCTGAGTGAGTTCATGCCTGAGCGCTGACGCATTTAGAACGCCGGATCTCTGAAAATTAACACCGATTCCAGAGGGAAAGGCTGACAGTTTCTTTCATTGTTCATAAAAACATTATTAAGAATCATGCTTAATTGATGAGTGATAATGTTTTATGTTTCAACTTCTGATGGCTTATGAGTCACAGAATATATCTGTTATGACAGCAATTTCTGTAAATATATATATATTTTTTGCAGTTCCAGATCGCACGAACTCGACTCTGAAATATTGGAACGCTCTACATGAGCACCAGTTACACTACACAAGGGCGCTTTCATTTTTTGTAGGCACAGGGAGATTAAGGGACATATTTATGAGAGGGCTGTGTCACGTTTGCCCCACACAGTGTGGTACATGCATGACGCAAACGTCTAAGTCAGAGTTTTGAAGCCACGCAAATCCACTTTGTGTGGCTCCAAAAATCTGGCATAACGCAATGCAGCTCAAATCGCAGCATTGCGTTACTCTGCCCTGGAAGGCGTTCCATGGGCGTTGCGTGGGTGTTCCCATGCAACTCCCATGGTTTTTGACACATTCCCAGGTTCACAAGACCTTGTAAACCTGGGAATGTGCCAACAAGATACGCCTCCACAGGAAAGGCGTAATGAGGAGATATATCATTATTTCCATTATTTCTCTGCAGTACACTAACATAGAGGAATATGCCTCTCAGGATTGTTTTTGTGCAGGAAGGTGTCACTTCCTGCACAAAAACAATCCTGCATGCAATGCAGGCACCCTTGCACCATGGTGCAAGGGTGCATGCATTGGCGCTAGGAAGCCCAATGTTCGCCAGCGAAGGAAGAAAAGTCAGGAATGCGCTGTAGGCCTTAATTACACAGTACAGCGCATCAAGGAGACTTGCTGCGCTGTGCTACTTTTTCATAAATTTGCCCCTAAGTGATTTACTCAGAATCACATGATGTTGAACCAACACTGAGACTCAAACCTGGTTGCCCAGCTTCAATGTCTTTAGGCCACATTCTCTCTCTGTTGCTTTTAAGATGCACTTTCTTATTTTCTCTGTCGATCTTCAATAAATCGCCCAACCTCCTTTGACAGTCTGCCTTTCGATGCCCTCTTTATATAGGCTTAGGGTTATGTGGTGTGATTTTAATGGCTGATGTGTATTGGGAATGTTGTGGCCTTACCTTTAAAATAAATATGTTCTTTTCTGTTTACGGCCCCAATTATGATTGCACAGAAAAAGGTGAATTGTACCTGATATATTCTGACGCCGGTGGAATCGGATTATATCAAGTGTGATAATACCACCGAGTTAGGATAACTCCCCAAGAAATGGGGCTTTACATAGGGATTTCGGTGCTTACTGCCCCGAAGCCTGCATGTCCCATTTTTAGTGGGCATTTTTGCTGCAGGTAAATTTCAGCAGTTTTTACCTGCTGAAATGTGTGCAGGGACGGCAGGGCTTATCACACAACTTGGATTTGCGGTTACCACTCATATCACAATTAATAAACTAAGCTATAATCGCGGCCTATGTGAGTATTGTATTTGCGTGGTATGCTTTGCCACTGGCATTCTAAACACATAGGGGTAGATTTACAAGCCCCTTGCACCACTTTTGCGTCATTTGTCCCATGTTAAAAATGACGCAAAAGTGGCGCAAGGGGCTTGTAAATCTGCCCCACAGAATTAGCAGTTTAATCAGCAAGTGGAGTTAATGAATGATTCAATTTTAGCAGTAATTTTAAATGCTACATCACTTCACCCCTGAGCTTTCTCACAGTATATTGTTCAGGTATAATTTGGCTGAATATGTCCTCAAAAAAGGTCCAGGAAATCAGGAATTACCTAAGGAAATCGGTGCCGAAAAAAGGTTTCACACTAATCTCAATTACATTGGAGACAACCCTCAAACATGCAGCAATACTATTATCAAACCCACAGTATAGGGATCTGTAAGGTATTGCCACAGTGGAAGGGCACCATTCCTGATAATGGGGGCCACTGGACTTCAGAGCCAGGAGACTTCAGTTATAATGTGGCTTTCCCATTTGATCTAATTGTGTGACTCTTGGTAAGAAATATTGATTTGTTGCCCATTTTTCTTGCCTAACCGGACCCCTATGAGAGGAAACTTGGACAGTGTTACATAAATATGCAGGGTGGGAGTTCCCCACTACAGAAAGAAGGAGTACAAATGCATTCTACCTGAATGTGCAGCCACTCTCTGAAGTACCCCATGAATCATCACAGCGTGGCCATGCCATCAGTCACTCTTTGACAGTATGTTGGAGGCCCCACACTCCTTGAGGTGGGCCTAAGGGCACCTTAATGGATGGACGATATGATGGCCCTATTATATTGCAAATACACAGGCAATAAAACATTAATGACAACTCCCTGTATCTGCACTACTGCTATCTGCAATGACAAGGAGCTCAATAAGCTGCGGGCAGAGTCACCATTGCTCAGGGAGGAGTTTTGCCTAGCATCCAGGCTATGCTGCTGCTCAAGGAAACTGAGAGCCAGGCCTACAGATCACATCATTCGATAAGGAAACTCTGCTGGGTCATGAGACCATCCCAGCTCCCATATGAAGGCCCGCTCTTGGGAAATGTAATATGTAGCCAACACCCTCGATGACTTAAATTGTGTTACCTTTTAAAGGGATGTGCAGCCTTCTGTGATACTTAACAGGGTGGGGGCGAGCACAGTGAGATTATTTGCTGAAATTGTCTCTTTTATGCAGTGCTTAATTTGAGCCAGTGGTTTCCGGTGCTCGGCACCAGCACTTATTTGTCAGCACCAGGACTTTTGACAGTTTGCCACATGGTGGCACTGTATATCTCATTGAGAGAGCTGGACAAGAACAGTTGTATTTGTTCAATAGAATTTAAAAATAACTAATTCCTGCCGCCCAAGCTATTCTTATAGCATTGGGGGCATAGACTGAATTGTCACACTTGTAGAAATGTGATGGTTAGTAGTTATGTGACAATAGGGCAATAGGTAGTGCAGCTGCCTCCTGTCAAGGGCCCTGGCACTTATTTTATTACAAATTAAGCACTGCTTTTATGGCACTTTCTGCATTTTAGCAGTTTGCAAAAAGGAGTTCATTGCTGTACATAGACATACACTTTACAATTACAGCGACAGGATTTTAGGGCAGGGATAATAATGAAGGGATTATGAATTGTAAAGCCTTCAGTTTCATGAATATTTCATTGCAAACTATTCTCTAAAACTTTGTGAAGCTTGTGATTTTCTTAAAAAACAGAGGGACGGTTTCAACTACTCTTTAAAGCAGGCAAAACTATTCGAGCTGCTCCCTCCATTTCCTGTTCTTGGCCAGAGTCGCCCCTTGCTACCATTCATGTCCCAGCTGCCGCTGCCACCATAACTCCAGCTGCAGGGTTGTGTGATGCAAATCCACTGCTGACCAATATCACCACCTACCTTACCCACTTGCAGCTTCTCCACACATCATATTTGCAAGGGAAGGGGACTGCAGGGGCAGGATGCCAAAGTGGCATATAGCTGGTCCTTGAATCTTGGACCTACAATGTGCAGTGGGACCAAGTACGTTTTAGGTGCACTCGGACAAAATTGCTGTACCTAGGAAACTTTGCTTTGCTGAAGAAAATCAAGTTTTCCTGAATTTGTCTCTGGAAATGGCCTACAACTGACTATGAACTTCAAATCTGAAATTGCAATGCACAGGAGCCGACACAGGTCCAAAAAGATAGCTTGCAAAGCAATAGGGAAAAACAAAGCAGCCAGCCCGCGGCATGGTTCAAGGAGAGAAAAGTACGCACCTTATACAAACACACACATGCACTAAAAAGGAAGCATACACACACAGACATGCACACACCCTCCTCTATTGGCATACACACACTACAAGAAGATAACTAGATTCAAATGTATCTGCGTGTCACAACATACTTATTGACAAGCAGTGAAGACCCTGAGAACTTTGATGTACCATAGATACACACACTCTGGCATATACATAAACACAGTGAAAGACGTTTTAAGATATAATAGCAAAATCCCAACAAAGTACTCCAATCCCAGAAATAATCCCAGCCCCTTGATATATCTCCATAAAAAAACAGTTGTCCAGAGATTTTCATTTTTGATTTGTGTTTTTGGATCATTAGAGAAGTCATTTAGCTTGGGTATACATTGCTGATCCGAGCCGAAATTTTCTGGACGACATTTTTAGAAATGGCAGATGTGTTTCAGTGATGATGTGATATTTCAGGACCCATAAGACCTATGTACTTCATTTTGGTGTCAAAACATAGGTTTTGGGGGTCAAATAGTCTTAAAGAGACAGAAAATAACTCCTCAGAGCAACCTTTCCACCATTTTACAAAATAGCGGCTATAATAGAGACTGAAGAGACATATATAAAAACAAATAAAATAATAATGTTTTTTAATCTATTTATGTATACACCAAATGTTTATGATCTGAATATGAAAAAAAATGTTTATCACTCCTGTTTTAGACATATTTTCATAGTTCACTTTATTTATTTGTTTCGGCAATTGCTCATGGTACATTTGCAAAATGTTGAATGTTTGAGAAGAGCATATCGACAGGGACATCTTTTTGTAGCATAGGTTTTGGAAGTACATGTACGTGTAAGTTCTTTGAGTAGATGCTTTAGGAATTTTGAAGGTTTTAGCACCCCTTCAATATATTCCCAACCAAATTTACATGGATCTTTCTCTACATATGCATGATCCAAAGCTTTTTCACATCTTCTGATCAACTAGAACGCTCTTTTAATGTGTCCACACACAGAATATGATGTCGGTGGAAGGTCACATAGGGGGACTGAGCTCTTGAACTCACTGTACCAATGTGTGACGGTCAGAACTCATTTTCCACACACGCACAAGGTATTTTTCTACGTCTTTAAAGTTATATTCTTCTTCTCTCTCAGAAAATCCTTTTAGAAACTTCACAGGTTCAGCATTTAAAGCTCCAAGCTTAGTTTCAATTTTTCTCATACTGTCATCACCCGTAAGAATATTGGCCTCGATAAGAACACTGGGCATCTCTGGCTCAAGTTTCTTGCACAGAATATGAAGCAAGATTAGGTGTCTTTTCTCACCTGTTCCATAAGGTATCCATAACTCTGACAATCCTTGACTTATGAACACTGCAACAAATTTAAGTAGCACAACAATAACATCTTTGTCATTTGACAGTACAATGACTCGATTGGAACCATTTTGAACAGCCCACTCAACATGTGGCACAACACGAAGGTCAGCTTCCTCCAATTTGTTGTTAAGTTCTTGAACAATATGGCCTGTACCTTTTGAATATATCTCTGTAGGCACCAACTCCTCATTGACAATCATTCCACTTGAAATAATTGGAAATTCAGTGTTCACTGAAGCATCAGCAATGCTTTAGCGAGTTGACATCTCAAAGTTCATCTTGTTTAATGTTGATGACCAGAAATGATCAAGTTGCACAGGTATAGGTGTTGACTTTTTGATGCAGGTAAGGTCAGTTGTTCCACTTGTAGACATATGTCTGATTCTCTCACATTCTTTGACAGATAGTTCAAGATAACTCTCAAAGACAATCTGCAGTTCTTGCAAGGTGCACACTGACTTTGATATCTGTAGAACAGTCTGAACGACCTCTCCGAAGTTTTGCATGGATGAAATCTTGACCATTCGAAATTGTGACATATAGTCCAAATCAACAGCAGTTTTCAATGAGGACACCTTTCCGAATTGAAATTCTTCAGGTGAAAGATTTTTTTGAGCTCCTGTATGAGTTTGTTCTTCACTTGTTTGGTTGCAGCATCTCCATCAAATAATGTGTTTGTTTGAAGAAGATCATGTGACAGAATGTCCTTGATAAATTCATCCCTTTCTTTTGCTACATCCATCTCTCTATGTGCTTGCGAAAGCTGTTTTTTTGTAACCTGTTTGGGAGAGGCTGCTTGGATGTAACTCTTACTATGGCAATTAAAGCGCAGAAGCTTAGCTTTAGTGATTATGTCAAATAGATTTTTCTCTTTCAGTACAAATCTCTCCTGTTTCAGTTCTGCCTATGGTTTTGATCCATGTTCCAGGACATCTAGTAAACGTGTCTTTATATCATTATCCACATATTGTTTGGTCACGAAGTTGTGTAGTCACACAGGCTCAGTCATTTCAAAGGGGTTTCCTTGATGTTGCATGAAATGAAGAAGGCTGTCAACATAGTTATTAAAACATTCCCCTCTCTTTCCCACAAGTTCAAGGTGAGGAACAGTTTCATGATGGTCCATTAATTCTGAATTTGTCATCTCTCTGAAAACATTGCAGATAGAAGGGACTTCATGGACTTCATGGTAAACTAGCTGCCATTAAGCAACATATTCACTTTTAATTTTCTGACCAACAATTTCCATGGAGCTTTTCTGTGATCTCTGGATCGTCTGTTCCAGTTTCATATCTGGAGCCACAACAGTGAATCTTCCCTCTCTGTCTTTCACCACAAAATGTCTTCGGATGAATTTTCTGCAGAGGTATGGTTTTTCCACCTCTAGCTTAATCACTCTTTCCATATGCCAGGGCCCATAAGTCAGATAGTTTATGGAATCGAATTCCCAAAACACAGTAATCAGTGATGCACAGCCTTCACGCGCAGCTCCCAACCACCTTCCCGATCAGCATGTACCAAGTTTTTCTCTAGAGATGTCATGTGCAAAACATTTCCCCAGTCCTTGCAAAGTTCAGATTTTTCTTAACATTCTTTGACAAACTCTACGAACATGGTTTTCAGGTTTTCTGATTTTGAACTAAGTGTATTGAACATTACCTGGCTGTCATTGTTGTTCCAGAAAACTTTCCAACACAATGTTTCTACAGCCTCAGATATGATGAGCATACCTTGTAATGATCGAACATAATGAGTTCCGCTCAATACTGACTGGACAGTTTTGCTTCCAAAGATTTCAGCCTCAATAAGTGCACCATCTATGCCACATCCACTGAGATAACTACCTGCATGTTGCAACACAACTTTTGTCATGTGGAAAACGCCCATCATTGGACAAATTTTTCCAGGTTTTTTTTACATTCTAAATGACTTGTAGCACTTGTTGTTGCAATGATAAAATATTTGATCCTCTTCACCCATCAGTTTCAGTCTTTTATGAACATTGTCTTGCCGTATTTCTGCAGCATCTTTACCTCTCTTCTGTCCAGCCGTAGTTGATGCTAGTTTTTCTTTTGGATTATTTTGGCATATGACACATGTTTCTTTGCTGAAGGAGTCCTCAGATTTTGTAGTTAGCAACACTTTGTCTGGGGTTAAAGATCCTCTGCTACCACCTGCTTCGCTCATGTTTACTAATTTGAATCAATGCAAAACCTGGAAAAAACAATATTAAAATAAATTGCCAGATTGACACCAAATTACCAAATTGAAACTAAAATGAAGTATATAGGTCTCATAGTTCCAGAAATATTGCATCATCACTGAAGCACATCTGCCATTTTTAAAAATGTAATATAGAAATATTTGGCCCGGATTAGCAATGTCTACCCAAGCTATATTACTTCTCTAATGATACAAAAAACAAACCAAAAATGAAAATCTCTGGACCACAATTTGTTTATGGAGGTACATCAAGGGGTCAGGACTAAAATGGTGGCACAGCAGGACTCTGAAAACCTCTCTCTGATCACAGCAGAAGACACAGCCAAGTACACACATATACTGAAGCACATGAGCACACTCAGAACGAAGACCTTTTACAAACAGCACTCCAGATATTAGGTAAAAATCTACATGAATATTAAGGCAATCCCAATACTGTGTGGATATAACTAAAATACATGCAGGTAACAACAGTGACTTCACTGTCAGTACCAACAAAAGCATTGATATTGCATGGAGGCACCAGTGCCTTTCACAAAACTGCGTGATTGTTGATAACAATTCAGGCATTGTTTACCAAAATCCCCCCTCAAAATGAGCATGCACAGCAACAGAGAACTTAACAAGAAAAACACTTTACACTCCCATGCAGGAAATCACACACAGCAGGGATAAGGGAGTCTCTAACTCCTAATCTGAATCTAATTCTGCTGACCCTCAAATGAAACGTTTCCTGTGTCAGACCACCCCAACAAATTCCTAAAGATTTCAACTGACAAGCAAAGGTTACTTCTGGACTGATGAACTATATTATTTAAATGCACCAAGGAGTAGGAGGGCATTCTTAAGAGCATCATTTTGCCTGTGCCTTTTTGCCATTTGCTTTGTGCCATTACCTCTTTTCTGACCGACTGGCTGACTCTCTGGTTCTCTGGTCCCGCTTTGCCCTTTCCTGATTTTGAGCTAGTTGGCTTGCTGGCTGACTGGCTCAAGACTGATGAGAACTGATGGACTCTTTCTGCCCCTGAAAAGGCAGGATTCCTCTGCCTTGCGGACTTCCTTTAGACTCCTGGCCAAACCATATCTTAAAATGCCCTTTTTCCAGATTCCCTTTTAGACTTGCTTATTTAGAGACTCTTGCTTGATCCATCCATTACTAGGGACTTTGAGAACTTTACCTTTAGTTTTTGTATTAATGTGTATTGTTACACTACACCTGTAATTGATTTATTTGAATTCATCAACTAATTTCCTAATGATTGTTGGTTGCATTGATGACATTTACTAAAAATATAAACTTTAATTTAAATCTCTAAATGACTGAGTCTCTTGAGTTTCCTAACTGTTATTTCCACAGGGTTTGTGTTAAGTCATAAATTGTCTACAGAACATCGAGATTTACTATTGTTTTTCTATATTGCAGCAGCCAAGCTCTTAGAATGTGTGATCTTGGCTCATTTAAATTTCTTTAGGAGAGTTAGAATTCTTGTTGCCATTCTGTATATTTACAGTATGGTACTAAGAGTAAACTATTTGAACCTGATTACAAATGTATAGGTTAGTTACTAATTCCTGGTCCTTGTTAGGTAGCCAACATGGATACCTTAAAGTCATTCAATCCTCAATGCGATGAGCAAGATTCATTGGGGGACCAAGTGAAGAGAAGCAAATAAATAGATGAATAAAATTGTTGTTTACTTTTTTGTCCAGTGGAAGTATAGGGAGAAAACACTGGATCACTTGTCTTCAGCACTAAACTTGACTCTCTGTGCACAGGAAAAGGTGATAGCGATGATACTCATTGAGGAAATGCATACAGTAATGATAAACTAACAGTAGTTAAGGTGCTAACTGAAATATCTTATTGCCAGCAGACACACATTCGAGAGTGAAAAAGAATTAAGAGCCCAATTTGAAGATTGGCGGTCCAACTGCTAGGCGGCCATTGCGGTGCTCAGGATGTCTCCAGACAAGCCATTCAAAAGGAGATGATAGGTGGAGCACTGAAACGTTTCAGACAATCACCCCCAGTCACAGATCTGGGTTGAATCCATCATCGTTCCTTAGCTCACTTCGCCACCTCGGTTCAGACCCAGCCATAGGCAAATCAATCTTGACCCTATTCCTAATAGGAACAGTCCAGCCCGAACTGCCAAGCCTGGTCTTCACTGGACCAGAAACAAGCATCCAGACTGCCATATTACGACAACACCACTGGGCTGGTGGTGTTGTGTCGGCGGTGCAACGATGGCAGCATGCTTCGTCTCATAGAGAGCCTAAGCATATTCTGTAGCTGTGGCAGTGCCGTTGCACGTCGGTGCACTGTGGGCCATGCACCATGTTGTGCACACACGACAGTGGAAGCAGAGGGGGGCACAACATGTGCCCCCATGAACAGATATTATTGGCTAAAATGCCCTGGGGCCCTTTTTGGGGCTCCTTTTCCTGCCTTTCCTCTGACCTGTTAATGGCGGAGTCCCTGCCATGAACAGATCATCGGAATGGCAGGGCGTAATTTGCACAGCAGTGCTGGCATCTGCACTGCCGCCGCAGACAACTGATTTCCTCACCGCCACTCTGTCGGGATCCAGGAACCTGGCAGTGGTGGTGGCCTTGTGTCAGACTGGTTGCGGTCCGACCGCCAAACGTCACAATCGGGTTGTCGTGCCGCCGAAGTTGTGGCAGTTGGACCATCACCATGGGTACTGTGGTCTTGGGACCGCCGTACTTGTACTCGAGCCCTAAAGTCCCAAAGTGTTTTCTTAACATGAGAAACACATTGATCATTTATTGATCTATATGATTTCCACAGATTTCAACATAAACATTTTAATTCAATGTGTTTATTTAATAAGTTAATTTACTTGAAGTAATTCAGTTGTTGATACTGAGTACAAAACAGACACTACATATTTCATCATTATCATGAACATCTCCTGGGCTGTGAATAGAACATACACAAATCATTCTACAAAATGAGACAAAAAGAAGTTATTTAAAAAAAAATTTAAGTTCATCATTAGACAAAATAATAACCGGTATCCAGTCCCATGTAGAAGAAAAAGGTGAAATATAAGCAGAAGGAGGGAATAAAAAGGTAGACCCAATCTTCCAAGAGAAACAAGTTAAAATTCTCTGTTCATAATATAAAACAACATCAGGCTGGTTCTTCATGAGGAGATCTAATTGCTCAAAACAAAACACATCAGAATGTGTAAAATGAAAATGATTTTTACTGTGATTCCAGCTTATGGTGTGTAGTGAAACTTGAAACATCAAATAGATTATGCATAATAGATGATTTGTATTAATATAAATATTCAATATAGTCACCTCACTGTACAATGTATGCGAGTATTTATTCTTGATGGTAGCTTGAATATATCCATATTAACTTACCTATACTTACATATGTGGTGAAGGCATTCGTGGTAAGGTAAAGGCATCTGCATGGTAAAGGCTCTTGGTAACGGCATGCATGGTAATGACTGTGTGGTAAAGGATGTTCCCCTCTCCATTGAAGTTCTGCACTATTTACCCAGTAGCACCTCAGTACACGACTGCATTTGAGGACCAAATGAAGTGTGAGAACCTGCTGTCTGCATCTACCTGGGAACGGACTGAGGCGTTGGATCTTGCTTCCCATTGTATCCAAGCTTTGGAAATGCTTCTCAAGTGTCAGACCAGCTGGCTTTCTGTAGTCGTAGGAGAGTAAAAGACACAAACTTTTTTCTAAGAACCAGCAGACCAGTAGAGTAGAGTGTGTTTGAGGCCATGAAAGAAGGTATCCACCATCTGTGGTTAGAGGATTATTGGGTACAGCCATAAAGAAGCAGTAGCAAGAGAGATCTGTCTCCCTTTGTAGGAAAAGGCCACAATGAGCAGGTCACAATTAGTGAAATTTAGTATGGCCCTAAGAAATCAGCTGTAGAGTGGTCAGTTTCTCCCATAGACCTGTTTCCTGAGTACTACCAGAAGAGAATGTGGGTGATTGATGGTATTTGAGAACACCATACTGACTCTACAGCTGTCCTCACAACCTCTGTGAGGTAGAAGAGGACTAGTAAATTATTTTCAGTATTGGTGCAAGAGCAACAGTGGCCTATTTTGGCAATGAACAAAAACTAAAATTGACTTTTATATTCCAATTGTTCCTCTAGGCCTTTTTGCATTTTTCAAAATCCTATGGTCACCTTATCCAATTCACAAACTAACTTTTGCTTAAATATTGCAACTAGACATATATAAGCATAACTCAGTTTACAATTGTGAAAATCACATAATATGTAAGTTTATGGAGATTTACAAAGCTTGAAGATTTGTTGCCAATTATGCATTCTGTAAGAGGATCTATTGACTCGTAGGTACATAGCTCTTTTCTTTTTATATTGATTGGTGCTGAGACTGTAGGACCAAAGTTGGATAGCTGATGCCCATCTCAGATTGTTAGAAAATATATTTGAATCTACCACTCCTGCCCCATTGTCCCATTTCTGTAACAGCCTCATTTGTGTCTCTTGATCAATTAAAAAAACTATTGATTCATTCTTTTTAGCTTCTTTGAGGAGCAACAGATCCACACTAACTCTGGATTTTGTATTTGGTCAAAAATGAAGAAACTGTATATTTGTCAAGGATGTGGACATCTTTCATATTTGTCATTTGACACACAGTGTAATGGGTATCACCATCTTTAATTGACTGATTGTAATCATCTGCATCACCTCATAGCAATGACACTGATCGTTTTGTAGTTCAGCACTGATCGTCCGGCACAAGGTAAGTTTAAGTTTTATGGGATTCTGGCACCCTTGGCACATTGCATTGATAACTTCCTTTTTAGGTGCACTTGTCTTGGTTTAAGGACTTGGGGTAAGATGCACGAGACACTGGTCACAAAAACGAAAATTGTGACTCTACTATGAGAAAATAAATTATTAACTGGGGTGGATGGTAGTCCACCACAAGTAATAAAGTCACTATCTTGTTATGTCTATCAAAAGGTGTCAGTAATTTAAATCTAAGCTCAAACCCGGGTGCTTTGATGCAGAGAGGCTTAACTTACAGAAAATATGTCAGCCATATAGGAATACCAAATCAGCTAAAAAAGTTGAAAACACAACACAATAAAAAAAACCTTAATATATGAAAATAATTTAAGGGACAGAATGACACCCAAAAACTAAAAATCCAATAACAGGAACCTAAACTATGAATTTGTAAAGTTTATAGTAAAAACAGCAAAAAAAGCACTAAGCACCAATGTGGGTCAACTGGTCACGGTCGACCATGACCTAGGTGGGATCTATGCTGGTCTGATATACCAAACTAGTTTGACCCTGTAGAAGGTTTTACCTTGGGACTCATTCTCTGAAATGGTACTCAAAATCTTTCAGTGGGGCAAAGCAGCAGGATTATTCTGAGGAGGCTCCACAACATCTGATAGGTGTTGGATGAGATCCTGGTTAACTAATTGGTTTTGGTAGGAAAAGCTCAGAGCAGGAACATTTGAATTTTACGCCGGGGGAAGTCTGGTCACGATTTTGACCTTTGGATTTAGGGCCTGATTTAGATTTTGCTGGGTGGGATACTCCATCACAAACATGACAGATCCCATCCACCATATTACTAGTACATTACATCCTATGGCACTTCTAATATAGTGGACAGTATATCCATCACATTTGTGACAGAGTATCCCATCCACCAAAGTCTTTGATTACACGTACGGCAGTCCCAAGTCCGCCGTACCCTTGGTGGTGGTCTGACTGCCCAACTACTAGTTTGGCGATTAAACCACCACCAGCCCGACACAAGACCGCAGCCGCTGCTGGGTTCCTGGATCCCGACGGGGATGGCCATGAGGAAATCGGTAGTCTGCGGTGGCGGTGCTGATCCTGGCACCACCGTGCAGATTACGACCTGCATTTCCAATGAGCTGTTGATGGTGGGCACCCTGCCAGGAACAGGTTGGCAGAAAGCCGGGGAAAGGGTTTAAGCCCATGGGATATATGCATGGGGCACCTGTTGTGCCTCCCTCTGCTTGCACTATCGTGCATGCACTGTGTGCCATACACATCATGGTGCATGGAACACAGTGCACCGACGTGCAAGCAGTGCTGCCACAGCGGCAGCATAAGTTTCAGGCTCTCTATGAGCCAGAGCATGGCACTGCCTTTGCACCGCCAACACAATCAGCCCGGCGTTGTTGCCATAATACGGCGGTCTGGATGCTGCTGGCTTGTCTAGTGGCATACCAACTGCTGCAATGGTGGTCCGGCGGTTGGGCCACCATTCTCCAAATCGGGCCCTAAATCAGGTCCCTAGTCTGTTTTTCAGAGCATGGAATACTCTAGCAAAACAAAGCTGTGAGCTGTACCCTACGAGGGCTCCACCTGCCCGATATTTCCACTGAATCGGATTAGCTGATGTGGAGAAGTTGTCATTTATGTATTTATTTATAGAGTTTTATATAGGGCATCAGAGCGCTTTACAAATAGTCAGGAACAAATGAGAGGCAAGAGAACAAGTAGGGCAAAACAACAACATGATATTGAAAGATATAGGCAGTCACACCTCTGACCTGATGGAGGAGGGCCAATATATCGCAAAGCCGGTAAGTCTATATACAAGAACATAGATAGGCAATAAAAACATGCTTGTTGAATACAGCATGTTCAGGAATGATACAGGATGCAGCAACACTAAGCCGGGAGAGGAAGCCCGTACAGAGCCTGGCCAACAAGACAATAGACAAGGGCGTAGATAGGAGGCAAAAAAGAAAGAAAAAAACACGTGTGAAGAGGAAGCATCATAACATGGTCCAAAGGGCGGAGTTGGTGCATTTCTAGTTCAGAACAGTATTAATCAATAGACCTTTCACTTCTTTTTTGAAAGACGCTGTTGATGGATTCAGTCTAGTTTCAGGAGGTGGGGAGTTCCAGATTCTCAGGGCAATACCTGAGAAGGCACGGTTATAAGTTTTCTTTCTTTGACATTTTTGTTGTTTCAGCAGCAAGGTGCTGGAGCTCCTAGAGGATCTGCAACCCACATATAGTTCCAGTTATGAACGAGGTACAGAGGGATGTTGAAGTGAAGGGCTTTGTGAGTCATGCACACAATTTTATGTTGTACCCTGGCCTCATATAGAAGCTAATTTAGGGATTTCAAATCCGGAGAGATATGGTTGCTTCTTTTGGATCCTGTGATGAACCTTGCTGCTGAATTCAGAGAGGCCCTAAGCAGAGACAACTTGTAGCTAGGTAGACCGTAAAGGGGGGAACTTCCATACTCCAACCTGGAAATGACTAAGACTTGAACAGCAGACTTGAATTCATCAGGGAGGAGGAAGAGTTTTTTTTTTCTTAGGATGCTCATTTGAAATTTTGTTCCTTTGGTGGCTGAGCTGATGTGCTCCTGCCTGCTCAAGTTCTTATCTAGTGGGGGGAAGCTGTTTTTCGGTCGAGAGAAGTCGTGCCTTGA
The DNA here is from genome assembly GCA_963921515.1 of Calotriton arnoldi. Taxonomy (NCBI): domain Eukaryota; kingdom Metazoa; phylum Chordata; class Amphibia; order Caudata; family Salamandridae; genus Calotriton; species Calotriton arnoldi. Next base: position 1,277,072 of record CAWUFW010005200.1, on the reverse strand, counting down.
GTGGATCAGCTTAGCAGGTTTGCCTCAGTCCTCTTGAGGTCTTGGTGAGCAAAACATTTCTAAATTCTAGCTTTTTAGAGATGACAGAAGTTTAGTTAGACTCTGTCAAGTGTCTCAGGACCTCTGAGACAGCACTTGGGGGTCAAGACTCACTCCTTTAGTGGCATCCAGCAGAGTCCAGGTCATGTCCAGTTGGTACTGGTCAGCTGGGCATGTCAGAAAAAAGGTCTTGTGCAGCTTTCTGTGTCCCTGTAGCCTCACAGGAGGCCAGTTAACTGACCCTTGGAGTCCACTTCTTTGTCCTGGGTTTAAGAGGAAGGAGGTTCAGCCCTTCGGGTTTCCTCATAGGTCTCAAATAGTAGATGCAGTCCTCTTCTGTCCTTTCACTGGTCCAGAGTGTTCTGAAGAAGATGCCTTGAGGTGCCACATTTAAGCCTTGCACTAGCCTATGGGTGGGGGTGACTCCTGGCCCCTCCCTAACCAATAGGGGAAACATTCCTGGGGTAACACTACCCACTTTTGCTGCAGTTTCTGTGTGCCCTACTGTAAACAATTACACAGTGCCCCTCAGTCCCTGAATCAAAGATGGAGAAACCCTTGTACCCTTGTGCAGAGACTGTGTCCACCCAGAGGTATGACCAAGGTAATAAGGAGCCCCTCCTCTGTGATTACTCCAAACCAGTTCTGGGTGGCAGCTTACTCCCACTAGACATGGAGCCTGTCTGACAGGTAGGACAATGGACGGGGCCTGTTCAGGTGCCCGCTGACATCTGCTTATGAAAGGGGAGGTCCCTTTGAAGTAAATGAAGTTCCTTGGCACATGGTCTTCATGGTCTTCCTGCCATGTGAACAAAAAAGCCCTCACCCTGGGAGCAGTTTTCATACCTCATCAGAGTTATTCACCAGCTGGGTGACAGTTGAAGAGCTAATGCAAATTAGCCTGCAGGAGCTTCAGGAATGGAACAGGCAACTTTAAAAATGTTCAATTCCTTAATATGTATAAAAGATCTGACTTCACCATGAAGTTGAGCTTTTAATAAATATCAAAAATAGTGGTTTCATCATTTTTCTGGCTAGTCCGTAGCCTGAGATAGCAAAATTAATAATCAGTACTGCTTCCAGTGTTTCTCTATGGTCCAGCCGGCCCTCCTACAGTGAAAACAGCGTTTGGGTGCTAGTCTCCATAAGGAAATGTTAACTTAAAATTTCTACATGTCCTACTTTAAATAGCATGTCCCCTGCCTTATGAGTTACAAGGCCTTACATAAGTGTGACCGAATAATTTTTAAATAGGATGTTTTCTCTTGTCAAAATCAGTCATTGTGACAGGTGGACTGTAATTTTAAAACTACAGCATTCAGGCTACAGTGCGAGGCCTGCAGTCATTTTTGTTTTGGCACACTAGTGGATGGCAGAGTATGGGTGCATTTTAGGACACCATATACTATGGCCTTATAGGAAAGTTAAATATGTCAATTAGGAGTAAGAACATGTTGCCATGTTTTAGGGGACAGACCACATGTACTATGGACTGATTAGCAGTGTCCCAGTTCACAGAGTCAATAAATAGCAGCATCAGTCCACGGAAAAAAGAGGCAACTTCTCACATCTACATTTTGCGGCTGGTATCTTATTTTGTGAACCAACCTATGTATTAATGGTTCAGTTTGCAAAAAACTGAATTGGAGGGGAATGTAGATCAACATGCTTAGTTAATATATATTAGTCAGGTCGCAAGTTGCGAATCTCTCCATTTGGCTGCAAAGACAGGGATGGTGGCCTGTTTTGGCATTTAAAAACTGAAGCCCTTTTAATTTTTTTAAAAGAAAAAAGCACCTGCAGCAGACGCTCTGATTTTGGGAATTATAGGGGTTGCCACTGAAAAGTTTAGTAAATCTAGCCCTTTGTTTTAATAGGTCTGTTTGATTTGTTTCTCCGGTCCCTTGAGTAATCTTGTCTATCTCCATTACTGCATGTTTTTTCATGCTTCTGCTAGGAGTATATGTATCTCTTAGAAATACCTTTTTTGAGACACTTTCTCTTGCCCTTACTTTGGTTCTTTAGGTTGTTAAACTCAAAATCCTTTCATGTAGCTATACTATATTACCTTAAATCAATATTGGCTGGGACTCCTACTTACATGGCGGACTACTTTTCAGACTCAGTGCCTTACTCACCTCTTTCATGCTTTAATAACAAACCTACCAGTCTTTATCATCCTTGATTGGTAAGGTATTTAAGTTGATATATTCAAGAATTCTTTCTATCTTTTTACACTTTTACTAAATAATCTTTTTACACTTTTACAAAATAAAATGTGTGATTTATATTTATTCATAATCTGAAGAAGAAATTAACTGAATTTTGTTTTGCAGCTGTGCTAAAAACTAGGTTTCTGGTTGGCAAAGGTATGCACCCTGTCCAAGCAAAAGCCACAATCCTAGTCAGGGTAAGCTAGATACACACTAAACAATAACCTGTGCTCACCCTCTGGTAGGTTAGCACAGAGCAGTCAGGCTTAGCTAAAGAGGCAATGTGTAAATTATTTGTGGATCCCACACACAATAACACAACAAATATACCATAAAAAGACGCCACACAGGTTTATAAAAATCGATTATTATGTTATAAACAAAAAAGACCAAAATGACAAAAATCCAATGTATAAGAGTTGAGAGATTGAATTTTAAAAGAATAATGCATTAAAGCACTTAGAAGCAAGTAGGGCAAAAAGGTTAGTTTAAGTCGCGCTCGACCAGGGCAAAGTCAAAGTTCGGGCCAACCTCTTGGAAGTGCAGGCTGGCTACAGGGCCCACATAGACCCGGTAAAAAAGTACCTTTCCCAGTCTCAAGCAATGAGATGCTTCGATCTTTTCCACGCAGTGAAGGGGATGTGTCAGTTCCGAAGAGGGGTGCCGGAGTGGAGAGAGGTCAGGGAACCAGTACTTATACCCAAAAGTGACTTTGATGTGGAGGGTGACTTCAAAGCAGCTCTCTGAAGTGCAGGGGTTCCCCTTTCAGCCCATTCATGTCTGCCAGGCTATCGATGAGGGGTAAATCAGCCCTTTGTGTGGGGACAGGATACTACCTATTCAAGTGAAGTGTTAGCCTCTCCCTTCCATCCTGCCCAAGCAAGGCCACTGCAGATGTACGTAGATGGGCACTCAGACAAACCTATCCTTCAAGTATTGTGACTGTCTAGAAGGAATGCACAAAGTGGAACTATCACCCACCCCAGACATGTATTGGAGACAGGCTGTCAGGCACACAGAGCAGTAAGTGCAGAGAAAAATTTACACTTTCTAAAAGTGGCATTCCGAAAATTGTAATGTTAAATCCAACTTCATCACTAAGTAGGATTTATCAGTACCCTTTGTTGTTCAAATATGAATTTACCTTGAAAAAATAAGAGACAAGAGGAGTTTGGCAAAACAGGGACAGTTGGTTTAATTAAATACTTTGGCCGGGATTACACCTTACAGAAACAGGTTTTAGGACTGTCTCAAAGTACAATCAATCAGAGCGATTTTTATATAGTTTTGGGTGCCATAATAGTGCATCCGGTGATCCTTGTTTAACAAAAGAATGCAGACCTTGTCTGTTGAGTCGTAAATAAAAGGTCCCTGATACAGGGGCGGTTTCTTTATTAGGGCGGCAGGGCTCCGCCCCCACTTCAATGTCTGCATCAATCTCCAGCTCATATTTTTATTTACAAATATGTAATCCATTAAACCTCAAAAGAGTGTGACCCTCACTCTGTGCGAGGGTCAGGCAAAACCAGGCACTTAGTTTCAATATAGGCACATGTGCTAAAGTGCATGTGCCGGCAGTCACAGGATTTGTAGGGCTTACCTGATTTCAGCCCTGGTCCTCTGTGGCCGGCAACACTGTAAGGCACTGCCCCCTTATGACGCACTGCAGCCTCGCTGATTGAAAACAGCCTGGGCGCTTTAAGCATAAGCCCTGGGTTTCAAAGGCTGTTTGTCAATCAGCGAGGGTGTAGCACTGCACCCCACCCATTTCCTAACTCATCACAGCGTGGGGTGGGAACAAGCCTCCATGGCCCCACCTCACTCTGGGAGGAGCTGGGAGAGGTTTGCAGTGGCCACGAGGCTGGCTGTCCACAAAGTTCCCTGTCTGCATGATAAAAGCAAACAGGCTGCTGCAAAGCTCAGACAGGGTATTCGCACAGAAGAAATTGATCCTGACTACGTCTCTTCACCTCATAAGATTAGAGCATGTCCTTTGTGTCTACCATAGCAAGACTCAGGTAATAAGCAAAAAATATATATACAACAGCCATCACGTTACCACAGATTAGTATGGAATGTACATTTGTTGTCACAAAAAATATTTAATTTGTAGAAACAAGAGCGATGCGCCTTAAGGAAAAAGCCCTTTCTATATTGAAGAACCTCCTCCTCCTATGAGGTGCCGTGCGTGGCAGTCATGCGTGCATACATGCTGTTTGTTATTGGACAGGAAATGGTGGTCAGGTGTTTGGAGTTGTGTGCTGTTTTAATGGTGAAGAGTGTCTTATATACTCTTCACAGTAGTATGTTCATGTTATTGGGTCATGTTCGCCAGCCACGTCAGTCCTGCTGTCCTGTCTGCACTGGTGGTTTTGTTGTCAGACAGTGTGACTTTACTGTTGTGCTGGGCAGACTAACGGATCGTGGGTCCACGTAGAGGAAGGAACCCGTGTACAAGGCCAGAAAACCAAGTCTGCTCTATCAGCCTCTCTGCTGCAGTGCAGAGTGCTGCCTTCCCAGGAAGAACCCTGCCGAGTCCCTGTCTGTCCCTCCTACAGTGCTGCCTGACCCATAATCGAGCTCACAACACCCCCAAAAACCACAGGCAATTGCAGATTGCAGCCATCCGAGTAAGTGACTCCCCTTCCTCACGTGCTGTCTCATCACCGAGTGCTGTCAGGAGGATTGAATCAGTGAGTAATGCAGGTTCTTTACAGAGCAGTCATGTCGCTGAGCTCAGGCCTAGTGCATGCTGCATTTGGCACTGTCCTAAATGTACATGGTGTCTGGGGCATCAGTGTTCATGTTTAAAATGTTTTATTAACTTTCACTGCAAAAGAAAACACACATCCTTATTTTATTTGTTCTGCCAGGAGGGTGTAGCATCAAAAACAATGTTCTGAGGTTTGCCTAAAGCGTTGCTTTTTTTAAATGATTTTTTTAATAATTTATTTTGATGCACTATAAAAAGACAAAATATAGTGTTTTGGAAAACTTCAGGTCATTGTTTTGATAGCGCCGCCTTTCCTTCTTGTTTGTGACTATGAGACTGTTCAGAAGTAGCACACGAAGGCTGCCTCAGGAGCCAGTTGTCTGTTTGCGCCCTAAGGGGCCACTAGGCTCCCTGTAACATCCAGCCAGCTAAAACCCTGCCCTGCCTTAAATAATGTGTATTGTCAAGCAGGGTCGGATTTAGGGTTGTGCTACTGCCAAATGTCGATTGGGGGAAGTGAGGGGGAGCTATTTGCGCTCTGCCCTTTCAGTGTTAGCGATATGGAATATGTGTTTGTGTTATTTCACATGTGAATATTTGAAAGCCCTCCTCTCCCTTTTAAACACCAAATCCCATTCAAATGGGAGACAATGTGGCTTTAGGCCAGAGCTGCCAGCAACCAGGTTTGAGTCACCGTGACTGGTCAACCTCCTGTGATTCTGGGCAAATCACTTAATCTCCTGTATCCACCCCACCCCCCAAAATAAACAATTCCAGCCATCTGTAATGGTACTGCTATTGTGCCCATGTACAGCACTTTGAGTTTCCGCTATATATTTGTATATATAAATAAAAAATGCCTGCACTGGTGCAGCTATGTAATAAACACGCTCTGGCACTGTGCATTGCACAGCAGATAACTCTCACGATCTTAAAAGTCATGCGTGAGCAGCTCGCCAAGTTTTGGTGTTTTGTTGCAGAGTTCTATACTTGTAATTGCAGTTCTGCAATTAAAAGTCCAAATATATGTTCCAGTATGCAACATATAGACCACAACGTTGTCTACCTACAGGAGGTGACGATTGGGGACTTCAGCTGCTACCAATACATTGGCATCTTCTATGATGGCAAGAAGCCCATTGGTGCAGCAGCTGCAGTGGCACCAGGGCCCAGAGACCCAAAGGTCCGCTATACCATGATTATTGCTGTATTTTCTAGTTCAAATGAAGGCCAAGGGGCTAATTAGCTTTACAGATAGGAAACGCTTGGGGTGCCTATTTCTGTGAGTGGGTGGTTGTGCTTGTCTTGGGGGTTGTAGGGTATTTTGCTAACAGACGAATTTTATGCTTGGGGTATTTCTTGGCACACTTCTAATGTTTCTTGGCACTTATGCTGCAAAATACCCCATTGTGATCACTTTTAATTAAAAATTTTGAAGCATATGTATGGTGTAAAACCCACCCACTTAAATCCATTTAAAAAAAAAAAAATTCTTAATAGGAAGAAACCCCCCTGACCCCACACACACATTCCCCTTTTTAAATTTCGGGCATGTGCGCTTTGCTATCACGCAAATTAGACTCTGGTCAGAGATTACCGCCTCACCACTAATAAAATCCGCCAGCCGCCACTGCCCTGATAACAAATGCAGGTGGGCCTCGACCTTGCGTGGACACAATGTGGGCTAGTGGGTAAAGTGTCCAGATGTCAAGCATGAGGGGTGCATTATCACTGCATATACTGTCTGTGCTGTGTCCTCCTGATTGGCTGCGTATTCCTAAATCCATGTGGCATCTGATTTTACAGTGTTTTGGGAATGCACCCTTCTGGCCATGTGTGCTCTATTGGGGCCAATTTCCCTGGACCATTGTGGTGTTGCTTTGCTTGCTTGGGGAATAGACCTGAGTTTCCAGTTTGCACTTTGTCTGCCGGTAACGTGCTACCCCACCTGTGACCTGTCAATCAGTTACCGTGGGCCTAGGTTGCAGAGCCTGCCTGATCACGTATTTCTGAATCAGGGTTGATGGAGAGTTCATGATGGGCGAATTTGAAAATAGTGATGCAATTTCGTTTGTGTATGCGAGTGTACGATTATAAGCATTGGCATTGTTTTTATCAACATCAACATTCCCCCATCTTGCTTAATTTTCAACTACATTATCTAACCTATACTTCATTACAGTCACATTATTGGGGACATGCTGTTCTCAGCTTTGACTAATACTATTTTCCTAGTTACTTGCATTCTACGTAATTTGAAAACTGCGTGTTTACAGCAAGAAATCCCCCACTGTAGGAAACTACACAAGAACAGTAAAAATGTGAGAATGGGCAGCAGTGACGTGCACATTCTGATCCGCCACCGAGGGAGCCAGGCAAACCAGTTTAGATACCATGCCTGATCAGCTGTTCCCCCCTCCTCACGCATGTCTCTTTGTTATCGGTTGCAGTGCTTGGATGGCAAGGGTCAGTGTTCTGTTATCCAGGTCATTACCTGGGATAAACATGCAGCAGGACACACGGATCTCGGCACACACCCCTCCCTCCATTGCAGTCATTAAGTCCAACACATATCGATGTTGCATCACTATGAGTCGGATGACTCTCAGTTTTTCCTTGAAGGCCGAGCTCAGTGCTGTTCATCATCTTGAGCAGCTCCCACCTGGTTATCAGTAACCAGCAGGTGTTCACGTTTGTGTGCACTGTGATGAAGGGTATGGACCCCCCCTGTGTTGATTTGTGTGTCAGAAAACCGTCTGAATTCATCCGGAATGTTCTTGTACTGAGCCCAGCCAAAATATTCAGAAGTTCTTTTTTCTCAAGCTTGATGCAACAGAGCCATCTTCTTCTCTAGCGGGTGTCGGTGCAACTCTGACAGACCTTCTCTGGGAATGACCAAGGTCGGGATGTGTTTAGTGATGAGGGAGCAGAGGCCTCGCCATCCGGGATGACCTGAGTGTAAGTAAACTCACCACACTGCCAGTAGGTATCCATCAACGTGGAGGTGCCCCGTTGCATGTCCAGAATGTGCAGAATGTGCAGCACTGTACCACAGTTCTCCTTCGCTCCCAGTGGGATGGCTCCTTTTCCTCTGAAAAACAAGAAATACAGTGCAAGCTACTGTACAATTACGGGTTGCCCCTTCCCTTCTAACCTTCCAATAACCTCAGTGTCCCAGATTTCCTGAAATGGGGTATATACGCACTTGTTTAACCCTCCCCTACGAGACTTGTTTCCCTTTGAATCATCAAGGTGGATGGCCCTACACTGCACCTCCATGTCTGAGAAATGCTAAGGGACACCCTGGGACCACAGATGGAGGCAGGAGCAGACATGTATGTGCATTGGTGTGGCGGTTTAGCTACCTCCAATAACCTCTTTTCCGGATAGTCTTGGGGCCAAACAGTATCCTCCCTTATGGTGCCTTTCCTGCGCATCCTAGCTAGCTCTGTTTGAATGTTGCTAGACTCGGTGAAGGGGTACAATGCTGTGGGATTGGTCTCGTATCGGTTCAGGTATTCTACTACTCTATGGGGTTCTACTCTGTTGGGTTGTATCTATGCCCTAATCCTACATAGGTGGAGAAGGTATTTTGCTTTTTGGGGGCTACTTCTTGGGACAAGTAAAGCCTGTCTGCACCTACTGCGTGCAGTATCATGGAAACAAACGTAGCATGACCTGGCTGTTGTCTGGGAGCCCACGATGGTCATGTGCTGATACCACATGTTGTGTAAGAGGCTGCTATGTATTGTGTGTGGAATGCTACTGTTGGGTTCGGTGTAATTATACGTGATGTGGGAGGGGACCCTATGCAAGCACAGTGATACCTTTGGGGTAGACTCCACCAGACTAGTCAGTGCTTTGATGATGAATGAATGCAGAAACGCCCACAGCAAACAGAGGGAACATAGAAGTGCAACCTTACATAACTTATGGAATATTGCAGGTCTTGGGACTGGATCTAGGGGAGGTGTAGGTGATCTTCCGGCAATTGGGAGTGTCTTTAGTCAAAAGGTTTGAGGCAAAACTTCAATGTACAGTTCATAGTCCTTAATTTGAACACTGTTGATCCTGTCAGGGTGCTGATGTGACCCCTGAAAAGGTGGTGCACTTAGACGTTCAATTGCCGACCTGTTGAATAAGAGCTATGATTGTTTTGTTAGTTCAAAAAAACAGTGTGTTATTGCATGCACCTTCATTTTGCTTCAGGGTTCCTCTGCTTTTTCTTTCGAGGGGTGTTCCCATTCATTTGTGCCATTTTTAGTGAGGCGCCGCAAGGTGGCTCCAGTCGGGGTACCTTATTTTGCAAAGTGCATTATTGTTCATGGGATGCATTCATTTTTAGAGGTTGTTGGACCTTTTAATTTTTATGGGCTGTTGGGCCTTCCCCGTCTCTGTGCCTCACTGGTAGTTAAGTTGGTGCAACATTTTTACAGGGTAATCTCGTGAACTTGGGGTGTCATCAATCGTAGCTAAGATTCCATGGGTGTTGCCTGACCCTCTTTCCAAGGTGAATATGGGAGGTGCTATCAGTGTGGGTGGTGGTTTTGACCTACACATGCGCAGGGCGATGTATAAGAGGGGGCGTGTCGCAAATGAAGGCAGGTGGCGATCGCAACGTGCCCTGAGGTCACATGTATACCCCTCTAGTCTTGGCACAGAGCATGCAACGTGACCCTCCCAGTGGTGCCTAGTGTCTTGACTACACCCCTCTTTTTGAAACTTCCTTTTTGGCTTCTTTTTTCAGTCTTTTGGGTGCTTCCCTAGATCTTGTGTGATTTGGCTATCCCATTTTATCAGGAGAGATTGGAGGTGGTTGGAAAGCTGTCCTATGTTTCTGATATTGTAGTGTCTGAGATTGGGCTTACTTCCTCCTTCAGATGGTGTGTGCAAGGCCTGGGATGTTGACTGACTGCTCGGCCTGATAAGGGGGTGAACACATTCTCGAGTTCTAATCTTGTGCGGAGCTGTGATGGATCTTTGCAGACTCCCTGTCCCCCCCTACACACCCCTCTCCTATGGACCTTTCTTTTCCTGGGTTGTTGGTCCTGTGGTTACCAGCTGTAGACATGGACCCCTTAACTGGCAGCATGCTGATTTTTATTCTGAAGGAGCACGGCACGGTGAGCAGGCATTTGGATGCATGGAAAATTTTGAGGGAGAAGGGAGGAGAAAACATTGCTGAATGGAGAACCTGGAATCTAAGGTTAAGAAGTTGTCGAAATTCGTCCAATGAAGGTGAGGGACATGGATAGTTGGCTGTTCGGGCAGACCTCCCCTCCCAACTGATTGCCACTGTGTGGCACCTCGCAACTTGTCAGTTCCTATGTGGTGGAGGTGATGGGGAAATAGGCTGCTTGTCAAAACATAAAAGTGCATGTCCTACCTTCTACTTACATAGCACCCTGCCCTTAGGGCTACCTTATGGGTGAGTTACATGCAATAAAAAGGGAGTTTAAGGCTTGTCATGTAGTTTTAAATGCGAAGTCAAAGTGGCAGTAAACTGCACACACAGGTACTGCAGTGGCAGGCCTGAGACAGGTTTGAAAGGCAGCTTTTGTGGGTGGCACAATCAGTGGTGCAGCCCACTAGTAGCATTTAATTACAGGCCCGGGTACATGGTATGTAAACTCACAAGAGACTTACAAGTAAATTAAATTGGTAACTCAGGTATACACCAATTACACACATATTTAGGGAAGAAGGACATGCACTTTGGCACTGATAAGCAGTAGTAAAGTTCCCAGAGTCCTAAGGCCAACAAAAAGTTTCAGCAAAAGGTGGAGGCAAAAAGCAAAAAGATTGAGCGAAGACCACCCTAAGGCTGACAGGTCTAACACATGCCCCTTCCCCCCAGCTGAAAGTGGGGAGAGCCACCCAGTGACTAGGGAGTTCTCTTTACTAAAGTAGAAAAACCTGGATAGACCATCAGCATTTGAGTGGTTTACCCCTGGTCTATGTTCCACGCTGAAGTTCATACCCTATAGGAAAATGGACCACCTCAACAGATTTGGGTTCTTATCCCTCATTTACATGATCCACCTGAGGGGTCTGTGGTCAGTCTGAATCAGGAAGTGAGTGCCAAACAAGTATGGCCTAAGCTTTTTCAGTGCCCAAACCATAGCAAAAACTTCTATTTTTATAGCACTCTATCTTTGTTCCTCTTGGAGTAACCTCCTAGAGATGAAGGCTACAGGTTGGTCTAGGCCCTCCTCATTAAGCTGAGATAGTACTGCCCCTATGCCATGCTCTGAGGCATCTACCTGTGCGATAAACTCCTTGGAGAAGTCATGAGCCCTGAGCACAGGAGCTGTGCACATGGCCTGCTTCAGGGAATCAAGAGCACCTTGGCATCCCTCTGTCTAATTTACATACCTGGACTTTTTTTGGAAGTCAGCTCAGTCAAGGGGGCCACAATGGTGCCATAACCCTTAACAAATCTCTTATAGTACCCAGTGAAGCCCAAAAATGTGCTGACCTCATTCTTGGTTTTAGGGGCAGCTAGGCCATGGTGGTTTGTATATTTACCTGAAAGGGTTTCACCTTTCCCCTGCCGGCCAGGTGTCCCAAGTACATGACAGAAGTCTGCCCTATCTGGCACTTACTGGCCTTGGTAGTCTGTCCTTTCTGTTGCAGTGCCTGAAGCATTTCCTGGAGGTGAAAAAGGTGATCCTTCCAGCTGCTACTGAAGACAGCTGTGTCCTCTAAATCAAATCAAAAATACTTTATTTAGATAATCAAGTCCATTGAAGTGCAAAAGTGCCAGCTAGAGTTAAAAGAATGATCAATGCCTCATTTTTTACAGTATTATGTAGATGATTAGTCAAAAAGATCAAATTATCATCATACAGGTTCAATCAATGCAGGTAATGTGAATAATTTTAAATACATTTCAAAAAGCAGCTTATGACTTAGGAATATGGATATTGCATAGAATTTATTGCGCTGTTCAGATTACGGCCATGAGATTTAAGAGAAAAATGATAACATCTTGGGAATTAGACCATGTAAAAGCTAGTTATTTCTGTTTGAGCTGCATTAATAAAAAATCTGTGATTTGAGTAAAATAAGATGTGTATCACATATATCACAGCTATGTGGAATTTATCTTTAGCTCTAAAGAAGTTTGCAACTAAGCCGCTGCTTCTTTAAAGGTTATGGATTTTTTATTATTAATTTATATGTAATGTCCCGAAATGTTATAAGTTTGGAGATCACTTGCGGCTTTGCATCATTCAATACGTGGCTGATGGCAGATGATAATGCCCGTGACCCGTCGTTTAATCCACAGATGCCAAAGAAATTTTCTGCTATCCCAAAGGAGGGTAGGGCATATGTAGAGCAGGTGGTTTATTGATTCCTGAAATAGGACACTTAGGGGCATATTCACAAGGAGCTATCGCCGAATTAACGGCACTTTATCGCAGCCAAAGTCGTGATAAATTTACCTCCCCATTCACAAGCCGGTGTTAACAGCCCACAGCACCAGTTTACCCACGATAGCAGCCGCAAAAACCATCGCCACAGAGGACCCCCGCAAATATCGCTAATGAGATGCAGAGTAGGCGTTCCCGTGCCAAAAGCCGAGACAACATCACACCTCAACATTCACAATGACCAGCCACATCGGCGATAAGAACACAAAACAGGCGATAAGGCGTGTTAGCACCAGGAAATTTACACCTGCTCTGACCTGGTGTAAAGTCGGACGGCAGCCTGCACCACAAAAGGGAGCACAGACCAGGGCCACATCCGAAGGGCAACAGATGCCATGGAGCCACTCATCATGCGGCCCGGACACCCAAGAGGGCCACAACACCCACCGCCACAACCCCAGGACCCCAACCCACACCCGGAACACCCCTCCCCCGGACCACCACAGACGCAGCGCAGACAAAGACAGCGGACCCCCAGGAAACGTACCAGCCGCACAGACCCAACATCTGACAATGTCACCGTCCACTACAGGCTGAAAGGGACAACCATCCTACGCATCCTGACCATCATCGCCTAACAGGCCTACGGCACCAACACAGCGAACAACCAACATCCCACCCCACACAAAGCTGCTGGCTTGGCTGCACCTGTAGGCCCCTGGTACCCCCCAAACAACACCCGCCAGAGTCGGAGGAGTCACACAGCCAGCCACATCCAAGTCCCCCACACCTGTCCTGGACATCACCATCACCCTGGTACACTAGTCCCCATACGTCCAACACAATGCGCAGGATCTGCTGGAGACCAAGCAAGGACCATACGCCATAGCAGGATGCACGCACGTGTTGGGGTCAATCCACAGCACACATGTACTACCTGTGCCCCCTGGTGACACAGCACACAATCACCTCAACAGGAAGCACACGTCTCACATCAATGTGCAGGCAACAACAGAACACCGTGGAACCTCCAACAATGTCGCCTTCAAATACACAGCCAGTGTGCATGATACCTTCATCCTCTGACAGTCCATCATCAACCAGCGTTCCCAGGATGGCAACAAGGGAAATGCACACCCTCTTGGCAAGTTCGAAATGAACACCCCACACACCTCAACTCCACAACCATGCAACTCACAACTCTGGCAATGCACACGTCACAAAATCACAACCAACATGCACAACAACATGACCACCCACCAGACACGACAGAACAACTTACAATGGTAACCTGGGCAAGCCCTGAACATGAGCCATCAACGGCATGGCACCTCAGCCACATAATAGCCGAATGTGGGGAGAGGTGGCAACCAGGCATGTGTGAAGGATGCAGTAGAACCATGATCGGGAAAGCACACAATGCCAAGAGTGGCGGAGATGTGCAGGACAGACCGCAGTATGCAGAACACACCCATATCCATGGCGACATACACCTCGGGCGTATGGAGTGCAGTGGACAGTGGACACAACCATGTCTCCCCAGCCAGTGGGGGACCTCGCGGAAATGTTGCCTGTGACGCCACCCCCTAAGTGTCACCGGAGTGGGATGGCCCGGCGTAGGCCACGCCAGCGTAGGGGTGTGAATAAAAAGCACGTAGGCCTGGGCGTGGTCCTCTCCCGGAGAGCCCCACATCTCTGCCAGGGCAGCACCTCCCACCCCACCACGAGGCTGACGCCGTCCTTGTGAGCGGAGTTGCCTGCGATGCTGTGCGCCTGCCGGACCCCAGCACGCTGGACTACGAACCCGTCAGGCCCGCCCCTGCGCAGCCAGGCCACACTGATCACCTGCCGACACCTGCGTGTGTCAAGGAGGGCCCACCACGTGCCGGCGCAAGCTCCAAGCCCGAGTCCCGCGACCTTGGCAGCCACCTCAGACCATCACGGCCTCCACGACACAGGCCCGCTTTAGTCCTTTCTCGTTGACGTTCTCTACTGCCACCTTCGGACTACTCTTCGGACCAGTATGTCCCATATGTGAAACTGTGTCCTGAGTCATGAATGGCAGTGACCCCAAATCCGGGCCAGCGGCCACAGCACCAGACCCCCGATCAGTGAGGCATAGTTCCATATGGGCATCTTGCGACACGTGGTGCCACTAACCCTGTTCAACGTCAGCCGGCTACACGTGATGCCACTAACCCTGTTCAACGCCAGCCGGCTACACGTGGTGCCACTAACCCTGTTCAACGCCAGCCGGCTACACATGGTGCCACTGAACCTGAACAACGCAGGCCGGTGGGGCCATCCAACCTATGCCGGCGACACTAGGTGAATGGGCTGTGCTGACCGCTGCCTCAGGCCTACACCACGGTCAGGTAGGTCACACATTTGGAACTGAGTCTTGATTACACCATGGCAGTGAACATCATTTAAGGCAGAGAACAATTCACTATACTCCCTTCGATGTGGTGCCAACAAGTCTGTGCATGGCATCACAACCACACGTGTCTGTGGGCCTAGGCGGACCAATGTCCTCGGCCTACGCTGCGCATGAGTGGGATCACAGATTTGGAACTGAACATCGGTAATTCAAAAGGCAGAATACATATCATAGCACGCACGGAGAGGCGTAAGAGGATGACGTGTTGCAGTCCGGAGGGAACAGGATCATCGTTACGGAGGTTATCGAACACTACCGACAACTGCCTTTGTGTCACTAACTCTGTGCCTCGCGAGCCAACGACACATGGCTGTGGGCCACTGCTGACCACTGCCTCTGGCCTACACTGCGGTCCAGTGGGTCACAGTTTTGATTTGGCAATGGTGGAGTTCATATCAGTGTACCGGCATCATCGCAGACTGCATCCCCTCACAGCACCTGTGCCACTAAGTCTGTTCCCCGACATTCATGGACACTCACTGGTTGTACATTGGTGGCGTTTGAGTTCGTGGACTAGGGGCTAGTTTTCATCCTCATGTTGCTGATACCGAATTGTTGGTGAGGACGAGGGTTGCGCTTTCCACTCCTCCACTAGCTGCTTCCAGATAACATAAGACCTTCCACATCATGCCCTGGAGGACACCTTCCACTGTCCCTCCGCAACATACACCTCGGACATTGATGGGGACCCGCTCAGGTCGCATGGCCCATCTGACTGCACCGCAAGTCACCGTCCCGTGGCTGGGTGACTGTGCCGGCCGCAGTGCATCTGGGGCCACTAACTCTGTGCTTGTCAGGTCTGGGACCCCTTCTTCTGAGACATTGAATGGCCTCTGAAGCGATGGTCTTGGGCTCATCAACGCCATGTGTCTGTGGCCCTGCGCTGTCGGCAGCCTCTGGCCTCAACTGTGGGCCACCAGGGCCCACACATAGCATCGAGTCCTGAACGGCCCGGACGTCACATCACCGCAGGAGGCACACGCCACCACCACAAGCACCACCTCCAACCACCGTCTGCCAGAGTCGAAACTGTGGTCCTGACAGACCTACGGAGTTGCTCAGACCTGTCATGGATGCCATCATCGGCCTGATACCCTGCTCAGCACTCCAGGTGCCAGTGACTCAGTGCACCGCAAGCCATTGTCCGTTACTGATTGAGTTGTGTGCTGTGGAGAGGTTGCGCAGCAATGTCACCTCAAACAGTGTGGGAGCCCTAGTACGTTGATGGGGAGATGATGCAGGTCTGACACACCCCACTGCACCTGCATCAGGAGTATATATCGTAGGGACACAATCCGAGACTTTTTCTTCACATAAGCGCGCTCATCTCTAGTGCCCCAACCCCAGTGCACTGGAACTCACGGACACTTCTGTTTGCATGTTGGCTGTCCTCTGGACTTTCTCCGGCTCACTCCATGTTGCTCAGCTGTTGACTCTGTTATGCATGTGTTTTCTGTTTCCGTTGCACTGGTGTCCAATGTTCAAGTTGTTGCCAGCACCAAGCATTCCGTGCGGACTGGCTTACACTCACCCCACACACATCCAGCACAGGCGTCACTGTACATGTGGCCCTGCCAATAAAGGGGCCGGGCGCACGTGCCCGTGGCCAGTTCAACATGATATATGCGTGTGTCCCTGTGGTCTTGTTGTATGCATGAGGGCCCTGGGCCCTAGGACATTACATTGTGCTGTGTACATCGGATGCAGACATGTCACCACAGGCAGCGGGTTGTAGCTTGGACTTGTAGCTTTGTCGTCACCCACTCAATTTGTAAGGGGAGTGGATGGGGCCGTCGTACGCAGAGCCAATATGGATGTGTGACTGCTATTTTCGCTTCCCTGGGCGTGGTTCTGTACTGTGAATGTGCATCTGCATGTGTCTCTATGGCAGTGTGGTTCTCCTTTGTGGGGTGTGGGTGGTCCCTGAAGGGTGATAGACACCTACATATGTGTTCTAGTTCGCAATCCAGGTGTTCGGCCCCCACCCAGGCCTGTTGGGCCACCTCCTTTTGGCATTCTGACACCTGGCATTGGGGTGCCATGTGTGGGTGGGTGGAGTGTCATGAGCCAGCTGTGCTTGCGTGTGCTTCCTGCTGTGTGGTCTGTTGCGGGCTCTGTGTTCTCCTCTGAGTAGCTCGGCTGCCCGGGCCCTGGTGGTGGGTTGTGTGGGATATCCATGGGCTGTTGTAGGGCATCGGTGTCGATGGTGTGGTGGTCCTCTCTGACATCGCAGATGTGTTGTCTTCTGTGCTCTGCTGGAGGTGTTGTGTGCCCCTCTGCAATGTGCAGGGGAGATGCATGTTGACATTGTGTTGCAATGTATGTTGGCGCATTGTTCTGGTTTACATGCAGACTGTCTGGCAATGTACATTGTGACTGTTTGGGAGGTGCTGGATTCTTCTGCGGGACAGTGTACATTTGGACTACATGACAGATGTGAGGTCGTATGCGTACATTTCCATTTCACACTTTCCAGCTCTGTCAGGTGTAGTAGGCATGTTTCTGGGCATGTGCGGAGCCAGTTGTGTCCTCTGTTCTGCAGTGTCGGCTATGCGCATTGTAGCACATTATCGTTGATGTGGGTGTGCTGTTCTTGCTATGTGTGTGTGCTGCAGTGTGCCAAGGGGATCTGGGACATGATCCTGGATAATTTTGGGTGTGCAGTGTGCTACACCGCGTTGTGCATGGGTGCCATTGTGTCCATCTCCCCCCGTCCCCCAGTCCCTGTTCGTTACACTCCCTGTTGATGTTGTGTCAGGTCCTCTCGAGCTGTGTCCGTACTCCCTACTCCTTGCACCGTCTACACACTGATGACTGTGGCCTGGGTTTCCTCCAGCTCCTCCTGTGGCGCAGGACTGCCAACTCCTGTCGCCGTTGCTGCCTTCCTGTTGGCAGCGGGTTTGTACCTGGTTTAGGTTGTCACGTCCTGCCGGCGCCTCTTGGCTTCCTGGATTGGTCTCCTCGGCACTCCGACTGCATTCCAGGTGGTCTGCTTGTGGGTCAGTTGCTGGTAGTATTCTGTCACCTCCGTGACGCTGGTCTTGTTTTCCTGCGGTCTGCACCCCGTCTTCCTCTCCCTTTTCTCCTTGGCCTTCCCCGACCCAGTTGTTCCTTGCTGGTGGTCTGTGGGGGTTGTGGGGTTCGCGTTGACCTCTGCGCTGGGTCAGGGTGCATCCATGTTGCTACGTGCTTTGGCTTGTTTCTGGTGTGTTGTTTCTGTGGATTTTATGGTGCATTTTCCCGCCAGACGCGTGGGATTTGCAGGCCTGTGGCTGGTTTTCGCTACTTTTTGTACCGCGATTGGCCTCATCGCATGATTTTTCGCGTTCGCGTTTTGCATTTCTGCGGCGTGGCGTTGATTTTCACGCTGACATTTGATGCGTTATCTGGTGTCTATCGCATGCTACCACCTTGTTGTGAATTCCACGTTGATACGGGGTTATTTTCCCGCCATAGGCTGCGATGTTGAAAGTTGCGTTACGCTACTCTTGCGGTAATTATCACACGTTCTTGTGAATATACCCCTTAGTCGACATGTTTTTGACTCTGTGTAAGTTGTCCATGGAGGTAGTAAGTCTGGTGACGAAAAGGAGCCCATCCGAAAATGCAGGTATTTTATTTTCTAATATGGTGAGAATGGTTCCATAATATATTTTTGGGGACCTTTTCTATCATATCTGATAAGGACCAGGGCAGCATGCTCTCTTTTAGCAAACGCCCTGTAATCAGATTCAAAGGATTTAATTTTTACTTTTCTGTTCAGTGCTGTTTTAAACTGTGGATGCTGTACTTTGAAGTTCCACAGGTCTGCCGTACCGGTTAGATCCAGTGCTTCAGAGAGGGCGTGTACCCAAACCTTTGGTTGGATGGCGCATGATACTTCAAGCCAAATGAGATTTTTTACTGATCCTTGCTCTGCTACCCATGAGGAGTGCAGATACTTTATTATACAGGCCTTCTGGTTGGTCAGTTGGTCCCTAAGTGCAAAAGCCATCCTAATCTGGGCTGACGAGGTGTTATGCAGTAATTTAAATAGAGTTATGAAGACTACGCTCTGTGAGTGGTTCATGAAGGCCCCTAATTTCCCCGGGAAAGCCTCTGACCCGTATGCCAATGTTGGAAATAGTTTGGCAGAGATTATTTTCAACACTGATTCAACGGAAATTTCTTTAGTGCTTTTAAAAAGTGCTCGAAAGGCGAACTGCAACAAAGCTAGTTTTGGTTTGAATGAGTTTAAATGTAATAGGTGACCTCCTTTGTCATCTAGCCAACATCTCAAATATTTATATTTGTTCATGATTGTCAGGCAGTGGTTGTTAAGATGCCAGTGGTGTTGTTTTTTCTTTTTCTGGCCAAAAATAACAATGTTGGTTTTTTCGTGGTTAATTTTGATCCAGATAAGCAGCAGAGAAGGCCTCCATACCAGGCCTGGGCATAGTTTGTGTAGTTTCGCTACGTGGAACTCCGCGAAGTGACAAAAAAACTTAGCGGAGTTCCACAAGTGGTGGAGTGCATTGCGAACTGCTGTTCACGCTGATCTTCCTGCCGCTCGGGTAGAAATTCTACCCGAGCGGCAGCTCGCACTCCCCAACTTACAGTTTGCAAGCGCGAGTGGGGAAAAAACTCTGCTGCACTACGCGTAGCGGAGTTTTTTGCACTCCACAAGCTCTGCGGAGCGCGGAGTGCAGAAAACTCAGCAAATTCCACAAACGGAGCAGAGTTCACTGCCCAGGCCTACTCCATACCTGCAAGACCCTAGTTCACCACCCTTTGAAAGGTGGCAGGGGTGATCTTTAATCCAAAGGACATCACTCTAAACTGGTAGTGTCCCTCTGGAGTGGAGAAGGATGACCTCTCCTTTGCTCTCTCTGTTAGGGCAATCTGCCAGTACCCTGAAGTAAGACCAAAAGTACTGAGATACTGGACAGCCCCTAAATGATCAACCAGCTCATCAGCATGAGGGATGGGCATCAGTCTTAGTCACAGAACTAAGCCCTCTATAATCCACCAAGAACCTCAGTTCAGGTGTGGTGCCCAGTGAGATAGCTTGTGGTACCATAACCACAGGACTGCACCAGGGGCTACTGGAGGGCTCTATCACCCCCAACTCCAGCAGTTTGGACACTTCAGCCCTAATGCGAGACATAACCTTATCTGACAACCTCTAAGACTTACTCTTAACAGGGAGGATGTCCCCTGTATCCACATCATGAGTACACAGGTGGGTAGTCCCAGGGATAAGGGATAGCAGAGAGGGGCACTACCCCAACACCTGGTGGTACTCTCTCTGTTGTTCAGGAATTAGAGTGGGGGAAAGGATTAATCCCTGAACAGACCCATTTTTTTCCTTGCAGGCTAAGAGGTCAGGGAGAGGTTCACTCTCCTCTTCCTCCTTGCCATCTGTCACCAGCAGCATGGTGTCCTCAGACCTCTCAAAGTGGGGCTTGAGGTGATTTACAAACAGCACCCGGTGGGGTTGCCTGGGGGTCTTGAGATCCACAAGGTAGATGGTCTCCCCCTTTCTCTCAATCAAATCATATGGGCCAGTCCAACAGTCCTGGGGAGCTCTAGACTCCACTTGCTCCATTACCGATGCTTTCTGACCAGGCTGCAAATACAGAGTGGTAGACTTTTTGTCATACTACTCCTTCGTGACAGCTTGGCTGACTTCTAGGTTGTTGGAAGCTAACTTCCACATATTAGCCATTTGGCACCTGAAGGCCAGCATGTAGCTCACTACATCCGGGGGAGATTTCTTGGGAGATTTCTCCCAGCCTTCCTTGACCAAACTTAGGGGTCCTCTAACAGGGTGCCCAAAAAAAAGTTCAAATGGGCTAAAGCCCACTTCCTTCTAGGGTACCTCCCAGTAGGCAAACAACAGCCATGGTAAGAGGATATCCCACTTTTCCCTCAAGGCCTAAGGCAGGCCTCAATTCATGCCTTTGAGGGTCTTGTTGAAAGTCTCAAAAAATCCATTGGTTTGTGGATGCTAAGGGGTGGAGAGCTTGTAAGTAACTCCACACTCCTTTCACATAGACTGCATATATGCAACTTGAAATTTGTGTCGCTGTCAGATACAACTTTCTTGTGGAAACCCATTCTGGTAAAAATCCACATCAGGGCCTTTTCCACTGCAAGTGCAGTCATGGTTCTCAGAGGGATTGCCTCTGGATACCTAGTGGCATGATCCACCAGAACCAGGATGAACCTGTTGCCTGAAGCATATACAATGATATACAGCATGCATTGGTGCCAAAGCCTCACTGACTGCACCTCTATCAAAAATCATTGGCTGCAATCGAAAAACAAAGTCCATAATAACAATGTTCAGATGGTGCTGCAGTGCTATGCACCAAATCACCTTAGGTGCTGATCGGCCACACCCCACAACGTGCAGTGCGGTTACAATGTCCGAAGAGAAAAAGAGCACCCAAGCACACAATAGTCCATTGTTTGCGAATAAACCTCTTGTTAAATAATGTGCAGTTGAAAATGAACAGATCCAGTACACAGAAGTTCAATTCTTCTTTTACTTCAAAGTTAAGATCACATACAGTCAAGACCAAAACATCGCAACCGATATGTGTTTCGTCCTCCTGGACCTTTTCAAGGCTATAAGTTAAAGTTCAACTGTAAACTCTTAAAGTCTCCTCACAATTTCCATCACAAAAAGTGTTTTATTCTGTGTGAAATAGCTGTATCCAGACTGTCCCAGTGATGGACAGTGCTTCATGCGTAATCCCCAACTTCTGTCTATTTTGAGTCTGATCCAGGGAAAGTGTGGTGTGGCCTTGATAAGCCCTCTAATCTGTAGTGACTTCCACCGTCAAGACGCCGTGTGTGCTTGAGTGCTCTTTTTCTCCTTGGACACTGTTGCCTGAAGCAGTCTGGGGATCCATAGGCCCTACAATGCTGATGCCCACCCTCTCAAACTGGCAGTTTGTTAAGGGGAGCTTTAAGCCTGTGTCCTGTCTTCCCACTGCCACACACACCCTAAAGAACGTATCTGAGGAAGTCTTGATCCTATGCCAATAAAAGTGTGGGACAAGCGTTGCAAAGGCCTTGTCTTGGCCCACGTGTCATGCCAGGGAACGTTCGTGAGCCAGCTCTAGTAGGAGGGCCCTGTAGCATTGGGGGACCACCAGGGCCCTTGTTGTTCCTTGTTCTTACAGGAACCTTAGGCTCACTATAAAGGAGGATGTACTCCCAGTAAATACAGTGACTACCAGAGGCTTCAGCCTGTTGCCTCAATCCCTTAAGGGTTGGGTACTCTCTCTGTGCCCTACAGAACTCCTCCTTAATTCGTCCTCCATCTACATGCCATCCAGCAATGACAGGCAGGTCACCAAGGGGAGCAGTGCCCTCCTCAGTGGGCTACAGGGTGGCCACCACAGGTACCCCATCCACCTCACTGGGATTACACTCAGGGCCTGGTTTCCCAAGGCCCTTGCCTCTCCCATTTTTAGCAGGTGGCTGGGCCATTTTTCCTGGCTCCAGCCCTTTCAAACTCCCATCCTGGGCAGCCATGGACCATGTTGTAGCACAGATCCAATCAGGCAACCCTAATGTCCCCACATGAGCCTTGAGCTCTACTTCCTTCCAGGTAGTGTGCTCGAGGTCATTACCTAACAAAGAGTCCGCAGGCATGGAATGGGTCACAACTTTCAGGAGACCTGACCTCCCCCACTCTAATGGAGCCAGGGCCACATGATAGTCACCTTAACTATTGTCAGCCACCACAACCTGGTGGAATGCACTGGGAATTACCTGCTCTGGGGAAACCAGCTGACTCCTTACCATAGTCATACTGGCTCCTGTATCCCTCAGAGCCCCAACACCTTGCCCACTGATGGTGACCCATTGCCTCTACTTTGCAGTATTAGAGGGCACATGGATCTTAGGAACCATCTCACTGACACCCAGGGACACTAGGGTAACCTCACTAAATGCCCCTAAATTAAGTGGGATAAACTCCTACCCCAGCACTATACTCACCACCCCTGGAACCTTTCCTTTAGTGGAAGGTTGTGCTCTTTTTGGACACTTGGGGTCCCCCTTATAGTGTCCATACTCATAGTACTCATAGCACTTAACAGACTTAGGCTGCTGACTTTTGTCAGGGTATTTTCTCTTCTGGTGCCCAGATTGGGAATGAGAACCAGACCCTTTCCCCTGTCAGTTATTTTGGGGGCTGGAATAGAACTCCTTTTTATCTCCCCCTCCTTCTTCTGGTGGGAATCATGACCACACTTTTGGGAGTCCCCCCAGATGCTTTCGTGGGCACTTTGTTGCTGTCCCAGTTATCTACCCCCTCAGCAAGCTTACTGGGATCAGCAAGCTTACTATCCAGTAGGTGTTGGCGAAGCTCTATAAAACAAATATCAAGCATGTGCTCCTTTAAAATTAAGTTGTACAGCCCTGAATAATCCTCTACTTTGCTGCCCATCACCCAGCCTTTCAGTGCCTTACCAGCATAGTCTAAGCAGTCAAATCAGCTCTGTGTGGATAGCTTGTGACTGGCCCTGAACATCTGTCAGATTTTCTCAGGTGTCAGCCCAAACTTACTGGTCAAGTGGCCTTCATAGCAGGATAGCATGTCTGTTTCCCTACCTCTAATGTGAGAAGAGTGTCCCTCCACACCGTGGGCATGTACCGCCATAGACTACCATCCCACTCCTCTGGGACCTTGTGCACTCCTAGAGACACTTCATAGGCTGCAAACTACTTGTCCACATCATTCCCCACCACATAGCTAAGCATTACATCCTTGGGTATTCTGAGTCTTGTCTCATGAGAAGACACAGCAGGTATGCTACAACCACTACAACTGGACCCTATTTGCAGGGCTCTGATATCCAGCTCTCTGAGGTTGAGCTCATGGGTAAGATTGCCCTCATCCGAAGGCATCCTACTCTCCTCTAGAGCTTGCTCCTTCTCTAGTTTTAGCTTAGCAAGTTCCAGTTTTAACTTTCTCTCTTCCCTCCTGCTTGCCAGCTCCTCTGGGGACAGGTTGTTGGAGGAAATGCTGATCCCTGCTCTCTGACCTTTTACTGCTCCTGGCAAGTTGTTGGCCCCCTCTACAGGCAGGTCCAGAGCCACAGCAGACTCCAGAATCAGCTCATTCTCCTCCTCAGGAATTTCCTGCAACCCAGGAATCTGCCCAGGCACCAATGTTCCCTCTAATTTTTTTCCTCTGTGTGCGGCAGTGTTGGGTCTCTGTGCGCTGCAGAAAATGCTATGTGCGCCAAGAACCGGACCGCGCATATGGGTGCAGTGACAAATATCAGTGCAAACATCACTCCAAACTTTTGCTTAAAAAATGAAAATTCGGTGCATTCCACACATACAGCGCCACATGGTGGCTCTTAAGGCAGGTTTGCAATTTACATACACACACCATGACATGAATTGGTTACACAGGCAAGTACACGTCGGCTTTAGAAAAGCACAGGACTCCAACAGTCGTACCAATATAAGATTTCACTAAAGATTCTCAACTAGAGCTCTGTTCATAGGGCGGGGAAATGTCGGGTATAGTGAAATATGAAGTAATTTGAGTGGTGGATATGTTATTCAGTTATTTGGATAGAGAAGGGTAGGTGGCGGGATAGAAGAGGAAAAGAGGTTTGTATTTATATAGCGCTTGTTACCCCTGATGGGGTTTTGAAGTGCTTTTTGGCGAGTAGCATGCTACTCTGGAACCCATAAGGATTAGTGTTGAATTAGTATGGTGAAACATGAAATTAATTTGAGTGATGGATATGTTAGTCAGTTATTTGGATTGAGAAGGGTTGGGGAGGGGTGGAAAAGGGAAAAAAGGTTTGCATTTATATAGCGCTTGTAACCCTGATGGAGTGTTGAAACGCTTTATTGGCGAGTAGCACGCTACTCTGGAACCCATAAAGGATTAGTGGTGAGTTAGTATAGTGGAATATGGAATTTGAGAAGTGAACATGTTAGTCTGTTATTTTGATTGAACAGGATGGTGGAGGATTCTTTTTTTTTTTTTTAGGTCATAGTAGTAGGAGGAGGCTTTTGGATGAGTAAAAAGGGTTTTTGGAGGGGAAGAGTCAGAGGGAAAAGTTTAGAGAGGTTTGTTTTGGGGGATCGGTATAGTAAAAAAGAGGTGTCAGATGATGCAAGGAGGGGTAGAGTAGGAGAGAGTCGAGAAAGGGTTATTTTGGGGATCATAGTAGTGGTATGGGGTTTGGGATAAATGAGAGAGTGGATGTAGAGGATATATTGATAGATGTATAGGGTGAGAGATAGGGTAGTGCATTGGAAAGAGTAGTAGAAAGTAGTTTGAGATGAGTCAGAAAGTTGGGCTAGCAGATATATTGTGAGAAGTATAGGCTGAGAAATAGAGTAGTGCATTGGGAATGCCAAATTAGAAGAAAGTGATAAATATATAGATCCATAAGTACATTGAAAGTATATAGATGCATAAAGGAGGTAAATATATGGAGATTAAAGATATTGATAGAGGTACAGGATGAGAAATAGGGTAGTGCATTGGATATGCTTTTTCAGGAGAAAAGTAACAGACACACAGATCCAAGTACATGGAGGTACATAGATGCACAATGGAAGCAAGCACATGTAGACCAAAGGCGATTTTTTTTTTGTTTTGTTTTTAAATTAACATAATTATTCTACATGTTTATACAAAGCAATACACAAAGATAGGTACATATCTATAGTGAAAATAAATGCTTAGATACAGAGGGATATGCTGTAAATTTCTGTTTGCGTATGGTGCTTATGTGGGGAAGAGCCAATTCTTGAGTAGTTTTCTGAAGATAAGGTGGTTGTCGGTGGATCTTATGTTGGGGGTAAAGAGTTCCATAGTTTGGCTGCTTGAACAGAGAAGGATGTGCCACCCATGGTTTTTTTCTTGTATCTTGGGATTTTGAGGCGAGATGCCCTTTAGAGCATCTCTAACGAGATTATTTTTTAATCTAATTTTTTTCCCTCTCTACCGCAATCACAATCCCCTACCCGTGCATCATGCCGGCCGCTGCTGGGTCAAGGAAGACGAGGGCTCAAGTAATGCCTCTGTCCACCTCCTCCTGCATGTCATCCACGAACGAGAGGATGACAGCTTCTGTAGAGTGGGCCAAAAGAAAGGCTGCTTGGCAGAGGTCAAGCCTGTTTATGGGCTGTTGCAGTGTTCAGGTTAGCAATGGTCCCCAGTTTGTGTAGAAACAGTCTATTCAAAATATCCTTTCTTAGAGTTTGGAAGTATTGACGGTTCAGTTTGGGTGAAAAATAGAAAAAAGGGGGGCCACTTGTCTCTAACAGTGACCTCTCTCTAGGTGGGATGAGGAAAGGTCAAACTTGCAGTCCAAATTCTGATGTAGCTCAATGGTAAGATTTTGTGACGAACATCTGTGGTTTCTATGCTGAATTACTGAATACTGAGTTTCACAATCAATTCAGATTTATCAGGAATACATGCTGGTAAAGTCTTTGGGCTTGTCAATCATTAGGGGCAGAAATGATAGTGGGGTGCTGCACTTTTCTGGCTGCACCGGCACAACGTTAGTAAAAATCTGTGGACTCCTCAGTCAGCAGGAATGTAATACTAAATAGGCCTATGTTTCAGTTGGTTTAAAATGTCATTGTTTATTTAGGAGGCCTCGGTGTGTTTAACGTTCCTCTTTTCCTTTACAGTACAAAGAAGCTATTTTATAATGTGTAAGCTATAAATCTTTTGTTTTATCAAAGTGCGCGCCTCTTAACTGAAATAAAGTAAAGGGTGACTATTTAGTCCAAATAAACATGCGGTTCTAATATATATCGCTGAAGCATAGATATAAAGCACAGAGAAATTCTGCTTAAGTAACCCACTTCTAAGTGGCATCATTGGCAGATAGAGTATTAATTTCAAGTCACACATCAACAACACAAATAGCTGCATAAGTATACAGTTCACAGAACCAATAAAGCAATCTGTGTTTCTTTCTTACAAATATAGATGGTTGAATGAACCTTAGGTGACAAGGCAGGGTCATCATGCCTGGCTCACAGATGAATCGCATAATCCTCAATTTGAACATTACCGGTGGTGTGGCCAAAATCACAGCCAAGAAAAAGAAGATGCACAGAGCTCCATTGAAGGGCTCACCTGGATGGTCATCGGTGCCTCTTAATGGGGTGTTCTTCGCTGTAGTGAACTACAGAGATCCTCGGATACCCAGAGAGCCAAGACAGGGAGGCACAGACCTGTGAAGCGGATATGGAAACCCGGCAGCACGAAGTACTGCGCCAATGAATGAGGTGAGCAGGAGCAAAGAGACTACTACTCTCTCTTCTTGCAAGAAATAAGAGTGTGAGTTAGGGTAGAGTAGTAACCAGATAATTGGTAGGTGCTGTCTTTGGTGTGGAGTAGGTAATCGGAAAGAAGGACCCATGTGCATAGACACACTATTACAAGTGAAGATGAAATCACTGGCCGTCTTGAAGGGGCACTCTGGGTGAAAATGTGCATGAAATCCCACCATGCCTGCCCATGCCTGCCTTCCTTTTGTTGTCATCTGGCATGCCTAACACACACACAAAAAAGCTTCCAACGGAACGGAGTTACACAGGCAACAAAAAGGCAAGGCGGTGCAAAGGAAAAACGTGCACCAGGATCTCCTACACCCTGGCAAGAAGAAGCCGCCTAAGAGGCTACAAGCCCCTTTCCACCAGGGAAAGTCTTCCAGTGCAGCTTTAGCTCGAGGAGTGCCGGTGGAACACATCTGTTTGGCAGCCACAGGGACCTCCTCTACACCTTTGCCAAACACTAGTTTGGATTCTGAGATTAGGTGGGATGGCTACTTCACCCGCTCAATCCTACTGGACTTTCTTTTTTAATTTGTTTCAGACCCACCTGCCAGGTTATTGCTTGGCAATCTATTTAAAGCTGAGGAATCTGCAGACAGAAATATCCATAAGAATAAAAAGCTACTTACCTTTGGTAATGATCTTTTACATACCTGCAGATTCTTCAATGATTTCCACCCACCCTCCCACCCACTTTTCCGAAGAAATGCATAAAAAAATGGCAGTTTAGTTTACAGCACTGCACCCGTTTCCTTGTAGACATTATTTCTGTCTCAATTTTGAGAGACGCACTTAAAAACCGATGAGAACTAATGTTGCGGGCGAGGGTGGGCTCCAGTAGAATCACTATGACTCCACTTCTGGTGTTGAGACAGAGTGAGTGCCTCCTACTGGTGAAGTCAGATGTTTCCAGAATCAGCCTGGCGCCTGGGAGATTCAAAGGTGAGCAATCTGCAGGTAGAAAGGGTATCCAGCAGAAAAATCATTGCCGAAGGTAAGTGACTGTGTTTCATTCTGTGACAGCTATATTTAATATGCATGATGCCAGGTCCTCTCTGGTGTATCTGTGGTCAAGGAAAACGACTGCCTGCATATTCCTGACGTAGCCCACGGATTAGTCCTCTTTAGAGACAGCTGGGGCTAATTACATTAATACAGACAGTCCCGGGCAATGGCATACTGCAGATGTATTCACTTTCATTTAGAACATTATGTCGTGAGTGACGCGGCCCATGGAGTCACAACCTCCCAAGAGTTCATTTTGGGGAGACGCTGAACGTGGAATCACTAACAATTAAAAATACAGCCAAAAGAATAAAGAACGCACATTCTTAATTTATTTGATAAAAAGTAAATATGTGTAAGCCAAATCGTGCCATGAAAATTGGAATGATGGCATTATGACGAGGTGAGCTTAGATTCCAATGTATGTAAAGGTCTGCCTTCAATTAATATATTATAGTGTCAACAAAAATTGACTTCCGTGTCTGTAATAATCCAGCACCCCCTTTTGCTGCAGACCTGTTTCTAATAAATGCCCCAGTGCACTCCTTGGGGAGTCGGGGATTGCACCACCTGTGACGCAGCAGGTCGCCTGTGCGCGAGGACATGAATCCAACTTCTTGTTTTTGTTGTTGCCACACTAGTCACGGAGTGAAAATGACCCACTGAAAGTTCCCAGTCTATAGCGCGGCGCTGCGTATCAAGAGCCAGAGGTTGTGCAGTGACGTGTCATCCGTGCTCATCACTCGGCTCCAGAAATGGCTGCCCACAAGACTATGTATAGTACACCATGGGATCCTCTGTGGGACAGACCGAGGGCCTCAGTAGGATTTGCACAGACTCTTGCTGGAGCTCAGTTGATTCCCATAGCACCCAGTTGCTGCTCAGTTGTCTTTCAGGCTTTCATTGCTAACTGACTGGAGAGCCTCAGTACTATAATACAATTCCTTCGTCTTTCCTCAGACATTCAATTTTATCTATTTATGTCCCCTGCTTCGCTAGGCTAGGCAGACCCCCGCCAGGGCCTCTCCCCTCGTTTTCCAGACATCCCAGTCTAGTCATCTCCTCAGGTCTTGTCATTCTACAGTGCCCTCCCGCGTCTTCTAAACCCCGCCACTTAAGTCTTTGCAGCTACGAAAAACATCTTTACTGAGGCCACCACCTACAGACCTCCTATGGGCCCGCAACCACGCTTTCACCCTAACAACCCTCTGCTTTGAGACACCCATTCCGGCTCTCTGTCCCTGCTTGCTTGATCTGCCTTTCACAAATGAAAGGCAGCAAGTCTACAAGCACGACGTGCTTGTAGACTTGCTGCCTTTCATTTGTTAATAGGGCACAACAGCAGGGCAGATTGTGTGCCTTTGTTAAAGTAATCATGTTAATTTCAGGCTTGACGGGTGCTGCGATTAACATGATTACTTACAAAAAGGGACACAATCTGACCGTTTTCGCGCCGCACGCATTTTAAAAGCGGCAGCGCGACGGTCCTCAGTTGCCTGTGCGCGCTTTTTAATTTACAATGCGCGCTCCAGGAGATATAGGTGCGCGCCCGCCCATGCGCGCACCTTGGAGGGAACAGTGCCAGGCACCCACGGCTTTCTGCAGCACCACCTTCCAGGTGAAGCCTCTCATGGAGACCTGAAAATCTTTGTTAAAAATCTTCCTCTGAACCACAGTGTAAGACTCTAATGTGGCATGATAAAACTCCCAAACTTCAGATGTAGGTGCAGTTGCAGGTGTAGGTTCTCCATATTGAGACATAATTTAGCAAGAAAAATCAGAGGGCCAATCAGTGAGGATTCAAATAAATTCAAAATGGTCTAAGTATAGAGCTGTAGAGAACAATGAATTACTATATGGTATTGGATAAACACAAGTTCTCCTCACCGCTGACCATCAGTGTATGAAACTGGGGCCCTCATTTATGAGGTTTTGCCATAGGGCAGCGCTGCAGGCCTTCATGCTGCGCTGCCCTCCGTCAAAAGAAAAGGGCAGGAATGTGCTGTATCTAGCAGATGTGGTGCCTTGCTGTCCGTTTCCCCTGCGCCGGTGCACATTGGGCTGCCGTGCGCCAACGCAGGCACTTTTGCACCATGGTGCAAGGGCACCTGCATTGCGGGGATGAATATTTTTGTGCAGGAAGGAAAACCGTCCTGCACAAAAACAATCACAAGAGGCTTTTTCCTCTTTCTATGTGTGCTGCAGAATGCAGCACTCATACAAAAAGGAAAAACAAGGAGAAATAAAGATGTTTCTCCTCGTTGTGCCTCCCCAGGGGAGGCGTACGTTTTTGATGCTGCCTCAGATTTATGATTTCTCGTAAATATAAGACAGGGTCAGAAAGCCAGGGATATTTCTGGGAACGCCCCCAGGAACACCCATTTCATGTCCCTTTAACACAGAAACTGCGCTAAAGGGAATGATATTTACAAACCAAAAGTGGCTTAGTGCTGCCTCGTAAATATGGAGCAGGCTCCTGCACCATGGGACATCACAAAAAGTGACGTTTCGGCGGCTCAAGGGGCCTCATAAATGAGGCCCTGGGTTTAGGGTTGGCAAAGGTTTGCATCCTCACTAAGCAAAAGCCACAATCCTAGTGAGGGTAAAATAGATACACACTAAAAGAGAAGCAGTGCTCACCCTCTGCTAGCTTTGCACAGAGGAGTCAGGTGTATCTAAAGAGGCAATGTGTAAAGTATTTGTGCAACACACACACACACACACGCGCACTGTAACACAATGAATACACCACAAAAAGACCACACAGGTTTATAAAAATAGGTTATCATATTATAAATAGGTATCCTTGTTTTATGGTATTTTTTTATTTTTTATATTTCCATCTGAATTTATACATACTTATTTTTTGGCCATCTTATTGGTATTTATCAGTATTTATTTTGTGTTTTGAGAATAAACTGAGTCATAGAATGGTATATATCCACATTTATTTAACTGATAAACATGCAGTTATACCTTACTGCCTGTTGAGTTTTAGCAAATTAAGCAGCCAAATATAACAAAACACTACACCCACATGTAAATATAGCATTATATACAAATATATGTTAACTAATACCTGTATTTATGGAAATCTCATCCTGTTCTTTTAGCTCCCCTTCCTATCTGCTTAGCTGTTGACCTGGAATTCATGAAGGCCAGCATAGAGAGTCACTCCCAAGGAGCACAATTTTCAGTATTTTTCCGCTTTAAAAAATTAATACAGACAGAAAACATATTTATTTCTGTCTGCATGTATCTGTAAAAATCAGTTAAAACTGAAAACTGGGAGTCTTAACTATAAACAAAACAAGACCAAAATGACAAAAATCCAATGTATAGAAGCTGAGATATTGAATTTTAAAAGAATAAATTCAGTAAAGCGCTAAGAAGCAAGTAGCGCTAAAAGGTTGCTTTAGGTCACGCTGAACCAGGGCAAAGTAAAAGTTCGTGCCCACCTCGTGGAAACGCAGGTCGGCTACAGGACCCATGCAGGCCCAGATGAAAAAGTACCTATCCTGGTTGGAAGCAATGAGATGTATTGATCTTCTCCATGCAGTGAAAAGGGATGCGTCAGTTCCGAAGATGGGGGCCGGAGTGTAGAGGTGTTGAGCGATGCGCTCGATTCTGCCACACAGTTGAGGGAATGCGTCGATCTCACCAAGCTGCTGCTTGGGGAAGATTGAGAGGTATTGCAGAATGGGCTAACCATGGGGTGTGTCGGATAGGAGATCTATATAGTGATGGGGTGCTACTACCATTTGAAGAATTTTCTGCCACTTTTGAGATCCCAATTTTTATGACATCGGTTGGTGATTGCTAGGATGCGCCGCCATTGGGGTATGGGCTTAGAAGAGCAACAATTGCACAGTGCTGTCAAACATTGCGTACTACATCGGGCCACATGAAGCAGGTGACATGCCTTTTTCAGGCATTAAGAAATAATTTTATAATGCCCCTTGTAGGTCTTAGAGAAAATGGGAAGAGGACTTGGCACACCCCATTTCCGAAATGGACTGGACTAAAATTCCTGCAAGTTCAAACACGGTGTCTAGGAATTAGAGATTTAAATTGATTAACTTTTTTTTACTTACACAGGGCATATCTAACTCCGGGTAAAATTATCAGACAGCTGTGGCGTGCCCTAGGTGTGTGGAACAAGGAGCTGAAATGTTACACATGGTGCCATCATGTTCATTATTGGTGGAATACTGGAGGGAGGTAGTATCCTGTATTAATGAGTTGACGCAGAGATCTATTGAGTGTGCGCCTGTCTGTCTTCTGGGGAATTTTCAAGACCTGCTGAGTGCAAAAACACAACAGGGTTTATTGACTTGGCTCTGGTACTTGCTAGGTGGGAGGTAACCATAAATTAGAAGGCGCCCAGGCCCCCAGCGTGGCAAAATGGAAAGAGGAGCTGATTCGGTGGGCAGGTTATGAGAACCCAGTGTTGTATAGTGAAGCAAGAAAATCAATTGAAACGGTACGAGCGTGGGATCACTTATTAGATTCTCAAAAAAATCTGTATACGAGTGATGAATATGGGTAAGAAAATGTGTAGATGTGTAGCCAGGATTATGGAACATGTATTGATAGATTTGAAATGTACTGTGCGACTCAATATGTTGTTTATGCATGCTGTGGTGGGGAATGGACTTTGGGAGGGGGGTAAGTGGATTAGTTATTGTAATGCTTTGCTTGTTTCACTATAAATGTCAATAAAATTATGCTTTTTAAAAAAAGTGACTTACTATTAAATGTAATAGGTCAGTCAGGTATACACCAATTACACACATGTTTAATGAAGAAGCACATGGTCTTTAGCACTGATTAGCAGTGGTAAACTGCTCAGGGTCCTAAGGCCAACAAAAAGATTCAGCAAAATGTGGAGGCAAAAGGCAAAACGATTGGTGGAAAACCACCTTAAGGCTGACAGGTCTAACAAGCTATAAGTTATACAAATGTGCCTGGACAGGCCCTTCTCTTCAGAACTGAGGGTACATGTCTGCATGCATCCACAGTCAGAGGACATCCCAGAAGGCCACAGCACTGGGGCAGAATCAAGCTCTGCTGCTCATAGGTCATATGTAACCATGCAAATATTCAGGAGTGGTGATTCAGATAACAACACGTTGCAGGGGATGCCACCCGTGCTAAAATCTATAAATACATGGCCAAATTTATCATCTTATCATGCAGCGCAGAGCAGCAAGTCACCTCGCTGTGCTGAGCTGCATGATAGGGAAAGTACAAGAATGTGCTGTACTTAACATTGTACAGCGTATTTCTGTCTTTTCTCATCACTGGCACACAAGGTGCAAGGGTGCATGCATTCTTAGCAGGATTGTTTCTGGGCAGGATGGGGCACCTTGCTGAACAAAAACAATAGCCTGAGGCATTTTCGCCTTTCTATATGTGCTGCAGAATGCAGCACACATAGAAAGAGGAAAAAACAAGGAGAAATAAACATATTTGTCTTTGTTATGCCTCACCTGTGGAGGCACAGCAATGTTGGCACATTCCCAGGTCTACCACTTATGGTAAATCTGGGAAGTCATCAAAGTCCATGCGTTTTGTGTGGGACACCCACACACCACCCATGCAACGCTTCCTTGGTGCAAAGTTACACAATGCAGCGATTTGAGCTGCATTGTGTTACTCTGGCTTTATCAAGGTGGCATTGTGTGGCTTGATAAATAGCATCTAAAGGGTTGCATCGCTTTTGCAACCCATTGTTTGGTGCAAAAGCGACACAACCCTTGATAAAATGTCCTACAATGTGCAAAAAAGTTTGTGGGGACCACAAGAACATTGACAGAGACCGTGCAGCTATACCGATATCCTAAAAACAACCATATCTTTGCCAGCCATACAGTCTTTGTTTCTAAAACATTGGAAGAGGAAAGGAAATTCTCTTTCAAATCTTTGAGACAACTTAATGTGTTTATGCTATGATCTTCTAATGCTACATGCTAGAAGCAACCAACATTTTTTTGTGAAATACCAGGGCTTCATTTGCAAATATCAGCGTGAACTGATTTCTGCATCTTAATCCCCAAAATCTTGTAACTGTTATTTCCCCACCGTTCGATTTACCGGGACCCCTGGTAATGCTAATTCAGGCCAGGGAAAATCAGAAATTGTGCTGGCCAATCATATTGAGAGACAGAGTGTCATAACTCCTCTGACTTTTTTGTTGTTGGTTTTGTCACTCCCTTTGTTTTCCATTGATGTCTCTTTTCCCCTATTTTTTCACTTTCACTTCAGTGTTTATGTTATGGTTGATGTATCTAGATTTTTCAATTA
Organism: Calotriton arnoldi; assembly: GCA_963921515.1. Classification (NCBI taxonomy): domain Eukaryota; kingdom Metazoa; phylum Chordata; class Amphibia; order Caudata; family Salamandridae; genus Calotriton; species Calotriton arnoldi. Next base: position 1,242,653 of record CAWUFW010005200.1, on the reverse strand, counting down.
ACTATATTATCTTTGATTTGATTTTCTCTAGTTATTTTCTCTAATTATTTGTCTCTTTACATTTACATTTCAAACCTTGGTGAGCTACAAAAGTGGCTTTACAAAGGGCCACCCTGAGTTGGGCAGACCCCACAAAGAGGCAAGGGATTGGACGTTTTAAAAGTATGTTCTTGTTTTGATAGTTATCTGCAATCAATTGAGTTTGTGGTTGCCACCCACATGTTGTCTTTATTTACTGGTTCTAAGGTTTGTAGCATGGTGTGAGATAGTGCTCTGTCAATGGTATAGACAGCTATGCAATAGATACTATCCTAGATTTGGATTCGCTAAAGTGAGCATGAGGAATGCTAATTACGAGCATCACCCATGCTGTGGAAGTGCACTGATTGGTGACCTAAAAAGTCGAAGACCTGGAGGAACAATATGGCAGTGATAAATGGTTGTTTTGCTCTTGAACTTTGGTGGAATGTGCTGTTTTCATTGGACATAAAACAATTTCGGTTGAAATCTGTAACGCACCGGCCTAGCACAAGAGAACAGAGTAAAGGAACAGTAGGACCCCACAATAACAAAAGTCAATAAGGGTATAAAGGACAAAATACATGCACAACCCAATGACAACACAAGCACAGTAGAATATAATCAAAGCAAGAACCCAGTATAATAATGTAATAAACAAAAAATATTTGTAAAACAACATGTCACTAAAACAACAAAATGCAACACAACTACAACACATTTACAACACAAAACATGGATAACAAAACAGCAGACCAATGCAACACAGAAAAACACAAGACAACACAACAAAATAAAAAACAAAGATGGTGGGAACATGTGAATAAGATTTTTTCATTTTTAACCAGACAACCAACCACATGGTAACAAAATACCAAGACATTGCGCTGCCATTAACGTAGACTTTGACGAGTGTTAGCTGTTGAGCTCAATGCATGGACACCCTCTGAGTTTTTTTTAAACCTACCTGCCTTTGGTCAGGCTGGAACCACCACAACTCTCTCCGCAAACTCTTTTCCAGTGCCTTTGGTACCACAAGTACTGGCCAATCCGGAAGAGTTGCTCCCTTACTGAAGCAGCGCCAGGATTGGATCGGACAGGTGGACCCAGTGTTCATTCTGAGGGCAGTGGGCTGAGGCTGCCTGCCCCACCCCCTCACTATGCACAGATGGCAAGAAGACTCTAATGCGCATGTCGGTCTGGTCGCTGGAAGGCAGACAGCCAACCTGACATGCGCACTTTGAAGTGTGTGTGGACAATCAAGAAGTGAGCCTGCATTCTATTTTGAAGCCCCACCAACTCATAACTAAAGCAGCCCGGATCTGTTCGTGACCAATAAAAACAAAAATGCACAGAGCTGCAGCAACAAAATTGTGTAGCCTCATTTATATTAAATCAAGGGCTGGTGGGGGCCAAATATAGGGGGGCAATGCCTTGGTGCTCTAATAAAGGGTCCGCCACTTGATTTTAGAAAGAATTGTCAATGGATTTTCATATCCCAGCTGTTGGACTTGGCCCTTTTTGCAGGGTCATCCCAGAACTTTTTGCCTTCCTACTGTATTTTTTCTGACCTGTTGTTGGTGGTTTTATGACTCTGGGCACTTTGTCACTGCTGATCAGAGCTAAAGTGCATATGCTCTCTCCGATCAACTTTGTAAGATTGGTGTACACCTGTTTGGCATATTTAATTTACCTATTAGTCCCTTTTACAGTGGTATCCCATATACCCAGGGCCAGTAAGTTAAATGCTACTGGTGGGCTTGCAGTGCTGGTTGCGCCACCCAACGAAGTAGCCTTCAAACCTGTCTCAGGCCCCTGCCACTGCAGGGCCTGCGTGCGCAGTTTACTGCAGCTGTGACATGGCATATAAACTGGTTGCCATGTCTGCAACTCCCCTTTTACTACATATCAGTTGCCCCTAAGGTAGGCCCTAGCTAGCCCTATGGGCAGGGTGCGGTGTAGGTAAAAGGTAGGACATGTGCCTTAACTGTGTGGCATGTCCTGGTAGTGACAAACAGCCTATTTGGTTTCTCACTGCGGTGAGGCTTCCCTCTCATAGGTTTGCATTGGGTATTCCCTGATATGTGCTTCAGTGGTAATTCCTTACATGAGAGGGGTAGCGTGACCATGTTTGGTATGTTTGGAATAGTAGTGATAAATCCTGCTTATTGGTGAAAGCAGATTTGTTATTACTATTTTAGAAATGCCACTTTTAGAAGTGGGCATTTCTGTGTGCTATGTGTCTCTGTGCCCTGCCTGGATGTGCATTGACCATCTGGTGCTGACTGACAGGGGAGAGGGGATGTGCACTCACTCCAGCCAGTCCCTGTGGGGGTTGAGGAGTGTCCTGCCCTGCCTGGGTGACTCAGCGCTAGGCTAAATAGCCCTTGGCTGAATTTAGAGTAGCGGGAGGAGTTTTCCCTTGCACCTGAATAGGCCTGGTCTGCATTTGGAGTGGTGAGAGGAATTGCACCTGAATAGGGCTGTGCCTGCCTTCCACAATGCTGGCTCCACCCCCCTGTGGTGTTTCTGGGGCCAGGGCTTACACTGTGAATAGGGGGTGTTGTACACTTGTAAATATGTTTTAAAGTGCCCCCAGAACAAAGACATGGGCACTATAAGTAAAGGGGCTGTGACCCCATGTGAAGGAGGGATGACACTGGGTGGGACTGGTGACAAGGAGCTGTTGGGCTGGCAGAAGGAACCAGCACTTGGACTATCTTGGTGTGCTGATCTGGGGCCTGCTGGGCTACTGGAAGGACTGAACCCTTGCTAAAAGATCCTGATGCGCTAGCCTGCCTGCCTGCACCCTACTCCATAATCGTGCCCCAAGTGTTCTCCAGTGAGCATTGTGATGCGCCTGCCTCTGATAGGCGCTGCTCAGCATCTGAAATTATCAAAACTTGCGCATTTGGGTGCGCCTTGCTCATCACTGTCACAGCGCTCTTTGAGAGCGCTTTCAATTCTGTTGCCCAAGGAGGGGGTTCACTTTATGCTAAACCCCGGAGAGGAGAGCTTTTTGCCCTGCAGCGTGGGCAGCACCACGCTCTCTTTTGGGGCTTGAACAACGGAAGAAGAGAGCTGAACGGAACGAAGCGTTCTCCCTCCTCTGGTCATATTGCCTGCTTTTGTTTATGTAGGCCAGCAGCCAGGGCTCTCTTCCGTGGACCCGGACGGCGAATCCACGCCCAAGCAGCAAGGAATCCCAGCCCGGGAATTCCTTCCACGTCAGGAGAAGGGGGGGCTCAGCCGCACCCGGAAGAGACCAGAGCCTCGCGAGCTCCATTCAGCTGCTTCCACACCGGGCCGACGTGGGCCTCTAGCTGGATACCAGGCCTGGTTGCGGGTGTTGTAAGAAAGGCAGGATCCTCCCACCCGCACCAGGCTGCCTGCAGCAGAATGCGAAGAGTCGACATACTGACCTCCCACCAGGCTAATCTCCAGGAGTGAAATCTTTTGATTTTTTCTTGCCCAGTAGGGCGTCTCGGTAGTCCCCGCCAACCTCTCTGTTCTACGGAAACCAGTGGAGCGTTTCCGGGTAGAAGGAGCAAGGGGGGAAGTGCAGGGGAAGTGGTTTGGTGTGAACAAACCTGGAAGCACCTATCCTAAAGGATTGCATTGCCAGACTGGTGACCCTGGCACAGTGACTTATGTGATGGGGCCTAAAATTTGCTTATATGTTACAAGGTGCTGTCCTCATCACATGTGGGTGATGTTTGCAATCTAGGAGGATTTACTCTAATTGCCCTGCTTATGATTCCTGTGTCATATCTTGCAGTTTGTGCCCTGATGGCATGAGTTATGTGTTTGCCCTCACCACGTGTTTCATGTGTTTATGGCCATATTAGGGGATGAGGTGTTCCAACATGCGCAATCCTACCAGTAGTTACTGGTTACACGGACTGTGTTGTGAGGCCTAAGGTCTTCAGTGTGGTGTTTACTTATAAGTATTTACTAGAGTGCACTAAATGGGACATTTATGACAGGGGCCCTATAGGCCAAGTGATGCATGTAATCCCTGTGAAGTCATGACAAGTGCCTAGTGGCACAGTAATATATGTGATTGTGATCTAATGTGTTTTTTTTAATAATACAAAGGATATTTTTATATAACCTTGTGTGGAGTTTCTTTTGTGGTGTGCCTAGTGTGTCGCTGTTGTGTGTGTGTTTTGCGCAAACGCTTTACACATTGCCTCGGGGATAAGCCTGACTGCTCTCCCAAGCTACCAAGGGGGTGAGCAGGGGTTATCGCTCAGTGTGTAACTCCCTTGCCCTGACTAGAGTGGTGGGTTCTGCCTGGCTTAGGTGCATACCCTAGCCAACCAGAAATCCCATTTCTCACACCAGCGATGCAAAATTTGCAAATTAAAAATTGTACAGCTGCTCTAATTTATTTGTAGTCTCTACGTATGCAGAAAGCATGCTTTCAAGTGAGCCTATTTTAAAAAATCCACTGTTAGACTTCGTAACTCAATGCTGTTTTAGTACTATTTTTATGTAACGTCTACAATTTTATATACCCTTTGATATGATTCATGTGTTTTTATCTGTGTACGGTGGTTTTAATTAATTATTGTTTTGTACAAGGCTGCTTGTTTTTGATTTATTATGCTCTTGCTTGTATTTGTATGTTCTTTTATGGTAATTTTTGGCCGAAATAAAAATAATTGAATTGAATTGAATTGACTGATAAAAGGACTTTATTAACTGCAAGCTTCATTTTTCTAAATCTTCACAAACTAAAATATATTAAAAAAACATTTAAAGCTACTGAGTAAATAGCAATTAATAACCCAACATACACAAATACATTAACATGAAATTATAATCCGTGGTGTAACATAATACGAGGGGGGCCCTGCAGAATATGAAAAGAGGCCCTTGAATCTCTCATGTTTTACAGATATTCATTGGCTTTAGACTGAATGGGGCCCCTCTGAGGTGTTAGGGGCCTCTGGAGGCTTGGGGCCACCTGTACTCCAGGGAGTGCAGGGGCCTGTGTTACGCCCCCGTTTATCATTCCAAAATAAGTTATTCAAACTGTAAATAGTCGAAACACCTTATTCTCTTAAAATTTTTAGTGTTGCGATTATACATTTCAATGGCATAATCAAAGCTTTATGCAATTGAGAATTGTTCAAGTTCATAAATACATACATGACTAAGTTGGCTTCATCTCTTTTGATAATATAAGATGTCATATATACAGCTCTTGTCCATTTTACACCAAAATGTGACTGACTTTATTCCAGTTTTCGCCCTGTCAGACAACAATGATTTGAGATGCCTGGCCCTGTAAACTTCAATAATGGTAATTGATTTGTGTGAAGAAGAAATATGATATGCTTGGTGTAAATTGTGTGCCTATTTTGTGCAGTTGCACGTGGGGTAGGGAAGTGACTACTACCATTTTTAGGGATCACTGTGGACAGTAAGGAATAGTTATTGCTGGCTAACAGTACAGAAAGTATATCTCCCATAGTGTTTTCAGTAGTCTTGCATTTTAACTTTTCTCTAAGTTTGCCTATGAATCCTACAAACTGTGTAGGGGTGGGCAGAACTCATGGAGTTCAGTTACATAAAACCTCAGCGAGATTCTGCGGAGTTCCGCCAATGGGCGTAAAACATGCATGTCATGCTGCTCATGCTTCAATTTAGTACCAGTAGGACAAGCAGCGCTCCAAAAGCAGCGCAAATGGCACCATGCAATGTGCAAGAACGCACAGACATTTGAGTTAATTTTGCTGCTGCTCAAGTAGAAAATCTACTTGAGCGGCAGAAAATCTACTCGAGGAGACACCCTCTGACCGCAACCACACGCCACCACCTATGTTAGAAGATCGCACCGAGGGGACTCAAAATCCCACTCACGCTCACATTTCTGGAGCCTTGCGGGAAAAAAATCAGGCCCATTAAGACTGGCAGAATTTGGCCGGAACTCTGGGTTACAAGAGTAATGCGGTGTCACCAAATTCGCCAATTCCACAGGCAGAATGAAACATTCCCCCCACAAAGTTATGCAGTTAGAGTGTGAGCATGTAAACCCAGCCTGGATTGGAGATATCTGGTAAACAAACGGCGTGAGCAGGTTGCTTCCTTATATTTATGTATTTTTATTTCTACTGCTTTTATTTGCCGATGCTTTACTTCCCCACATTTATTCCATTCTACTTTTAGTTCTCTCACCTATCGATAATCTTTAGAAGAGCTTTGCATTTTTCCTCTTAACGTCATCCTCTACACCTAATGCTAATCTTTACTGATCATTCCTTAATATTGTGCTTTTGACTTAATTTGTTACATTACATATTATTAAATACTAACGTTTACTGCTACACTAAATGGAAAAGTCAAGTAATTAAAATAGCAAGTTATGTCATTCTAACAGCAAACCTGACACCAAATTTAAATTGCATTAAAACATTGAAATGATTTTGCATTATTATACATTAATATTAGCTCTGACCCTAACTCAGTTTGTAATCTGGTGAAATAATTGTGAATAATTAATAACCGTAATCTTATTCTAATGCCTACACCTGTCCTATATTTATTAAAATTTAAATGATTTCAATTAAATTCAGTGAACGTATTTTGTATTAAAATAATTCTTACCGTACCCCTGAACTAAATTTTTTTATAAATGTTAATTGAACCCTAATGCTAGCTTTAGCCTTACTTTTTATTAAATGATTCAATTTAATGGATACGGCTATTCTAACATTAATCCTAATCCAGCTTTAACTCTGTATAAATTATTTTAAAAATAAACTCGGTAATACATTAACCCTATATTAAACAAAATTACATGAATATAGATTATCCACCAATTATTCAGTATTGTTTTAACCCTTGTGCTAATTTGCAAATTCCTCATAATTTTTTTCGCTGATGCTTCGGGGCGATTGCTGAGAAGTAAAATATCGAACAAAGGGAAGGGGAAGTAATACAAGTTGGACACCTCACCTAGGCAGGAACTTGTCACAACCGAGTTCCTTTTCTCTTACTCAAAATTCTCTTCCTCAGCATTCCAAGTCTATTTAAAAGCCTTTTACCACTGGGTGTTCCCCCAACCTTGACATCGTGCACGAAAATGTTGAGCTTTACCTTTAGATGTAACATTAGAACCTTAATTTCAGGAATCACAATAGTCACTTCCTACCAACCCCACCTGTTCAGATAGTCAAACCCAGGGTCATTTTAAACTTGGTAACACTGTATGAGCATTGGTTGCTCCTCATTAGTTCCAGTTCAACACCCAAATATATATTTAAGGAAAGAAAAAGGTGATCAGTCCAGCTTTGCAAAGTGCCTTCCACTGCGTGGCATCCCATGCAGCTGTATTTTTATTAACTTTTGGACCATTTGAGCTACAAATAAAAATATGGTTTTGTTAAAATCTGCAGATTATGCGGCCGATGACGGATTATGTGGCAAATGCGGCAAATTTATAATAATGTGAAAATCTCCATGGCCGCAGAATCACATGATTCCAGTGGCCCTGGCTAAAACCAATGTTCCATGCTCCAAACTTCAGATACATTGTTTAAGCAATTGTACTATTCGAATAAACAAAGGACAAGCCACCCTTGATGATTCCCTAACACGTCACATGCTCCCTTGAAATGAATTCTTCATTCATCTGCATGAAATCAGACAAAATAAACCCATTCTGAAGGGCCTGTCTTTCTTGTGGTGGGAAATCATCTAAAGGCTTGTATTAGGTACAGAGGGAAAAAATGGTGGCCCTATTATTTGCAAACGACACCTTGTTAGTGTCAAAAACCCCATGGGGTCTTCAGATGCTAATTAACCAGTTCAAGGATTTCTGCGATTTGTTAGCAGCCCTGAGATCAACACGTCGAAGACCAAATATATGGTGATATACCCCTATGAATCCTATAGGGAAGGCCTACACTAGGTGGGGTTCTGCTTGAGAGGGTAAATACTTTTGATTATCTGGGCATTAAATTATCAGACAGCATGTCTTGGAAACCAGCAAATTGTTTTGTGCACTTTTGAAGGAACATCGCACATCGACCAGCAAACCAGTTGCAGCTGCCCTTCAGATTTACGATTTAAAAGCTGTAACCGCTGCCCTTTAGGGACCCGAATTGTGGGGGTTCACAAAACAGATCACCTTTCTAGAACCGAACATACATTTTTGAAGAGTATGGTTCTTTTGCCCCCGAGCATCCCACTGTATCCATTAAAAGTAGACCTGGGCAGGAAATCTATTGCTGGTAAGGCCAAGTTACGCCCCTTGAGAATTAGGTCTACACCTGAACTGTTCCCCTATGCCAATGCACTAATGGAAGTTAATAATTTAGATAAGTTCACCAAGATAGCTTGGATAAGCAATGTAGACAATCTGCTGTCCGTCATTGGGTTGCGAGAATCTTCGGACAACACTGTCCCTGCCTTATTCCCCTCTAAAGAGCTTGTGAAAACACACTACTGGGAGTGGGTGGCACAAACTGACATTAACAATTCAGCTTGTGGGCGGCTCACCAGCGAGTTCTTGGATTTCAAATCGGTTAGCACACTGGAACATTATTTAGACATGATCCAGGTACCGAACGATAGAAAGCTCTACATCCAGTTTAGGATTGGCAGCCTCCCTTTGAACACCTTTACTAGTGGTTGACGCATAACTTGTCTCACCTCGGTTATGTTATGGTTGCAATATCGCTATTGAATCTGTTGCCCATTTAATCTTTGCTTGTCCAGCATATGAGCTTCCACAAGCTAAGTGGATTTAACCAATTTGCAAGCTGCTGGGTACACGTAACCATCATTGGGCCATATTATCAAGAACGGGCGATAACATTATCGCCGCTTTAGCGGCAGGAAACTGCAGCTAAAGCGGAGATAAGGGGCTTGATAATATACCCTATAGAATTCCAATAGAAGCCCAGGTTCTGGTGTGAAGGACATCAAACCTGGGCTTCTATTGGAATTCTATAGGGCATATTATCAAGCCCCTTATCGCCGCTTTAGCAGCAGTTTCCTGCCGCTAAAGCGGCGATATGTTATCGCCCGTTCTTGATAATATGGCCCAATCAGTCTTAAGAATATTATGAACTGACGCTAAACCTTTAGTTGCCTGTGCTGTTGCCAAATATATTTAGGGCATATGTGGGGCATTAGGAGGAAAACTCAAAAGGTTTCAAATACTAATTTTAAACTGCAGTTGATAATTGCATTGCAGAATACAATTATCTGTGACATAAGAATAATAATTTGATGCACTTTGAGCAATGTACATGTTTCACTTATTTATTCACTATTCACTGCTTTTAATTTTCTGCTTTTCCAAGTGATGGCATGAATGCCAAAATAAAGTTATTAAATGAATGCTTTACTTACACTGCCCTGCTCCTAGCCTTACTCTGCTCCCTGAAAAATAATTTAAATGCATCAGGATGATAACGTGACACCAAAGATTGAATGGTGACCTTCTGGAAATAAAAAAAAAAAACAGCAAATCTGAAACCCTTAATCAAGCCTTTGTCAGCCTGACACTAAGTACATGAAATCTTCTATCAGAGATACATGGGCAGAGCACAGCATAGCCCCCTTCTAGAGATCCCTTCATCCCAATTATTGAATATTCATTGTATCAAATGAATGAATGAATTATATTTTTATAAAGCGCGCTATTGCCCATGGGTGTCTTGACACTAGAAACTGTAAGAACTGAAAGAACTGTAACCCATTTTGGAACCTTTAAGTTAGAAAACAACACTCCACACTCATTGTGGCTTTATGTTCCCAGCCAGAGAATTAAATTTCCTTTGCGACTCTGCTCTGTTATTATTGTTGTTAACTGTTATCAGTGAGGCACTGCACTGCCTGTGCTAAAAAAAACTGTAAGTAAATAAATAATTAGAACCTATTACATACTGGCACTTTCGGGATCACATTGTCAGCAGCATCCTTAAAATATGATTGTTAACTCTCGGGGAATTTGAGCAGGGCTCTCACATTATTTTAAACATAGCCAAATATATAAGAGCTGCACTGTGGGATTTATTGTCATCATTTTTAATGGTATTTTATTTCAGGTTCATACATTTTCCTGGGCTATTATTAAGTGGCAAAGGAAAATTGATGAAATGCATGTTATGGCGCAGTATTTAAAACTGCTGTTTTATGATTTCTCTTTTCAATATTGTTCAGTAGGAAACAATGTATGAGATAGACAATGTGGGTTGTATTACATAGCTTGAGCACTGTAATGACCATTTTAAGACACGTTGTCTGCCACTGTCGTGTAGTTTCCACCCTAGGGTAGGAACTGCGCATTTGTGGCCAGCATAAACTTTGGGATTATGCCAGACTGTTTCCATGCATCTCCTCAGGATATGTTGTCCCATAGGCCAGCTAGCTCACAGTAAGCAACCTAAGACAGGTAGCAAATGGTTCTGGCAACCACTGAACATTGCACTCTGATCCCCCAGGATTCGTGGTAACAGATCTAGAACCCTTTTGCTCAGTTGCTCGTGCTCTCTTATTCCCAGAGAAATATACAAGAAATATACAATGGGACGTTTTCAATGTTTATTGAACCATAGTGATTCTTGCATAGAGTATCTGTGCTGCAATAATCAATAGACAGAAGCAGATGAAAGTTATTAGAAGAATCAGGACAGTGAACAGAATAAAAAGTTGCACTATCGTGCTAAGGCAATGTATATATGCAGGCATATAAAACAATATAAAACAATATACAAATCTGGCGTACTCCTACATTGCATCCCCTAAACTAAGTGTCTATGGCGACTGTGTGTGTTTTGCCAAGAATCCATGTACTGGATGATCCAACCCTGGTTACCTGAAGGTAAAGAATGTAAGTCCCAGTCTTCGTCACAAGCTGGACACCCTTTGCAGAGATATCAGCAAGCTGCTGGGCTGAAGCTTCAGCATGTAGAGACCTCACCAAAGATAGCAAAGCGCTCCCCTATCTAAACCCGGAAATTCTTGTTTATTTATAATGAAATGCTACCTTACGAGTCCTGGGCAAGCCAGCATTGTTATGGTCTATAGATAGCCGTGTCGCCGCATGGATGAAAAATAGAACAACATTTGCACAATGTGTGTCAAGGCCTTGTACATGCTATTCAAAGGGTCGTATATTGGTACTGCGAAGTGGTATCTGTAAGCGAAGAAGTTTCAGAGAAACTAATCCAGCATTGTCACACACGCAAATGTGTGTAAAATGTTGTTGTGTGAAAGGGAAGGCAACTTAAGAAATCTGTTCATGGTGAAAGATGGCTTCGTTTCTATGAGGACCTAACTAAGACACATGACACCCACTCTTCAGACAAAAGAACAAAAATAAGCTATCTAAAGGTAGAAAGCTATATAAAACAGTGGCACATAAAAGCCATCTAAAACTAATGCCAAAAAAGGCAATTTGAAAGTCAAAGCACACTTTTTAAAACTATAAAACATATAAAAGTTAATAAAATCTTGTTTACAATTGCTTTTAGAAACATCAGGCCAAATTAAGAGTTCCCACAAAATGGAATAGCCAATTGTTTACTTGATCTGAGTGGTAGATGAAACATTCCTGTTCCCAGCAACCGCAGACGATGTTCCCAGAGGCGCACTTCAAAGCAAGTTTATGGAGCAAATGTGTTCCTATCCTCGGGGGACAACTATACAAATGGGCCTTCAAGGGGTCCACCAGTACACCAATGTCCGACGGCTCAACCAATTCCTTACGAGGCATAAATCCAAGGCCCATTCGAAATCACAGTCCGGGCAACCAGGAGCAGGACAAACAGAAGACCTCCAAAAAATGCCTCCGAGTATGGAGTGTATAAACAATGGATTTACTCTGAAAACTGTCTAGAAGGTACTAACCAACCCAGAGCCTATAGATTTAAAAAAGTACGCTATTCCCTTCGTATCAGACATGTTAAAAATACGATGAACCAGATCCCCAAAATGCAGTGGGAAGTTAATTTGGAGTAGTGCCTGTATCTTCGAAGAGGACCTTCAAACCTCTGGGTTAAGGCCACATCTTGTTGAAACAGCATGGCTTTCAGTTTGCTCAGAACATCAAAGTGTACGTTTGAAACATTTATTGAAGGCCACAGCATTTCCTCCTTAACAATGCTGGCAGGTGGATACAGAACTTGAGTACAACAAGTAACTATGGAATTTAACGTCAGCAGATAAGCGATGCCGGGTTTCATTCCACAACAGCCATGATTGTTAAGCATCAAATAGCTACCATTTGAGAGGAATCTGAAAGCCGGATGAATCATGGCTGATAGGAAACCTTTCAGGTAACAGGACAAGTTCACCACAGAGGCATTAAAAGCCAGTGCAACAAGATGTCCTTGCAGACTAAGAAACCATTTAAAGTGTTCTCGCAGTCAGAAGGACTACTCATCGAAACTTGAAAGGCAGTTCCCAATACTCATGTATAAACCCTTCTCCTAACGCTTCATATCTGGCTACTTGGTGGTGTTGCAGGCAATTTTGGAAATGGAATGTCAAAATTGGCAAAGTAATATACCTATGGATTATCCTATCTATGGACGGCATTTCTGCAACAGTGAAAGGCAACATCTCTAGCTTTTCAATGTGTAACATGGTGTATTGTGCATCTTTATGTGCCATGAGTATCTGCTGCTCCATCAGGTGATTTGGAGAAACCAGACTAGTGGCATTAATATGTTGCCATGGCACATGGCCAGAAAGTAGTGTTTGAAGTGTCCAGCTCAATAGCACAATAGACCTAAGCTGTCACTGTCCATGTTGTAATACAGACATATTTTGTTGTATAATGTCTATTGCAGATGAAACAATGTTGCTAAAGAGTATATCCTCGAGGATAAGTTAGTCATACCATTGTCAAACACTGACAAAGCCTTTTATAAATTAACCCTGTCAATCTCGTGCAGTCTTTCAGTAGCATCCTGCTGAGAAACCTTCCATAATTCATTGTGTATTGCATACAAGAAGTGCTGTTGATGTGGTTTCCGGGGACCTAATAAAAAGTCCCAGAGTTCCTAGTTGTCAGACAAAAGGGACAAGTGTTGTTTCACCTGAGACAGTGTCAAGGTTTTTAGCCAATCAAGGCATGACTTTGCAACACTGTACGTTGTCACTACCTCCTAGTATTCAGACTGCACATAACGCATGTCAGGTCTACTAACATTGAAACCCTCGGTGTTACCCCAGGAATCATGCCTGACACCCATAAGTGTTCAGTGACCAAACTAACCATCCCTTCCAATTAGGGTGAGATTAATTGTATCTGTCATTATGTAGCATGGCATCCAATGTATCCCCACTGTAGTGTGCAAATTGTTGTCAATTTTCAAAATGTGCAAATGTGGGAATTTGTGCTGCCTTCAAATCTTTCATCTTGGCTATTCGAAGACATGTTGTTTGTTGCTCAGTTTTGTTCAGGAAAATCATTTGTTGTGGTTGCAGGCATGCCTCAGTTCCCAGAACCTGCCAGTCTCTTGTCCTCCTAATAAATTTTACATCTATGGTGTCCCTCCAAGAGTCGAAACCCTATACAGACAGCTGGGAAAGAAAAGAGGAAGAATATATCAGCTTGGTGTCAGTTAGCATATTTTTCTTTGCCGGTGATGATGCAAGCCTATAAAAATACGAGGCCGGGTCAGCTGTATCATAACCAGAAAAATAAGTAAACTTCTGTGCAAATGTTTTTGAACTACCCCGTGGTGGTGTAGGGCAATTTTCCCATTGAATGTAATGGTAAATAGCACGTGGAACATTTGCATTATGAAAGAAATGATGGCCATAATGTTGAACACAGAACATGTCATCATAATTAGATATACCATCATACAATTACATCAGAGGAAAACACAGTTGAATGCTCTATATCTCCTAGCAGTTCATACACTGTATTAATGTCCCAATCATCAGAAAAAGTACTTGGAGTAATGACATCATTCAAAGAAATCTTAAACATATATGGAACTTGTAAAAGTTCAGCGGGACCATACACATCATACAATACCCTATCCCAAACAATCCCCTCTGGAACCTGAACAGCTGAAATGTTCACCAGGGAAAGGTTTCTTCATTCATGATGTGATGATGCATGTGGCTTGAGTACCAAGTTCACCAGTTGTACTGCAGAGCATTCTGGAAGACAATGTCCATTTAGATGCAGGAAAGACACTTTCACCAAATCAATCCAGAGGACCAGGAAAAGTAACCCAATTGTAATCCAAAGATGTAATCAAAGAAAAACAAAATATGTTTTTTTAGCCAATGATAGAAAACATGCACTTTCAGCCTGAAAGGTAGAGGCGGTGGTTGTGGATCTGAAGCGACGGAAGAGAAGTCATCAAAGTCGATAAAGCAGCCCGAGGCAGTCCAATCAATCTTTGGCAGCTTGGCAGGTGTTGTAGAACTGGGCAATGAATCTGTGATACATTGACTTAGACTGTATTCTTGTCTTGATTCCAAATTGAAATCACTAATTGACTGTACAGTAGCTGTTGTTGTAACAGGTAGAAGAGATACTTCATTGTTGTTGTTGTCTCTCGTTGGAGAGAGGATGGTTCTTTGGTTAATAAAGCTTCCATCTGAATTTACTGTACGGTAGCGAAAGGAGGCAGGTGCCCACTTGGCTTACTGCTGAGAATCGGCCACATAGTGTGGTTTGATCCGATCAATGGAGACAAATCTTTTGTGTTTGCGGCTGGCAAGGGGTGGAAGTCTGTTCTGGTACAGTCAACAGACAGGACAGGACCAGGATGGCCCAAACTCATTTTTGACTACAATTATATCCCTGACCAGATCCCCAACCTACGGGATTCAGCCAGGCCTCACCGGCACTACCTTCACTTCTTCAGTGGCAGTGCGTTTTACTTGGATGTTGCTTTGTTTGTCCCGGAATTTGTTTAGTTCCTGTAAAACAGCCCAACGTTCATTGATGTCAAATGGTTTCTGCCTCCACTGTGATGGGATTGTTGAGGTCTGAGACCCTCATCTGTACCCCAAACAGGATTTTATAGGGAGTCCGACCACCCAGGGATTTTTTCTCAGCATGTTGGTGAGTGCTCTCTGAACCCCATATAGGTGATGGACCTGACTGTGACTGAGCCTGGTACCCTCACTGTTAAAGACTGATTTAAGTCATGGTTTTTCCTCTCCACTACCGAATTTCCTTCAGGATGATAGGGGGAGGAGTAACACAAGGTCACACCCAAACTTCCTATGGCCTCTTTGTAAGCCCGAGAGCTAAACGTTGGACCATGGTCAGAGTGTAATGTGCTGATTGCGTATGTCCTGATAAAGACTCGCAGATCCTTTATAACAGTTCGGGCATCAACTGACCGCTGCGGCCATACCCATAGAAATCAAGAGCAGGAATCCACTGCTACCAAGATGTACTTGTAAGCTTCATCTGATTCTAGAGGGCTGCAGTGATCCAATTAGACACAAGCCAGTGGCTTGCTTGAAATCAGTAGATGTGTCTTAGATGTGTCTTTGGTGAACGTGCTCCTGTCGTGTAGTTCCTATAAGACCTTTATAAGATCTGCGCGTTTAGACAACATACACTGCGGGACTGGTGTCCAGACTGATTTCAGACACCCCCACCGGGTATGTTGGCCTGTGTACCAGCTAGCTCGCAATGCCACTATAACCTCCTCTTACCAAGGAGAGAATAGTTCTTGGCAACTATTGAACATGATCACCCAGATCCCTCAGGACCGTGGAAACAGTAACTTACTTTTCGCTCAGTCACTTGTGCTCAATTATTCTCAGAGAGAAGAGATACACAGAATAAATGGTTGGGACATTTTCAATAAGTATTTATTGAACAGTCATTATTCTAGCGTAAAATAAGTGCACTGAAATCACCAGTAGACAGTAGCATATATAAATGAGTAGCAGCACTAACAAAGTAAACAGATGGTAGGTTTCTACCTTTTTGCTAAAATCATGAATATAGGCGAGTATATAAAATACATGGCAAATAAAATGCATACTCCTATGATGCACCCTAACTAGATGTACCTAAGTGTACCTAGCATGTGAGTAGGTGTAAAGCCACGAATCCCTCTAGGATAAAGCCAACCCCATTACCTGATGTGAGACTTTGGGACCCCGTTCTGGTCTCGAGCTGAACACCCCGCGAGGGATGTCAGACCACTGCGAGCTGGTGTATCTGCATGCAGGAACCTCACCGTCTTTCGTCTGTGTGTCGGCATGGAAGTCGTGATCTCCTCTCCCTATCTCAGCAAGATGTGGTTTTTATATACCCTAAGGTATCCCCAGGGGGTTCTACCTTGCTGTGCCAGTGTCGGACTTAGGAGGACGTCGGGAATGAACTTTATACACAGTTATTATGCAGGAGATGATGGTCCTGCTGTGATTCCAAGAAACTAAGAATCCTCATGCATAATTTATGAGGCCAGTGTCCAGGGAAAAACACTACATACTTGTGTGTAGTATTGTAACTGGGTAAAAGGTCAGTCCTTCAAATCCGTTATGTATGTAGTATAGGAGAGAATGTAGGTGAAGGGTTATGATGTTACCTAGACCTATATCGGGGTACCTATATGAAATATAACACTACAGTGTGAACCTTCATCTGTTGGCAGAAGTCACGTTTAAGGACAAAGTCCTTGGTCTGTTTGTTAAGACCAGGCCACCAATAGTGCTGTCTCAATAATGAAATTGTAGCAGCCACACCTCTGAATGTCCTTGCAAGTCCTGGCCAAGCAATGTTATGGTCTATAGATATCCCTGTCGCCCCGTGGATGAAAAACAGAGCAACATTTGCACAATGTGTGTTGAGGTCTTGTTCATGGTGTTCAAGGAGTCGTGATAATGGTCTCCTGAGGTGGAATCTGTAAGCGAAGAATTTTCAGAGAAACTAATCCAGCATTGTCAGGCACTCAAATGTGTGTAAAAGTTTATTGTGTGAAAGGGCAGGCAACTTAAGAAACGTGCTCATGGTGAAAGATGGCATAATTTCTACATGGGCCTAACTAAGACACATGACACCACGTTTGGGGGCTAACTGGTGTCTTAAATACTTGAGCTGCAATGGCATTTGGTGACATAACTAAAGTAAGCAACAGTGCCTATCACTATAGCGTACACAGAACAATATAATAGCACACTTAGGGCACATCACAATAGTGAATATACTATGACAGAACGACCCAACAAAATCACATTGCAATAATACATCAAAATTACACAGAAGCACAAGAACAACAGAACACATTAAACACCACAGTTGGACTAGGCCCTTTCTACAGGGTCATCCCCAAACTTTCTGCCTTCACCCTCCTGTTTTGATAATCTGTTTTTGTTGACTTTTAGGACTCTGCTCACTTTACCACTGCTAACCAGTGCTAAAGAGCCAGTGCTCTTTCCTTCAAACATGATAGAATTGGCTTTTAACCCAATTGGCCTATTTAATTTCCTTGTAAACCCCTAGTAAAGTGGTACTACATGTACCCAGGGACTGTAAATTCAATGTTACTAATGGGCCCGCCACACTGATTGTGCCACCCACTTAAGTAGCCCTTTAAACCTTTCTCAGGCCTGCCATTGCAGACTATGCATGCATTTTTTAAACTGCTATTTATACCTGGCAAAATAAACCTTTTGCCAGGACCAAAACTTTCCTTTTTAATACATGTAAGTCAGCACTGGGGTAGGCCCTGAACAGCCCAGAAGGCAGGGTGCAGTGTATTAAAAAAATCTGGGCATGTACTTTTTAAGTTTCATATGCTCAAGTAGTGAAAAATTCTTGAATTCATTTTTCACTACTGCAAGGCCTGTCTTTCCCATAGGATAACATCGGAGTTACCATATTGCATTTAATAAGCTGTAAAGTCCAATTGGAAGCAGATAGATGTCTCAAATTTGGTGTCTAAAGAATTGCAATTAAAAGCCCTCTTTAATGGTAAAGTTGGATTTTTAGTCACAATTCTGTAAATGCCACTTATGGAAAGTTGGCATTTTCTTTTCCTAACAATTTGGTGCCGGCAGTATGATCCTGGGTCATATGACTAGGTGTAGCTGCCAGTTGGTGTTTGTGTATCGCTCCCAGACAGTGAGACAAAGGCAAAATAGTTGTTGGAAGGATAGGGGAACTCTGAGTTAAAGATGGCAAGGAGCTGTCACCTACCATACTTGCTCTTCCTGAGCACTCTCATAAAGGGTTTGACACTGGTCGTTTGTGACCATAGATAATCAAAGTGGGCACCAGGTATAAAAATTGGAGACTTTGACCCAACTCTTCTGCACACTTCTGGAACTTTGGACCCTTCCAGGAAGACAGACTGCTGTGGTGCTGAAAGGAATGCAACACTGCTGGAATAATGTTCTGAAGACTGCTGCCCTCTTGCCTGGATTAAAAGGACTGGACCTGCATCTCTAAACCAGGACCCCAGAGTGACTCCAAAGGCTAGTTGCCTGGCCTCCTGATCAAAAGCCTCAGGAGCAGAACAGGCTTCCAACAACCTTGAACCCAGAACCTGGACTCTGCTGTCTGTGAGTCCTGCCCTCCCAAGTGGTGCCACCCCAATCCTGGGCCCTTGGAAGTGGGCCTGAAGGTCCTCTGCCAGCCTATCTGTGTATTCAAAGCAAACACAAGGAGATGATGGATGGAGCGCTGAAACTTTTCAGACACTCACTCCGGGTCACAGATCTGGGTTGAATCAACATTATTCTTTAGCTCACTTCGCCATCCGAGTTCAGACCCAGCCATATGCAAATCAGTCTTGACCCTGTTCCTCATGGGAGCAGTCCAGCCCGAACTGCCAAGCCAGGTGTTCCCTAGACTGGAAACAAGCATCCTGGGACCGGTTTCATGGTAACACCCCTCATCAGTCAGGCTTGCTTGAATGCAGTGGCAAAGTGAGCCAGGAACCCACGTCTGGGCATTCCCTGCCAACTTAGGGTGAACAAAGCGAACACAAGGAGATGATGGACGGAGCCCTGAAACATTTCTGACGCTCACCACCAGTCACAGATCTGGGTTGAATTCATCATTGTTCTTTAGCTCACTTTGCCACCCCAGTTCAGACCCAGTCATATGCAAATCAGTCTTGACCCTGTGCCTCATGGGAACAGTCCAGCCTGAACTGCCAAGCCAAGCCTTCCCTGGACCGGAAACAAGCATTGTGGGACCGGTTTCGGGGATAACAGCCCTCTTCAGCCAGCCTAGCTTGAATCCAGTGGCAAAGTGAGCAAGAGACCCATGTCTGGGCATACCCTGCCAACTTAGGGCAAACAAAGCACACAAAAGGAGATGATGGACGGCGAGCTGAAACTTTTCAGACACTCACCCCCAGTCACAGATCTGGGTTGAATCCATCATCATTCTTTAGATCTCTTTACCACACCAGTTCAGACCCAGCTATATGCAAATCAGTCTTGACCCTGTTCCTCATGGGAACATTCCAGCCCTAACTGCCAAGCCAGGTCTTCCCTGGACTGGAAACAAGCCTCCTGGGACCGGATTCGGGGTAACACCCCTCATCAGCCAGGCTAGCGAGAATCCAGTGGCAAAGTGAGCAAGGGACCCACATCTGGGTATACCCTGCCAACTTAGGGTGAACAAAGCAAACACAAGGAGATGATGGACGGAGCACTGAAAATTTTCAGACACTCACCCCCAGTCACATATTTGGGTTGAATCCATCATCGTTCTTTAACTTACTTCGCCACCCGAGTTCAGACACAGCCATATGAAAATCAGTCTTGACCCTGTTCCTCATGGGAACAGTCCAGCCCGAACTGCCAAGCCAGGTCTTCCCTAGACTGGAAACAAGCATCCTGGGACTGGTTTCAGGGTAACACCCTTCATCAGCCAGCCTAGCTTGAATCCAGTGGCAAAGTGAGCAAGGGACCCACATCTGGGCATACCCTGCCAATTTAGGTTAAACAAAGCAAGCACAAGGAGATGATGGACAGAGCACTGAAACTTTTCAGACACTAACTCCCAGTCACAGATCTGAGTTGAATCCATCAACATTCGTTAGCTCACTTTGCCACCCCAGTTCAGAGACAGCCATATGCAAATCAGTCTTGATCCTGTTCCTTATGGGAATAGTCCAGCCCCAACTGCCAAGCCTGGTCTTCCCTGGACCAGAAACAAGCATCTTAGGACTGGTTTCGGGGTAACGACCCTCATCAGCCAGGCTAGCTTGAATGCAGTGGCAAAGTGAGCAAAGGACCCACATCTGGGCATACCCTGCCAATTTAGGGTGAACAAAGCAAGCACAAGGAGATGATGGATGGAGCACTGAAACTTTTCAGACACTCACCCCCAGTCACAGATCTGGGTTGAATTCATCATCGTTCTTTAGCTCACTTTGCCACCCCAGTTCAGAGCCAGCCATATGCAAATCAGTCTCGACCCTGTTCCTCATGGGAATAGTCCAGGCCCAACGGCCAAGCCAGGTCTTCCCTGGACTGGAAACAAGCATCATGTGACTGGTTTCAGGGTATCACCCCTCATCAGCCAGGCTAGCTTGAATCCAGTGGCAAAGTGAGCAAGGGACCCACGTCTGGGCATTCCCTGCCAACTTAGGGCGAACAAAGCAAACACAAGGAAATGATGGACTGAGCACTGAAACTTTTCAGACACTCACCTCCAGTCACAAATATGGGTTGAATCCATCATCTTTCTTTAGCTCACTTCGCCACCCCTGTTCAGACCCAGGTATATGCAAATCAGTCCTGACCCTGTTCCTCATGGAAACAGTCCAGCCCGAACTGCCATGCCAGGTCTTCCCTGGACCGGAAAAGCATTCTGGGATCAGATTCGGGGTAAAGCCCCTCATCACCCAGGCTAACTTGAATCTAATGGCAATGTGAGCAAGTGTCTGATGCAACACAGACCCCTAGCACCGCCACTGTGAGATGCAGCACCTCACCTGGACCTTGCATTGCCTCTGCTGCACAATGCGGCCTCTATGTGGGACTCTTCATGTCTTTGCAACCAGGATTAAGGTACTGTTTTCAGTGGGCTTAACGGATCCCTGTAGCCGGCCCGCGCTCCATCGCGTTTGGCCTGAACTTGGAACTTTGTCTCAGTCTGGTGCAACCATATAACCACAGTTGACCTTTTGTGCTTTTTAGGCGCAATTTTCACTGAAAGCTTTAAACTTGCAAATACCCACTTCTACTGATTGGATTTTTGTCGTTTGGTCTTGATTTATTTATTGAAATTTACTCTATTTTACTAAATTGTAGTGGGATTTTACTTCTGTTGTGTTTTTACTACATTACTGTTTGAAGTGTTGCACAAATATTTTACACATTCCCTCTAAGTTACGCATGAATGCTTTGTGCCAAACTACCAGAGAGATAAGCACAGGTCAAAGGATTGTGGAGTTTTACCCACCCCCCCAGCAAATAACCCAATTTCTTACAAACACATAATAATTCCACAAAGAAAATGAGTTCAAATCCTGTTTTCACAATACAATGGCAAAATAAGGCATTTGAAGCAAGCATCATCTTAACTTACCACAAATTACCTGAAATAGCATCATTTAAAAATGTTTGGTGATCTGGCTCTACATGTTGATAACTTAGAGTGATTATGTCAAACCTTCTTCTTCCTTCTCATATTGTTCTCAAACTCTGGTATTTCTCACAATTTTTTCCTAGATGGATTGCATGAAAGGAAGCTGACGATGGTGTAAATCTGCTAAACAAAAGGGCTCTTATTTACAACTTTAGTGGTGCAGGGCACCACAGCAAGTCACCTTGCTGCACTGCCCTGTATCACAGGGAAAGGACAGGAAAGTACTGTATTTATCCAATGTGGTGCATTCCTGTCCTTTTCCCTTGCATCGTTTTGGCAGTGAAGCGCCAACGCAGGCATCCTTGCACCATGGTGCAAGGGTGCCTGTGTTGTAGGCAGGATTGTTTTTGTGCAGGAAGGGGTACCTTCCTGCACAAAACTATCCCAAGAGGCCTTTTCCTCTTTCTCTGTGTACAGATATTTCTCCTCATTACGCCTCCCCTGAGGAGGTGTATCTTTTTTTGCGCATTCCAAAGTTTACAAGGTCTTGTAAATCTGAGAATACGTAAAAAACCATGGGAGTTGCGTGGGAAAAACCATGCAACGCCCATGGAATGTTTACCCAGGGCAGCATAATGCAACGCAGCATTTTGCACCGCGTTGCGTTACTCCATATTTTTGGAGCCACTCAAAGCCACGTAAAGTGGCTTTGCGTGGCTTCAAAAATATGACTTAATGTTTGTGTTGCTCTTGCATCACGTTGCGTGGTGGAAAAGCGAAGCAAACTGGGTCATACATTGTGGTCCAAGGTGTTTAGGTTTGTGCCCATAGCTGTGAATAAACATGCGTGTGTGAGAAAGTGCGTGATTGTATTTTCTTCACATATGTTTGTTTGTGAGAATAGGGGATATCGCATTCTGTGCTGGGGCACAGGTCTGTGGCAAATGCATAATATGAGGCTTGCAAACATGCCTTTAGCATTCACAGCTCATGTTGTTTAGTAGTCAGCAGCTCAGCAGGCTTGACTTTTCTGTCAGGTGGACGCTATTGCTGGTTTGCTAAATTGTGTCTCAGGTTTCAGACTAAAGATGTAGGGTGCGTATTAAGAAGAATATTTTTACATATTTAGCACTCAACTTGAAAAAGTCGTCCAATCTTTTAAAAAAAAAGGAAAAGTACTCCTCATTGCATCTGCATTGTTTAAGTATCTGGGGCAAGTGTCGATTGCGGTTTTGCACTATTCATGGGGTCTTGTCTGAATTACTTTTGGTACAATGAGCAAAACGAAAACATCTACGCGGATGTACTCTTCATTCATTCATAAAGTAATAGTATATTCTTCAGATATTCTTACCTGCCTTTGTGAATTTGTCAACAAATATCGAAAGAAGTGAATATAAGGGGTATATTCTCGTAAGAGTAGTACAAATACAAAGGCTCTGCACCCTGCACTTTTATAAATACAAATTCATTATTTCTGGGTGATTCACAAACTACCTCCGTACTCATCAATGTTTTTGTGAATTGGCTCTTCAATATTTTTTAACGTTTGAAATTAACTGAGTTAATGAATGCTACCGTGGCCACAATGCAACCATTTCCCTGCTCTTCTGACTTGAAAAATAGGCTTAAAGTAGCACATTTTCTGTCAGAAGGACACTGAACGTCTTTTTCGTTTGCAGGACCATGACTCCCGATGAGGAGGATGGTATTAACAAAGGCCATCAACTATTGACCAACTAACCGTTCAGAATTCATCATGATCTTACAGAAACCTCGATAAACTACACTTATCGTTGCTTAGTGCTATTTATTGTCATTTTAGCTCTTTTTAAGAACATGGGGGCATATTATCAAGGGCTGGCGATATAATTATCGCCGCTTTAGCGTCCGTTTTCGGGCAAAAAGCGGCGATAATTATATTGCAATATCATCAAGGACACGCTAGGGCGTGTTTCCTTGATGTAGAGCCCGTTTTTTCACAGTCTCGCCTTGCATCGCTAATGAGATGCAAAGAAGGCGTGGCTGTGAAAACAACACATGTTAATATCGCGAAGGCAGCTTCGCGATATTAACAAGGAGGTGCAGCGATAAAAATAATCGCGCTACCTCAGCCTTAACTCAGGAATTTAACGTCTGTTAAATTCCTGACTTAAGCATACTTTTCATGGGAGATGGATTCTGCTGATACGACCACAGGGTCGTATCAGCAAGGTTATCCCCGTTTTGCAGGAACATCGCTGGAAAACTAGCGATGTTCCCTGCAAAACGGCGATAACCTCGCTATCTCTGGAATTCTTATCGCCCTGGAGTAACGCGTTGTTAATAACGCGCTACCAGGGCGTTAAATTCCAGAGATAGACGGCGATAATTATCCTAGCGCTAAGCGCGCTTTGCGATAATTATCGCCGTCCCTTGCTGATATGCCCCATGGCTTCATGTAACAAATGCACCTTAGTATCACAAGTACTAACCTACTGTGCATGTGATTGTGCTGTTCTTGGCTATCAAATAATGACTAACCACATATGTTCATAACCCCATGACATATGGGGTCGTATTACAATAAATGCTCATTTTCTTTGTTTGCACCGGGCGCACCTTTAAAAAAGTGTGCCCGGCACAAACAATGAAAATGCGCCCTATTACCTTGAATGCACTTCTCCAAGGGCAGCCGCAAACTCACGCTGTCCTGGGGGCAGCGCATTCCTGTGAAAAACAGAGCTGCTGCTTTACAGCCGCTCCTTGTTTTCACAGTGCAGGCAGCAACCCGCCTGCACTTTGAAGGGGGATTAGAGATCCCCTTGCAGGCGGGTGCAGTCACTGCAAGGGGATGTCTGGGGGGGTCAATAGGACCCCTTTTCACCCCTTCAGAGGGCTGCTCTCAGGGGGCGCACTGACAGTGTGCCACTGGTTATGTGGCACACTGTCAGTGTGCCTCCTGAGAGCGTCTTTGCCTCTGCGCCCGTGTCTGTAATAGGGCATGGGTGCAGAGGCAAGAGGATTCCCTCATTTGCATGGGACACGCCTCCATGCAAATGAGGGAATGCCCCCACAAGATATCCCGGCTCTTTATGTGTGCCAGCGCTATCGGTATTACAGAAGGAGCCACACAAGCGTCTGTGGCCCCTTCTGTAATACCAAAGTGCCCCTGGGGTGCGCAATGCGGGCGCAAATGCCCATTGAGCTCCTGGGGCACTTTATGTCATACAACCCCTAGACACTACTATGCTGCGCAGGTTTCAGAAAGGATTATGAAAGGCAATCTGATGACAATATATGTTAAGGACCTGGATAAAAGACACAGTGAGATACGCATTAAGGTATTGGGTTAGGGACAAACTGGTGAAGAGAGTAAGGATATGTAAGTGAGAATGGAGAATATACACTCCCAAGTACACCCCATGACAATCCACTGAACCACGCAGCTCCATAAAATGAAAAAAATATATATCATGACCACCCACTGACACAAACCACACACACATACATGTGTTATCATCCTTGTGGAGACTATATATGGATACTTACACTGTGGGGACTAACCTATCCCAATGTTTTTAAAATGTACTAATAACAGAAAAATGTTAAGATAAAATTCATGCTACAGGATCCAACTTCAAATTTGCAAATATATTGTTATTTAATCGCACACACAGAACCATCCTTCTGGGGACTTGAACATGTGCTACCATCCTCGTGAGAATCTACTTAATAATTATCATCAGTGATTGAATACAGTCACATGGCTAATTGTTTATTTTATCAGCACTATGCAAAAACATCATCATCTATTCATTGTAGTGCTCAAAATCTTAGGACATAAGGGAACTTAGACACTGAGAAATAATAAATGGAATAAAGCAGTGGTCAGTTGGAGCCCAGAGTTTGTTTAGCTGCTTACATTTGTATCAAACTAGCTATTAGACCACATCTTCCTAGGGATGGCATGCAATGTTAATGTCTGCATTAGGGTGGTGTGTGATGATGCCCAAAGAGGTGATTTGTGATCACAGTATCACCATATACGTTCTATTGAGATGCTGTCTACAATCTTGATGAAAGTACACACAGAGGTAAAGTATGAAAATAATGATACTCAAGTCCCCACAGAGATAGTATATAATTACAGGAATGTTCAAGTGCTCACAGAAATAGTCAACGAAGGTAATCATGCCCAAGTCCCACAAAGATATTGTGTAAGTAAAACAATGTTCATGTCCCCATAGAAATATTGTGTGAAGATGATTGTGTTCAAATCCCCACTGAAATAGTATAAATACATTGTTTAAATCCCCACACAGATAGACTGTGTTGATAATGATGTTCAAGTCTACACATAGATATTTAATGACTATAGGACTGTAATAGCCCTCACGGAGATGGTGTGTAAAATTAAACTTGTTCAAGTACTCGCAAAGATAGGGTTTTATTATAGTGATGTTCAAGTCCCCACACAGGTAGTTTGTGAAGATAATCTTGTGCAAGTCCTAAATGTAATAGTGTGTAAAGACAAAGTCCAAAAATCCACACAGACAGTGTGTAAAGACGATGATGATGATCAAGTTCAAGCTGAGGTTGTGTGCGAATACAGGAATGTCCCCACATAGATAAGGTATGAGTATAGTGGTTCAAGTCCCCTCCAGAGGAAGTGTGTGGTTATTGTGATGCTGAAGTCCCCACAGAGATGGTGGGTAAAGATAATCTTGTTCAAGTCCCACTGAAATAGTGTATACAGACAAAGTTTAAGTCTCCAAACAAGTAGAATGTGAGGATAAGGATGTTCAAGCTCACACATAAATTGCATTTAATTATACGAATGTTCAGTTCCCCACAAAGATAGTGCATGGTTATAGTGATGTTCAAGTACCCGCAGAGATAGTGTGTGATTATAGTGATGTTCAAGTCCCCACAGAGATAGTGTATGATTATAGTGATGTTCAAGACCCCACAGAGATAATGTGTGATAATAGTGATTTTCAAGTCCCCACAAAGATAGTGTGTGATTGTAGTGATGATTATATCCCCATAGAGATAGTGTATGATTATAGTGATGTTCAAGTCCTCCCAAATATGGCATGTGGTTATTGTGATTTTTAACTCCCAAAACACATAGTGTGTGAAGACAATTGTGTTCACGTCCCCTCTGAAATAGTGTTTAAAGACAATGTTCAATCCACTCAAGAAGTTTGCGAAGATTATGTTGTTCATGTCCAAACATAGATAGTGTACAATTATAGCCATGTTCAAGTCCCCACAGAGATGTATGTGGTCATTGTGATGCTCAAGTCCTCACAGAGATAGTGTGTAAAGATAATATTGTTCAAGTCCCCACTGAAGAAGTTCATGAAGACAATGTTCAAGTCTCCAAACAGGTAGAATGTGATGATAAAGATGTTCAAGCTCACACATAACTTGTATGTGATGAAAGGAAAGTTCAGGTCCCCACAAAGATAGTGTGTGTGTATAGTGATGTTCAAGTCCCCGGAGATAAAGTGTTATTAGAGTGATGTTCAAGTCCCTACAAAGATAATGAGTGAATACAGTGATGTCCAAGACCCCAAAAAGATAGCGTATGTATATAGTGATTTTAAAGCACCAACAGAGACAATGTGTGAAGAAAATCATATTCACATCCTCAATGTAATTGTGTGTAAAGACAGGGTTCAATTCAGCACAGATAGTGTGTGAGGATTATGATGCTCAGTTCATGAGATAATGGAATTGTATTGCCATGTTCTAGTCTCCACATAGACAATGTGTGATTATAGTGGTGTTCCAGGCCCTAGAGAGATAGTGTGTGATTATAGTGATGTTCAAGTCCCTACAGATTTAGTGAGTGGTTATTGTGATCAAGTCCCCACAAAGTTTGAAAAGATAATCTTGTTCAAGACCCCACTGAAATAGTGTTAAGAGAAAATGTTCAAGTGTCCACACAGATAGAGTGTGACGATAAGGATGTTCATATTCAAACAGAGGTGGTGTATGAGTATAGGAGTGCACAAGTGCCCAGGGAGTGATGATGTCTGAAGGTTATCATGTTCAAGTCCCCACACTGATAGTGTGTGACTAATGTGATGCTGAAGTCCCCACAGAGATAGTGTTTGAAGATGATTGTGTTTAAGTCCCCATTGAGGTAGAGGGAAAATATAATTTTGTTCAAGTCCCCAGCGAAAAATGTTTAAAGACAATGTTCAAGTCTCCACACAGATACTGTGTGAATATAATGATGTTCAAGTCACCATAGAGATAGTGTGTTAATACAGTGAGGATCAAGTCCCAACAAAGATAGTGTGTGATTATAGTCATGTTCAAGTATCATAGAGTTATAATGTAATTACAAGGGTGCCCAGGTCTCCCCAGAGATAGTGTGTGAATATAACTAAGTCCCCATAGAGATAGTGTGTGGTTAAAGGGAAATTCAAGTCTCAAGCTATATAGTTTATAGTTATAGGGATGTTCAAGTCCCCATATAGACATTGTGTGTAGATAATGTTCCAATCCCAGACAGCTAGTGTGTAAAGATAATGATGTTAAAGCCCAGAGATAATGGGTACATATTGTTATGTTGATGTCTCCACATAGATAGTGTGTGTTAGTGTGATTATAATAGTATTTTTAATTCACTACAGATACCCAGTATGATTATCTCTGCCCTCAATGCCCCCACCACATCGACCGATGCCAACCTCACAGCCAAAGAACTCCACAGATGGATCTCCAACTGCGCAGATGGGCTTGCACCCATACGCAACTCCGACAGACAGCGCCCCAGGAAGGTCACCTGGTTCACCACCGACCTCCAAGAATCCAGACGCACCTGCAGATGTCTCGAGAAGAACTGGAGAAACAGCAAAACGCCAGAAGATCACACCACCTTCAAGAACACCATGACAGAATACCACCAACGCATCAGATCCACCAAAAGGACCTTCATCCAAAACAAGATCCTCGCCAACTCGCAGACACTCCAAGTAACTCTTCAGCATCATCCAGGAACTCACCAAATCCCCTGCAAAACCACGGACATCACCCCCTCCGAGGACCTCTGCGACAAGCTCGGATCTTGCTTCCATCTGAAAATCAAGGGCCTCTACGACCACTTCAACGACCAGACACCTGACTCCGAAACCATCTCCCTTTCCAGCAACACCAGCCAGTCTACCGTCTCCTCCTGGACCCCAGTCACCACCAAAGACACCACTTCGACCATGAAAAGCATCCACTCAGAGGCCCCCACAGACCCCTACCCGCTGCACATCTACCACAGAGCTGCCATCGCTCCAGAACTACGACGCACCATCAACACCACCTTCAAGACCGGCACCATTCCCAATGACTGGAAACACGCAGAAGTCAGACCCCTACTCAAGAAGCCCTAAGCAGACCCCACGGACCTCAAGAACTACCGACCCATCTCCCTCCTCCCCTTCGCGGCCAAAGTCACTGAGAAGATCGTCAACGCCCAGCTAACAAAATTCATCGAAGAAAACTCCATCCTCGACCCCTCCCAATCCGGATTCCGCAGCAACCACAGCACCGAGACCGCTCTACTCGCCGCCACAGACAACATCCGCGCCCTCCTCGAACAAGGACACACCGCAGCCCTGATCCTACTCGACCTCTATGCAGCGTTCGACACCGTCTCCCACTGCACACTCACCGCCAGACTCCACTATGCCGGCATACAGGGAACTGCCCTCGACTGGATCCGCTCCTTCCTCAACGGCAGAACCCAGAGGATCAGACTGCCACCCTTCCTCTCCAAACCCACAGAAATTAACTGCAGAGTACCCTAAGGATCATCGCTCAGCCCCACGCTCTTCAACATCTACATGGCCCCCCTCGCCTCCATCGTCAGACAGCACAGACTCAGCATAGTATCCTATGCCATTGACACCCAGCTCATCCTCTCCCTCACCAAGGACCCCGTCACCACCAGACTCAACTTCCAGGAAGGAATGAAGGACGTTGCATCCTGGATGAGCAGCAGCTGACTGAAGCTCAACTCAGAGAAGACAGAGATCCTTGTCCTCGGACCCTCCCCCTCTGCATGGGACAACACCTGGTGGCCCTCGGCAGACCTCCCACCCCCACGGACCATGCCCAAAACCTCGGCATCATATTCGAATCCTCCCTCTCCATGACCCGGCAGGTCAACGCCGTCACCTCCAGCTGCTTCAACACCACCCGCGTCCTCCGAAAGACCTTCAAATGGACCCCCCGAATTAAGGAAGACTGTCACCCACGCGCTCATAGCCAGCAGACTGGACTACGGAAACGCCCTCTACGCCGGGATCAACAAGTCTCTGCTCCGCAAACTCCAGACCATACAGAACACTGCAGCCAGACTTGTCCTCGGCATCCCTCGACACGAACACACATCACCCAACACCTGCGTAACCTCCACTGGCTCCCTGTTGAGAAGAGAGTTACTTTCAAGATACTCACCCACGCCTACAAATGCCTCCACAACACCGGACCCTAATACCTCAACGAGAGAATATCCTTCCACATACCCAAGAGAAACCTCCGATCCGCTGACCTCGCCCTCGCCGAAAACCCTCGCATCTGCAGAGCCAGAACAGGTGGAAGAGCCTTCTCCTACATCGCAGCCAAGACCTGGAACGAGCTCCTGATCGACATCAGACGCGCCCCCTCCCTGAACATCTTCAGGAAGACACTCAAGGCCTGGCTCTTTGACTGAGGGGAGCTGCTTACCCCCCCCCAGCGCCTTAAGACCCTCACGGGTGAGTAGCATGCTTACAAGTCCACTGATTGATTGATTGATTGATTATGATTATAGGGATGTTCAAGTCCCACAAAAGTGGTGTAGGAGGTAACAAGGGATCGGTAAGGGTACAGGCAGTCAGGGTTTTTAGTGTCTAGGGAAGGGTAGGGTAGAAGGTAGTAAAATAATTTTAGGATTCAGGAATGGGTGAGGGTAAAGGGTAGTAAGGGTTTTATGGTTCAGGGATAGGTGGGGTGTGGGGTAGTAGGGTTTTTTATGGTTCAGGAATAGGTAAGGATACAGGGTAGTAAGAGTTTTGAGGATTTTTTAGGGATCAGGGATGGTTATGGGTATGTGGTGGTAAGGGCTTTTTAGAATTCAGGATGAGTAAGGGTACGGATCACTAAAGGGTTTTTAGGGTTCATGGATGGGTTAGTGTTAGACCTGTCAGTCTTAGGGTGGTCTTCCCCCAAACCGTTTGCCTCACTCCTCCATATTTTTCTGATTTTATTTTATTGGCCCTAGGGCTCTGTGCACTTTACCACTGCTACCCACACATAAAATGCATGTGCTCTATCCTTAAAACATGGTAACATTGGCTTATCCCCAATTGGCATATTTAATTTATTTATAAGTCTTTAGTAAAGTGGTACTATGTGTACCCAGGGCCTGTAAACTAAATGCTACTGACAGGCCTGCTGCACTGATTGTGCCGCCCACTTAAGTAGCCCTTTCAAACATGTCTCAGGCCTGCCATTGCAACCTGTGTGTGCAGTTTTAAACTGTCATTTCGACAAAGAAACCTTTTGCTAGGCCCAAACCTTCCTTTTTAATACATATAAGTCACCCTTTGGGTAGGCCCTGAACAGCCCAAATGGCAGCGTGCAATGTATTTAAAAAGTAGAAAGTGCTTTAGGTTTTACATGTCCTGGTAGTAAAAAGCTCTTAATTGTGTTTTCCACTGCTGCAAGGCCTAGCTCTCCTATTTGGACAACATTGGAGTTACCTTATTACATTTAATAAGCTGTAAATTCCAAATGGGAACAGGTATCCAGTTCATGTTTTGTGTCTTTGGAATTGAAATGTAATGACAATGCCACTTTTAGAAAGTTGAATCAATACAGGGCTCTGGCCCATAATCAGTCTGGACCAAACACTATTCGATACAACAACACAGTTGCCAATACTGATACTTTGTTTATCCTTCACTCATACCCAACACACATGACACGCAACGTGGGTTGGAAAACAAATTAAATGTTTTATTTTCTTTTAAATGTTTTTTAAGCTTTTTAGAATATTATTTATGAGAAATAGTTCATGATATTATTACCATGGACATTTGGAGCGTTCATAGGACCACAAAACATTAACAAACATATAACATCAAACACTTGAATTATACAAAAAATTATTTACATTCTTAAAAATTTTTAAGATGAAGAAAAGCTCAGATTCCATCTACCATTCAAAAAGAGAAGAGAAAAAGGATAGACACCCAAGGGAAGTGCTAAAAAAAGTGGATACACCACTTTGTTTTGGTGCGACTGTAAGCCCAAGGGGAAAGACGGCTGGCCAAACAGTTATTGTATTCAGGTCAAGCAAAAAATCAATTTCATTAGTTTGTCAAATCACATTATCGACCTGATATTACAATTTAACAGAAACTACTTGTCTGGACAGAACCAAATGGTCTACGCGTTTCAAACCCAGACTCTATTTCTGGGTTATCCTCAGGACCTGGAATTTGAGCAAACGCTTTGTCAAATCACCAACTTAGTACCAATCGCTACTTTTTCAATTTCGGACGTGTGTCAATCTATTTTGTGTCTGAACACAAGTGGACCATAAACGGCATTTTCGGGGGAGAGAAGGATCTACCCTTGCGGGCTCAGGCGGTCAGCCTCTAGGTGCATCTCATGCCTCGCAGGCTGTTCGTATTTATGCAGCGGAGCGAAATTCTCAGTCTTTCACTTTTTGGTTTCCGCCGTATCCTGATCGCATGTACGTTTCAGTCCGGGTTTGAAACGCGTAGACCATTTGGTTGTGTCCACACAAGTAGTTTCTGTTAAATTGTAATATCAGGTCGATAATGTGATTTGACAAACTAATGAAATTGATTTTTTGCTTGACCTGAATACAATAACTGTTTGGCCAGCCGTCTTTCCCCTTGGGCTTACAGTCGCACCAAAACAAAGTGGTGTATCCACTTCTTTTAGCACTTCCCTTGGGTGTCTATCCTTTTTCTCTTCTCTTTTTGAATGGTAGATGGAATCTGAGCTTTTCTTCACCTTAAAATTTTTTAAGAATGTCAAGAATTTTTTGTATAATTCAAGTGTTTGATGTTATATGTTTGTTAATGTTTTGTGGTCCTATGAACGCTCCAAATGTCCATGGTAATAATAACATGAACTATTTCTCATAAATAATATTCTAAAAAGCTTATAAAACATTTAAAAGAAAAGAAAACATTTAATTTGTTTTCCAACCCACGTTGCGTGTCATGTGTGTTGAGTATGAGTGAAGGATAAACAAAGTATCAGTATTGGCAACTGTGTTGTTGTATCAAATACTTTTAGAAAGATGGCATGTTCATGCCTTAGCCATTTAGTGCCTACAGTCTGTCTCTGGGTCATATGACTGGGTGTAGCCGATAGTTGGGCTTTGTGTGTTCCTCCTAGCAGCCACACACAATAAAGAGCTTAGGTGTGCCTGGATGGGCCATCACTAGCAGGATGGGAGGGCAGGGATGGGCACAGCCCTACTTAGACTTGAATAGACTGTGCCCTGCCTCCACACAAAGGGTTGCATACCCCTTGTAGTTAGTCTAGAACCAGGGCAGGGGAGACAGGAAACCTGTGCACGTCAAAGGGAAAACCTCTAGAAGCTTCTCCCACTTTAAAGGAGGCACCAGGTTTAAATATTGGACCTGAGACACCAGCTCTTCAGTAAATGTCTGAACCTGAGAAGACTCTGCCAGAAAAAAGTACTGCTGTGCTGCGCTGCTGCAAGGACTGTCACTCTGCTGGACTGTTGCCCTGAAGAATTGCCTGCCCCACTGTGCTGCTGCCCTACTGCCCTCCTGCCTGGGTGAGAAGGACTGGACCTGCAACTTGTACCCAGAGTGACTCAAAGGGCCACGTCGCTTGTAACCTGTACCTGAAACCTGGAACTGTTAGTGCTATCCTGCCAAGTGGTGCCAACGCAGTCCAGGGCCCGTGGAAGTGGGCCTGTAGGTGCTCTGCCTCCCTCTGTGCATCCAGCAGAACCGACACATCTACCGAAGCACCACCTCTGCTGTGTGGATTTTCCTATCACAATGACTCATCATCGCCCCCACAGCCTCATTGGAACCACTGCTAATCAATGCATCCCCGACGCAGGCCCTCGCATCGCAAGACCCTCTTCAATAACTGCCTCGGCAACGGCGATGGGCTCCGCATCCCAGTCTCACAGCTCCTCGGAACCAACGCATCGCCTCGATTGCGCAACACATCCTCGACATCAGACTTCACATAGCATGTCCTTTGTCAATAAGATCCTCAACAACTTTGCATTACCGCCCCTTGGAACCGGCGCATCATCTCGGCTGCATGATGCATCCTCAACACGGGACCTCGCAACACTCCACAACCATGATTTCAGGTACTCCTGTTCAGCAGGCCCAAAGGGGTCCATGTAGCTGGCTGGCGCTTCATAGCAGTTGGCCTGAACTTGTGACTTTGTCCCGGTCTGGCACGACCAGATACCCACTGTTGGCGCTCCATGCTTTTTGGCACTATTCTCACTTAAACCTTTAGGATTGCATATCTCCGGATCTACTGATTGAATGTTTGTCGCTTGGTCTTGTTTTATTCATTAAAGTCCACTCTATTATTCTAATTTTGTGAAGGATCCTTTTTGTGTAGTGCTTTAATTTTATTATTGTTTGAAGTGTTACACAAATACTTCACACATTGCCTCTAAATAAGCATGACTGTTCTGTACCAAGCTATCAGAGGGTAGATCACAGGCTAATGTGGGGTTTGCCTGTGATCTCAGCCTGATAAGGATTGTGGTTCCTGCTTGACCTTCCTCAACCTGTAACCCAATTTCTAACGGTAAGGCTATGGATTAGTAATGGGTTAGAGGACTTAGGGATGTCTAAGTGTATGGCGTAGTGTAGAGTTATAAAAGTTTTAGGTGTTTAATAGCTTGTTTAGGTTTAGGCATGGGTAAGCATACAAGGTAGTAAGGGGTAAATGTAAAAGATTAGAGGAGAGAGAAAAACATATATGCAATAGATAGATAGATAGATAGATAGATAGATAGATAGATAGATGGATGATGTTGTCAGTGATGTCATTTGAGATGACATCAGTAATGTCATCAGTGATACCACTGAGCATGTCATGAGTGATGTAATATGTGAGGTCATAAGCAGTGCATTGTATGGGCATAAGTTATAGTTAGCTCAGGTAACTATAACTGCTGAATTTCCCTGGTTTTGTACAAGTGAAATCTGAGCCTAACTTTAATGTTACTGTAGCCTTTGGTTTGTTCAGTGAATTTCCTACGGCTTTTTTAATTAAATTTCCTAATTATAATGACCCTGTAACCTTTGGTGCCTTAAGTGAATTTCTAAGGTTTATCAAATTCTAATTCCTACCTATAACATCCCTTTAACCTTTGTTTTTTAAATTGACTTTCTATGTTTTTTAAACTAGCAATCGCATTTGCAGATAGGTGGAGAAAGGGGGCGGGGTCTTCGACCATATCGCAGGAATCCTGCTGTGTCGGACTTACTGGAGGTGACAGGAGGGCTTCTGGGCCCCCCAAAAACCCTCAGCATCCAAGAGGACTTCATCCCACAACCAGCAGTGCACCAGGAGGTGCTTTTGCAGAGTGGTGGAGAAAGGGGGCATGGCCTCTAAAGTCCTCTCAGAAATCACACTGTGTGGGAATTACTGGAGGTAACAGGAGGTCTTGTTGGCCCCAAGGACTCTCTGGAGCCAAGGGGACTTCATCCCCCAACCAGCAGTGTGTGGAAGTGCATTTGCAGAGTGGTTGAGAAAGGGGGCGTGGCCTCCGAAGTCCTCTCAGCAATCCCGATGTTTGGGAATTGCTGGAGGCAACAGGAGGTCTTGTATGCCCCCACGGACTCTCTGCAGTGAAGGGGACTTCATCCCCCAACCAGATGTGCACCAGGAGGTGCTTTTGCAGAGTGAAGGTGAAAGGGGGCGGGACTGCCAGAGACTTGCCGTTTTTTTAATTTAATTTTTTTATATATTAGTGGAGAGGGGCCATGCTGCCCCCCTTCCCCTAGCCAATTTCGGCCCCAGGACCCCATCCCCCGGGGCCAGGCCTACTTTGAATGGGGGAGTGGGTCATGTGGCCCCCCTCCCCGGGCCAATATCAAGCCCGGGGACCCCATCCCCTGGGCCCAGCCTTTTAAAAAAAAATATTTCATCATTTTAAAGGGAAGGGGCGGATTTCAGCACTGGGGACCACATTCCCCACAGCCCCGCCTTTTTATTTATTTAATTTTATTTTCCAATTAAGGGGGGGCTGCATGGCCCCCTCTCGTGCCAATTTAGGCCCCACGGTCCCCACCCAATGGGGCCTGGCCTCTCTTCTGGGTGTCCTGGTCCCACCCAGGGCACCCAGTTACTATTTTTGGGAAATGCAGGGGAAGCCTCAAGGACGCCGTGGTCCTTGCAGCTCCCTGCCTCCTGCGGGAGCTGGCATTGCTTTTATAGAGAGGGAGCTGCTAAACATGCAAGTCCCTCTTTGCAAAAGCAATTGTGCTCTGCTTTCAGCAAGTGAGATCATTCTTAATTCTCTCGCTTGCTGAAAGCAGGGCACAGTTCGCTACGGCTTGGAGGGAGTGGTAAAGCTCCAGCCAAGCCATAGCAAACAGCTATATCCCTGGGGTGGGCACCTCCATTGCACATCAATTCACCGGGAGGCGGTGGTCCCTGGGGCTGGGGAACCCCGCATTCATTTCATTTTAGCCCCAGGGAGGTGGCAGTCCCAGGGCCGCGGGGGGCCACATGGCCGACCGCATTAATGCCTCATTTATCCCCGGGCAGGTGGCGATCCCCGGGGCAGCAAGTTTGCCCCAAGGGCCCCTTGCATTCATTTTATTTTAGCCCTGTGGAGGTGTTGGTCCCTGGGGCTGTGGGGGGCCGCATGGGCCCCCTGCATTAATTCAACATTTGCTCTTGGGAGGTGTCCGTCCCCAGTCACGGGGGTTGCTGAGCAGGCAACCCCTGAATAAAATATAGACAATGCCCCGGAGAGGTGGTGGTCCCCAGGGCTCTGTGAGCCCTAGGAGGGGGGGCTCAATGAGCCCCCCTCTTACATATATTGTACATGCCCCCCGTCAATTTAATGCACAACACCACATTTAACAGTTATAGCTCTCAGTTTGACTCTATGAATGTGGCATTGGCTCTTTGAGTAGTTATGTGAGTGTCTAAATGTGTATGTAAGTGGGTGCATAAGTCTGTTAGTGGGTATGTGAGTGCATCCACTTTCTGAGTGGACGTGTGAGTGGGTACATGAGTGTCTCAGTAGGTCTGAGTGTGGGTGCATGAGAATATGAGTGGGTCTGTGAGTGAATGCATCGCTGTCTGACTGGGTCTGTGAGTGAGTGCATGAGTGTCTGAGTGGTTCTATGAGTGAGTGCATGAGTGTCTGAGTGGGTTTGTGAGGGGGTGCATGAATCTCTGAGTAGGTCTGTGAGTGGGTGTGCAAATGAATCTGTCAGTACATACATTTCTTTCTGAGTGGGTGTGTGAGTAGGTGAATGAGTGTCTCAGTATATCTGAGAGTGGGTATGTGAGTTTCTGAGTGGGTCTATGAGTGGGTGCATGAGTCTTTGAGTGCATCCATGAGTGGGTGAATGAGTGTCTGAGTGGGTCTGTGGGTAGGTGCATTAGTTCCCAAGTGGGTCTGTGTCTGTCTGAGTGGGTCTGTGAGTAGGTCTTTGAGTGACTGAGTGGGCCTCTGAGTGGGTGTGTTAGTCTCTAATTCGTAAGTGTTGGAGTCGGTTTGGTAGAGGGTGCATGAGCTTCTGATTGGATCTGTGAGCATAGTTCCCTCTAAACTGCGCGCCTGAGCGGGCACGCACACTTGCATTTCTCTCCGCGCAGAGACCTACAAACACCGCGCACCAGAGGATTTCTCTGCACTTGTAAAGTGCTTAATTCGAGCCTTTGACCCCGTAATGATTAAGCGGTGCTGCTAAATGCATTTTTAAAGACGTGTTTTGTCGTTAAAAATGCTAATCGAGGAAGTTTAAACACCTTCAGTGAAGGGCAGTCCAGAAGCAGCAGGAGTGCAATCACAGTGCATTCACTGCAGCCCAGGAGTCCAATTTGAAGGATACATTGGGAATTGTGGCAGTTCTTAAAATTAACATACTCTGGAAGTTGGAGCACATACTCACTGTTCAGGTGTCAGCCACCGGTAACATTCCAGAGGCTGAAACTTCATAACTAAATGAGAGCCATCAGTTTTGGACCCTGTTAGTTTTAAAAATCACTAGCTGACAGGACTGTACTTTCATTGCTTAAACCTCTCTTGTTTTAAAGGGCAACAGGGATAGAAATTGTGCAGCAGGTGCAGTGGCACCAGGTACCAAGTCTGCAAGGTACCATCTGGTAGCTCCTAAGTTAATGTGTGCTTTAAAACTCCTCAGATTCACTGTTGCAGATTTTCATAGTTTAAAAAATAATCAGTAAAAGTCATCTTCATAGTCCTACTACTTGGGTAATTCTGTTTTCAGGGTCTTCTATCCAAAGTAATGGATAGGTTACAGAGAGGAGTACCACATTACTATTTCCTTATAGTTAGGGCCACTGTAATTGTGGCCAGGAAAGACCAAATTATTTGTTAGGGTTGACTAAATTATGCAGCAATAAAAGGCAAATTATGCGGCACAATGCAGCACATTTTGTGATAGTATTGCTTCCTTATTTTTGCATTTTTGCACAGGTTAACACTGTCTTGAAAAAGGGATCACCTTATCAGTACCAGTTCAACTCCCAAATACAGCAATAAACAACAGAAGAGGACCAGTCAACCGTTGCAAAGGGCCCTCTGCTGTGTGACAACGTGCGTCGCTGCATCTAAAACCACCTGACAACAGTGGAAAAATATTGTCCATAGGGTTTCGTTGCTTTTAACACTGCAAAATGGTCAACATGTTGGTTCTAAACGTGGCAATGAGATGCAACTATAAAACAATATACTATATACATTGCAAGACGACCACTTGCTGCCTTGTTTAATTTTGTTACTGCATGTATA
Organism: Calotriton arnoldi; assembly: GCA_963921515.1. Classification (NCBI taxonomy): domain Eukaryota; kingdom Metazoa; phylum Chordata; class Amphibia; order Caudata; family Salamandridae; genus Calotriton; species Calotriton arnoldi. Next base: position 1,204,101 of record CAWUFW010005200.1, on the reverse strand, counting down.
TGTGTCATTTTTAGGCGATATTACATTTTCTTTTTTCTGTTATTCTTTTAATGTTATGCTTATGTTGCTGAGTTTGAGCATGCACTTTATTGTGGTTGTGTAAATGAGTGAATATAAGAGTTACTCAGTGATGAATAGATGCATGAGTGCAAGGATGAGTAACAAAATGCATGTATAATAACATTCTGTACCTAAACTCAATGACTAAGAAAGCACTATATATATAAGCCAGACCTATTGACATTGCCAGTGCTTATCAACCTTCCAGTGGTAGCTAGTCGATTTTCCTAGTTGCACATCTCAGCACTCGGTTGCGCACGCAAGCTAGAAACGTGCACACGCAAACATTCTGTTGCTTCACATGAGGAAGAATAATTAGAGGGAACATTATCTGTGAGTGTGTGCTTAAGTGTCTGAGTGGGTCTGGAAAGGGTGTATGAGCCTATCAGTGGATCTGTGAGTGGGTGTGTAAGTGTCTGAGTGAGTCTGGGAGTGAGTGCATGAGTCTGTGAGTGGATCTGTCAGTACATACATTACTTTCTGAGTGGGTGAGTGAATAGGTGCATGAGCATTTCAGTGGGTCTGTGAGTGGGTGCATTAGTCTCTGAGTGGGTCTGTGAGTGGGTATGTGAGTCTCTAAGTGGATCTGTGAGTGACTCTGAGAATGTCTATGTGGGGCCGTGAGTGTCTGAGTGGATCACTGAGTGGGTGCATGAGTCTATAAGTGTGTCTCTGAGTAGGTGCATAAGTGTCTGAGTGGGTCTGTAAGTGGGTGCATTAATGTCTGAGTAGATTTGTGAGTGGGTGTGTGTGTCTCTGAGTAGGTGCGTAAGTGTCTGAGTGGGTATGGGAATGGGTGAATGAGTCTCTGAGTGTATCTGCTAATACATACATTGCTTTCTGAGTGGGTGTATGAGTGTCTAAGTGTTCTGAGAGTGGGTGTGTGAGTATCTGAGTGGGTCTGTGAGTGGGTACGTCAGTGTCTGAGTGAGTCTGAGAGTGGGGCATGAGTCCCTAAGTGCATCTGTGAGTGGGTGCATTAGTGTCTGAGTGGGACTGGAAGTAAATGCATGAGTCTCTGAGTGGATCTATGAGTAGGTGCATGGTTCTCTAAGTGGGTCTGTGAGTGCATGTGTGAGTATCTGAGTGGGTCTGGTAATGGGTGCATGACTCTCTGAGTGGATCTGTGAGTGGGTGCATGAGTGTCTGAATGGGTCTGGGAGTGGGTGTATGAGTCTCTGAGTGAGTGTGTGAATGGGTGCATCAGTGTCTGAGTGGGTCTGGGAGGGGGTACATGACTCTCTTAGCCAATATATGAGTGGATGCATGAGTGTCTGAGTGGGTCTGTGAGTGGCTGATTGAGTCTCAGTGGGTCTGTGATTGGGTGCATGGGTCTCTGATTGGGTCTGTGAGTGGGTGCATGAGTGTCTGATTTGGTCTGTGAGTGAGTGTATGAGTCTCTCAATGGGTCTGTAAATAGGTGCATGAGTCTCCGAGTGGGTGCATGAGTGGGTGCATGAGTGTCTGTGTGAGTTTGTGAGTAGGTGTGTAAGTTTCTGAGTGGTTCTGTGACAGAGTGTGTGACTGTGTGGGTCTGTGGGTGCATGCATTAGTGGGCAAGTGAGCATCTGAATTTTTTTTCAGCAAGGTTTGCGACTCCGTTACAACACTATTGGGAGCCCCACCGACCATCATGATGGGTCCGCGACTCCAGCCACATGTAAAAAAATTAATTGTTTCCCATTTTTAAACTAATAAGGGGTCCCTCACATAGTCGTATAATGCATCCCTACCCTTAGCCCTTCTATATTTTCTAACAATATTTTCCACTCCCGGGACCGTTTCCTGCTTCATAAAATGTCAGCTGCAACTTTTTACACAGGTTGCAGCCACCCAATCACAGCACTGCTCACCAACGCATGGGTTCGCAAAGCTCCGCATACACGTTGCAAAGGATCCACATCCCTAGACATCCAAATATAGATTTCTTTCAATAAATCCAAAACCACTGCATGGATTTACATCAAATACCAAAAACACTCTTTCTTGACTAGGAGATAGCTTTCTGGTAAATTTGGTGTAAGTCCATTCAGCGGTTCAGGCAGTAGTCGTGTTCAAAATTCCTATGGATATTAACATGGGAAACACAATTTTATGCCTCCCCCTTTTTCTCGGCCCCCACTTGATGGATAGCACCGACAATTTCCATGGACAACAATAATCTCCTGTGCACTGTTTTGGGAAAATGTCGTAAAGATTCGTCAACCGGTGCTAAAGATATTGGCAAGTCAAAAAACGTTTTTCCTATGGAAACATAGTCCTAACTATACCTACCTACTGGCAACAACAGTAGGTAATATTCACTAAAACAATAAAGGTTACAGGGACATTATAGTTAGGTTCAGATTTTACACACACAAAACCATAGAAATTCTGCAGTTATAGTAATAGTTATCAAGTAACTATAACTCGTACCCTAGGGTAACTAGAACTCGCGCCCAAGCCATGCACAGTGTTCTCATAAATGATTTTACAGCAAATGTTTCATTGATATTATCAATGATGTCATAGAAGATGTCATGAGTGATGTAATATGTGAGGTAATTAGCAGTGGAACATTTAACCCCTTTAGAAATATATTATTCCTCAAATTATTACAAACTCACACCTCCCCTTTAATTTTAACCCTCTGGTTTCATGCCTGCCTTAACATTCCAATGGTCACTTCAGCCTCAACTTCAGGAAAGTCTTTAAGGTCATCAGCTCCTATTTCAACAAAATGTTTTAATGAGTGCCCTACTTTTGTTTTGAATACAAAATATTGTCTCTCTTGTTGTTCATTAGAGCTCCATGGTAAATCTGCAGTTCGTCATTAGGAAGATAACTAACAGGCTGTTAATGGTGAAAGTGCATGTTTCTGTCTGCATATCAGAATTTTTTATTGAGATAGATGAGGAAGATATATGAGACCTCATGGAAAATGTGTCCTCATTTTATCTTTAAGGAGCAGTAATCATAATTTAAATAACAAAGAGACCCCCTCATTTTGTATATTTCTAAAGAAAATTCTTTACGTTTCACAACCTAGATTCCATTGAGATGGCATCAAGAATACTTCAAGTGCACCACAATATTTTCTTAAATACGGAAAATTAGCGCTCTAGTTGTTCAATAGTGGGAACTGTAGTTGATTACTAGGGAGTTAACTGACAGTATGCTGCTGGTGCTGGGAGAACATGTTTCACTCTGTAAGTCAAAAGATTTTCTGAAATGGATGCAGAAGATATTTGAAAACTCATGTGTCCTCATTTTAGCTTACTAGAGCACTAACCATAATTTATTTAAAAGAATAAACCCCCTCATTTTTTAATTTCTAAAGGAAGTGCTACATGTTTTACAGCTTTGATTCGAACAAATTGGCTTCAGGTGTGCCATAAATATAGAAAGTAAGTGCTTTAGTTGTTCATTGGAACACTCTGGGAAGTGCAGTAGAAACCTGAGAGATCAATGAACAGACTGCTGCGGTACGTGTTTTACTTAAAATATCAAGCTTTATTCTTGCATAGCTGATGAAGATAATGTGAATTTATACAAAATGTGCTCTCATTTTAGCTGCCGGATCACCTCCCATGACCTATACGAGGAATTCATGAGAGAAAACAGTTTTCGTTAAAACATGGTTCATCAAATCCTAGCAGAGGGTCAGCATTTTTCAAAGGATAAAATTACCTTAGAACACACCTCAATTCCTAAAATTAGTATGGTACCACCAACAAATGATTAAAACTGTGACTCAAATTTGTTATTCCTCTTTATATGCCCTCCTTTTTTGTGGCCCTCAAAACCTGGGATTCACTATAATGTATTTCAATAGAGACCATGCCCCTGAGTCCTTATACGACTGCCACAAAATGGTGTCCATTTTGTGACCAGCCAATCATTTAGGACCCACATGATCTTTTGGGGTCAGGGTGTGCTCACCTTGCCCAATTATCTTTTTTTAATTAATTTTCGGGACGAAGGGCTATGTCCTACAATGGCTGCCACAACATATTGTTCAGGTTGTGCCAGCCAATCTGGATTGACTTTAAAGTGGCCAATTAGAGCCAACCAACAGTCCAGATATCACTTTCTTTTTAACCCCGACATGACCACCTTTTAAACAAAACGTTTTTTTTAAATGACTAAATAGACTTTCAACAAATAATTAAGAGCATGCTTTCCGAGTGAAGTTGGATCTTAATGCTAAATTTGGTGTAATTTCATTCAACCCGTTTACCTGCATCACTTCCCAAAATTTCCTCACAAATGGTCTGCGATACCCAGGACATCTGTAGTGAGTTTGACGCAGTGAAAATCAAGTACTCTAGAGTATTTCCCATTAGAAGGAAAAAGAGTAGGGTGTTCACCGGCTAGTTGCAGTGTACAATGGGACTTGAGTATTAATATAGTGGAACTGTAAACCCATATTTTAGGCTACTCTGATGGTGATATGATTTAATGTCACATACCCCATAGGTAAGGAGTGATCTGGTGGTGCAAGAGAAGATTGCACTTCAGCAAAGTCTATCATATAGTATTGGTATAGTATCAATAAACAATATAATATACCCCACTTGTTGTGCTGGGTGAAAACAAATATTATCAGACAAAGGTCCTGAAGAAAGTGCTCAAGAGAATTTAATATCCACGAAAATGTGTGTTGATCAAGTTTGTTTGCAGGTCCCAGGCCAAGACGCAACAATGGAAGACTAAAGGAATCTGAGCTCTTTGCTGGATTTTTGAAGGCTACTCTAAGGTTATCGGAATTGTGTGTATGAAGTGTGCATGAGTGTGATGGTCAGGTATGAATGTGAGATAGTGAACAACTCATGGGGTGGTTTGTGACATATTTTGAATTTATTTAGTCACTGTTGATATTTAAATGTTGTATCTAAGATGAGTTATAACAAGCACAATTTGTGGCGCCTTTAAGAAAAATGCGAAAAAATGTTGTGTAATATATGTACAAAACATATGAAATGTATGTAAATGTCAGTAACCTATAAATAATGGAATACTTTTGTGACTACGTTGGCTTAATTCCGTCCATAAATGCAGGTTGAGCAGGAATGTGTATTTATAATTGATGTGGTGTTCATTGGTTCAGTGTATTTGGGAGACATTAATCTTTAAAATGTACAGATATCTAGCACTCTGGGGCTTCCATGGGAAAGCCAGATGAAAAGATAAGATCTGATAGGCTGCTATCAACATAAACAGAGATGTTCATTGGCCATTTTAGGACTCAGGGACTCTGTCCCTGTATCTTGGAAAAAATGAAAAAACATATCAAGGGCAGGGTAGCTTTAAGTGCCTCAGGTAAGACTGGGCATCCACCAAAAGGAATGCTGCTTCCTCCCACTGCTGCTATCACAAGCGGGAGCACAGAAAATGCCAACTCTGCCAAGCAAGAGCTGGCTGGGGCCGTGGTGGATTTAGGACTCATCCCCATGGGCCCCCACTGACCTCTCAAGCTGCGAGTGCCACAGATTGGGTCAGGGTACCCATCAAAATAAATACCGCTCAGTCCCACTGCTGCCATCGAGGACAGGAGCTCAGAAGATAATTGATTCACCACACAGGAGCCGGCTGTTGCTGTGGAGGCCTTGGATCTCCTCCCTTAACCCCCAAGTGGCCCTTGAAACTGTTGGTACTTTGGGTGGGACCAGGGCACCCACCAGAATGAATGTTGTTCCCACCTGATGCTGACCTGCCTCCCACTTAGGAGCACAAACGATGCCAGTTCTGCCACATGGGACCCTGCTGGGGCCACGCAGGCCTTTTGGCTCCTCCCGCAGGTCATGGATTGCACTACAGATGGAGCTCCCCATAATGCCCTGAATGGGCGGTGTTTTATTTATCTAACTTCTTGTGGTGCCTCAGGACGGGCGGGGGCAACACCAATATTGTTCTTAGAGTTAATAGGGATATAGAGAATGCAGCAGTACCCAAGAATATTTTATTACAAACTTACACTAAGTCGCCTGGGTCCTTGAAATAATGAACCCAGGAGAGGTTCTGCATTATATTCAAGTACTCACAGAGCTGTAACTTTTGTTCTTGGACTCCGAAGTGCGAGGACTCTAATGGTTGGTCCTTATGGGTACATTATGTTGTCTTATTGTGTAAAGAAAGTTTCTAACACACTGTGGTTATTTTGACTATAAAGGCTTTATTGACAATTTGTTTGACAAAGATTGAAATGTATTTGAATAGGATTGCTAATTTCATTGGCTTGAATGATGGATCATAACATGGGTTTTGTTGTGACGCCTTGACAAAGCCAATAGGCCTGCCTTATATATTCATGGGGTTAGCTCTTGATAAAGTCATTAGGCCTGCCTTACATAACAGAATGCCCCTTTATATTACGGTGTTGCATATGAGATAGGCGCATGGTTTTTTGAGTATGGGGCTCAGGATCCATTAGGGTTGAAATGTGATATAAGGGTGTCGCTAAAGGTATTTACATAACTGGATGTATATATTTGTAATTTAATATATAGTATTTAGCAGTATGTGTGTGATAAATGTAGTTTTAATTTAAAAAAAAAAAAAGCAATAACTGGATAATTTATTGAATGTTGTTGTTGCATGCCAACGAATTGGGATTGCTAGCTCACATTGCCTCTCCTAGGTAGGCCTGGGACTGCTCTAATTCGCTGCCCTGCGAGACTCAAGTACTGCAATGAAGCACTTGGTTCCCAATATGGAGACAATTGTGGGCCTATTACTTGTAATAAGATCTTACTTTATTTTAAGAAAACCCTATAAATTCACTGAAAAAACGCTATAGTTAGGTGAAAATGTCAGTCATAGTGTTACATTTTAAACCAGAGAAAATATTGAAATTGGCCAGTTATAGTTCAATGAGCTAACTATAACTTGTGATCCCGCCATGCACTGTGCATGAGTGCGCATATTACATTACTAATGACATGTTAAATGCCGTAATCAATGACATCTCAAATTTACTTCACTTGGAGCACATTGTATGTATTGAATGTAACATTTTATTAGTTCCAAGTTCATATTAATTAGTCGTCACAGCCACAGAGGTGGCCGCTCCTTCTCCTACATTGTTGCCAAGACCTAGAACGGCCTTCCCCTCCAGCTCCGTACAGCCCCCTCGCTGGCAGACTTCAGAAAGAGACTCAAGACCTGGCTCTTCGATGGAGACACAGCACCCAGATACCCCTAGGGGTGACAGTGTTGTGCTTTGCAAATGCTATTTGATTGATTTTAAATTATTTTACATTTATATTTTATAATAAAATATATTTAAATAAATAAGTGAAATGTATTACAGTTCCATATGCTGTTCCATAGCGTAATATCTATCCCTGTTGGTGGAGCTGTCCATCAACAACTGAAAATGTACTTGTAGTAACTTTACACTCATAAATTCTGTCATATGAGGCTCAAACCCTTCATTAGAGCGAATGGAGAGATATAAATCTACACCTAGATGTAAATCTTGACTCTAAAAATGTGAAAAGCAAAACAGTGAAGTGTTTCACCTTGGTGGAAGAGTAGCTATACATATGAGTAAATCTTCGTATGTATTTTTAGATTTCTACATTGGGTCTCTAGTGCTACAAGACCTTTATGTATGAGAAGCCAGTCTCTCTCCCATTCTGAACCCTTTTGTGCTGGTAGTTGAAGCCTAGCAGGTGGCTACTGGGGTAATTGAAGCCCCAGTGGAGATTAGAGCAGGAAAGTAACAATGATGTGTTTACCATAGGAGGAAAGGCAGTGGTATATGAACAGCATTTTGCTAACCGAGGTGGATGTGTTTCTGGCAGGCATATTTGCTAACTATAAACCAAGGATTTAGTTTAAAAATAGGAATCTAATTGTTGTATTTATTTTGTTATGCTCACTTACTGCTATGCTGCTAATTTTAGTTTGTATGGTTTTGCTAACAGAAGGTAGGGGTTTAAGCTTTCATTATTCACAAAACACTTTTAAAAGCAGGGCTTTCTGTCTGCTGCAGAAAAATGGGATTTTAAGAAAATGTGATATGTTTTAGATGCAAGTGGGAAAAAAAATATTTTAGTCATGTATTCCATAGTTTAACTTTGCACAACTGCAATAATGACACGAACATGAGAGACAACATGACTTGGAGTCCAAAGGAGCTAATGCAGAGTATCATAGGAGGCTGTCCAGTGGCCGGCTCGATTAGAAAGCACTATGCCAGGGAGGCGGGGTGCGAGGGATGAGCCCGGGTGCGGGAAAGGCGAGGAGTCAGGAGTACACTCGGCTCCAGTGCGCCCTCGCTGTTCTCCGATCCGGACCACAGGCGTTCCTATACCCTGCTCTACACACTTCCTGACTCCTCGCCTTTCCCGCACCCGGGCTCATCCCTCGCACCCCGCCTCCCTGGCATAGTGCTTTCTAATCGAGCCGGCCACTGGACAGCCTCCTATGATACTCTGCATTAGCTCCTTTCACCGCCAAAGCATACCCGCCTTTACGCTCACGTGCGTCAGCCCAGGGAGATTTCTACCTGCCCTGATGAGTCACGGGATTGTTCCCGGTGACGAAACACGTGTCGGCTGGTTTACTAGGCTGATGTACTATATTCAACACAGGTGTTGTTGAAATAAATAACATTAAGTTGGACAAATACTGATGTTGACCGTTGCTTTTGAATAACGCTTCTATTTTGCATATCACATTATCAACACCCGCACCGCGTGTGCCCAGGACTATGCTCATGTTATAAATTGTGGATCTCATGATCCACAGATTCCCCAGGGGTTAACGGGTTATTCCCCTGATCTGGCAGCACCGCACTACCAAAGTTTCACTAATAGCACATGCAATTGCTAGAGCGCCATTTCCTGACTAAACACAAAAACCCCCATTCTAAACCTCCATGACTTGGAGTCCGATCAGCAGGCAGAAGCTACTCCAGAGGTAAAAAAACAGCTATCCAGAGAAGACTAGGCGCAGGAACTGTCGGGGCCTGTCCGGGACTATGTGGGGAACACAGTCAGGGACTTGGGCAAGGACTGGGAACAGGGTAGAAAACAAAGACAGAGAGGAGTACAGCGCTGCCCAGGAGCACACAGGAAGTCAGAGGAAAAAAGGGATCCAAAGGGGAAGCCTGTAGAGGTGAACAAGAAGGGTGAGACTCGGAAAAGAAGGGCACTCATGAGGCGGCTCAGCATTCAGAATCACTTAAACCCAGGACGGATGTGCAATACACTTAAACATGAAACAACGTTAACAATAAAGGGGATGTGGGGTAAAGCACTCAGGAGCTCCACACGGTAAGACTGAAGCTCAGTAAGTTCCTCACCCACAATTGCTGTCACAGATACTGACTGGAAATACCCACATATAGGATATGTTTACAAAGGCAGGGTCTGTGGAGCTTATACCTATGGTGATGTTATAACAGTAACTCAAAGACAATACTCACAGTGAACAAGAAACACCACCTAGTCAGCCGTGCCCACGGATCCTGGCGATCAAACAGGAACACGCAAGGCAGGAACAGCAAAGGGGTAGAACTAAACACAAGCACAATAGACAAGGAGCTAGAAAAGAGGAGTGCTTAACAGGAAAGGAAGGAAATCACAGGGCACACTAGGCAGAAAACAGGTAACAAACATACAAGGTAACAGAAGCGAGACAGCAGAATAGAAAGATAGCAAACTAGAACTGGAACCAAGGAAATTAGATGAAAGGCAGGGACTGGAAAAGGATATACAGAAAGGGAGGCTATAAGGGTATACTAGAATAGTACAGGGTCAGGAAACAAGAAAACAAAGTAGCATAGGATGCAGTGCTGGGGCAAGAATTGAGCAGAGGCTCAGGAGTCAAAGTAGCACTACAGGTCAGGAACAAGGAAATGTAAAGGCTCAGGAATCAAAGAAGCACTGCAAGCAGTGCTGGTTCAGGAAACAGGAAAAATGGCTATAGCTCAGGAAACAAGGAGTCAAGAGCGCACTGCAAGCAATGCAAGTCAGGCACAAGAAATAGCTGAAGCCCAGGAAAAGGAACAGAGACTAACTATAGCTCAGGATACTAGGTAGCACTGCAGGCAGTGCTAAGGCCAGCACAAGCAAAATAGCTATAGCTCAGGAACACAGGAAACCAGGTAGCACTGCAGGCAGTGCTAATTCAGGCACAAGGAATAGCTATTGCTCAGGAAACAAAGAACAAGGATTATCTATAGCTAAGGAATTACTGGAAACAAGGATAGCAAAAGCTCAGGGAGCACAGGAAACAAGGATCGGTCTCACCGGTAAACAGCTTACATTTTTTAAATCCAGTGAATATTCTAACTAGGTGTACATATTTTGGAGTTTAAGTATTCGTCTAACACATGCAGAGAAAAGAAAAGTATTTCTTTTTTCAAGAACCTACTAACATTTATCTGTGTGTCTCCCAGGAATTTCTGCTAACAATATTGACATAAATCGTGTGAAGAAATCAGCTGTGAAAGTTACGTGAAGGGACCAGCTACAGCAGAAATGTGAAGGAAATCACTATAAAAGATAATGGAAGGAACAAATTATGGGAAATAGGGTAGTGAAGCAGGTGTGGAAGATGTGAGAAATAACACACTTTGGGAGATATGGGAACAAACAAACTTTGGGAAAAATGAAAAGGAAAGAACTATAGGTGATTTTGAACAAAATAAATTGTGGAAGATATCAGAAGTAACTAAACATAGAAGATGTGAATAAAGATACTACAGGAGACATGGGAAGGAACCAACTAAGTGAAATATTAAAGTGAATCAACTATGGGAAATATGTATGAGACGGAATCCTGGCAGATATGGGGGAAACAACTACTGCAGACATGAGAATGGAAGAACTAAAGGAGATATGATGAATCAACCAGAAGAGATGCTAAAAGGAACTAATTACAGAAGATATGGGGAGACTCTACATACAGACAACATTGGGGAAACAACTATGGGAGAAGTAGGAATAAACACACCGTGGAGCATATGGCGGTGGACCAACTGAAGGAGATTTTGGGATGGACCAACAGTAAGAGATGCGGGAAAACACCAACTGTTGGCAATATGCGAAATAATCAATATCAACAGTACTAATTAATAATGGAGTTTTCAGGCATGAGTAGGCTGGCTTCACAAAACCCGGCATGGATTGGGAATGGATGTTAGTTCCCAATAAGTGTCCAAATGGCTGGAAGTCAGGATTTGCATGCAGGGGAGGGTCTGGAAGTTTATTAGAGGACTGGAAAGTCCCCCAGTTCAGCCCCCCGGTGGTGGACACGGGAATGCAGGGAGCAAGTCGTGACAGGAACAAAGGGAAAAAGGGAGTTACTTGCTGTAGTGCTGTGTAAACAGACATAAAGTTACAATATGCTTAATGTGCAAGTAAAGGGTTGATAAAACGTGTACAGGCAAAATGTCCACATACAAATACCAATGTCAGCAATTATTTTATTCATATCCCTATGTATATCTCCCCCTAAATCTGGAAAGATGCATGATCAGTGAGGATAAAACTAAATTTTGTAATTCCCCTATGTCATTTCTCTTTCCCCCAAAGATGTATTCTTCACCACCCCTATGAAAGCTAGAAATCTATACTATTATCACAGAGTACAGTGTCACATTTTCATTCTTGGGATGTGCAGTCTTCTTAATCATTCGCGTATTTCACAGAATAAAAAGCCCTAGACTCTTATTTGAATCACGGATAAAGCTTCCAGTCTGTAGTGCAATTGCATATGTATGTATATATGTATATATATATATATATATATATATATATATATATATATATATTACCTACTGGCGGTCGCCAGTAGGCAGTTATAGTTAGGACCTTGTTTCTATTCAAAAAGCGTTTTTTCTTTTGCCAATATCTTTGGCGCCGGTTGACGAATCTTTGCAAAATTTTCAAAACTAATGGGGCGCTCCGGTCAGCTCCTGTCTTGAACGTTTCGGGTTGATTCGTAAAGCGGGGGCCGAGAAAAAAGGAGGGTCCCAAAACGCGTTTTCCCCATGTTAATTTCCATAGGAAATTTTGGAACAGGCTACAGCCCGAACTGCTGAACGGAATTACACCAAATTTGGCAAAAAGGTAGCTCTTGGTTCAGAAAGCGACCTTTTTTTTAATGGTGTAAATCCATTCAGTAGTTACAGAGAAATTCAAGAAATAAAAAATATATATCTGAGCACCGAGGAGGAGTCGCGACTTCTCCCGAGCTGACTTCTGATTGGCTGCCAACACTCCAAACCAGGAAATGTTGGCAGCCATCTTGTGACTCGGTAACCGAGTCACAAGAAATCAGTTGAAAAAAAGGTGAGAAAGAAGAAAAGAGGCAGGGTACAAACACCGTGACCCCTTAGGCCTGCTCAGTGGGTCCCACAGGGACCCCCAGGGCCAAAGAAAGCATTTTTTTTTAAAAAAGAAAATCGGCCGAATTTGCGCTGGGTGCGCGAATCCGGCCGAGTAAAAACAAAAAAAAAATGAGGCGCGGGCTCCTGCGCTTTGTTTTGTATAAGCCCCCGGGTGGGCCAGGTCCCGGGGCAATGTGCAGTTAATTAGGCCCGCGGGGGCCCCCGCAGCCGCGGGGACCGCCACCTCCCCGGGGCTTTATTCCTTATGTGCGGGTGGCAGGCAGCCCCCCGGAGCCCCGGGGACCGCCACCTCCTTGGGGCTTCTAAAAAAATGCGTGGGGGGGCTCCTGCCACCCACACTGTCCCGGGGACCGCCACCTCCCCAGAACATTCATTAATATGGATCGGGGGCCTCACAGGCCCCCCGAAGCCCCGTGGACCACCACCTCCCCAGGGCTTAAATTAAAATAAAGAAGTGTGGGGGGGCTCCTGCCCCCCAACACTGCCCCGGGGACCACCACCTCCCAGGAGCTTTACAAACATTGGGAGGGGGGCCACGCGGCCCCCCTCCTGGAGCCCTAGATGGCCCTGGGGACCGCCACCCTCCAGGGCCGGCTCCTGCAATGTCCCAGGGTGCCCACCCCCGGGACATTGCTGTTTGCTATGGCAGGGCAAGAGCATGGCTCCCGCCCTGCCATAGCAAACTCCTGCTTTGCTTCGTTGAAGCGAGAGCAGGAATCCTGCTCTCACTTCAAGGAAGCAAAGCAGGATTGCTTTTGGGCAAGGGGAGCTGCATGTTAGCAGCTCCCCTTGCTCAAAAGCAATGCCGGCTCCCGCAGGAGACGGGGAGCCGGCTGGGACTGTGGGGGCATTGGAGCTCCCCCACAGTCCCCAATGCTAAGGGCCGGCCCCAGGGGATGGGGTCCCTGGGGCCAGAAGTGGCCCAGGAGGAGGGCCACTCGGACCCCCTCCCCTTTAATTTAAATTGTTTTTTTTGTTTTTTTTAAATACAGAAGGCCGGCCCCGGGGGATGGGGTCCCCGGGGCCATAACTGGCCTCAGGAGGGGGGCCACGTGGCCCCCCTCCAAAAAAATATTTTAAAAAAACAAGGCTGGCCAGGTCCCAGGGGATGGGGTCTCTGGGGGCCATAATTGGCCCAGGGGAGGGGGGCCACAGGGTCCCCCTCCCAGAAAAAAGTTTATTTAAAAAAAAAAAATGAGTCCAGGCCCCGGAGGCTGGGGTCCCCGGGGCCAGAAGTGGGCCTGGGGAGGGGGGCCATGCGGCCCCCCTCCCAGGAGATATAAAAAAACTTTTTTAAAAATGAGGCCAGGCCCCAGGGATGGGGGCCAATAATGGCCCAGGTAAGGGGGGCCACGCGGCCCCCTTCCCATTTGTTTTAAATTTAAAAAAATGCTCAGGCCCTGGGGGATGGGGTCCCCAGGGCCCAAAAATAATTAAGGGAAGGGGGGCCACACAACCCCCCTTCCAAAAAAGCAAAAGCTGGCATTCCCCGGAGGCCCTGCCCCCTCCATGCACCGGTGTGCAAACGCACCTTCTGCGGCGTTCTGAATTGGGGGATTAAGTCCCCTTGATTCCTGAGGGTCCCTGGGGGCAAACTAGCCCACCAGGTACCTCCAGTAAGTGCCACAGAGCTGGATTGCAGAGAGGTGGTCCGAGGCCACGCCCCTTTTTACACCACTCTGCAAACGCGCCTCTTGGCACACTGCTGGTGGGGCGATGAGGTCCTCTTGTGTTCTGAGGACCTCAGGACACAAGTGGACTTCATCTCCCAAGCAGCAGTGCGCCAGGAGGAGTGTTTGCAGAGTGGTGTAAAAAGGGGGCGTGGCCTCGGACCACTCTCAGCAATCCAGCTGTGTGGGGCTTACTGGAGGTACCTGGTGGGCTAGTTGGCCCCCAGGGACCCTCATGAGGAAAGGGGACTTCAACCCCCAACCAAGAGTGCGCCAGGAGGCGTGTTTGCCGAGTGGTGGAGAAAGGGGGTGTGGCTTCTGTCCCCCACTCAGCAATCCCACTGTGTGGGGCTTACTGGAGGTAAGAGGTAGGCTAGTTGGCCCCTAAGGACCCCCAGCAGTGAAGGGGACTTCAATCCCCATCCAAGAGCACGCCAGGGAGCGCGTTTGCAAAGTGGTGGGCTATGGGGGCGTGGCCTGTTATGAGAACTTAGCAATTCTGCTGTGTGGTACTTACTGTAGGTAATAGGAGGGGTAGTTGGCCCCCAATGATGTCCTTGGGGGCCAACAACCCCTCTTGCTACCTCCAGTAAGTCCCACACAGTAGGACTGCTAAGACGTCTTCTGAGGCCACGCCCCCTTTCTCCACCACTCTGCAAACGCGCCTCATGGCAGACTACGGGATGGGAGATGAAGTCCACTTTACTCCTGAGGGACTTTGGGGGCCAAGAAGCCCTCCTGGTACCTCCTGTAAGTCCTACGCAGTGGAATCCCTGAGCGCTGGTCGGAGGCCCAGCACCCTTTCTCTACCACTCTGCAAACGTGACTACTACTTATATAAGCATCTTTCTGCACCTCTGACTTAGAGGTAGTTTTAATCCCCTGCCCTATTATGTACTAGGGCCTTACAGAGGAGGTCATGCCAATCACAGGGGTACCCCAACGCATAGTGTTCCCTAGTGTATGTAGGTGTTTTCACTGTATTCTAAGTGTCTTTTAGCATAGCACTGGCTCTAGGCCTGGTTAGTCAGAGTGAGTTGCCACCAGTACCCGTCAGCAAAAAGTTGGGGGCACAGGATGACTTTGCAACAAGGCCTCTTTCTGCACCTCTGTTGGTTCTTTCTGCATATCTCTTGCTTCTTTCTGCACTTTTCTTCATCTTTCTGGACTTCTGTTGCCTCTTTCTGCATATCTCTTGCTTCTTTCTGCACCTTTCTTTGTCTTTCTGGACTTCTGTTACCTCTTTCTGCATTTCTCTTGCTTCTTTCTGCGCCTTTCTTCCTCTTTCTGCACATGTCCTACCTCTGTAGGCATAGTTAGAAATTAGCATTTAAAAAACCTTAGAAATTCACTGAAAAAACCTTAGGTTTCAGGGACGTTATAGTCAGTAATTAGCATTTAAAAAACCTTTGAAATTCAATTAAAACACCATAGGTTTCAGGGACGTTATAGTTAGGAATTAGCATTATAAAAAACCTTTGAAATTCACTGAAAAAACCATAGGTTTCAGGGACGTTATAGTTAGAAATTAGCATTTAAAAAACCTTAGAAATTCACTGAAAATACCACAGGTTTGAGGGACGTTATAGTTAGTTGGACATTTTACTCGTACAAAACTAGAGAAATTCGGCCGTTATAGTTAGTTGAGCTAACTATAACTCGCGCCCCCGCAATGCACTGCTGATGACGTCACATATTACATCATTCATGACATGGTCAGTGACATCACTGATGACATCACTGATGACATCTCAAATGACATTACTGATGACCTCACTGATGACATCATCCACATGATAATCTGATGCAACTCCTCACACCCTAATATAACCTTTGATACACCCACTCTAAACTACAGACTACCATTTTCGAAACCATAGACACACCAATACGAATATGACTTGTTACAACGCGAGTCATTACATCGCGTGGCATTACGACCGCGCTGTTACCACGCAATGCCATTACTACGCAAGTCATTACATCGACTTGCAGTAGATGGCGTGCTGACATTAGAAATGTATAATTTACTATTCTAACTCCAGCCTACGTAACAGTAGGGAAGGTGTTGGAATAGTAAACTATACTATTCCTAATGTTAGCGCGCCATCTACTGCAAGTCGATGTAATGACTTGCGTAGTAATGGCTTTGCGTGGTAACAACGCAGTCGTTGTAACGACCGTGTTGTAATGGCATCGCAGTGAGATGACCGCGATGTAAGGGTCGTCTCCCCACCAATACCAGTTACTACATACCCACTCACTGATTCCTAGGTCTACACACACATCCACTCATTCACCCATACAGTCACTCATACATGCAATCACTCATCAATACAGCACTATCATTTGCACTCATACACCTATACAGACACTCACACACCGTCACTCATCCATAGAGTTACACACACACCTAGTCAGTCATGCAAGGATTCAATTACACTCCCATTTACTCACCTATACAGTTATACACACGCCACCTCACCTATTCATACAGATACTAACACATACTTACTCTCTTATACAATCACTGATACAAGCACACACTCATGCATACAGCCAATCTCACAATCACTCGCTCTCACATATAGTCATTTATATACTCCAACACTCACATATACTGCCTTTTACATATGTAGTTACTCGCACATGTACCACTGAGACATCCATTCACTCACCAACACACCTATACACACATTAACCCACCCATACAGTCCATCAGAGATGCACTCTTGGACCCATACACCCAGTGAATCACCCACTCACACATCTATGCACAGAGCCACACACCCCCACCCACCCACACAGACACTCAGGCACCCATACAGATACTCAGACAACCAATCAACCCATATAGTCACTCATGTAGCTACTCACCAACCCATGCAGCCGCTTACACACCAACTGACAGAATGATACAGACATTCACACAGTTTAGTCACTAACTCATGCATTCAACAAGACACGTTTAATAACTCACTTATACAGTCACGCACCTACTAAATCATCCATTCACACACTCATACACCCACTCATTCTTCAATACACCTTGGCCTATATATATATATAACATATTTAAACTTCACAGAAACACACAGTCACTGGATGATGTCATCAGTGATGTCATTTGAGATGTCATCAGTGACGTCATCAGTGATGTCGCTGACCATGTCATGAATGATGTAATATGTGACGTCATCAGCAGTGCATTGCAAGGGCGCGAGTTATAGTTAGCTGAACTAACTATAACGGCCGAATTTCTCTGGTTTTGTACGAGTGAAATGTCCAACTAACTATAACGTCCCTGAAACCTGTGGTTTTTTCAGTGAATTTCTAAGGTTTTTAAATGCTAATTTCTAACTATAACGTCCCTGAAACCTATGGTTTTTTCAGTGAATATGTATATATATATATATATATATATATATATATATATATATGAAAAACACACAAGTTTGGCAGTGTACTCCGTAAAAACCTAGCACCTGACCCACTATCCCTAATTAGTATAATAGGATTTCTCCAATGATAGTGTGTGCACACCGTTAACACACCCACTGCCGCGGTGCAATCCAAAACAGGATTATAACAAACAAACTAAAGCGCAAGGGTGCACCACTTCGTAGCAAGAAACAGCAGACACATCACAAAGCACAGGTACCGTCTTTGTCCTCAGAGGAGATTGTTCGAGGTCGCCGTATTTCTTCAGCCATATCAAGGCTGTTTTGGGAGATTGCCCGTTTCAACTGTTGGCCCACTATATCACAGTGAGGCGCACTCCGGAAGGATTCATGTGGAGGGTACCATTCCTATGAATAAATCCTGCCTTTTTCTGATTAAGGAATAGTTATCTTGATCTGATTGACACACGGAGGATAAGAACTTTTGGGCAATCTCAGCGCAACATACACCCAGGGGGTGGAACTCGGATGCTGATTTATCTCCAGGAGTGTCCGCCTTTTTTGGCCCCAATGTCCTGAAGAAGTCCATTATTGGACGAAACGCGTCGGCTGTGGTTTTTTTACATATCAAGAATATTTCGAAAAATAAAAGAAGAAAATATATGGAAAATATTATGGACACAGACTTGATGCTTTGTGATGTGTCTGCTGTTTCTTGCTACGAAGTGGTGCACTCTTGCGCTTTAGTTTGTTTATATATATATATATATATATACACACACTGATGGAGCAGAGTTTCCTATATCTCAGTCTTTGGGCATAATCATTAAATAACCCCTGCCTATGGTCATATGGACCTTTGTTTGTTGACAAAGCGAAATAAGGAGCGATAATCTACGTAACAATTAATTATTAAAGACTTTAGTGCAATCAAAATAGAGAACTGGTGTGAATTTAAAGGTTTTATTTTTCAGAAAGAATTATCTTTAAGGCATTAGCATTAGAAATTAGCATAGCCTATAACTGATATTTCAATATGAGATAAAAAATACATTAGACAAGATAATAGTAATTATTGTTATAATGCAGCAAGCGTGTTACATAAAGGAAATTCTCTAATCTAAATTGATTTGGAACAATATGAGAAAAAGGCATCAGCTCAGATACCCAATAAAGAGTTCTGATGAGAGAATCAATGCGCAAGCATAAAGCCTTTGCATATCAGACTGGAAAATATTCACAGTCATAGATCAGCAGGCATAAAATAAAATGACCAAATAACATCTCATGTAGAGAAATCTAGAAACTCAGAGATGAGTCTCCAGACAGAAAATCGGGGAAGGAATCATGAATCTAGCTTAGGAACATGCACTAATATAAACACACAAATTCTATGTTGCAACATTGCTTTCTTCTGTCTTCTTCATCCGTCAATAGAATATCAGCAAACTCCTGGGAATAAGTAAACTCCCCATTTTCTCACAGGAGCGCAATAGGCTTTCAGACATTAAACCTTGAAAAGTTACATCAGTGATATTTTGTGGTCCAGACAGATCTTCCCATGAATCATCCTTCCGGTTGCTTCCCATCCTTCCTGTGAGAACTCACTATCAATTGTCTCATACAAAACAAGTGTCTATTAACTAGCTAACAGAAGGCTTCTGTAAAAATACAACATTTAAAAGAGAAAGAATACAAATAGCTGTTCAATGTGGAAAACAAGTCTTTCAATGTTAATGCATTATTTATCCGTTAACATGACATCAACAGTTAGGCTAACTGAAATCAGCACCTTTATTTATTTGCAGGCCTATAACATTTAAGTGTGATTACCTACTACAAGTTTTGCATTTCGCATATTATTACTTAAATATAAGCTCTGCATATTATTAATAAAAGCATTTTGTCAGCGAATGAAATTCACATCAGCAATACCAATTAGCTTCCAAGAGAGCCTCATTTGGTGGCCACAGATGAGGCAGATTACACAATTCTATCATCAGTTGCACAGATGCTTAAATGATGTTTGATCTCTTCTCATTTCCCATGCATCCCTAAAGAAGACTGCTGTTGCCTTAATAAGGCAGATGAAACGTCTGCCTGGAGAAATATTATTACATTTTGGTAACATCTATATTAGACATTTCAAAGTGGGAACCTTCTTTTAGTCTCAACCTGGGGCCTGTGTAATATGGCAATGTTTATAGCAGCGTTATTTGTATTGTGTTTTTTGTTATGATTACTAGCATGTTTATCTATGTCATTTATTCCTGAACTCCAGTGTTATTTGGGAGTCAGTTAATCTGTGCATTGCTGTGAGCAGTGCTGCATGTTGTAGGCATCTACAAATAAACCTTCTGGCTTCATCTACCTGATGTTTGGGAACTTCGCCTATTTTTGCCACATATTGGCACTTACATGCACATAGAACAGCAACATAGTTTAGCATTCATTCTGGTGATTGGGTGATAATATGAACTCGACATGGAATGTTCAAAGGGGAATCAAAATGTTCTTCAGCAGTAATTGTTTTCAAAGCCACTAAATCATCTGCTTTATTAAAAGACAAAGGTTGGTGGAATATCAGGAGCCTAGTTAACATCTCTCCTGAACAAGCAGTGATCACCCAATAAGCTTGTAAGTCTTAGGATAGTGACTCCATTAATGAATACATGTACGATGCGGGTTATAAAATGCCTAATGTTGAAAATGCACATTTAAATGGGAACGATGGCACTGTGGAATAAAGTGTAAATTCTGTTTGTAATCTGTACTCCATCAGCAATGTTATATCGTCAAATTAACTTTCTTCGCTGTCAGTTACCTTATTTTCTATCATTGATGAATTTGATTCTAGTTCATTTGATGATCTGTCTTTGGACTGTAATATTTTACGTTTATCGGTGGGATATAGTAAATCTGATACTAATAAGATGGAATGCTCTCGAAATAAACGAACAATTCTTTCTCCTGCAAAACTCAATTACTATATCAGGTTCTAGTTTCTTTTGTTGTCACTTTATTTTATTATTTTATTTAGTTTTAGCCTTTTCTTTTGTTAAAGGAAGAGGAGTATGTAGTATGGCAATGCTTATAGCAGTTACTTGTATTGTGGTTTATTGTTATGGTTATTAGAATGTTGATCTATTTCATTTATTCCAGAGTTCTGACTCTCCTGAGTTCTTTGTGTCAGGGACTAAATTCTTTTCTATTTCGGGTACAATATCTGTATGTAATATTTGTGAAAGTGTTATACATATTCTTCCAGTTCATTATATTTTCTTGTTTCTATTAAATGTTATATTATCAAATTGTCTCTAGTTGAGGATCTAGCATGGTTTAAATCACCTAAATAATTGTGGTGAAGCATGTATTAGCATTAACAATTAAAGTCTGCATGTTGCTCAGTCCTATGAAATGAAGTTTTCAATTCAATTAACTTTATTCGACCTTAACCATTAAGATCATAAAAGTGTGAAAGTCATACATACAGTCAATTAATATATCTCATTTTCATAGCATAATAATTAACCCTGGGCGAAGTACTACGCTACGCTCGCGTAGTTTGCGAAGTTTGCGCTACTTCGCACAACGCGAATTGCACGTAGCACAGTGCAAACACGCGTAGCGTAGCGTAGTGCAGCGGTCATTTTTTGCTTGTTCGCGGTCCTCAACGTCAAGTTGGCGACCGCGAGCAAGCAAAATGACATCCCGGCGAGACTTTTTCCTCGTTCGCGATCAGCAACATCAAGTTGCCGATCGCGAGCGTGGAAAATAAACCTCCCGGCGAGATTCTCAACGCGGGGAGGTCAGGTTTCTCATTGCGAGTGAGTCGCGTATGCTCGCGACCGCTCGCGATGAGAAACTACCAGTCCGCGTTGGAAAGCTGCCGCCGAGTAAAAATCTACTCGAGCGGCAGTAAAAGACAGCTTGCACTGTGCAAGTTGCCGTTTTCAATGATTGCACAGTGCGGACAAGCATCCGGCACTGTGCAATCATTGCGAACACGCACTACGCAGTTCGCGTAGTGCTACGCGAAGCTCGCGTAGTGCGAACTGCACTTCACGTAGCTTCGCGTAGCGCTACTTCGCGAACTACGCCCACCCTTAATAATAATCAATAATTACAGATAAAAACAAGGTAAAAAGAGTTGGATTAAAAATACAATATTAAAAGACAAGTAAATTCATTTAGGATACAAATGATACATACTAAATGGTGCCATCATCAGTTAAGGTGCAAGTTATGATTTAATCAATCTCCGATTTACTAAGATCAGACATAAATAGGATGCAAGGGAGAAACATATATAGGGATCAAGTAACATTTGAAGGGAAAACAGAGCAGGGCGACATTGGGCAAATTTATATTTCTGAAATATTGGGCGAATAAACTTTTGCGCTCAGTAATATAAAATTTACAGAAAAATATAAAGTGAAGATTGGACTGAGGGGAAGTACCGTCACAAGGGCATACTGGCAGTTCACTAATTGAGTACACTCCCGAGGGAAAGCCCAACATACAAGGGATGAGGTTTAATCTAAAACGTACTAATACATATCGGTGACGAATGTTGGTCACAGCAACCAAGTATGAATTTGGGCCCTCAGGAACTGAGGGCAGTCCCAAGTATAATCCTACCATTCTTTTATTAAAATTAGATGCATATCTCTTACTTTCTATGAAGATATGAAAGCAAGATTTAATTTCAACTTTAGGGACTTTCTGGGAATTAAGAGGATCATTATATAATGCTTCTAGGCCCAAACTTACTAATGTTTCTCTTACATATTTGAGCCAAGGGGCCTTGTGTGCCTGTTCACAATCAAGGCAATCCTTAATGATGTTTTGGGTTAGGCCCACCGTGTCCCTTTGCCAGATTGAAAGCCATAGCAAAACTGGCGCAAGTGATATGACATCTATTATATATGGTACATTCAATTCATGATGCATTGTATAGCTTGAACAACTATTAGGTAGAGATATTAGTTTTTTAAAGAAACAATCTACTAGCCGTTGTAGTTGATTAGCATTCGATGTCCCCCTAAATTCCAGCTCCATATGTTGCAGAAGAAATGGCTTTAGCAGAATAAATCTTTTTAATTGGCTCTAATGGCTTACTGCCCAATTTTTTTATAAAGGAGAACACGGCCACAGTGCACTTCTCTAGGGCGTTGCATCTGTTTGATATCATATTTGCCCATGTTCCCCTATTGTTAAAAAGTACACCCAAATATAAAAAGGATTTAGTAATCTCCACTTTCCATGCCGCAATATAGAATGAGGGTTTTTTTTGGTTGCTTACCCACGATCAAAATAAAGGTTTTCGACTCATTCACCTTTAGATGCAAGGAGGCCATATAAGATACATAGTTATTGATCAGCTTTTGAAGCGCTATGCCAGTCCTTGCAATCAAGACGGCGTCGTCAGCATAAAGTAAAATCGAAATCCGTTTATTATTTATCATGGGGACATCGGCTGTGGGTTGATCAATTGCTGCTTCAATGCCATTGGTATACAGGAAAAACAGGAAGGGGGCTAACACACACCCCTGCCTGACACCCCTGAGAATAGGGAATGATCTAGTGCATTCACCCTGGCTACCAAATCTAACACATGCAGTACATTGGGAATATAGTTGACGGATGAAGAATATTATATTATCATCAACCCCCATATCTTTCAAGATGATCCACAGTTTACTGTGTAAGACAGAGTCGAAAGCTGCCGAAAGGTCCATAAACCCCATATAAATGGTTCCTTCTTTAATTTGGGTGTATTTTGCTGCAATTAAATTCAGGTTTAGACACTGATCTAAAGTGCCCATCCCTTTCTTAAAACCATACTGCACCGGTATTAAAATATTTTTTTCAGTCGCCCATACTTCTAATCTGTTTAAAAGCAGACGACCCATTAGTTTTAGAGTTCCATCTAAAAGTGAAATGGGTCTATAGTTCTTAGGCTGAGACTTGTCCCTTTTTTATGAATTGGCACAATGATAGTCGTTTTCCATGATGCCGGGGGGCCCGCTATAGCGATTGCGTTAATCGCATTTGTTAAAAGCGGGACCCATAAATCTGGACTATCAAAAAAGAAATCGACTGGGGCCCCATCCGGGCCTGGGGCTTTAGAGCCACTGCACTGCATCAGACCACATTTCACTTCTGCCATGGAGAACACTATGGGGGTACATACATCCATATTTAAAGCAACTTCATTTAGCATTTCCTCGTTTGAGGGTGTGCCAAAAATACCTGAGTAATGGTCCACCCAATCACTTTCTCCCACGTGGACCTCTAAGGAGTGGCCTGCCTCTTGGTTCAAAAAGGGAGAGTTAACTACGGCCCAAAATTTCTTCGAATCTTTTAGCACTGCTGCACAGTGCAGATTGGCCCAGGCCTCCTCTTTTAATGATTTCAACCTGAGTCGTCTACATTACTTATAATGGGCATGGGCGGAAGCAACCAGTTCTTTATCTCTTGGTCTCCCTTTTAATACTTTATGTAGATTGCCGAGAGCTTTAGTACAGGCCGTATCAAACCAGCGCGGGCCATAGTTTGCGGTTTCTTATTACATGAACGTAAGTTACTTTCCACTGCCTTGAGCAGTGAAACAAAAGCCTCTACAATAATCAACGGGTCACTATTCAAATCAAGGCAGATTTTGAGTTCCTGCTGGGTGCAGCCAATTATATTAGGGACAAAAACATCCTTATCTATTTTTGCCCATTTAAGTACAGTACCATTTCTTCTAGCTATTGTTGGCAATTACATTCTTCTTTCTGACTGATGAAAAGGGTTATTCCAACGAATCTGGAAGGAGAGTGCAGCATGAGCGCTAAAGTGTAAACCTAGTACTTCTATCTGGTTAAATAAAGGCTTTAAAAAAAGTGCCGCCAACAAATAATCTAACGTAGAGACATATATGGTATCCCCAAAAGTGTTTTCCAGGGTATCAAAAGAATCTTCAATAGGGTTAAGAATGACCAAATTTCGCACAATCAGGAGCCTATTTAATTCTTCCCCATAGGGTGTATGCAAAAAATGTATTGGTACTTCGCCTTCGTCATCTATCAGTCCACAAACAGGTTTTGAAATCTTTGGGCAAGTATATAAATTAAAAACGCCCATCCAGACTATGTTCAAGGGATGTTGATGAGTGATTATAGTCCTGTTGATAGCACCTTCTAATGATTCGATTACCTCTGCCATATTACCCTCAAAATTATTGTTATAAAAATTCATTATCATAATATCCTCTTCCCCGGTACCACTGCACACTATGATGTGAAAATAAATGGACTGTACATCAGTCTGGTAAATTTTTACACATAATGTGTTTCTAAGTAGAGTCAATAAACCCCCCTTCGCTCGGCCTGACCATGATGGGATAGCTGGGGTTTGAATTGAGTGGTATCCATTGATATGAACATCCACCACTTCCCAAGTTTCTTGCAAACATACTGAATTGTAACGGTCAATAATTTTAAGCCAATCGTCGTTATTTAGTTTCGATCAAAGCCCTGCTACATTCCAGCTAAGAATTTTGACCATTCCTTCCCTCAGGTCCGGGGGGTGATTAAGTGATAGAGGAATTCTCTCCTTCTGTTCGCGTCTTTGTAGTGAGTGCTGGGTTTCCCTATACTCCTACTGTCAATCGCAAGATTCAAGCCCCTCCAGAGCCGCAAATCTATTAGCCAGCGGGATTGCAGGTATCTGATTCCATCTTTCCTGGAAGACCAGGGGGCCCGATATGGCTGAATATCTAATGTAGTAACCATTCTACTCTCTGTATGCTTTAACCCCTGTGGTTTATAAAAGAACCCCAATGGGACAGCATAAATCTGCGAGGACAAGGTGGGGGCAGTCAGCAGCCTTTCCAGAAGGTATTTCACAAAGTATTGTTTATTAAAATGAATAACTATACAGTCCCCCCCACTTGTTTTCGGGGAATAACCCAGCCATTGCACTCTTCTGGCCATAATAATATGATTTGCAATGAAGGGGAGGTCATAAGGGTCAGTAAACTTAGATAGCCAATGTAATGACTTATTCATCAATTGCTGAGTTGTTTCTAGCTGCGCCTGATGTAATTTTGGAGTGTTTGCTAATATAATTACAAATGGAGATGCGGCTGGGGGGGAGGTTTAAGGTTAAGTTAGAATCAATCTTTTGTGGGTAAACTCCCCGCCCATCCTCTATTATGTCCTGGCCCACCCTAGATTCTCTAAGTGTTTCTATTCCTCTAGATATATGTGTAGGCTGACATTGGCTACTAGAGGACCCTGCATATTTGTTTACCGTTTGTTTTTGCTGCCCGTCACCTGCGCTATCGCCCCCATTTGCTTCTAAATAAATTGCGCTGCTCTCTACCCCTCTGTTGTCCTGTGGATACTGCTGAGGGAGTGTGATTATGGCGCTACCTCTGTGTGATGTATTACCAGGAGGATGGGTTTTTCATTTACATGTACAAGGTAATGTACTACCCCTCTGATTGCTGATCAAGGTTAGACTAGCCTCGATCTGTTCCAGCCTCTCTATCAGTGGTTGCAAGAGGCGTGAGACAGTTCGCTCCAAATCCAGATTAGTTACCATAGGACCAGATATAGAGTTTGCAGTAAGTTCTCCTCCTACCCCTCCCCCTGTAACCATTTTTACAGTCTTTAGTGGTCTTGGGTGTCTACCACCCCTCTTTTTTTTAGTCGGAGGCTCCTCAGAAGAATCTTGGGTAGCACAGTCACTAAGTAATGGTTGGGGGTCCGTCCTTATGATTACATTCAGCGCATTTGAGCTAGCGGGTACTTCAGGCACGTCATGGGAGGAGTCACCAATAGGTCCAGATGTTTGTAAGGACTGTAAAATCTGAGCGCTCACCTCTCCTCCTCATAACCTTCCTTCTGCCCTCTCAATCTCCTTCGTTAGAACATCTGCCGCTCTCAGCAGGAAAGAGTCCAGGGTGTTGACTGCCTCGAGTCCCTGGTCACAGGTTTTAGACTTCCGCTTCCCCATGACACCAAATATCACCAAATAACCTCCTGGTTAAATTTTCGGAGCTACCCTTTAGAGAGAGGGCCCAGCCCAGCCTCTTCCGGGCTCCGACGCACCCGCCCTTGGCCCGGGCTTTGCCCGGGCACGGCCCAGGCACGTCCCCGCGCGCGTCCCATGCCGCAAGCCGGCATCCTCCTTTTGTGGCGCGTCCGCACGCTGAGGTTCACGGGAGTTGTGGTCCTCCTGGACCTAGTGCAGAGAAACCCTGGGCAAACAGCAGGAGCCCAACAGCAATGACCCGCTACAAGGCACCGCGGGCCGGCGTCCTCCTTTTGTGGTGTGTCCGTGCACTGAGGTTCACGGAAGTTGTGGTCCTCCTGTACCGAGTGCAGAGAAACCCTGGGCGAACAGCAGGAGCCCAACATCAATGAGCGGCTCCAAGGCGCCGTGGGCCGGCATCCTCCTTTTGTGGCGCGTCCGCGCGCTGAGGTTCACGGTAGTTGTGGTCCTCCTGGACCGAGTGCAGAGAAACCCTGGGCAAACAGCAGGAGCCCAACAGCAATGAGCGGCTACAAGGCACCGCGGGCCGGCGTCCTCCTTTTGTGGTGCGTCCGCGCGCTGAGGTTCACGGGAGTTGTGGTCCTCCTGGACCGAGTGCAGAGAAACCCTGGGCGAACAGCAGGAGCCCAACAGCAATTAGCGGCTACAAGGCGCCGTGGGCCGGCGTCCTCCATTTGTGGCACGTCCGTGCGCTGAGGTTCACAGGAGTTGTGGTCCTCCTGGACCGAGTGCAGAGAAACCCTGGGCCAACAGCAGGAGCCCAACAGCAATGAAACGAAGTAATAATCAATGGTGAGTGAGAGGTTGTTGTATTTTGTTGATGAGCCACAGCCCTGGCACTCATTCCAGAATGTAAAAAATAAATTTTCTTCTATCCCAATGTACACACACACCTATGTTATTTACAACTCTTACACAAATGCCAATGAAACCCAACAAAACACAACCTTTTTCCCAAAGGATCCTGATTCCTATCAGCACCCAGAATTCACCCTTACCCTTTCAATCTCTTTCACCCATGCTCATCAGCACTCTGATGGTGTTGCTTTGGGAATTGAAGATATGATTACATGCAGCACTCTTGACCTCCACTTTATCAAAAATATGTTTACTCAGACATCTGCTTTGGCTTCTGATTAAATTATACCTATACTATCACACACTAGTCATGTCCTAACAACACATGCAGTGATGTTTCCATTATTCCCAAGGCTAGCTTCCAACTCAGTTCGCTGTCTACAATTGTTGGACTTGGCCCTCTCTGCAGGGTCAGCCCCAAACATTTTGCCTTCACCTCTCCTGTTTTCCGAACCTTTTTTTTAGGGGGGGGGGGAGGTTTAGGACTCTGTGCAGTTTACAACTGCCACCCATAAGCTAAAGTGCTTGTGCTTCCTCATTTAAACATGGTAGAATTGGCTTACACCCTATTTAATTTACTTGTAAGTCCCTAGGCCCTGCAAATTAAATTCTGCTAGTCGGCCTGCAGCACTCATTGAGCCACCCACTTCAGTAGACTTTTAAACATGTTTCAGGCCTGGCACTGCAGCTTGTGTGCGCAGATGTAACTTGCCGTTTTGACCTGGCAAAAAAATCCTTGCCAGTTCTAACCCTTAATTTTTAATACATATATGTTTCCCCTAGGATAGGCCCTAAGCAGCCCATATGGCAGGGTGCAGTGTATTTAGAAAGTTAGAAATGTACTTTTAACTTTTACATGTCCTGGTAGTGAAAAACTCTTAAATTCATTTTTCACTACAACAAGGCCTGCCTCTCACATAGGATAACATTTTGTTGCCTTATTACATTTAAATAAGGGATAACTTTCAATTGGGAGCAGGCAGGAAAGTTGAGTTTGGTCTCTAAAGGATTGAAATTTGAAACCCTCTTTAATGGTAAAGTTGGATTTATGTCACAATTCTGAAAATGACACTTTTAGAAAGTTGGAATTTTCTTGTCCTAATCATTTTGTGCCTGCAGCTTGAATCCTGAGTCACATCACTAGGTGTAGCTGGCAGTTGGTCTTTGTGTATTACTCCCACACAGAGAGACAAAGAGGGTAGTAGGAGTTGGCAGGATGGGCCATCTTTGTCAGGATGAGGGGAGGAGCTGTTACCTACCACCCTTGCACATCACAAAGACTCTGTCTCAGCACAATCACAAAGGGTTTCACAAAAGTCTATTGTACCCCCACTCCAGCTAGGGCCAGAGTAGGGAGGCAGGAGATTCCAGCTACCTCTGTAGCGGGGGGACTCTAGAAGCTTCTAGCACTTCAAAGTTGGCACCAAGTATAAATATTCGACCCTCAGACCCAACTCTTCAGTACACTTTTAGACCTGTGGAAGACTCAGAAGGACTGCTGTGCTACTCTGCTGAAAGAAGGACTGCTACTCTGCTGCCCTGCTACTCTGCTTCCCTGCTGTCTGAGTGAGAAGGACTGCACTTGCATCTTGAACCCAGGACCACTAGAGTGACTCCAAGGGTTAGTTTCTGGCCACCTGATCAGAGCCCCAGGGACAGAAAAGGCCCCAGCTACCTTGAACCCTGCACCTAGTCTCTGCCTGCTGTGAGTCCTGCCCTCCATGTGGTGCCACCCCAGTCCTGGATCCTTGGAATTGGGCCTGAAGGTGTTCTGCCTAGCTGTGTTCCCCGCAGACCTGATGTACAGCGCATCTCAATGTAGGACCTCTCATCGCAGCCTCCTGACCCATCAGAACTGCCTAAGCGTGATACATCCTCTACGCAGGAACTCGCATTGCAGCCCCACAGCTCCTCGGATCCACCCCTGTGCCCCGCATCTTCGATGCAGTGCCTCGCAATGCTCCGCAAGCAGGATTTAAGGCAATTTGTTCAGCTGGCCTAATTTGGTCCTTGTATCTTGCCTACGCTCTATCACGGTCGGCCTGAACTTGTGACTTTGTCCCGGTCCGGCGTGATCAGATAACCACAGTTGGCACTTAGTGCTTTTAAGCACTGTTTTTATTTAATCCTTTCAAATTACATATTTCCTGCATATCTATGAATTGGATTTTTGCTATTTTGGTGTCAAATAATTTATTACACATTTACTCAATTTTTCTCAACCGGTGTGGGATTTTCCTTCTATTGTGTTTTCACTTTATTACTGTTTAAGTGCTGCATAAATACTTTGCACATTGCCTCTAAGTTTAGCCTGACAGCCATTATGCCAGGCTACCTGACAGGAATTGTTATTGCTGCTTGAGTAGGGTTCCCCCCCCACACAAGTAACCCAAATTCCTACAACTACACTGCTTGCCACCTTTAAATTATGAATGGGTGTACCTCGTGTAATTTGCTGTAGTGTAATTACGTGAAATTACAGCAACTTTCTGCACAATTATGTGGAATTATATGAGGAGAGTAACTCAGCATTTGGTGCTAATTTTTGTGTGTAAAATATACTCACGTAAAAATGGATCTGAGGATGTACTTTTGCTCAGAACACATCGCTAAATGCAACAAAACAAGAACAGCAGCTGCTCGGATTCGCTACCTTTGTTGGCCGTGTGCTCCTGAAGTAGGCTTTTTGTGTCAAATTACTCATAAATAAGCAAATGGGAATAATCACCTAATTTTCAGTAATTTCATGTCAAAAGAGTAAACCGAAATTACTCCAATTACTCGAACATAATTACAATTTCACCCAGGCCAACTTCTAAAACTACCGCAATTCAGGAGACCACCTTCCACCTGATCTACCTCACACTGAACTGCACCTAAACTTCATCCCAGTATTTCCTGAAATCATGTCTGCAGCTGCCATCAAAAACACAAATATCACCTGAGTCGATCATTACAATTTCCTGGGAGACTTTGATCTTTGATCTGTCTGGAGACCCTTCCTATATAGTCTGGTCCCACCATCATGTTATCTCTTTTTATGTCTCACACCAACATAGATAGCTCACACCAACTTAAATCTTTTCACTCTCTTTAAAAATTGTACATATTAATACTGTCTATGAAAGTTTCATAGTCTTCGCTCTACCTCCATACCAGACTACGACATTTTCCGCTTTAAATTCAACCCAACTCTCCAGACCCTAATAAACCTTTAGGCCTATATCACACAAAAATTCAAAACGAACCATTTGACTCATGATATATATACTAAGAGGTCAACTCAAACAAAAGTTTAATGCCTATAGTAGAGAGAAAATTGCAATGGTCATGTTTAGTTTTTCAAAAATAAATACTATATCGCAGCTATTACTGGTGCATTTTTAGCATGGAGTAAAATGTATTCTATGTATTACTAGGCTATTGCTGGCCTTACTGTTTTGTAGTTTGTGCCAACACAGACAGGTACAACTGATTCCTAAACGTTTGTGTCCCAATTTGAATTGAGAGGACTATTTTAGCGGTGTAATTTCATCCAAAGTGCTCAATTGTATAGAGAGACCATTTTTAAATGCCTTGTCACGGGTATTGTTATTGTGGCTTGCTCAGCATTTATTTCGATTTTCAGTGACAGTGCCACACAGTTGTTTCTGAAAAGAAAGGAAATGTTTTTGATGCGCAAGGTGATTTCTGTATTTATTTATTTTTTGTCACTGCCATGGTTTATGGTGCGGTTGCGAACAGGCAAAAATATGTGTCGCAAGGCTGAACTTTCTGATGAAGTGTAACGAGCAGCCTAGTGGTGGATGAACCGCTGGCTAAAGGTTTCCCAGTGTGGAACCAGCTGAGCGCAGTCATCCGAAACCGAACAGCCGTCCACCTTTAAATGAGGCGGTGAGAACCTCGGGGTTGCGGGAGGGGGATACCAGCTGATTTACAGAGCATGTTCCAGGTCCATCAATCTTTAATTGGCTTTCGCGCTATTATATACAAATAGAGAACTTGCAAGGTTCAGGTTGGTCTTGTTTTTTGTCAATAAATTGTACTGCTTATTTCAGGCATGGAAATGCCCTGTTTTTACCCGACAGTGATGCTGGTTAGCCCCAGGTTAAATACTGTTTGGTACGAGATGTGGGTGTCTAAGCCATTTCGTCATTGAGTATTATGTACTAGTACAGTCACATTGATCGGATTCCGGTAGGTGTCGGTCTCCTCTTTGTATTATATGTCCCCCTCTTCCCCTTTAAGCCCCCCCACGCACTCCCCCACTCCCCTCACCCCTCCCCTCCTCCCCTCCTCGTAGTAACAGTGACTTGAACTTTCGTGACAGGATTTATTTCCTGTAATTGGACTGCAGGGTTAAATAGCAGTGTTTTTGTTTATACGTTTTTTGTTTTTTTAAATAAACATTTAAAAAACAGATAGAAAGGGGTGAAGTTTCTGTGCTTGATTTCTGTATACTGTGTTGATGTTTCTTCATTGTTATCCCACAATTACACACTAATTTGTATTTGTGTATTGACTATTAAAATAATTATAATTAAAACAGCTATGTTTGAAAGTCAACAAGCAACAATCGTGCTTGATAATGGAACAGACGTTTTAGAAATGATTGAAATTGGTTGTTCTTTTTCAGCAATTAGTAATTCGGTTTCCAATTGGGATAGTATACTGTAAAACGAGACTAGTAAGATTATATATGTTGCAAAATTACCAGAAACATACTGTCTAATGCTTTATTTTATTAAGTGCCTTGTGTACTTATTTTATTGATCCAAATTGCCATTGTCTTTACAAAAGTACATTGTATATTATTTAACGGGATTTTGTAGAGCAGGTATGCTCTCATGTAATACAAGCCATGCTGGCTATGAAGAGATTAGCCTGCGAACATTCAATCTGAAAATGAATGTTTTAGGTGGAAGATTTTGAGCAGTCTATTGTTTGTGTAAATATCTGCTTATGTATTATTTCCTTTTTGTCTAACACTGCGTAAAAGACTAAACTTGGAATATTATTTTATATACTGTTGCATTCCTTTGCGAATCAGTTCAACATCTGAAATGGAAATTAAATAGGAATGCTCGAGTTACATTTATATATGATTAGTACATAAAAAGCATTCTACCCACTTTGCACTTTTTCTAAAAGGGACCTGAATGTTTTGGGACTGATTCACAAAGGCATGTCAGAGTACATAGAAGGGTACTCCTTTAGTACTAATTTGTGTACCCATAAATGCTTTTTTTAATAGACCCCTAGGTATTTTCTTTTGGAAAAGTAATGCAGACATAAGGTTTAAGAAACTGGGTTATTGGTTAAGGGGTGCGTAAGCCTTACTCAAGAAACAACCACAATCCTTATCAGGGTGAACTCCAGAAGTCACTAAATTAACCAATGCTTAACCCTCTGGTAGCTTTGCACAAAAGCAGTCAGGCTTAACTTAGAGGCAATGAGTAAAGTATGTATGCAGCACTTAAACAGCAATAAAGTAAAAACATAACACAAGAAAAATCCCACACTAATTTAAAACAATAGAGCACATTTTGATAAATTATTTGATGCCAAAACTACAAAAATGTAACGAGTAGAACTGGAGTTATGAACTTTAAAATTTCAAAGTGAAAAATAGCGCCTAAAAGATCAAAGCACCAATCAAGGTCATCTAGTCGTGCAAGACTGGGGCAATGTCGAAAGATATGGTCGACCGCGAAGGAGTGCGGTTAGATGCACAAAGTGGTTTGGGCACCTTCTCAGCTTATCTTCGGAATTAGAAGACATTTTGGAGAAAAACGTCTGAGAAGGTAAGGTTCAGCAGGGCAAAGCAGTTGGTGGTGTCTGAAGAGGGGGTGTTGTCATTGGGGAGCCACTGGATAAAGCTGCGGTGAAGATTGCTACATTTGGACTTAGTCTCTTTTATGGAATTCAAAATTGTCCAGTGGGACAAAACTGCAGGCTGTAGCCGACGAGGGCTCCACAAAGTTGGATACTCCTTCTGCAAGGAGCCACTGAACATCATTTACTGCTGTGGGTAAGAATGTAGCAGGAGCTACTGTGAAGTCAGGCCGTCCGGCAATACACCTTGACCGGTCTGCAAGAAGGTAGGTTCCGGTCTCCTCTTGGTTCACAGGGCACATTTTGGCAAGTCCCACATTTTGGATTTGGGCTATCTGGGCACCTTTAGCACTACATTCAAGGGTCCAGGACCAGAGGGGCACCACGTGGAGGGTCAGGACTCGCTCAGGCTGGGTCCAGGTGCGGGTTCAAGATGGATGGAGATTTTTCTGTCCCTGATGCTCTGATCAGAATGCCAGCCAAATAGCCCTTGGAGTCACTCTGGAAGTCAGTCATGGGTTCAAGCAGGAATGCAGGTCTCAAGCATCCAGGCAGTCCTTTGAGGGTACAAGGCAGGCTTCAGGCAGCAGGAAGTTCTCTTGGTGCAGCAGGGTAGTCCACTGAAATACACAGCAGGCCAAAGGCAGCAGGGCAGTCCTCTTAGAGTCATTCCACAGGCCCAGAAGTGAACTGAAGAGTGGGTCTGCGGGTACTAATTTTATACCCTGTGCCAGATTTGAAGTGGAAGAAACTTCTGGAGTTTTCCCCCCACAGAAGTGTCTGGAATTTCTTACCTCCCTACCGGGTCCCAGTCTGTCTGAAGTCTCAATATGCTAGTGTGAAGTTCTTTCTGTATGAGCTGAGAGAGGGACATTGATGTGCAAGTGGGGCTGTGCACAGCTCCACCCCATCCTGATTGGATGGCCCATCCTGCCAACACCCAGTCCCTCTATTGGGTGGCTGTCATGGAGTAACACACTAGCCAACAGCCAACTAGGCCTAGTCATGTGACCCAAGAAACAGGCTGCAGGCACCAAATGGTTATGACAAGAAAATACCATATTTCTGAATGTGGCATTTTCAGAATTTTGACTTAAAATCCGACTTTACCATTAAAGAGGATTTTAAATTACAATTTCTTAGACACCAAATATGATATATCACCCTGCTCTCAAACAAAAGTTATCACTTATTAAATGTAATAAGGTAACTTAATGTTATCATATGAGACAGGTAGGCCTCACAGTAGTGAATAACGAATTTGTGAGTTTTTCAGTACCAGAACATGTAAAACCTAAAGGTAATGTCCAACCTTTTAAATACAATGCACCCTGCACTATGAGCTGTTTAGGGCCTGACTTAGAGGTGGCTTATATGTATTAAAATGGTAGTTTTAGGCCTGGCAAGGGTTTATTTTGCCAAGTCAAATTACCAGCTTAAAACCGCTTACAAGCTGTAATGGGAGGTTTGGTGCATATATTAAGAGCTAATTAAGCGAGTGGCACAATAGTGCTGCTGGCTCGCTAGTAGCATTACATTTACCAGCCCTGGGTATATGGTATACCACTTTACTGAGGACTTATAAGTAAGTTATATATGGCAATCAAGTGTAAGTCAATTTTAGCATGTTTTGGGGAGTTAGCACAAGCACTTTAGCACTGGTTAGCAGTGGTAAAGTCCACAGAGTCCTAAAAGCCAACAAAATCAGCTTCAGAAAGCAGGAGGGGAGCATGCAAAATGTTTGAGGGTGTTCTGCAGAGAGGACCAAATCCAACATAAGGGAATATAAATTCAGTACACAAGTGTGTTTGGAAGGTTTTTCTGATTAGAACATGTGTTTATGACTTCAAGAGTGTTGTGCTTGCAAAAAGTGCATGGATGAGCCTTGGAATGCATTGGATAGTAGGCTGTGCCTTGTATTCAGGATATGGTGAATACGCTCAATTGTCCAGATGCTGTATCTATTATGTCCATATCTGTGAATCTAGAATTTGTTGAAGTCACTAATGATGGGATCATTGACTCATTAAAAAATGAAATCCCGTAGAGCTTTCAGAATGACACAAAAATGCAAAATATACTCCTTCAAGAATCATGTCTGTAAATGTTTCCACATACATATTCATTGTGAAAATCTTATTGAATTTCACTTGTAAGTGGTTCCACAAGTCCAGCCCTAGATTTTTTAGAGTGGAACACTTGCATGAGCATTTGATTTCTGGCATGGATGGTTTTTTTTTTTTGTGCTCGATGTGGTGTTTCCATGTGATTTAGTGTAGAGGTGGGCGGAACTCGCAGAGTTTCACTCTGCAGAATTCCACAGAGTTACATGAAAACTCCATGAGATTCCACAGAGTTCCGCGAACAGATGGAAATTGGCATGTTGCTCTGCTTGCGCTGATTATTTAGCACCGGGAGCTTGTTCCATGTTGCAAAATCAGCACAAGCAGCACCACACGGCATGCCAGAGGATGCTGCTTCTCGAGTTGGTTTTGCTGCCGCTCAAGTAGATTTTCTACTCGAGTGGCAGCCTTCTAACCACGAATGGTCACGACCGCCCCGTTGGAAAAAATCTAGCCGGGTGCCCTCCTAGTACCCGAAAATCATGCTAGGGGTTGCCAATCCTTGCTCTCACTCGCCAACTTACTGTTAGTGTGCTGCACATGAGAAAAAACATTACAATGCAGCGGTTGGTGGAATTTGACCGGAAATCCATGTTACATGCGTAACACAGAGTTGCCAAAACTCCACCACACCTAATTTAGTGGAAGTTTGAGAATAATTCATGAAAACATATGTGGTCCACATAGGTCAGTGAGCCTATATTGAACTCAGGGGTTGATGTACCTGCTGCAGTGACTGAATGCTACAAAATCATGTGTTAGTTCCATATGATATCCAACAATGAGAACGAGCTTGCTACCATGCCAATCAACTGTCATTCATGTCTTTAACTGATGTCTAGGAAAAACCATTAGGTTTTTAAAAGAACCCTCACTCACAAACCTAGTTGGTGGCATGCTTCGTCATTGGGTTTCCAGCGAAGATGCATAGTGCATCTTAGGTGTGCTGCGACGCCTGATTACAGCGGAGCTGGTTTCTTTTTGCGACGTGCTGAATTTGTTAGGGAATTTTAAAATTACCTCTAGGATATCCACCTTTAGGGAAAAAATGTTCATTATGGGTTCCTTGGGTAGGGTTATGAGTCAGAGAGTGTGTATGCTGTATGGATGGTGAGATGTTCATTCCATCTGTGAGTGAACAAGGTGTCTTATTTCAATTCAGAACTTCACCGTCATGGTGCACAAATGTTTATTAAAGTTTTCCTTTTCAATATGTGTGTGCCTGACTCACAGACCTGTAACTCAGAAAGAGTCTCTTTGATGACCAATTTAACACATAGCAGCAAGCTATATTGCTGTATTACATGGGTACTCACAAACTTTCTGTCGGGGGCCAAAATTACAGTGTGGTTTGTGGCCAAGGGCCGCACTGGTAGGGGTGGGGTCAGTGGGGGGCGGGGTCAGTGGGGAGCGGGGCTAGAGTAAAAAAAAAATCAAACCCGTTTCAAAACATCAGACAATGCGACAATGCTGTATTTCAAAAGCAGATGTAACTACAAAGAGCACATTTTGATAATACATTTTTATTAGCCGACAATAGCAATCTTAAGAGGCATTGCATAGCTTCATACACTCTTTGACCCCAATTCCATCACAGTCTCAGTCAGTCAGTCTCTTTCAGTCAGTCAATCTCTCTCTCTCTCTCAGTCAGTCAGTCTTTCTCTCTGTCAGTCAGTCTCTCTCTGTCAGTCAGTTTCTCTCTCTCTGTCAGCCAGTCTCTGTCAGTCAGTCTCTCTCTTGGTCAGTCAGGCAATCTCTCTCTCAGTTAGTCTCTGTCAGTCAGTCTCTCTCTCTTAGTCATTCAGTCAGTAAGTCTCTTTCAGTCAGTCTCTCTGTTAGTCTCTCTCTCTGTCAGTCAGTCAGTCTCTCTCTCTGTCAGTCAGTCTCTCTCTCTCTGTCAGTCAGTCAGTCTCTCTCTCATTCAGTCAGTCTCTCTCTGTCAGTCAGTCTCTCTCAGTCGGTCAGTCTCTCTCTCAGTCAGTCAGTCAGTCTCTCTCTCAGTCAGTCAGTCTCCCCAGTCAGTCAGTCTCTCGCTCTCAGTCAGTCAGTCTCTCTCAGTCAGTCTCTCTCTCAGTCAGCATCTCTATCAGTCAGTCTCTCTCTCTGTCAGTCAGTCAGTCAATCTTTCTCTCTGTCAGTCTCTCTCTCAGTCAGTCAGTCTCTCTCTCTCTGTCAGTCTCTCTCTCTCTGTCAGTCAGTCTCTCTCTCTCTGTGTCAGTCTCTCTCTCTCAGTCAGTCAGTCTCTCTCTCTCTGTCAGTCTCTCTCTCAGTCAGTTTCTCTCTCTCTCTCTGTCAGTCTCTCTCTCTCTCTCTCTCAGTCAGTCTCTCTCTCTTAGTCAGTCTTAGTCAGTCAGTCAGTCAGTCTCTCTCTCTCTCTCAGTCGGTCAGTCAGTCTCTCTCAGTCAGTCAGTCTCTCTCAGTCAGTCTCTCTCTCTGTCAGTCAGTCTCTCTCTCTCTCAGTCAGTCAGTCTCTCTCTCTCAGTCAGTCTCTCCCTGTCAGTCAGTCTCTCTCAGTCAGTCAGTCTCTCTCTCAGTCAGTCAGTCTCTCTCAGTCAGTCCCAGTCAGTCAGTCTCTCTCTCTCAGTCAGTCAGTCTCTCTCTCAGTCAGTATCTCTCTCAGTCAGTCTCTCTCTCTGTCAGTCAGTCAGTCTTTCTCTCTGTCAGTCTCTCTCTCAGTCAGTCAGCCTCTCTCTCTGTCAGTCTCTCTCTCTCTGTCAGTCAGTCTCTCTCTCTGTCAGTCACTCTCTCTCTCTGTCAGTCAGTCTCTCCCTGTCAGTCTCTCTCAGCCAGTCTCTCTCAGCCAGTCAGTCAGTCTCTCTCTCTCTCAGTCAGTCAGTCTCTCTTAGTCAGTTCCAGTCAGTCAGTCTCTCTCTCTCAGTCAGTCAGTCAGTCTCTCTCTCAGTCAGTATCTCTCTTAGTCAGTCTCTGTCTCTGTCAGTCAGTCAGTCTTTCTCTCTGTCAGTCTCTCTCTCAGTCAGTCAGTCTCTCTCTCTGTCAGTCTCTCTCTCTCTCTCTCTCTGTCAGTCTCTCTCTCAGTCAGTCTCTCTCTCAGTCAGTCTCTCTCTCTGTCAGTCAGTCTCTCTCTCTGTCAGTCAGTCAGTCTCTCTCTCCCTCAGTCAGTCAGTCTCTCTCTCTCTCTCAGTTAGTCAGTCTGTCTCTCAGTCAGTCAGTCTCTCTCTCAGTCAGTCTCTCTCTCAGTTAGTCAGTCTCTCTCTCAGTCAGTCTTTCTCTCTCTCAGTCAGTCTCTCTCTCTCTCAGTCAGTTTCTCTCCCAGTCAATCAGTCTCTCAGTCAGTCAGACTCTCAGTCAGTCAGTCTCTCTCTCTACTCTCTTTCCACTCTCTCTCTCCACTGTCTCTCTCTCTCTCTCCACTCTCTCTCTCCGCTCTCTCTCCCCACTCTCTCTCTGCTCTCTCTCTCTTTGGGGGGCCATGGGCACATTACCTGCAATGTCCGCGGGCCGCGAAGGAAGGGCCCGCGGGCTGTACTATGAGTACCACAGCTGTATTAGAACCCCCTTGCCTATGTTGAAAATGTCATATAAAACAGTTGATCCTGCCTACTGTGTAGTAGAGTCCCTTTTTACTGATGTAGGTGAATCCTTTGCAAGGAGATAATGTGGACCTGGGTGTAATGCAGGCTTCTGCAGTCCCTGCTGAACGGGGGGGTTTCAATCCTTTAGGGGTCCCTCAAACCTTCAGGGGGCCCCCATTGAAATCAAGACCAATGAATATCTGTGAGATATTATATACTCAGGGTTCCCTCATTGCATTCTATGGGGTGGAGAGGGCATTTTTTTGTGTTATGCCACTGATGTGGACATTGAATACAAAAAGAAGAACCTGGCTCCGTTTGATGTTATGCTCTTATTATTTTTGAGCCACAAACAGACCACTATCTTTTCTGTTTGAATGGAATTTTTATTAAACCATTCCTTTCTTTGCAATTGCTTATATTTACCAAAATAATTTTAGTTGCATGAGAAGTGAAGAGACACACATTTTTCAAATTAACATACAAAACATGAAAAATACTTATGACAATTCACAATAGACAGTGCATGAAATACTTATATACAAACACATTTATATACAAAAACGTTGGACTTTTGCATCATCAAATCAGAAACTAGAATACTCTTATCGCTATCTTGTTTTTGGGGCCAAACATGTGCCTAACACGGGAATATAGTATTCTTATCAGTAGACTTTCTGTGTAAAGTGGTTGTCAATATTTTCTCATTGGGGGACACCTCCACGTCAAGGAACGTCAGGCTCGTCCTGCTGGTGTTCATGCTGAATTTAATGTACCGCCATCTCTGGAGCGAATGGACAACCCATGGCAGTACCCTTCACCTGGATGAAGAATTAATCTTCAAACTTAATAGAGGCATTTTTGGAGGAAAGACCACGTCCCCATCAGGTACCAACAGCATTCATTCTACAACTTGCGGAGGTGGCTTTAAGGAAGAACTATTTTAAGTTCAAAGATTCATTCTTCATCCAGGTGAAGGCTACTGCCATGGGTTGTCCCTTCGCTCCAGAGATGGCGGTCCTCTTTATGGCGAAATATGAAGATAGATTCATCTTCAACAACAACCCATTTAGAGAAAAAATCGCGCAATGGTTGCACTACATAGATGATATTTGGTGTCTATGGAGTGGGTCCAAGGAAGAGTTAGAAAGCTTTTATGGTTGGCTTAACATGCGCCATGAGGACATTAAATTCAGCTTGAACACCAGCAGGACGAGCCTGACGTTCCTTGACGTGGAGGTGTCCCCCAATGAGAAAAGATTGACAACCACTTTACACAGAAAGTCTACTGATAAGAATACTATTCGACATCACAGAAGTGCTCACCCAAGGAGCCTGAAAGAAAACTTGCCGTATGGGCAACTGTTGCGGATACAGAGAAACTGCTCAAGAAAATCTGATTATGAACAGCATGCAGAAATCTTCAAGGAACAGATGATCTTGCGAGGATATCCTAAGAAACTACTCAAGCATGCAATAAAAAGAGCGTGGTACACGCCTAGAGATGATTTGCTACAAAAGAAAATCAAACCACCATTGGAAAGATTGGTTTGTGTTACAACTTTCAGTCCAGATACCAACAAATTCAGACAAATTGTGTTAAAAAATTGGCACCTGTTGGAAAACCTGGAGTGTCCATTCCCGAAACCACTCTTTGCCATGAAGAAAAACAGGAGCATTGGCCAGCAGATTGTGAGAGCTGACATTTTTCCATCGCTAAGCAAACAAAATCTAAGGACACAATGGCAATTAAATCCAGTTGAGGGGCATCACAAATGCAGAGCTTGTGCTTCATGTGACTCAACAATAGAGGGGATTGAGTTCCCACACAAAGACATTAAATGGCGTCATTCTGAATTCACGAATTGCAAATCCAAGAATATTATCTATGCAGTACTTTGCCCCTGTGAGAAATTATATATTGGCAAGACAAATCAGCAGATCAACCAGCACATCACGCAACATCGTTCCAGGATCAAAAAGAAGGTGGTTACTGCACCAACGGTACAACACTTCATGGATAACTTGCACAGTGAAAGAGACTTGGCTTCAGTAATATGTCCCACATTTGTTTGTAGGGATGGAATGAATACAGAAATAGACGCCTGCCTCTGAGCAACCCGGGAACGTTTGAAAGGTACTTTTTAACCTTGTCCCGTCGAGTTGCCCAATGTCCATGTAATTAAAATTACTAAAATAGACACAATCATTTTAATGTTTTGTAGAAATTCCCCCCGGAATAAATTACGAAGCGCACTGCAGTAATTTCCGTCGAGAAATTCTGGTTACGACGCAAATAGGAGTCAGAGCAGCAGCTCTGTCCGAGAAACAGGCAATCAGGTACAGAAAATTGAATTAAGCATTTTTAAGGAGAGCAGTGTTTATTTTTTGTTTTCACTGATATGGAGCTTGCATCATTCATTTATGTTTTTTAGAAATCGCTGACCATTAACATGAAGCCCTGATGAGAGTCCCGGTACCAGAGGACTGGGTCTTGAAACGCGTCAGCACTATTTTTCAACACAGAGGAATTTGAATAAACCTGTTGTGATGTGAGAGATTTGATTTGAATAGTATGCCCCACGCACACACTCTAAATATTTTCCCGTGTTAGGCACATGTTTGGCCCCAAAAACAAGATAGCGATAAGAGTATTCTAGTTTCTGATTTGATGATGCAAAAGTCCAACATTTTTGTATATAAATGTGTTTGTATATAAGTATTTCATGCACTGTCTATTGTGAATTGTCATAAGTATTTTTCATGTTTTGTATGTTAATTTGAAAAATGTGTGTCTTTTCACTTCTCATGCAACTAAAATTCTTTTGGTAAATATAAACAATTGCAAAGAAAGGAATGGTTTAATAAAAATTCCATTCAAACAGAAAAGATAGTGGTCTGTTTGTGGCTCAAAAATAATAAGAGCATAACATCAAACGGTGCCAGGTTCTTCTTTTTGTATTCAATTTAGTACGGCCCTACCTGGTTCTGGTCCCTTTGGGCCTATCCCCCCCAGTTTTTGTACTGATGTGGACATGGCACCTTTTTAGATATTACAGTGATGTCAATCTATATATGTTTCTAGTAGTTCACATCAGAATTTCCAATGTCCCAATTCCATAACTGTTCTTGACATCGACTCTTACATAATTACCGCCTCCGCCGACTTGCATAGGAACCCACAAAGCTCTATTGGTGTGTTCCAAATTAGATAGGGTAATCTTGCCTGAGCTCAAAGGGGCAAGAGCATCATGTTAATGAATACAGATTAGATTATAAATTAAAAATAACCCATGTAATAAACTTGCAAACTGAAATCCCAATCAAACACCGCTAGCCAAAAGTCCAAACGTCCACACAATTAACTTTAGCATTATGATATAAAAGTATCTGTTTTGCACACATCAGTGGATCGATCTATCTAAAAAAGGTGTGATTGTCAAACAATATATATCTGTGGAAAAAAGGCATCTAAATGTGGGTGTAACTCCATGCTTCCACAATTGTGTAGTCACCATCACAAGTGTGATCATTTAAACCTAACATAATATCAGTAAAGGTATATGGGGTACAATAATTGTTAGACCTTTCATCTTTGGCATGGTTTCCCCTAACTTTTTGCCTTCAGACTAGGGGTGGGAGGTAAACTCGGCTCAACCAGTGGAGTTTGCAGAGTTTTTCCCACTCCGCACTCACCTTGAAGCACGGAGTTCAGCAAAAACTCTGCCAACTGCTGCGTGGCGGAGTTTACCGCCCACCCCTAATTCTAATAAGCTTCTGAATTTCAGACTGCTACAAACCCCTGCTGCGTCAACTGCAAGTCTGAATTCTGTTTGTCACGTATGGCTAATGACAAACTCTTTCTTGCTAGGCAACTGGCAACACTTAGCAACTTGAGGAGATATGAGGAGATCTGGCAATCAGACTCTGGCACGCATGAGGATTTTACTGCGTGGATCTGCGTATGCGCTGTAGCTGTGTGTGGGTGCCCACTGTCCCTAGGCATCTGTGAGCAGACAGCACGCGCCTTTTGCTGCCAGAGGGTGGCCATGAGGGAGCATTCAGGTTGCCAGAGAGCAGTGGGTGCACAAGGATCGATCCACTGGAGAGAAGCAGGCTCCAGCAGCCACGCACTTCACTGCCTCCCAGCCCGGGTTCTGTCCCACCCCAGCCTGTGCCCATGGTGGCCAGCCACTGCTGCCTGGTCTGGTGGGGACAATAGCATGAATGAAAGTTCGCTTTGATTTAGGGTAAGGAACTTTTAATATCCCCTGTGCCCATGCAATTATAATCGTGAAGGAGCAAGGCCTGCCCAGAGTTAGGCACCAAGGCTAGCTTTTTGTACCCACTGTGGCACTGGCATGCCGTGCCAGAGCTGTCAGAGAATGCCAGTTGGGAAGGAGGGGGCTCGGAGTATGATTGGAAGGGCATTATCCCCACTTTCAGTTGCAGTCTTCTGCCAGAGCCCTGTCAGCGGAATAATTTATCGGAGCCCCCCCTGTCCCCGGGATTGCATGTAATCCCAGCCCTGCACCTGCATGTATTATTCAACGCTGCACCCAGTGCCCAACTTACAAACCTAAGTGCTTCCTGCTGGTGCACCTGTAGCTTTACATTAGAAGTAGTGTGCCAGGTAAGTACCAGCGACCATGGTAGGGTGACAGTAAACATCCCCATCCTCTACATCCGTCCTCTACTTCACCAGTCCATTGAAGTTCAGAAGGTCATGTACGGTGGAACTCCACGGAATCTCGCAGAGCGTTTAGGTAACTCCACGTAATTCTGTGGAGAAAAACTCCACGAGTTCTTCCCGCCCCTACTTAAGACCTGTTTTTCCTGACTTTAGTTTTTGTTGCCATAGGATTCCTTCCCTAAACATGGTAACATTGGCTTATCCTCAATTGGCACATTTACTTTACTAAGTCCCTAGTAAAGTGTAATACCTGTGCACGGGACACACGTCTGGGCATACCCTTCCCACTTAGGGTGACAAAAGCAAAAGGAACAAAGCATGGACGGAATGCTGAACAATGCAAACATTCACCCCCAGTCACAAAGATCTTGGTTTAATCCATTGTTTTTTTGCTCACCACGCCACTCCAGTTTGGACCCAGCC
The DNA here is from genome assembly GCA_963921515.1 of Calotriton arnoldi. NCBI lineage: Eukaryota > Metazoa > Chordata > Amphibia > Caudata > Salamandridae > Calotriton > Calotriton arnoldi. The sequence continues at coordinate 1,160,111 of CAWUFW010005200.1, read as the reverse complement.
ATATGCAAATCAGTCTTGACCCTGTTCCTCATGGGAACAGTCCAGCCTAAGCTGCCAAACCAGGTCCTCCCTGGACCGGAAACAAGTATCCTAGTACCAGTTTTGGGGCAAAACCCCATATCAGCCAGGCTAGCTTGCATCCAGGGGTGCAGTAGTCATGGGACCCACGTCTGTGCATACCCTTCCCAGTTGGGGCGACAAAATCAAAAGGTACAAAACATGGACGGAATGCTGAACAATGCAAACATTCACCCCCAGTCATAAAAATCTGGGTTTACTCCATCGTTCTTTAGCTCACCACGCAACTCCAGTTTGGACTCAGCCATATGCAAACCAGTCTTGATCGTGTTCCTCATTGGAACAGTCCAGCCCAAACTGCCAACCCTGGTCCTCCCTGGCCCGGAAACAGGAGGATGTTTGTTAAGCATTCCATCCATAATTTGTTCCTTTTACTAGTGGGCCTGCAGCACTGATTGTGCAACCCACTTAAATGGCCATTTAAACATGTCTTAGGCCTACCATTGCAGAGCCTGTGTGTGCAGTTTTCAAATTGCCATGACGACCTGGCAAGTTAAACCCCTTGCAGGCCCAAACCTTCCTTTTTAATGCATATAAGTCACCCCAGGGTGGCCCTGGATAGCCCGGAGAGCAGGGTGCAATGTATTTAAAAAGCAGGACATGTACTTTTAAGTTTTACTTGTTCTGATAATAAAAAACTCTTACATTCATTTTTCACTACTGGAAGGCCTATATCTCCCATAGGATAACATTAGGATTAGCTTATTACATTTTAAAAGCATAATTTCCAAATGGGATGATATAACTGGTTCATGTTTGGTGATTCTGATCACATGTCTGAGAGTCGTTGGCAGTTGGGCTTGGCGTAGTCCACCTAGACAGCCACACACAATGAGAGCTTAGGTAGGACTTGATGGACCACCCTGACAGGATAGGAGGGAGGTGCTGAGCATAACCTCACTTACACCTGAATAGGCCATGTCCTGTCCACACATAAAGGACTGCATACCCCCCTGTAGTGAATCTGGAGCCAGGACAGGAAGGGAGGACATCTGTGCACTTCAAATGCATCTCTTTGAAGTATCCGTCGCTTCAAAGGCACCCAAGTACTGGACTTCAAATCAGCAGCGGCCGGTGCAGGTAAGCACAGTGGGGCATGGGGACGGAGGGTATGTCGACAGACGACGGCATAGGAGTTATTTATTTATTTAATGTTCCTATTCTGTTGTCTGTTAACATCCCCCTGCCTGTCCCTACCTGCCCCACCGTCTCACTGCCCCACCCCTCTTACCTGCACTGGCCGCTGCTGCCTCAGACACCACCACTACAGTACATTTCTGGACCTGGGGATACTCTGACAGGAAGAAGGACTGCTGTTCTGCTAAAAGGACCGCCACTCTGCTGGACTACTACTCTGCTGGACTCCTGCTTTGCTGTGCCGACCTGCTGCTCTCTTGCCTGGGTGAGAAGGACTGGAACTGCATCTCTTGAACCCAGAACCCAGAGTGACTCCAAGGGCTAGTTGGCTGGTATCCTGACTTGACGGCTCAGGTGCATACAAGGCTTCCAACAACTTTGAATCAGCACCTGGACTCTGCCATATGTGAGTCTACCCTACTAAGTGGAGCTACCCCAGGCCTGGACCCTTGGAGGTGGGCCTAAGGGGCTTACCAGTGGAACTGGCACATCTCTGCTGAGCATCGCATCCCCTAGCCAAACCGACACACTCCTCGGCTGAGAGGCACATCCTTAGGCAAAACTGACACATTGCTGCTGCTGCGTGGATTGGACCCAGTGAAAAAGATCTGCATCGCCCTTGCAATCTTCATAACCAACGCTTTGACGAAGGTGCAGTGCATCCCCAAGCCAGGTCCTCGCATCCCTTGTCAACGGCAGCTCAATGACAATGCCTGGCTATGCATCACAGCCTCCCAACTCCTCGGAATTGATGCGTCACCTCAGCTGCGCACAGCAGCCTCGACATCTGGACTTCGCATCGCAAGCCCCATGGACGGGATCGCCGACAACGATGCACAGGACTTCGCATTGCAGCCTAGCTACATCTCAGAACCGATGCATCGCTTCGACTGCACAACACTTCTTCACCTCGGATCCACACAGAGCTCTGCAACCAAGATTTAAGTACTTTGTTCAGTAGGCCTAACCTGGTCCCTATAACCGGCCTGTGCTCCATCGCAGCCAGCCTAAACTTGTCAGTTTATCCCAGTCTGGCACTACCATATATCCCTTGTTGGCACTTTGTGCTTTTTGGTGCTACTTTGGTTTCCTTGATTGGATGTTTGTCATTTTGTCATTGTTTTATTTATTAAACCAAGCTTTATTTTTCTAAATCTGATTCAGGATCTTTCTGTGCGGCGTTTTCACTGTTTTTACTACTCGAAGTGTTTCACAAATGCTTTAAACCTTGCCTTCAAGTGAAGCCTGACTGCTCTGTGCCAAGCTGCCAGAGGATGAGCACAGGTTATTTTGGGCCTTACCCTGACTAGGATTGTGGTTGCAATTTACACCCCAGTCAACCAGTATTGCATGCAGCAATAGGTCTTCCATATCGTTTATCCATATGTTTACTAATGTTTTCATGGGAGCAATTAACATCTTATACAGAAGGACTTGGAAAACAATTTAAAGTCAGAAGTTAGATACTGTAATGCTGGAATATAATCATTGCTAATGAATATTTTAGTGTGGACAGGCAATGTGTAGTATTTAAACTTTGGAACACGAATCCTATTTAAGTGAATAAGAAGGATGACCACCTTAATATAATGGTGATGAAATCAATGTGTTGGACTTTCAAACAATAAATGTAGCAGAAGCCTTGGACTTAGCTTTTTACAGAATGTTATCTTGTCTAAGTTATTAGCAATATTAATAAATTGAACACATAATGAAGTTCTCTCTTTCTTTCGATTAAAGAAAAATTGTGTCTGCACTCATTATTTTGTTTTATAGTTTAATGTCATATTATGTCCCACACATTTCCTTTGGTCTAATCTTTTGCTCATTATGTTGTCGGCCAGTAGCAGCATGAGCAGAGAGGGTCGTGAGACTCTTCTTTCTTTGTCACATTTGTTGGATGAAGACTGGCACGGACTCTCATCAGCTCCATTGAACATCAAGTTTGTATTTTTCAGGTTTATCCATGAAGATGTATGCCACTGTAGCTGTGTCCACCTCTGCATGCACAGATGGTGAATGAGTGTTACTCTTGAAGGGAGTTTTTATCCCCTGGTACAAAGCTCCAATAATTGTAATGTATCTGACTGTGGGGATGGCAATTTATTTTTGACAGCCAAATTCTGCTGTGTCCATATCCCCAAAGACGATTTGTATTATTTACAAGTGATTTTGAGTTCTGAAATTTTCCTTGACTTGGTCCCTTCTGCTATTCGACCCAGTTCCATACTGCTATTGGGCCCAAGAACAATCCAGGTTTCTCACATGACATGAAAAAAAATGTTGCTGAGAACATCAAAAATGCACTTTAAACCAACTTAGCAAAGCATTGTTTTAACGCTATCGATGAATATATGTTGCTTTGAACCACCTAGATATAATAATAACAATAATGAAACTTGTGAATTGCATTGCTACTTCAACAGAAGTATCCCAGTGCTAGTAGGTCAAAAACTCCCACGAAAGGTCACAGAAGGCCTAAGGAAGAGCACAGCCTATCAAAAAAGCCAGGTTCTTTTGGAACAGAAGGTCTGTCTTTGATTGCCTCAGATACAGCAGAAGAGAGTTCCATAACTTAGGTGAAAGGAAACTAAAAGATCTGCAGCCAATACAAACTTTCTTCACTCTGGAGACCTGAGCTAACAAGGCCCTAGAGAAGCTGAGGAGAATAGGTTTTAATGAGTGAGTGCAAGTAGCAAGCACCTGTCTTCCTGAAATCCCTGTAACAATAAACAAAGGGCTTTGAAGGAAGCCAATGCAATTTGCAGAGCGCCAAGCCCATAGAGGCCTGCTTTGGTATATATAACAAAAGCCGGGCCGCAGAATTCTGGACACGTTGGAGCCTCATAAGCTGAGACTGAGATAGTTCCAGATATAAGATGTTACAGTAATCCAGCAGAGAAAAACGAATCACTGTTTTCTGGTCAGATTCAGGCAAAAGACTAATAATGTTTTTGAGAGAATTTAAGATACCAAAGCATTTGCCTGCCAAGGCCGCAACTTGGCTGTAAAATGCAAGGTTTCATCGAACCAAATGCCTAGGTTTTTAACCCCAGACTTTGGTGAAGGAAAAGGACCAAGTGGCACTGGCCACCCGTCGGAAGACCAGATTGAAGGCTGTTTGCCCAGGATGAGAAACTCAGTCTCACCTGCATTAATTTCACGCAGTTGAGGTCCATCTATTGGGCCACCTCATATAAACAATCCCTCAAAGAGACAGTCAAACTAGCACACTAGCAGACTTCTGCGATAATATAGTCAGGCAAAACATATTTATTGTAAATTTTGAATTTTCAGGTCCATGCCTTCATGCCTCTTAGCCATTTGAAGGAAGTGGCTTTTTTCACTGTAGTTCAGAAGATGCACAATGAATGTATGAAGAGGGACCTCCAATAAGACAATCAGATTTTGTACCTATGAACAAGTTCCACAGAGAAACATTTGAAAAGATGTGTCAGGGCTACCACCCTGTATATTTATTCATCTAGGAAGAGTTCCATATTCTGCATTATCTAGCATACCCACTAATCATATATTATTTCACTAAGAGCACCCCTTGTTTTCTTATGCATGGTATTTTGTGCTTTTACTAACTCTAATATGTCCTCCAAATGTTATTTGCAATATGCAACATGGTATCTTGGGTCACTGATAGATAATTTGCACAAGTTGAAGTGCAATAATCATTCAACAGGCATCTGTGCCTCTTTAGGTTTCTAAGAAGGCAATGTAATCCAGTGTCATGGATGGCAGCCAAAGTCTCAGCAAGACTATCTCAACCCCTAACTCTGCTCATAGTCTGCAAGATGGGATCTTTGGGCATGCCAGTGGGCACCAGCATGCTCAAGTCTCTGGTGTGTGGTCTCTGTGTATGGTTCAATTGTAGTTTGGCCCTGATGCATATGATTGTACTTCACCATTGCTTTTCCTGGTACACTAGTGTTGATGTGCCAAAGAAGGGTGTTTGATAAATAGGGCTCAATTTAGAGTTGGGATACTCTGTCACAAACATGACGGATATCCAGTGTGCATTATTACAAATGCATTGTATCCCATGGAACTTGTAAAAAGGTGGGCAAGATGCCTGTCATGTTTGTGTCAGAATACCCATCTGCCAAATTGTAAATCAGGCCCATAGTCTCATTGGACAGTCACAAGCAAAGAGGGCTTTGAATTGGGCAGATAGCAATCTCTGTTACAACTTCATCAAGCCTTCCGAGTAGGCGGAAGAGAACAGGATTCCTGTTAGTCTTGTGTCAAAGGGTGTGGGGGTGCAAGCTAGGACAGAAACAAACATCTGTCATATGTTTTCACAGTAGTCCAAAATGAAAGCTGCTCCCCATCAAATGTTACCCACCTGCTGTGCCACTGACCTGGATTACATTGATGCGGTTGACACCCCCAGTGGGTGTAACACATGCTTATGTGTCAGATAAACTCCCTCATGTTATTACCACATCTCACATGTGTCAACCTATTCCCCTGCAGGCACCTATCAGTAAACCATGCTCTGCTGGTAGTAAAAAATCAACATGCCCTCTGTGTGGTGGTTAACTGGAGAAAACACCTCTTCTTGACAAAGTCCATTGGTGATTTTTAAGCCTGACTACTTACTGTTTTAGCTGTCTTCTACACAGATATTTTTTACTGATTCAATACACATTCAGCAGGCCCAAAGAAGTATTAGTCTGTTAGCACGTGCTATTCACTGTTTGGTGTATCATTCTGTCTTCTATGGACTGCTTCCATTGCGATGCATAAGGGACTATTTTACATCTGACAAACACTGTCAACCCTACCTCCAATTCTTTCTGTCAGGCATTCATTTTTTTAAAGGAAGCAATCATTTTTTTAAATTCTTTTTTTACTGTAGTGGACTTTTAAAATATTTTGTCAGTACATGGGTGCATGCCTTGCCTAATTGCTTTTTCTTCTTTACAGATCATGAGGGCCTGACCTCAAAATGGGAATCCCATCTCACAAGATTATGCTCCCTGATCAGTCCTGCCCTCCTTGTTCCTGTGGCTCTATTACTGCTAGAGGACTGCTGAGTACTCTTTTAGTGTGCCTACTAGATCCAGTGATGTTGTCCCATTTTCCACCCACCGATTGCAAGTACACAATTTGCAGCTTTAGATACTCTTCTTCCATGCATGCCCAGTGCCTCTCATGTTACTGGGTGTTTCTGTTTGTTTTCTAACTCTGTCAGCTTTTCAGTTCTTCAATAGATTAAACTCTCTTCTCTCATTTCGCTACTGTCGCTCACTTATTCGCCTTTCTCCTCTTCTCACCTCACTCTTGTGTGTCATCTTTACCCCACCCCACCACTATTACCATTATTGTGAGAAATTGGGCTACTGGATGAGGGGTGTCAAACCCTACTCAAGCAGCAACAGCAATTCTTGACAGGGTGAGCTACAAGCAAACCTCAAATTAGCCTGTGCTCAAACCTCTGGTAGCTTGGCACAGAGCAGTCAAGCTTAACTTAGAGGCAATGTGTAAGGTATTAATGCAGCACTTCAAACAGCAATAAAGTGAAAACACAACACAAGGCAAATCCCACACCATTTTAGGAAAATAGAGAAATTATTAATAAATAAAACAATGCCAAAATGACAAAAATCCAATCAGTAGAACCGGAGATATGCAATTTTAAATTCAGTAAAAATGGTACCAAGAAGCACAAAGCGCCAACTGTGGAATCTGGTTGCACTGGACCAGGACAAATTTACAACCCCGATGGAGTGTGAGCTGTCTATAGGGACCCAGTTGGGCCCGCTGAACAAAATTACCTTAAATCCTAGTTTCAGAGCTTTGATAGGTCACCGTTGAGGATGCATCACGCAGCCAAGAAGATGGACTTGTTTTGAGGAGCTGCAATGCAACATCCTGCATAGTCATCGAGTATCCCATTAACAAGGGTTTGCAAGGTGAAGTCTGGTGTAGAGGAAGTGTTAAGCCGTCGGGGCGATGCATTGGTTCTGGAGAGTTGGGAGGATGCAATGTGAGAACCTGCATCATCAGCGATGTTGCCGTCGACAAGGGATTTGTGATGCGAGGGTCTGCATCAGTGAAGCATCGTATAAAGCAGATGTCCCGGTGCAGGCTGTGAGGAGAATGCGGAGTCCTGCCACTAGGAGAACCCTCACAGCAGAGACTATGCATCGGTTGTGCTCAGGATTGCTCTGCATAGCAGAGGCGATGTAACAGTTCTGCTGGGTCCACACTTGGGATGCTAGAGCACCTTCTGGCCCAATTCCAAGGGTCCAGGACTGGCATCACTTGCAAGGTTAGGACTCACAGATGGCAGAGTCCAGGTGATGGGCTCAAGGTTGTTAGAGTCTTCTGTAGCTCAGGACCTAGTCAGGAGGCCAGTCAACTAGCCCTTGGAGTCACTTTGGGGTCCTGGGTTCAACAGATGCAGGTCCAGTACTTCTCATCCAGGCAAGAGACCAGCAGGCAGCAGGTCAGCACAGCAGGGCAGCAGTCTTCAGAGAAGCAGTCCAGCAGAGTGGCAAACCTTGTAGCAGAACAGTAGTCCTTCTTCCTGGCATAGTATTCACAGGCCCAGAAGTGTACTGAAGAGTTGGTGTCTGGGGTCTGATAGTTATACCTTTGCCTTCCTTTGAAGTGGGAGAAGCTTCTAGAGGTTTCCCTTTAAAGTCCACAGTCATCCTGCCTTCCCTGCCCTGGCTCCAGATTAACTGCAGGGGTATGCAGCCCTTTGTGTGGAGGCAAGACACAGCCTATTCAAGCGGAAGTATGGCTGTGCCTAGCTCCGCCCTCCCATCCTGCCACTGATGGCCCATCCAGGAACACCTAAACTTTCTATTGTGTGTGGCTGTCTAGGAGGAAAACACAAAGCCTAACTGTCATCCAATTAGCTTATTAATTTGTGGCTACAAAATCTTCACAAAAATAATAACAAGTAAACTGGCCTTATTAGCACAAACTCTGGTCCATCAGGACCAAAACTGCTTTTTACCAACAAGAATGATATCCACCAACACTAATTATTTATTTCAAGCCATCAATTATAATTCAGCCAGTGATATCAAGGAAGCTATTATTATGCTAGATGCTGAAAAGCTTTCAATTTGGTGCAGTGGGATGTGATGTTCACTATATTGATGAAATTCAGGTTCCTTTCTAGACTGGCCAACTTGCTGCAAAATGTAAATAAAAAAGCAGATGCCCAAATTGCAGTTAATTCCAAAGTAGAGGGGGACATTACTATTATGTGGAGGACAAGGTAGGGGTGCCCTATGTCACCTGTTTTTTTTAACGTTATTTATCAAGCCCTTGCCCAGTGCACTAAGGTAAGATCCCAGCATTGTGGCACCAGTCAAAGGCGCAGCAAAATTAAAATTGTTTGCCGATGATATAATACTGTACCTGGCTCCAGAGGAAAGAAGCATCCAAAACAAGTTCGACGGAATTAATAAGTTCACACAAATGGGAGGGTACAGAACTAACCATTACAAATAGACCAGGGCAGAGTTCGCGGAGTGCTGCTGTGCAGAACTCTGCGAAGTGACATAAAAACTTTGTGGAGCTCCGCAAGCGGCAGAGTGCGGCGCGTACTGTAGTCCGCGGTGATCTTCCAGCCACTCGGGTAGAAACTCTACCCGAGAGGCAGCTCGCACTTGCCAACTTACCGTTGGCAAGCGTGAGCTGGAAAAAACTGCACTCCGTGAGGTCCACTGAGTGCAGAAAACTCTGCGGAGCTGAGTTCAACGCTTAGGCCTAATTACAAATTGGAAGCTTTCCTTCCATCTTTCCTCCCAAAATGTGGGCCCATTACTGCATTGACCATCTCATTAGATATTTGGGGATCCATGTTACAACTTTGCCAATTTATTTTGTCTAAATTATACCTCAACTTTGACTAAAGTACATAGATTATTGAGCAAGTGGCAGTCATTGTCTCTCATCATCATTGGTCGGATTGCATTAATAAAAATGGTCATTCTTCCTTTGTTTAAATTCATTTTTTCTAATGTTATGATGACAGTTCAACAGTCCTTTTTTGATGAATTCTACCAAATGATGAGACATTTTTTATAGCAGGGCAGAAAACCTTGCACCAATCTAAACACTTTACAACTAGATATAGAAGAGGGAGGGCTGACACTCCCGAGAAATAAAATGTACTATCAGGTCACTCTGTTAGATTCGGTAGTTCGAACTCCAATCGCCAGTGTCCATTCAAATACATTTTTTCTCAACATAATGTTAAGAGAGACAGATGTTAAGCTCTCTACATTTCTAAAAATACCTAGGTTGCTGAAATGAACTAGATACAAGATGCCCCACGTTCTGGATGATAGATTTGATAAGGTATGGCAGGAATTTCAAGTTCCTTGGCTTCACCTATCCCTAAGTTTAAAAGATTGCAATTCATTAGGTCTACAAGCACATCTGCTATATCAGATTGGGAGAGTGCGGGTGTTTCAAGCTTGAAGATTTTACTGAAGCCGGTTTAGTAATATCATGGCAACAGCTAGTTGATAATCATTGCAAAAGTGTTCCTAATTTGTGGTTTAACTATCTACAAATTAAAAAAAATTCTTCAAGAGAGCGGACAGGTATCTGGTAAATTAGCAGAGAGGATTAGTAAAGCCAACTTTGTAACTTCCCTTAAAGGTATAAGCAATTGGTATTGTCTGTTGCACCAGAAACTAGAAGAAGTGATTCCTCCCCTATTAGATACCATTGCAGCCACCTCAAATTGTAACACCCGATTGACATTCATGGGCACTATATAAGAAAATTGGCCATAAAGCCATCTATGCTGAGAATTACAGAGGGATGTCCTTTTTCAGTAAGTGGATGTTATATTACACTCCATACCTTATCCACAAGATGTATCCCAAACTTTCAGCTGCATGCTTTAGATGTGGTAATGCTAATGGTGTCTCGTTGCATATATGCTTTACATGTACGTGTCTTCATTATTTTTGTGTTCAAATATTTGGATTTGTTAGTCAAAAGCTACAGTTAACTTTATGACCAGATCTTTGTGGGGCTTTGTTTGGCATGATTTCACAACCTAGCAATAGCACATTATAGCAACAGCAATTTGTGTTTGTTGCCCTGTTGATTGCTAGGTCACTAATATTACAAAAATGTAGATCGATAGAGGTTCCTACCTTTAGTCAATGGCTAAATAAGGTCAAACTGGTGAAGCAATATGAGAGCTTATATGCTGCAAGAACGGAGTCTACAAAAAAAACTTGGGGGGATTTGGTGATTTCTGCCTGAATGAGTTGTGTCTGTGTTTTTTGTTTCCTTCTCTCTCTCTCTCTCTTTTGTTCCCCTTTTCTGCGTTTCTGGTGAAATGAATTGTGATGTAGTCGCTATTAGATTTGTGCCATTTAATGAATTATGCTGTTCATTTGTAACTGTGCTACCATGCAAGATTGTACTAATATATGTATTAATGTATGCAATTACTTTTTCTACTTAATAAAAAAAAAGCATAACAGTCAGCTACACTCATAGCCCAGAGACAGGCCATAGGCACTAAATGGCTAATACAGGAAAATGCCAACTCTGTAAAAGTGGCATTTTCGAAATTGTAATTTAAAATCCGACTTCACCATGAGACAGGATTTTTCATTACAATTCCAAAGACACCAAACATGAACTGGTTATGTGCTTCCATTTGGAAATTACCAATAATTAAATGTAATAAAGTAGCTCCAACATTATCCAATGAGAGAGGCAGGCCTTGCAGTAGTGAAAAACAAATTTAAGAGTTTTTCACTAACAGGACATGTAAATCTTAGAAGTTCATGTTACTTTTTAAATACACTGCACCCTGCTCTCTGGGCTCCCAGGGTCTACCCTAGGAGTGACTTCCATATATTAAAAAGAAAGGTTTGGGCCTGGCAAAAGGTTTATTTGCATGGTTGACATGGCAGTTTAAAAACTACACACACAGACTGCAAAGGCACACCTGAGACATGTTACTTAAGTATGTGGCACAATCAGTGCTGCACGCCCACTAGTAGCATTTAATTTACAGGCCCTCGGCACAGGTAGTGCCACTTTACTAGTAAGTTAAATATGCCAGTTGTGTATAAGCCAATTGTACCATGTTTTAAAGAAAGAGCACAAGCATTTTAACACTGGTTAGTAGTGCTAAAGTGTGCAGAGTCTTAAAGTCAACAAAACGAAGTCAGTAAAGCAGGAGGGTTGAAGACAAAAGGTTAGGGGGAAAACCACATCAAGAACACGAGGCCTAACAAGTGTCTCCCCCCAGTTGAAAGTGGGGAGAACTGCCCAACTTCTTTGGACTTCTCTTCACTAAGGTAGAAGAACCTCGAGAGACCATCAGCATTGGCGTGGTCTGTTCCAGCACGGTATTCCACCGTAAAGTCCATTCCCTCTGGGGTGATGAACCACCTCAACAGTTTGAAATTCTCACCCCTCATCTGCATTAGCCATCTGAGGGGTCTGTGGTCTGTCTGAACCAGGAAGTGAGCACCAAACAGGTATGGTCTCAACGTCTTCAGTGCCCAGACCACTGTAAAGGCTTCCCTCTCTATTGCACTTACAAATATATTAAATATGCCAATTGGGTATAAGCTAATTCTACCATGTTTTATGGAGAGAGCACACGCACTTTAGCACTGGTAAGCAGTGGTTAAAGGTGCAGTGTCCAAAAGCAAGCAAAAAGGAAGTCAGCAAAACAGGCGGATTGAAGGCAAAAAGTTAGGGGGAAACCACGCTAAGGATGCCGGGTCTAACAATTACAATTACCATAACCATCATTACCATTACCACTATCACCAATTACCACCATCACATTACAATACTGTCAATATTACCACCATGAAAACCACCATTTTTTTGCTGCTAACAGAATCCAAACTCCTCCCTTCATCATCGTTTCAGATTCCTTTGAATTGTTGGAGCTGAATGCTGTAAGACTACACACACTGGGAACTCATGACATCTACATCCTACAAATCCATTGCTTGACTGCTCCTGATGCCTCTTCTATATTATATGATAATAACACACCTCTAATATTACAGTTGTGATAACAGTACAATTTGATATCATGAGGCTACTTAATAGGTTTAGCTTGGCATATACCAGTACTTCTAAATTATATACCAATTCCTTATATATGATGCAGACGGGGGCGTTAAAGGGGTTATTTTTGCAACTAGTAACCTGCATGAAGTAACCTCTGTGTGTGGTTTCAGTGGAGCTAAAATGAACTGAACCTTAGTAATGCTTTAAATCCATGAACAAATGATTGGAAACATTGGAGTTTTAAATTAATAAATGCAACATAAATGGTTTGTCCCTATGAAGATGTGAAAACCCTGCTTATTAATGACATCTTTACAGATTTGACAGAAAAGTGTATAGAAAACCATGAACACTGAAAAATGTGGGGAAACAGGGCAGCTAATGTGGTACTATCTCACATTTTTTGAAATATTGTACATTTATATGACATCATGGGTTTATTTTTAAAATTGCCTCAGAAATTGCCATTTCTCTGGTTAGATCGAAAAGGCAAATGCATCATTCTCTGCCAAAAGCTGAAGTACTGTGCAGCCTTCCCAATAATACCACCTTTCCTAAGTACTATAAATTTGGAAAATGTCCAGGTGATAAAAAGAGCATTTGCAAATCTTCTATCTACCACAAGACAGCCTAATTTAAGTTAATAAAATATATTCAAGATTTACTAGCCCACACGCTGCCATCAAGGCAGCATTAGTGCTCAGTAAATGGAGCAGAAACCCAAACCACCGCACAATTGGGATTCTCCCTGAGTGATTAGAGAAGAGGCTCAGAAATCCTCTATGAGTTTTAATGACAGGGCGAGTGGGAGGTAGAATGTTCCATTTTATTTACTGATGAACTCACAAATATTGAATGATGAGAAGAATTTCATTGGTTTTTGTCAGCAGAGACAAGGAGTTTTAAAAATAAACAAGCCCTAACCAGTCCTTAAAAAAACAAGGGCACAATTTAGAGTTTGTATTGAAAGCCAAGTTCCTCAAGATACCCAACGTCTGTTCCAAAATGAATGCCCTACTACAGACAGCCTTTATCTGCATCAAACGTCTCATAGTCACTAAACCTACATTGAGAAATAAAGTGAATATGAGTAGAAAAGTGGGTACTGTTAACAGTGTTTTCTCTATGGAGGGAGTTACACTGTACAACACTGTTTGCAGACAGTGAAACTCTCATGAGGAATACACCGTAGAGTATTAAAAAGTATCTACTAACCACAGTGTGCACTCGATGCAAAACTTCTCCTAAGAGCGACTTTTGACTTAACATAATCAAGGTCGAAAGGTGCTAAAGATCATTCTACCGGCTGCCTTCATACTGGGATGAAAACTTTACAGATAGCTCATCTTCTGAAGCAAAACAAGCACATTTCTATAGGTTAGTACCTGGTGCACACATTCTTCTATGCTAAGTATAAAATATCATGCTGAGACGATTCTGTCTAATAACTGAAGGCTGCTTACAATACTTTGCTTGTAGTACATAGAACCTTTGCCCTCCTGGAAATGTTTTCTGCAGTACCAAAAAATTGTCACCTGCACACAGAGTTACTCTTCAATACAAAGATTTATAACAGTTTCCGTACCTATACACACCTATGGTGGATTAGGAGCACATCCATTTTGTAAACACTTACGCCACTTAGCTGGACACAAGCGGGACAAAATTAGGTAGAAAATTAATATGGTAGTTGCACGCCAGTAAGTAAACAATAAAACAAACTAGCATACTCATGGGATGATGTCATCAGTGATGTAATCATTGATGCCATTTGAGATGCCATCAGTTATGTCATAAATGAGGTCATACAGCATGTCAAGAGTGATGTCATATGTGAGGTCATAAGCAGTGCATGGTGGGGGTGCAAGTCATAGTTACTGGTAAATTTCTGTGTATTTCTTTAGTTCAAAACGTTAATGTTGCCACTGACAAATTTACCTAACTGTAAGGTTGCTTTAATCTTTGATTCAGTGTATATATATATATATATATATATATATATTTTTCACCAAAAAAACGCTGCACTCTTCCAGGGGTTTATTTTAACGGTTTATTTTAACGGTTTATTGTGCCATGGAACTTCTCCTTCCCTCACCAACGCGTTTCGACCAGCAGGTCTTGATCACGGTGCCTATATGTATATATATGTATATAAATATATATATATCAAAGAAAAGAGGGGTGCCTCGGTGAACAGGTCTCACCAACAGGAGTAGAGCACACCGTCGCCAGCAGTCGCTTTGACAGCATGCCCTCGCACCTTCATACGCAGCCAAACGCGTTTCGAGCCTAAATTGCTCTTCGTCAGTGGCAAAAAGATGAATGCAGAAGTGGCAGTGGAAGCAACCATATTTATTGATAAGAGTCCCGCCCCAATGGGCGCAAGGCATCCTGGTAAGTATAGTCCATGAAATAGTTGCCCAGACTCAAGGTAAAAATGCACACCCCAGTGGGTCCTGCCCACTTCTGCAACGTGAAACCAAGTGGAAAAATAAAGTCAATGTCCCCAAGTGGGTGAAGGAGAACGAGGATGCCGGCCAGTTTCCTATTACATCCCGGCGGCGAGGCCTCCTGAAGTCCAAGCATTGCCCGCGGTTGCGCGCACCTGGAGCCGCCTTTGAAGCAGCGGGACCTGTATGCGGCCGGCCAGCCGCTAAACAACAAAGAAAGAGGGATGCCTCGGTGAACAGGTCTCACCAACAGGAGTAGAGCACACCGTCGCCGGCAGTCGCTTTCACAGCATACCCTCGCACCTTCATACACAGCCAAACGCGTTTCGAGCCTAAAATGCTCTTCGTCAGTGGCAAAAAAATGAATGCAGAAGTGGCAGTGGAAGCAACCATATTTATTGATGAAAGTCCCGCCCCAATGGGCGCAAGGCATCCTGGTAAGTATAGTCCATGAAATAGTTGCCCAGACTCAAGGTAAAAATGCACACCCCAGTGGGTCCTGCCCACTTCTGCAACGTGATACCAAGTGGAAAAATAAAGTCAATATCCCCAAGTGGGTGAAGGAGAACAAGGATGCCGGCCAGCTTCCTATTACATCCCGGCGGCGAGGCCTCCTGAAGTCCAAGCAGTGCCCGCGGTTGTGCGCACCTGGAGCCGCCTTTGAAGCAGCGGGACCTGTACGCAGCTGGCCAGCCGCTAAACAACAAAGTAAGAGGGGTGCCTCGGTGAACAGGTCTCACCAACAGGAGTAGAGCACACCATCGCCGGCAGTCGCTTTCACAGCATACCCTCGCACCTTCATACACAGCCAAACGCGTTTCGAGCCTAAAATGCTCTTCGTCAGTGGCAAAAAAATGAATGCAGAAGTGGCAGTGGAAGGAACCATATTTATTGATGAGAGTCCCGCCCCAATGGGCGCAAGGCATCCTGGTAAGTATAGTCCATGAAATAGTTGCCCAGACTCAAGGTAAAAATGCACACCCCAGTGGGTCCTGCCCACTTCTGCAACGTGATACCAAGTGGAAAAATAAAGTCAATATCCCCAAGTGGGTGAAGGAGAACGAGGATGCCGGCCAGCTTCCTATTACATCCCGGCGGCGAGGCCTCCTGAAGTCCAAGCAGTGCCCGCGGTTGTGCGCACCTGGAGCCACTTCTGCATTCATCTTTTTGCCACTGACGAAGAGCAATTTAGGCCCGAAACGCGTTTGGCTGCGTATGAAGGTGCGAGGGCATGCTGTGAAAGCGACTGCTGGCGACGGTGTGCTCTACTCCTGTTGGACATGCCCCAAATCCCTGCTCCATATGTAGCTGAAGAGATAGCTTTGGCGCAATACATTTTTTTGATTGGTTCAAGTGGCTATGTGCCCATTTTTTTTATATATGAACATATGGCCATGGTGTTCTTTTCTAGTGCATTACATCTGTTCTCAATTATATTTGTCCAAGTCCCTTCACTATTAAAAAGAACCCTCAAATATAAAAAAGTCTTAGTTATTTCAATTTTCCGTGTAGCAATAAAAAATTATGGCAATTTTTTGGGCTGTTTCTCTGCTATAAGGACGAAGGTTTTTGATTCGTTGACTTGAAGATCTAGTGCTGCCATATATGACACATAGTTATTTATTAATTTTTGCAGGGCTACACCTGTCCTGGCAACCAATACGGCGTTGTCAGCGTATAACAGTGTAGGGAGCTGTTTCTTGTTTACCTTGGGTACGTCAGACACTTCAAGACTCACTGCTGATTCCACACCGTTGGTATACATTGAAAATAAAAAAGGTGCTAGGACACAACCTTGCCTAACCCCCCGGAGGATTGGGACAGATCTTGTGCATTCGCCGTGGCTGCCGTACCTAACACATGCTGTAGACTGGGAGTATAATTGTCGGATGAAAAGTATAATGTTATCATCCACTCCCATGTCTTTCAGAATAATCCATAATTTATTATGCGAAACGGAATCAAACGCGGCGGAAAGATCCATGAACACCATAAAAACATTTCCTCCTTTAACATTAGTATACTTTGCTGCAATTAGATTTAAATTTAAGCACTGATCCAGTGTCCCCATCCCTTTTTTAAAACCATATTGGACTGGAATTCAAATGTTTTTGTCAGCGGCCCATTCCTCAAGTCTATTTAGCAACAAGCGGCCCATTAATTTACATGTTCCATCTAAAAGTGAGATTGGCCTATAATTCTTGGGCAATGCTTGATCCCCTTTTTGAATATTGGCATATCACTGTCATTTTCCATGAAGCCGGGGGGCCCCCTTTAGCAATTGCATTAAAAACGTTGGTCAGGAATGGAATCCAGAGTTCTGGGTAATCAAAGAAGAAATCAATAGGGGCATCGTCGGGGCACGGAGCCTTCGCACTACTGCATTGGAAAAGGCCATTTTCCACCTCTGTCATTGAGAAGGTAATGGGAATGCCCAAGTCACAGTTTGGGTGGTCATCAGTCAGGTTTACCCTATCTCCCGCTAACCTGAAAGTAGCTGTATAGTGATCCACCCATACGTCCTCCCCCACATTTGTACTTAATGAGAGGTCTGTATCTTGACTCAAGAATGGTGAGTTGACTATCTCCCAAAATTCTTTAGAGCTTTTTAATAGTGAGGCAATCTGTAATTTATCCCAGGCATCCTCTTTTAGAGCCATAAGTCTCTCCCGCCTACATTTTTTGTATTGTGCCAGGAGAGAGCTGACCAGGGCAATATTCCTTGGCCTTTCCTTTAGCGCTTTGTGTAGGCTACTGAGTGTTTTTGTGCAAGCCGTATTAAACCAGCGCGGGGCCTTTAATAAAGGTTTGTTCTTGGATTGTAAATTACTTTCCACCACACTCAGCAGTGAAACAAAGACCTGGACTATACTTTGCGGGTCACTATGCAAGTCGAGTCAAGTTGATATTTTTTCTGGGTGCTCTCAATTACAGTAAGTAGTAATACATCTTTATTTATTTTTGCCCACTTTAACACTATACTATTTCTTCTTGCAATTCTTGGTGCTGGAACTTTCGTAACCGCACTATTGAAGCAACCCTTCCATTGGATTTGAAAGGTCAACGCGACATGATCGCTAAAAATTGAAGCAAAGGTTCCTATCTGGTTAAAAAACCTCTTAAAAGGGATCGCCACCACTAGGTAATCTAGCGTGGATCCATGTATTGTGTCCTCAAAAGTTTTTGCCAAAGTGCCCGTTCGCTCGTCCACAGGATTAAATATTACCAGATTTCTCGTAACCAAGAGTCTGTTCAATTCGTCCCCGTACTGAGTATGTAAGAAATGATAAGGAACAACCCCTTCTTCATCTACCAGCCCACATAGCGGCGTTGTTGTTTTTGGGCAACTATGAGCGTTAAAATCACCAACCCACACTATATGTAAGGGTTTACGATAGGTAGTTGTTACTTTTTCAATTGCTTTTTCAAGTGAGTGGATTACCTCTGTCATGTTGCCCTCAAAATAGTTATTGTAATAATTGATTAAGAGCATATCCTTTATACCAAAGCCACTACACACTATGAGATGGTAATAGGAGGACTGGACATCTATCTCAAGTATCCTTACGCACAAGGTGTTTCTTATCAAAGTTAGTAAGCCTCCTCTAGCTCTACCTGACCGGGAAGGAATAGCAGGGGTATGAATTACACGGAACCCATCAATAAAGACCGCACCAACTTCCCATGTTTCTTGAAGGCACACTAGGTCATAACAATTAATAATCCTAGACCAGTCTTCATTTCCCCTCTTAGACCTAAGCCCCGCTATATTCCAGGCTAATACATTAACGATATCTTTTCCCTGGGCCTGGGGCTGATTGCCTGTTGGGGAGACTACCTCCTGTTCGTTCTGCGGATGCTGGGTCACACTACTATCCTTATGTACTATTTTCAAAGCTCTTCAAGGCAAAAGTCCAGCCTTCATCTCCTCTAAGATTCTACTCTATGCCCCCTCTCGTAACTTGCGATCCTCCCATCTGAATCTGTTGGTCACTCCCACTTTTAAACGCAAGAAACATGGAGGTTCCAGATTTATGGTTTTAGCCCCTCAGTTCTGGAACTCGCTCCCCGTGGAGATGAGGTCCATTACCTCCTTCGCACTATTCAGGAAACAGCTGAAGACCTGGTTGTTCTCCCAGGCATATGATAACTAGGCTACTTTCCCACCGCTGCTACCTTACTCACTACCCCAGCGCCAAGAAACCGTCCGGTGAACGTGCGCTTAACAAATGTTTTTAACATAACATGTCAAACGCATGCTTCTAGGCCCTCAAGGAATGAAATTTTATTTGCAGGTGATATACCTGTGACAACATTCCCTCCATTAGTGGTGGCTACAGGGGCATGCAGATGAGGAGGAAGAACAGAGGAGCCAGGAATACTGTTTAACCTCCTGTCCAGAGGATTAGTGACCAGTGATCTATAAAAAATCCCAATGGTAAAGCATAGATTTGTGTAAATGCCACAGGGGAATTGGGGATCAAATCCAGAAGATGTTTCACGAGATATTGGTTTCTAAAATTGATTACTATGCAATCCCCCACAATTGATTTTGGGGTGTTGTCCACCCAGGGGACTCTTCCTACCATGATGATATGGTTGGCGACATTAAGGCATTCGTATGACGGAATGAATTTAGTCAGCCAATGTGATGCTTTATTCATCAGTTGTTGAGTAGTTTCCATCTGGCCATAATGCAATGATGGGGTGTTTACTAAAATCATCACAAAGGATATGCGGCCGGGGGGATATTCAAGTTAAAATTACGGTGAGATTGGTACGCTCCCTGTCCTTCCCCTTGGGCAGCCTGTCTTGGTCTAGCAGAATCTACAGTACTATGTAGATGTATAGTTTGTCGATTCTGAGGGGGTACTGTAGTGTAGCTCCTATTTCCCTAATAGGCTCTGCGCATTGGAATAATATATCCTATAGGTTTGACATAGGACTAAGGTCAGTATGTCCCTATCGAATATATTAAACTTAATTACTTGTGCCAGCTAGCTCAGAGGCCACTAGAAACTCCTTGACAACAAGAAGGGAGTAGTTTCTGGCAGCCGCAAAACATGACCACTGTGTTTCCCTTTAGAATCAGAACGTGTCCCAGAGTCGTGGAAACAATAGATAACTATTTCACTCAGCTCAATCGTGCATGCTTAGTTTTCTCCAAGTTACACAGAAAGAAATAGACGGGCGTTTCAATAAAAGATTTATTGAACAGTCTTGTTTCTGGTGTAAGTAAAATGTGCTGTTACGATCACAAGACAGTATGCGAGATAAATAATGTACAGTGTGAGCAGTAGAAATAAATAATACTGCGATAGCATTATCTTTTAGTGCATATGCATTTACATAAATAACACAGACTAAAAATGCGAGTACTCATACGATGCGTTTCTAATCTAGTTCTACCCCAATGTACCTAACCTAAACTAGGTATAGGAAGAAGTATGAAGTAGGTGAAGTATTCCTTACTATGGTATACTAAGAGTATGTTAAGCCTAGTATGCCTAGTATGCCAAGAGTCCCTCTAGGTTCTAGTCTGCTCCATACCTGAAGAATGAGAGAGGTAGGAATCTCTTTGCCAGACTCGAACTCCAACACCCCGCAAGGGAAGTTAGATCACTTGGAGCTGGACTCTCTGCGTGCAGGGATGACAGCGTCTTCTCAGTGCGTCAGGCCGGGAAACGGGCTCCTCTGAAGTCGAGGTCTCCTCTGGTTTACAGGGGCTAGGGAAGGTATATTTATACCTGAGAGCACCTAAGAATGTTAGTATTGACGTGAGTCGGACAGCGAAAGACGTCATGAATGAACCCCTAAGGAATAATGGTTCATGCATAATATATGAGTCCTTGAAGAAATCAATAGTCCTGGACTAGGGAAACTCCCGCAGCCTAAGGGTCTGTTCTTCATGAACTCGTTGTGACGTTAGGGTGGACGGATGTCAGAGACCATGCCTGTATTTGGAGTGCACGGTTTAATGCCTAAATAAGGGCTGGGATTTTATGCCTATATAAGGGCAGGGCGAATTGTGCCTATATAAGGACATGATACTGGAAAGCCCGTTTATGGGCACCCTAAGAGGAATACAACACCCACTCCAGTTTCGTGTGTACGATAATACTAAAATGCTAAACATTTAAAATGCTAAACATTAAATGGAGTACTGCATATTTAAAAAATATTTCTTAAAAGCATTTAAAAAACATAGTAAAAAATGCAAAAGGTACTGTACATTTGAAGCATTGCTTTTCATTTCAGGCATAAAGTTCGAAAATAAATGCAATTGGAATGAAATAAGTAACCCTGGGCGTAGTTCGTGAAGTAGCACTACGCAAAGCTACGTGAAGTGCACTTCGCACTACGCGAGCTACGCGTAGCACTACGCAATCTGCGTAGTGCGCTATTCGCGATGATTGCACAGTGCCGGATGCTTGTCCGCACTGTGCAATCATTGAAAACGGCATCTTGCACAGTGCGAGCTGTCTTTTACTGCCGCTCGAGTAGATTTTTACTCGAGCGGCAGCTTTCTCAACGCGGACTGGTAGTTTCTCATCGCGAGCGGTCGCGAGCATACGCGACCACTCTCAATGAGAAACCTGACCTCCCCGCGTTGAGAATCTCGCCGGGAGGTTTATTTTCCACGCTCGCGATCAGCAACTTGATGTTGCTGATTGCGAACGAGGAAAAAGTCTCGCCGGGATGTCATTTTGCTTGCTCGCGGTCGCCAACTTGACGTTGAGGACAGCGAGCAAGCAAAAACTGACCGCTGCACTACGCTACGCATGTTTGCACTGTGCTACGTGCAATTCGCATAGTGTGAAGTAGCGCAAACTTCACAAACTACGCGAGCGTAGCGTAGTACTTTGCCCAGGGTTAGAAATAAGCAGTAATATTTACATGTGACAAAAAAATGATCGATAAGTTTTTCAAAAATCAAAGTCATTTCATGTCATGGAAATTAATAAACTGTTTTAGACACACAAGATGACTAAGTGTCCGTGGAAGTACCTTGAAGTCTGTATTATAAGGCTAGTTCTTCTTTAAGCAGATTGAAGTGCCATTTACATCCGAAAGATGGGAAAAAGTTCAATTTTGGTAGAGTTCCAAGTTGTTTTGAAAAATGAAGGCCAAATTGTTACTGCATCTCTGGAACACTGTATGCTGAATCAGAGTCAGTTTACGGGTCTGGTGTAAACATGAGATCATCTATTTCTATAGACAAAACATCATCCACTGTAGTTGGTGTCAGCTGGAACACCTCGTGTAGTAGATTAATTGCACAGAGATGGGAAGCATCGCTTCCAGCATAGGTTGCCGCAGCAAAGTTTGCGTCCGTTGTTACCTGTGTGCCTGTAGTTCTTTCTCGTACCTCAGCAGCAGCTGGAAGCGTCTGTGAGATCTCAATGAATGCTGACATCAGGATTGGTAGCCTCTGGGGACAACACAGAGCATGGGCCGTTATCGGGACCAGCAGAGCATCGACATCCGTTGGCGTAGCTGATGGAAATGTTAGACAGGTGTCCAACACGCATTCTTCACCGCATAGCAGGCATCGTAGAACAGGTAAGATGCAATCTTGCCTGATTGGTCGGAATGACAGGAACCAAGTTGTATTAAGGTCCCGTAGACGAGTCATGCCCAAAAGCTGTACTATTCGCTCACGGCACTTTCGTTCAAGGAGAGCTTTCTCCATTTCGCTCGGAGTGATGTCTGCGAATAGGCTGGCCATAGCGCAATAGCAGGAAGAGAAATAGAATTCCGGCAACAAGTGCTAGAATTAATGGTATGCCACCAAACACCGAATGTGCAAAGTTCGGGTTGATTCCGAGTATTGCCTGGAAAGGTGCGAACAGACTGGAGCAGATGCTCTTAAATACATGTACAATTCCAGTTGTATCAGACATATTGAAGATACGTCCTATCATTTCTACGAAATGTATAGGGCAGTTTGTACGTATTAAAGTCTGTATCTCACCCGAAGTCCTTGCTACTTGTAGATCATAGGTTTCTTTGGCCGAGGTCAAAGACACTGTTTGCTGTAAAAGCATGGCTTTCATTCTGCTCAAAGTATCAAATATTATAAAAGAGACGTTCAGCGAAGGCCATAGAGGCGACTCCCTGACTGTGTCTATTGGGGGAAACAATACTTGCATACAGCAAGTGACCCTGGAGTTGACCGTTACTAGATATGGGATGCCTGGCAGCATGCCGCAACAACTCTGATCATTCAACATGAGGTAACTCCCATTAGAAAGTTGTCCAAACGTTGGATTAATCACAGCAGCTGGTGTACCCTGCTGATGGCAAGACAAATTTGCCACAGAACCATTACAAGCCCCGTGTAAAGAAATGTCCTGACATATAAGTGAACCGCTCAGTGCACGTTTACAGTGTGTACCGCTCAAAAACACTTCACGATCCCCACTCCAACATCTATATGTATACAGTAAATCCCAAGATGTCTTAATGTATTCCCTACCCAACCTTTCATATTTGCCTGCTTGCATTTGTCTGAGGCAATACTGAAACTGAAAAGTAGTCACAGGTAATGTTATTTTGCCATGAATAAGCCATTCTGTAGCTGGTTTTTCTGCCACTGTGAATGGTAACTTTTCCAGTTTTTCAATGCTCAGCACTGTATACCTTGCTCCTCTTTGTGCCAATTCGATCTGTTTATCAGTGAGATTGTATTCTGCAAACAGAGCTGACGTGTTGATGAAACGCCAAGGCACATAGCCCGCTCGCAAAGATTGCAGCGTACAGCTTAATAACACAATAGAACGTAATTGAGATTGGCCTTGTTGTAACATCGCCAAATCTTGTTCTAGTATGTCGATAGCAGAGGATACAATGCCATCCAATGAATATATTCTGGAGGACAAAGTTGTTAACCCATTGTCGACCACAGAGAGTGTTTTCTCTAAATTAATACAATCAAGTTCTCGTATTCGTTCTGCAGCCTCCATCTGTGACACTTTCCATGCTTCATTATAGGCAGCATAAATGCCGGCATATATGAAACGTTTTTGACGCGGTTTTCTTGGTCCAAGCAAGAATTCCCTAAGGTCTGCGTCCTTTTTAAGTAAGGTTAAGTGTTGTTTCACATCCTGTAGTGTAGACTTATGCAGCCAATCGAGGCATAATTTTCCTACACTGTATGTTGTTACTACCCCCGGATGTTGTCTTTGGACGTATCTTGGGTCTGGCCTATTAATAGTAAAGCCCTGAGTTTTATTCAGGAATCTTTCATGACAGTTATTCGTGTCTGTGGGCCAGATCAACCATTTTTTCCAATCAGGATTAGATCTGTTGAGTTGTAGTATATTGTCAACTGTCACCACTGCCTTTGTATTATTATCACTTGCAGGTGTTGGTACAGAAGGTGTGTTCATCTCTTTGAACTTGGCTAATCCAAGACAAGATGTTTGTTGGATGGTTTCATTCAAAAACATTATTTGTTCAGGGATGATACAGGCTCTAAATAAAGCTTCTATCCCCTGCACTTGCCAATCTTTAGTACCCCAGACAGTTTTTGTGTCTATTGTGTCTTTCCAAAAGTCGAAACCCTGTCTAGACAGTTGGGCATTAAATAATGCAGAGTAAATCTGTTTTGTATTAGTTAACATCATTTTCAGTCCTGTTTTGTTTACATTTTATAGTAAAACTTTTCTGGATCAGATGTATTGTAACCTGAAAAATATGGAAACTTGTTGGCAAATGTTTTTGAACTACCTTTAGGTGGTGTAGGACAATGTTCCCATTGGTTAAACATAAACACATTTCTTGGATATGCAGATTTATGCAAATAATGATGACCATAGTGGTTATAACAATACAGTCATTCATAGTCTGATGAACCCTCTAAATATTCATTTTTAGAAAATGCAGCAGATTTCTAGGTCAAACATTATGTCGTTAACAGTCTCAAAGTCCCAATCATCTGAATAGATACTGGACGAAATTAGATCACTTAGTGAAATTTTAAACAAATGTGGAATGTTCAATTGTTCCGTCAGACCGAAGATGTCAAAATCTGTTTTGTCCCACACTATACCATCCTGTATAGGAACAGCTGTGATGTTCACTGATGACAAGTCTCTTGCTTCACGATGGGAAGATTTATGAGGCTTCAAAAGTACGTTCACGTCTTTTCCTTCAGTGTTCACATGGATGTATCTGCTACTTATAAGCACGCTCACAGTTGTTACCAAAGCTAGCCAGAGTAGGAAAACAAAAAGTCCAGATGTAATCCAGAGTTCAATCCATGGAGAAACCAAATAAGTCTTTTTCAGAAAGTGAAGAAAGTCTTGTACTTGCTGTTTGAATTTCAATGATGCTGGCGTCGTTTCAGGTTCACTCGGAACTTCTGAGAACGTATCAAAGTTAATGAAATAGCCAGAAGCAGTTCTATCAATTGTTGGAATTGCATCAGGATTTGTAGAAATCACTGGAACCAGTTCATCACTTGCCACGTTGGTGTAGACAGGTGTATTTGGACGAACTGTTATTTGGTGTTCAAGAGGGATGAGTTCCATAGCGTTGTTGCTTAGTCCTCCATCAGTTACAGCTGAATTCTCGATGGTTATCAGTCTTTCAGTCTGAACCGCTTGGATAGTAGCGAGAGGAGTGCGTCTGCTACTAGGTCGGAGTCCACGAGGCCTACTATTTAGTATTGGCCACATACTGTGGTTTGATCAGGTCGATGGACACAAATCTTTTCTCCTTTCTTCCAGCAAGGGGCGGCATTAGTACTGTTCTTGTTCCTTGAACTGCTAGGACAGGTACTGGTTGTCTGTAAGAAGGTCCAAATTCCTTCTTGTCCGCAATCTTTTCTCTGACTAGATCCCCAACTTTTGGAATCCAGACAGGCCTTGCTGGGACCGCCGATTTTTCCCCAGTGGTGGTTGGCTGTAGGAATACGTTGCTTTGTTTCGTTCTTAATTTATTGAGTTCCTGTAAAACAGCCAAACGATCTTTGATATCAAACGGTTTATTTTCCACCACTGTGCCTACGTGTTCAAGGTCTGGTACCCACATTCTTGTCCCAAATAGGACCTCATATGGAGTGACCCCCTAGAGAACTTCTTGGCAGATTATTCAATGAGCGTTGGACCCCACTAAGGTGTTTGACCCACCCATCACCCGAACCTAATACCCTAGCTGTTATAGACTGCTTTATGTCTCGGTTTTTCCTTTCCACAACCGAATTTCCCTCAGGATGGAATGGAGAGGAGTACCGCAATGCAACGCCCAGACTGGCCATGGCTTCTTTGTAAGCCCGAGAGCTAAACGCAGGACCCTGGTCAGAATGTAGCGTGCCTATTGCGTATGTGCCGATAAAGACTCGCAAATCTTTTATAACAGTTCGAGCGTCAGCCGAGCGCTGAGGCCATAACCATAGGAACCTAGATTCTGTATTTGCGGGAATGCCTTTCTCCAGTAGGACGCAGGCACGTAGATAGTCTAATGCTGTCTAACAATGGTGTCTGTACTGGGTTGCCGCATTCGCAGCTTGGTGTCTGGTGGCTTTCTCGCTGTAATTTACAGTCTAAGCAGTTGTTGATGAATATGTGATTTTCTGTATTCATTCCAGGCCACCAGTACATCTCTTTTAACGTCAAAATTGTTTTAGAGATCCCTTGATGTGACAGACCCTCCCCCAAATGTGTTTCATAAATCAAGGCTGCTCTACGTTCCATGTTTGGAATTACCTTTTCCCCCACTCCAGGGATTTCTAGCAAGAGGAACGTTGTTCGCAACAATTACATAAGAGTACTTGAGTGGAAACTTTTTTGGTAACGTTGCACTGCTGCCTTTGCTTGAAGCATTGACAGCCAACATTATCTCACCGTCTATTTTTGTTTTTGAACGAGTGATCGCAGCTACGGAAGCCGTCTGCACAGCCCCCTTTGCGGCTTCATCAGCCAATGAATTCCCTGCAACGTGAACGCCATCACGTTGATGACTCAGTGTGTGGATCACGTGAGCCTTTGGTAGTTCGTTTTTCAACTGAACTACTTGTTCCCAAAGCATTTTATGCTTTATTGTGCCACCTTTTGCATCTTTGAAACCATTTTCAAGCCAGTTTTGTACATAGTCATTATATGACTGAACACAGTAAAAGGAATCGCACACTATTAGTGTGGGGAATTCTCGATCTGTACTTTCAAGTGCCAGTTTGAATGCTTGTGGTTCAGCTCGCTGAGCTGTACAATCTCCTAGAGACTGAGTTTTTGTGACCATAGGTCTGAAGATGCCATTTCGCATGCGACCTTTAACGATTGCACACGCTGCACTGTAAGCTTG
The DNA here is from genome assembly GCA_963921515.1 of Calotriton arnoldi. Lineage (NCBI taxonomy): Eukaryota > Metazoa > Chordata > Amphibia > Caudata > Salamandridae > Calotriton > Calotriton arnoldi. The sequence continues at coordinate 1,133,091 of CAWUFW010005200.1, read as the reverse complement.
CTTACTCCCTGTTGCGGGCTGTGCGGATCCGTCAGTGTAAATTATGAATTCGTACTGATCGAGAGGCAGAATTTCAGTAGGCAGAGGACATTCTTGTTCATATTGCAGGAATGCTTGTGTTTTTAAATCTGGATCAAAAACATATTCAACATCTGTTGCAGCAAGAGAATTAACCCATTGTATCCATCTTGGATGTAATGCTTTAGCATTTGGAATGCTTGCTTTTGTGACCGCTTCTAAAGCTGGTACTGGGGTTACGACAATAATGCGTTTCCCTTGGGCTAAGGCTCTTTCTTTTGCTACAGCGGTTTGAACTGCTGTTAGAATTTTTTCAGTTGAACTGAAGCGCATTTCCGCTTGTGTGTACAACTGAGATTTGTATGCGATTGGTATTTTCTCACCCTCATTGAAGGTTAAGTAGGTGAATCCGCATTGACCCGAAATTATTCGGATCACCAAATTGCGTTGACTTACGCGTGTTTGTAAGTGATTTGTTGCTAACATGTTAGCCTGGAGTGAACGCAAGATTTCTGTGTGTTCCTGTGTCCAGTTTCTGATCAAAAAATCAGGTTTGATTAATGCGTAGAGAGGTTTAACCCTTTCTGCATAATTTAGAATGTATGTTCTTCCAAAGTTTAGGAAACCCATGATGGATTGTAAGTTGTTTAGCGTTTTTGGAGGTTGGAGCAGCGCACATTTCTCTAGAAAGTTAGCTGCCAAGCTCTTGCCTTCACTTGAAAGCTCATATCCCAGAAATAGGACATTGAGATGGGCAATTCGGGACTTTTTAAAGTTGAACTTGTAGCCCTCAGAGACGAAACCCAGTATAATGGTGCTCACCCTGTTCAAGTGTTTTTCCAAGTCATCGTCCGTCAGATAGATGTCATCGACATAGGACAATGCCTCATTGTCATAAATTTGTAGTAACTCCGTTACCCTCGCTGAGAATAAACCTGGGCTGTTCTTGAACCCTTGTGGGAGTCGACAAAAGTGACGCTGGGTCCCCATTATGGAGAATGCTGTTAAGTACCTGCTTTCAGGTGCTATGTTTTGACAAAAGAAACCATTTGAGATATCTAATGTTGTTTTATATTTTTTACGCACAATGTTATTCATTAATGCTGTGCTATGTGCATTTTGCACTGCAAAAGTTTTAGAACAAGTGTTTAGGTGTCTGTAATCCAAAACTAGACGATATGTATTGTCTGGTTTGGAGACAGGAAACAAAGGATTGTTCATTGAGGAGGTGCATGTTTCAATCACCCCTTGGTATTCAAGTTGATCTAAGATCTCCCTGACCTGTTTTTTAGCTTCTTGCTTTATTGGGTACTGCCGTTGTGCAGTTGGTTCATGTTTCAGATGTATTTTATGGTGAGGTGAATCCTCATCCCATCCTACATGATTATTATATAATGCTGGGGCCTGGGCCACTGCCCATTTCCTGGCATATATATATCTCAGATGCATTGGTATATGGTTGGAGATGGCAGGCATAATAATGTCCTCGCCATGTGGGCACTCCCTGACAAATTGTGGTGGCCAGTCCTTTTCTGCTAGAAGTATGTCATAGCCCTTTGATAGTCTTTCCCAAAAAAGTGCTTTCACCTGTCTAGGTTTGTCTCCCTCCATCCGGAGTGTTATTTCATATAACTTTTGTGGAGTACTAACCCTGGTGTCTACAGTCTCAACTGTGATGTACTCATTCAAGTCCACTATCTCCAGAAGTTCCTTCAGGTTCTGGCGAACTATTGTGACTTCTGCTGCACTGTCCAGCATTGTCTGAGCCCATTCTCCGTTCTTGAGTTGTGTTCTCAGTATTCTCGGCATGTCTGATTTTCAGACCTGCTACTTTCTTTTGGAGAATTGAGGTTTTGCTTTAGTTTTTGGAGCGTGTTTGTCGTCTTTTGATTTCACGCGTACTTCTCTATGTTCCGATCGTCCTCTTCTTTCCGAAGTCTGTGATGAGATCTGAAAGGGACGAGAGGAACGTGTATCAGTATCTTGATACCTGTCAGGTTTTCTCAAATTATCCCTATTCCTGAGGTTATACCTCCTTTCAGAGGGCTCCTTTTGAGGAGACCTACCTCGGGATTGAGAACGTTTCTCGTTTGATTTTTGTTTATTAGTCTCCCACTTCTTTTTAGAAGATGTCGGAGTTTGTTTAATAGAGTCCTTCTCAGGACTTTCAGATAGCTTCGGCTTCACTGGTCTTCCACCCAAACTATCTCTGCCTAATTCTGCATAAGATTGTTCTATAATTCTGGGTAGCTCTGTTTGATGTTCTGTAACATCAAATTCCCTTAATTTTGGCGGATCGCCACTGCTGCTGCCTCCCCTTTAATATTAGATAATATTATTGTTGAGACCTGGTCAAAATTTTTCAGTAACTTCATACCTAAATTTAGAGCAGGTTCTGCCCCGTATTCGTTTTGAATTTGTTTCAGGACATCAGGTATTACCGCAAATGACGGAATGCCATGTGTTTTAGTATAGATGGCAGCAAAGACTGAGCCCCAAGTGGTGCAGTCTTCCAGTTGTGGTGTGATCCCCATTGGTAAACTGATTGTCAGTATTCTGTGTTTCTCAGACGGGCTAGTATTTGGAAATACTGCTTCGATTTGAGTAATTTTTTGAGCTATCCAGAATAGAATTTGCTCACGTTTTGTGGGCATTTTACCCATGACTGCGTATAGAGTCTGTGGTGTCATTTTTAGTGTATTCCCCTGGTGAGGAGTTTGATTTGGAATTGTTAATGGTTGCTGGATTGTAAAAGTCCGAATGACATATTGGACCAATTGTCTGTAAATTTTTATTAACTCTGTTATTTGAGTAAGTAATTCCCCGTCTGACATTATTTCAAGTTCAGGATGAGGTGTGTAGCCGGCTAGAATCGGCCATGTTGCTCCTGGTCTACCTAGTGGACCGAGCCTGGTAATGTTTTTGTGATGTTTTAGGGCGCCTTTAAACCAGAGCTGATGCTCTTGGTATGTTAATGGAATCTCTATATCCTCGAAAGGAATATATTCCTCTGGTGGATCATCTTCTTTGTAGAAGTGAAACATGTGTGTTACTGAATTGGATTCAGGAAATATTACCCATGAATAGAATACCTCTGTCTGAAAGGATTCGTGTGCCTCTATCACGAAAACTGCTCTACCGCCTCTTGGTGGTAGGTCATGTTTTATAAGTTTTAGAGTAATGGCTCTTCTTAAGTTTGGAGCGATATCTATAACACCCTCCTCGGTTTCATTTAAACCTGTAATGTTAAAAGCTGCTGCTTGGGCTGGATCAGCCGCAGCTCCACCGTTTCCGGTCTCAGTGTCAGAGCCAGGCATTTTAGTTTTTTGAAAAATGTAGAACAAGTTTCAAGGAAACAAAGATAAGGTGCACAATATTTTGGAACACTGTATCCTTCAACGTTGAGCAAACCAAACAGCTAATATATAGGGTACTGCCCTATGTAGCCTTGGTGGATACTTAACCCTGCCCACTCCAGACGTCTTTTTGAGTATATGGGTAGGGGTCTGAGAGAAAAAGCATGGCTGAGTTACTCAGTATCTAACGTTGAATTACCGCCTTACCAAACCGTTGGGCGCCATGTAGTGTAGCTCCTATTTCCCTAATAGGCTCTGCGCATTGGAATAATATATCCTATAGGTTTGACATAGGACTAAGGTCAGTATGTCCCTATCGAATATATTAAACTTAATTACTTGTGCCAGCTAGCTCAGTGGCCACTAGAAACTCCTTGACAACAAGAAGGGAGTAGTTTCTGGCAGCCGTAAAACATGACCACTGTGTTTCCCTTTAGAATCAGAACGTGTCCCAGAGTCGTGGAAACAATAGATAACTATTTCACTCAGCTCAATCGTGCATGCTTAGTTTTCTCCAAGTTACACAGAAAGAAATAGACAGGCGTTTCAATAAAAGATTTATTGAACAGTCTTGTTTCTGGTGTAAGTAAAATGTGCTGTTACGATCACAAGACAGTATGCGAGATAAATAATGTACAGTGTGAGCAGTAGAAATAAATAATACTGCGATAGCATTATCTTTTAGTGCATATGCATTTACATAAATAACACAGACTAAAAATGCGAGTACTCATACGATGCGTTTCTAATCTAGTTCTACCCCAATGTACCTAACCTAACCTAGGTATAGGAAGAAGTATGAAGTAGGTGAAGTATTCCTTACTATGGTATACTAAGAGTATGTTAAGCCTAGTATGCCTAGTATGCCAAGAGTCCCTCTAGGTTCTAGTCTGCTCCATACCTGAAGAATGAGAGAGGTAGGAATCTCTTTGCCAGACTCGAACTCCAACACCCCGCAAGGGAAGTTAGATCACTTGGAGCTGGACTCTCTGCGTGCAGGGATGACAGCGTCTTCTCAGTGCGTCAGGCCGGGAAACGGGCTCCTCTGAAGTCGAGGTCTCCTCTGGTTTACAGGGGCTAGGGAAGGTATATTTATACCTGAGAGCACCTAAGAATGTTAGTATTGACGTGAGTCGGACAGCGAAAGACGTCATGAATGAACCCCTAAGGAATAATGGTTCATGCATAATATATGAGTCCTTGAAGAAATCAATAGTCCTGGACTAGGGAAACTCGCGCAGCCTAAGGGTCTGTTCTTCATGAACTCGTTGTGACGTTAGGGTGGACGGATGTCAGAGACCATGCCTGTATTTGGAGTGCACGGTTTAATGCCTAAATAAGGGCTGGGATTTTATGCCTATATAAGGGCAGGGCGAATTGTGCCTATATAAGGACATGATACTGGAAAGCCCGTTTATGGACACCCTAAGAGGAATACAACAGTACACCAAAGTGAGCGGAGGCCTGTCTAGATGTAACTGAGGTGCGGGGTCACTGCACAGTTGATGATTGTCAATAACTGGGAGAGTATTTAGGTTACTCATTACCAATGAGTCAGCCAGAAAAAGTGTATTATCATTACTTTGGTCACTTCCCGCAACTGCTGGTGTCTCCCTAATCACTTGGGTACATGAGGTATCCTGCCGACACTCGGGTCTGACTGTAAGCTGCGTGTTAGTGAGAGAAGGATTTTTACATTTACACTGGCATGCAGAATTTACCTTCTGTGCAAGTTCAGCAGTCCTACTGATACATTCACAAGCACAGGCACATCCCCCTCTTCCCCCTCTATCACTAATTTTTGCTAGCTCAGCCTCGATACGTTCAAGTCTCTTTAATACAGGCTGTAGCAATCGGGCCATGATGCTTTCCAGTTCTTGTGTGGGCTGTGTAGACTTCCCTGTGCCACTTGTAATCTTCAGAGGAAAGCCCTTGCCCCGACCCTGTCCAATGTTCATTTTAGTCAGTCTTTGTGGCCCACACCCTCTCTTCTTTTTAACCGGTGGCCCAATAGGGGATTCAGGAGGATCTTGGCCGACCGTACCACTAGGCAGGTGTTAGATTTGGGGGTCTCTAATTGGCAGAGGTAGGTACCTTTGTCCAAATAGGGACCCTTGCATCTAGTCAGGGAAAGTAGGTACACTCCTGAAATAACCCATGCTCACCCTCTTGGTAGCTTGGCACGAGCAGACAGGCTTAGTTCAGAGGCAGTGTGTAAAGCATTTGTGAACACATACAGTAATCAAGTGACAACACTACAAATGGACACCACACAGGTTATATATTTATAAAAATAGGTATACTTTATATAGATTTATCACAAGACCATAAACGACAAAAATAATCCACAATACTGTCAAGAATGCTTAGTTCTGATCAAAAAGGCTTAATTCAAGGTTCTGTGCGAGTCGGTAGCCTCCTCCGGCTACGACGATGTCAAGAACAAACAGAGTCTAACAAATCCAGCTGACCTCTTCGAGACGGGCCAACACAGCGTAGACAGACTCGGTCACAGTACCTTTTACTTGAAGCGGCAGGCACGGGCGTGCGAGCCGGATGGCTGTACGTCGCGGTCGCAATGCAAAATGGAAGCGTTGCAGGATGCGTTGTCCCTCGATGTGGTGCAGGCAGCGGCTCGTTGACGTCGTCGAGACGGAGTCGGTGAGACCAGGGCCGTGCGTTGCAGGGCGAGACAGTGCTTCGATGCGGTGCTGGCAGGTTGCGGTGCGGCGACGGAGCCGGATTCGGGGGCTGGCGTCGATCAATCCGGACAGCGGTGCGAGTCGGGCGGTGCGTCACGAAGCGTGCGAGCGGTGCCCAACTCCGGTGCGGTCACAGGACTCGAACTCAGCAGCAGGGACCGTGTCGGTCGGACCAGTTCGTTTCGGCGTAGCGAAGCGTTGCAGGACGCGTTGTCCCTCGATGTGGTGCAGGCAGCGGCTCGTTGACGGAGTCGGTGAGACCAGGGCGAGACGGTGCTTCGATGCGGTGCTTACAGGACACCGAGCCGGTCGTCAGAGTCGGTCACAGCTCCCTAACCCTGTAGCCACTGAAACAGCGTTTCCAGCAGCAATTCACAAGGCTGGTGAAGTCCACTGGTCCTGGGACTTCGGTCAGGGGGCAAGCTCTCTCTCAAGCCCTTGGAGATCCTTCACAAGTTGATGAAAGTCACAGCAAAGCAAAAGTTCCTTTCTCCTTTCTTTGGCAGTCAGGCAAACCACTGCAGGCCAATCCCCCAAGCAGCACTTCAGGCTTAGGGATAGTCTCTCCTCAGTTTCCTCTTGGTTCCGATCCTCAGCAAAGGTTTCTTCTTGTTCCCAAAAAGTGATCCAAATTCTTGGGGTCTGGGTGCCCCTCTTATACCCTGATTCTCTTTGTTCTCTGGAGGCAGAGAGGCCTTTGCCTAGTTCAAACCAGTTCTGTGCAGCTTTGGAGCACTCTGTGTACATGACTCCTTCTTTCCTTTCAGAATGTGGGGCAGGGTACTCAGACGCCCGGCAGGAGGTGGAGCCAGCATTGTGGAAGGCAGGCACAGCCCTATTCAGACCCAGATGCAATTCCTCCCTCCACTCTGGATGCAGATCTCTCTATTCAGCCCTGTGCTGACTCACCCTGTCTCCTGTAGCCACCCCCAGCGCCTGTCACTCAAACTCCAGACAAGGAATACACAACCTAGCAGAGGCAGGCTGGATAGTTAGGCAAGAAAATACCCACTTTCTAAAAGTGGTATTTTCAAACACAGAATGTTAAAATCAACTTCACTAAAAGATGCATTTTATCATTCTGAGTTCAGGCATACTAAACTCGAATTTCTACCTAGTTCCCTGAGTCAGTTAGGATTATAAGATGTTATAATCAAACTGCTCATTCTGGCCTATGGGGAACAGGTAGCCTTGCAATAGTGAAAAACGAGAAATGGCTGTAATTCACTATTAGGACATGCCACACACACCAGGCATGTCCTACCTTATCATTACAATGCACCCTGCCCGTAGGCCTACCATAGGGGTGTCTGATATGAAGAAAAGGGAAGGTTTAGGGACTGGTAAGTGGGTGCACTTACCAAGTCGACATGGCAGTCACAGACTGCACACAGGCTCTGCAGTGGCAGGCCTGAGGCACACTTTACAAGCTGCTTCCGTGGGTGGCACAACCAGTGCTACAAGCCCACCAGCAGCATTTGATTTACAAGCCCTGGGCACACTCAGTGCACTGTACTAGGGTCTGACAGTAATTCAAATAAGCCAATCATGGAGTCACTAATTCATCACACAATTTACAATAGGGAGCACTTGCACTGTGGCACTGATTAGCAGTGGCAAAGTGCCCATGAGCATCTAGTCCAGCAAAAACATATCGACAACAGTGGAGGCATTATGAAAAAATGGAAGGGAGACCCACGCCAAGGATGCCAGGTTTAACAGCAGGGAATCGGGGACCATTATTGGAGCCTAATTTTGTGTGAGTAAATCAGTACCGACACCGGATAGCCTATCGACATTTGGGAGAGGGGTGTGAAGGGATAATGAGTTTGCCTCACCTCCAGACAGTCTTCCCTCCGCTTTCTCAATCTCTTTCAACAACACGTCCGCAGCTTTCAAAAGGAAAGAGTCCAAAGTGTTAACGGCCTCAACTCTTTGGTCTCGTGCAGTAGCCTTTCTCTTCCCCATGTTCATCAGCTAGGACTTTGGAGGAGGGGCCCAGCCTCCTCAGGTCTCTGACGGGCGTGGACAGGCCCGCCCTTGGCCCAGGCTTTGCCCGGGCATGGCCTGGGTGCGTCCCCGCACGTGGCCCACGCCGTGGGTTGGCGACGGTGTTTTAGAGCACCTCCAGGCGCTAGGAATGGCGGGAAATGTGGTCCCCCCGTGGCTTCTCCGCCCAGCAGGGTTCTGCTCCTCTGCTCCTCACACTTGCTCCAGAAACTCGGGCTACAACGGCCGCGGGCCGGCGACGGTGTTTTAGAGCACCTCCAAGCGCTAGGGATGGTGGGAAATGTGGTCCCCCGCCTCTTCTCTGCCCAGCAGGGTTCTGCTCCTCTGCTCCTCACACTTGCTCCAGAAACTCGGGCTACACCGGTCGCGGGCCGGCGACGGTGTTTTAGAGCGCCTCCAGGCACTAGGGATGGCGGGAAATGTGGTCCCCTTTGGCTTCTCTGCCAAGCAGGGTTATGCTCCTCTGCTCCTCACACTTGCTCCAGAAACTCGAGCTACTAAAATTTGATTGGCTGACAACACTTCAACCAGGAAGTGTTGGCAGCCATCTTGGGACACAGCTTGAAGCCGAGTCCCAGAAAAAAAGTAAAAAATAAAGAAAAGAGGGCAGGGTAAGAATACCCTGACCCCCCCAGATATGGTGGCATTTTAAAAGCATTTTTTTTTAATTCTGCAGACTAGCTGGTAGATCCACGAATCCATGGAAAAAAAAAGACTTGCAGACACCCACGCCTTTTTTTTTAAAGCCCCAGGGGCATGAAGGAAGGGGGCTCCTGGGACCACACTCTTGGGCTTATACAAAGCCCCAGGGACCGCCACCTCCTTGGGGCTCTAAAGAATAAAAAGGCAGGGGCCCGCAGGGCCCTCCACAGCCCCCAAGACAGTCACCTCCCCGGGGCAGTAATTTGATTATATGCGGTGGAGCCTTGCAGCCTCCCCTGCAGCCCCAGGGACCGCCACCTCCCTGGGGCTTAAATAAATATTAATGCATGAGGGGACTCCAGCTCCCCACACACCCCCAGGGCAAGGGGACCTCATCCCCCCACCAGCAGTGCACCAGGAGGTGCATTTGCAGAGTGGTGGAAAAAGGGGGCATGGCCTCTGATCAGCTCTCAGCAATCCAGCTGTTTGGGTCTTACTGGAGGTAAAAGAAAGGGCTAATTAGCCCACAAGGACCCTCAAGAGCCAAGGGGACTTCATCCCCCAGCTAGTAGTGTGCCAGGAGATACGTTTGCAGAGTTGAGGAGAAAGTGGGCATGGCCATCGAAAACTTCTCAGCAAACCCACTGTGTGGGACATGCTGGAGGTAACAGGAGGGGTAGTTGGCCCACAGGGACCCTCAATAGCCAAGGGTACTTCATCCACCTACTAATAGTGTGTGAGGAGGCGTGTTTTCAGAGTGGTGGAGAAAGGGCATGGCCTCCTACGAGGTCCCAGCAATTCCGCTGTGTGGGACTTACTGAGGTAACAGGAGGGGTAGTATGCCCCCAAGGATGTCCTTGGGGTCCAAAATACCCTTCCTGTTATCTCCAGTAAGTCCCACACCATGAGTTTGCTAAGAGACTTTAGGAGGCCGTGCCCTCTTTCTTCACCACTCTGAAAATGCAGCTTGTGGTGCACTACTGGTTGGGGGATGAAGTCCACTTCACTCCTGAGGGACCTTGGGGGCCAAGAAGCCCTCCTGGTACCTCCTGTAAATCCTACACTTTGGGATTCCTGAGAACAGGTTGGAAGCCCAGCCCGCTTTCTCCACCACTCTGCAAATGTGACTACTACTTAAAAAACCATAGAAATTCACTGAAAAAAATAAAGGTTACAGGGATCTTATAGTTAGGAATTAGCATTTAAAAAGCCTTATAAATTCACTGAAAAAAACAAACGTTACAGGGTCATTATAGTTAGGAAATGGAATTTAAAAAAAATGACCTTAGAAATTCACTGAAAAAAACAAAGGTTACGGGGACGTTATAGTTAGGCTCAGGTTTCACTCATATAAAACCAGTGAAATTCAGCAGTTAAGCTAACTATAACTCGCGCTCCCGCAATGCTTTGCTTATGACCTCACATATTACATCACTCATGACATGGTCAGTGACATCACTGATGACATCACTGATGACATCTTAAATGACATCACACCCCATATATATCTGTCATACATCCACTCCCACTACCATTGTCAAACCCATTCACACACCCATACCAATTATATATAACATTTATTCGGTTGTTACTACCAACAAAGTATACATCCACAATAGACAATAAAAACTAAAATATGCTATTAAAATTATCATAAAAACACTTAACGTACATTTCTATTAATTAATTACATAAAACGTCATAACCCTCAATGTGGTTGAGTCATGCCAGAGAGTAAAGTGGCCTGTGCTTTAGAAAAAGAAGAAACCTAAAATAACAGTAACAAGAAGATGGTAAAACAACTACACAACCTTTGCAATAGAAAATATCAATGTACACATTTCTTTTCTTTCCCTTAAAAAAGGGAAATAGAGAAGGAAAGATAATAGCCCACAAGTTGGAGTCAGTGCAATCATGGTCAACAGCTGTAAAAATATTACAAAAAATACAATAGCAGTCTCATCACATGGATCAATGAAGTTGAAAATGCAATACAGATAAATAAGTAAAATAAAACATTTTAAAACTTTTAAAATGACTGAGGTAGTATGTGAAATCATTAAACAACAGCTTATAAGATTATTCTTCTCTTGTACCAGGTTGCCTCTAAAGATTTACTCACAGCAAATACAATTTTGGGGAGGTATCAGTTTTTAGAATCCTATGAGCTACCTGATATTGGGTTATTCCCATGTCAAAACATAGGAGGCGTATCCATTTGCGGTGGGAGTTCAAAAACTCGAAACAGAAAAACAATAAGTGGGATTCATTTTCATCACCCTGGCCACACATAGGGCAAATAATAGACTCCTGTTCCTTTCCCCATTTAGCCATACCCCATTTACCCATACCAGTACTTACACAGCCACTCACTGATTCATAGTTCAACACACACATTCGCTCACTCACCCATACAGCCACTGATACACCCACTCACTAATACTGCCACTGACATATCCACTAATACACCCATACAGCTACTCACACACTGTCAGTCACCCATAGAGCTACTCACACACCTACTCATTCACCCATACAATCAGTCACACAGCCACTTATTTGTCCATACAGTTACACACACACTCACTCACTTACCCATACAGATATTAACACGTACTCACTCGTGCATACAGTTACTGACACAAGCACAGACTCACCCATACGTCCACTTTCACATTCACTCACTCACCCATAAAGTCACTCACATACCCCATCACTCACCTATACTGCCTTTCACATACCCTGTTACTCACCCATATACCACTGACACATGCACTCACTCACTGACACAGCAATACACATACTCACTCACCCATACAGCCCCTCACACATGGACTCACTAACCCATACAGCCACTGACTCACCCACTCACTTATCCCTACAGGCAGTCACACACACCCTCACCCACCAACACAGGCACTTAGACACCCATAGAGGTACTCAGACAACCACTCAATCACCCATACAGAAACGCATGTACCCACTCACACACCCATACACCCACTTAGATACCAACTGATAGACAGATACAGACATTCACACAACCAGTCACTCACCCATACATTCACTGAGACACCTAATCACTCACTTATACAGTTAGTCACGCACCCACTGAATCATCCAATCAGGCACTCATACACCCACTGATTCATCAATACACCTTGATATATATATTTAACACTCATGAATGTTTTAAAAACACTCACAGTCAATGGATGATGTCATCTGTGATGTCATACGTGATGTCATTTGAGATTTCATCAGTGATGTCACTGACTATGTCATGAGTGATATAATATGTGAGGTCATAAGCAGTGCATTGTGGGGTCGCGAGTTATAGTTAGCTCAGCTAACTATAACTGCTGAATTTCATTGTTTTTTTACGAGTGAAACCTGGGCCTAACTATAACGTCCCTGTAACCTTTGGTTTTTTCAGTGAATATATATATATAATATACACACACATACATATTCAGTGAATATATACATATATACACACACACAAACACACTCCTATATATTATCTCTCTCTCTAGATATATATATGCGCATATTATCTACTAGCGGTCGCCAGTAGATAGTTATAGTTAGGACCTATTATCCATAGGAAATCCGCGACATTCTATTTGAAATAACTCTTGCGCCGGTTGACGAATCTTCGCGAAAGCTTCCAACTTGTTGGGGCGTTCCGCTCCTACCCTGACAGTCTCGGGTTGATTCGTCAAGCGGGGGCCGAGAAAAAAGGGGGGGTCCCAAAACGCGTTTTCCCCATTCATTTTTCCATAGGAACCTTTAGTCGCAGCTACAGCCCGAACTGCTGAACGGAATTACACCAAATTTGGCAAAGAGGTAGCCCTTGGTTCAGTGTCGTGCCTTTTGCTTAAATGGTGTAAATCCGTTCAGTAGTTCCTGAGAAAATCAAAAGTAAAGTCACATATATATCTATGGGCGAGTAGGGTCCGCGTATCCTGAGCGCACCCTGCGCGCACCATCCCGATCACGAGCTGCATGCTAATTGGCTGTCAAGTGGCTGTCAACACTCCAAATCAGGAAGTGTTGGCAGCCATTTTGTCCTCGGTAGAACCGAGGGACAGAAACAAGTGCGCAAAGCGCAAAGGTGGCAGGGTAGAAACACCTGACCCCTAGGTCTGCTCAGGGGGTCCCACAAGGACCCCTGGGCAGAAAAAGCATTTTTTTTTAAACGGCGGGATGCGCTTAGGGTGCGCGGATCCCGCCGATTAAAAAAAAGCACAAGAAACAAGTGCGCAAAACGCACAAAGGGGGCAGGGTAGAAACACCCTGACCCCTAGGTCTGCTCAGGGGTCCCACAAGGACCCCTGGGCAGAAAAGCATTTTGTTTTTTTTCAAAATCGGCGGGATGCGCTTAGGGTGCGCGGATCCCACTGATTAAAAAAAAAACCCACAAGAAACAAGTGCGCAAAACGCACAAAGGGGGCAGGGTAGAAACACCCTGACCCCCTAGGTCTGCTCAGGGGGTCCCACAAGGACCCCTGGGCAGAAAAAAGCACACAAAAAAAAAAAAAAAAAAGACCGGCATAGTGCAGAGGCCCCGCCCCCTCCCTGCAGCAGTCTGCCAACGCGCCCCCTGGCGCGTTTTAAGAAGGGGAAGTAATTCCCTTGAATACTGGAGGTCCCTGGGGGCCAACTAGCCCACCAGGAACCTCCGGTATGCGCCAGGGGCTGCGTTGCAGAGAGGTGTACAGAGGCCACGCCCCTTTTACACCTCTCTGCAACGCAGCTCTGTGGCGCTTTTGGAGGTACATGGTGGGCTAGTTGGACTCCAGGGACCCTCAGTATTCAAGGGGACTTAATCCCCCAACTTAAAACGCGCCACGGGGCACGTTTGCACAGTGGTGAAGGGAGGGGGCGGGGCTTCAGGTGAAATGTGTGCAAACAGGCCCCGTGGCGCATTTTAAGATGGGGAATGAAATCCCCTTCAATCCTGAGGGTCCCTGGACACCTCTCTGCAACGCAGCTCCCTGGCGCATACTGGAGGTACAGGGTGGGCTAGTTGGACCCCAGGGACCCTCATGATTCAAGGGGACTTAATCCCCCAACTTAAAACGCGCCACGGGCGCGTTTGCACAGATGTCACCTCAGGCCCCGCCCCTCCCTTCACCATTGTGCAAATATTCCTCTAAAATCAGCCGAACTACGAATTCCGATTTACTCACCTGTTATCAGGAGAGACCTCAGTGCTGCATCTTTCAGCCCAGTACTGATCCTGAAAAGTAATTTTAACCGTACTTACCAGTAACTTGAATTTCCTTCCATAGGATATCATTGACTGGTTTCACTTGGAAATTCTTCTAAGTGTGGAGTTTTGGAACTTTATAATATTCCTCTAAAATCAGCCGAAATACGAATTCCGATTTACTCACCTGTTATCAGGAGAGACCTCAGTGCTGCATCTTTCAGCCCAGTACTGATCCTGAAAAGTAATTTTAACCGTACTTACCAGTAACTTGAATTTCCTTCCATAGGATATCATTGTCTGCTTTTTGCTGAAAAAGTTTCTAAGTGTCGATTTTTGAAACATACAAATATTCCTCTAAAATCAGCCGAACTACGAATTCTGATTTACTCACCTGTTATCAGGAGAGACCTCAGTGCTGCATCTTTCAGCCCAGTACTGATCCTGAAAAGTAATTTTAACCGTACTTACCAGTAACTTGAATTTCCTTCCATAGGATATCATTGTCTGCTTTTTGCTGAAAAAGTTTCTAAGTGTCGATTTTTGAAACATACAAATATTCCTCTAAAATCAGCCAAACTACGAATTCCGATTTACTCACCTGTTATCAGGAGAGACCTCAGTGCTGCACCTTTCAGCCCAGTACTGATCCTGAAAAGTAATTTTAACCGTACTTACCAGTAACTTGAATTTCCTTCCATAGGATATCATTGTCTGGTTTCACTTGGAAATTCTTCTAAGTGTGGAGTTTTGGAACTTTATAATATTCCTCTAAAATCAGCCGAAATACAAATTCCGATTTACTCACCTGTTATCAGGAGAGACCTCAGTGCTGCATCTTTCAGCCCAGTACTGATCCTGAAAAGTAATTTTAACCGTACTTACCAGTAACTTATATTTCCTTCCGTAGGAATCCATTGTCTGGTTTTCAGCAGAAAAGTTTCAAAGTGTTGATTTTCACAAACTACAAATATTCCTTAAAAATCGCCTGTATGACTTAAACGCATTCTTTCAACTGTTTACAGGAGATGCACCAGTGCTGGATCCAGGATCCACCACTGAGTAAGAAAAAGTAACGATAACACTACTTACCTGCTAAGTGAATTTCCTCCCATAGGATAACATTGGTGATTCTATGTGAAAAAGTTTCCAAGTGTCAACTTTTAAAATACAATCATATTCCTTAAAAATCACTACTGTAACCAAAACGCTTTTACTCAACTGTTTACAGGAGTTGTCCCAGGACTGAATCTAGGATCCAGTCCTGTGGTTAGAAAAGTAATCCATAAAGTAACTAATTGCATTTAGCTAGAAATTCACATTGAGCTCAATGTTGCATTGTGTTTGAAATTGTGTTGCCCATTGCAACAACTGTAACTACTGTACTTAAAAGTCTATTGCCTATTTGCAAAGTATTTAAACTAAAGTAATTCATTCTGAGAAAGTATATTTTGTAATGTAATGTATTATGTAATTACAATGTAATTTAAAAAATAAAACATCTAAAAATAAATAGTTTAAAAAAATGTAGTAAATCAGTATCAAAAAAAATAAATATAACAATTAATACATTAAAAAATTGTCATTTATATAACCTTTGAAATTCACTGAAAAAAATCATAGGTTTCAGACATGTTATAGTTAGGAATTAGCATTTAAAAAACCTTTGAAATTCACTGAAAAAACCATAGGTTTCAGGCTTGTTATAGTTAGGAATTAGCATTTTAAAAACCTTTGAAATTCACTGAAAAAACCATAGGTTTCAGGCCTGTTATAGTTAGGGTTTAGCATTTAAAAAACCTTTGAAATTCACTGAAAAAACCATAGGTTTTAGGGAAAGTTATAGTTAGTTGGACATTGCACTCGTACAAAACCCGTGAAATTCCCCGTTATAGTTAGTTCAGCTAACTATAACTCGCGCCCGCAATGCACTGCTGATGACGTCACATATTACATCACTCATGACATGGTCAGTGACATCACTGATGACATCACAGATGACATCTCAAATGACATCACTGATGACATCATCCATGTGAGAATTTAATGCATCTTCTCACACCCTAATATAACTTTTGATACACCCACTCTAAATTACAGACTGCCATTCTCAAAACCATATACACTCCAATACCAATAAGTACATACCCACTCACTGATTCTTAGGTCTACACACACACATCTACTCACTCACCCGTACAGTCACTCATACTTACAGTCACTCAGTACAGGACTATCATATGCACTCATACACCTATATAAACACTCACACAACGCAACTCATCCATAGAGGTACTCACACACCTAGTCAGTCATGCTAATAATTAATCACACTCCCATTTACTCACCTATACAGTTATACACACCAGCTCACTTACTCATAAAAATACTAGCACATTCTTACGCTCCTATGCAATCACTGATGCAAGCACACACTCATCCATATAGCCACTCTCACAATCACACACTCTTACTTATAGCCATTTATATACTCCAACACACATATATACTGCCTTTCACATATGTAGTTACTCACACATTACCACTGAGATATACATTCAATCACTAACACACCCATACACACACTCAACCACCCATACAGTCCATCGCAGACGCACTCTTGAAACCATGCACCCAGTGAATCACCCACTCACACATCTATGCACAGAGTCACACACACCCCACCCACACAAACACTGAGGCACCCATACAGATACTCAGAGAACCAATCCATAACCCATATAGACACTCATTTAGCTAGTCAGAAACCGCATGCAGCTGCTTACACAACAACAGACAGACGGATACAGACATTCACACAGTTTAGTCACTCACCCATGCATCCAGTAAGATACGTTTAATCACTCACTTATAGACTCAGTCACGCACCTACTAAATCATCTATTCAGACGCTTATACACCCACTCATTCTTCAATATGCCTTTCCCTATATATAATAAACATATTTAAACTTTACACAAACACACAGTCACTGGATGATGCCATCAGTGATGTCATCAGTGATGTCATTTGAGATGTCATCAGTGATGTCATCAGTGATGTCACTGACCATGTCATGAGTGATGTAATATGTGACATCATCAGCAGTGCATTGCGGGGGCGCGAGTTATAGTTAGCTGAACTAACTATAACGGGGGAATTTCACGGGTTTTGTACGAGTGCAATGTCCAACTAACTATAACTTTCCCTAAAACCTATGGTTTTTTCAGTGAATTTCAAAGGTTTTTTAAATGCTAAACCCTAACTATAACAGGCCTGAAACCTATGGTTTTTTCAGTGAATTTCAAAGGTTTTTAAAATGCTAATTCCTAACTATAACAAGCCTGAAACCTATGGTTTTTTCAGTGAATATATATATATATATATATATATATATATATATAGAGAGAGAGAGAGACAGAGATTATATTATATATATTACCTACTGATGGTAGCAGTTAGGACCTAGTTTCCATAGGAAAAGTGTTTTTTGTTTTGCTAATAACTTTGGAGCCATTTCACAAATCTTCCCGAAATTTTCAAAACTAATTTGACACTCACTTTGGCTGCCTTCTGGAAAGTTGTAGGTTGATCCGTCAAGCAGGGCATGGTTCCCGGGGGAGGATAAAGTAGAGATAAGATCTAAGAGGTCAGGATAGAGGTATCCTGACCCTGTGGGACTGATGGAGGGGTCTATGAGGGGCCCATCATGGGGAAAAGATTGCAGATTTTTTTTTTTTTGCACGTGTGAGATTCCATGGATCCACTGCGGTGCTCAACAATGCCCCTGTGTGAATTCACAAAGGATCTTCGGATCCAAATCCGTGATGGATCCATGGATCCAGAACGCAATTAAAAAAATACACCCACTCACAGAACCACTCACACACTTACACACAACCAATCGGATATCCACTCACACATGCATACACCCACTCACATACCCATAGTCACTCACATGCCCTCTCACACACCCTCTTACACAGTCTCTGATACATCCATTCAGAGACCCAGAGAACCACTCACAAGCCTACTCACAGACCTACATCAACACTGACACACCCGTTCACACAGCCATGTACATACCCATACAGCCATTTACATGCCTACTCACAGACCCACACAGCCACTTGCACACCCACTCACATACACATACAGCTACTCACCCACTACTCAGAGACCCACACAGCCACTTATACACCCACTCATACACCCACCTATCACACACTCACACTCTCTCCCACCCCCACACAACCACTCACACACCCACTCACATATCCATATCCCCACTCAAACACCCATACAATCACTTACACACCCTTACAGTCACTGATACATCTATTCAGAGATCCAGAGAACCACTCTCTCACCCACACACAGACCAACACAGGCACTCACACAGCAATGTATGTTGCATGCAAGGGTTTGACTGCATGTGGGGGTTGGCTGCAGGGCCAGGCTGCATGCCAGGCCCTGCAGCCAACCCCCTGCCATGCACAGCCAAATGCCATATGTAGTGTGGGGTTGGCTGAATGCAGGAGGGGCTACATGCCAGGCCCTGCGGTCAACCTCCCACCACACATGGCTTTGGACATGCACAGGGGCAGTTGGGTTAACATTTAGTAATTTAATGTGCAGGCCTTGTGGCCAACCCCCCCTGCACAAGGCCAAAGGTGTAGTGTGGGCTGCATGCAGGGGGTTGACTGCAGGGCCTGGCTGGATTAACGTATGATAATTAAATATTATTTCATGGAAAAAAAACTAGAAATTCTCTGAAAAAGCCAAACATTACAGGCATGTTATAGTTAGGAAATAGCAATAAAAAAGAGTAGAAATTCTATGAAAAAAACGAAGGTTACCGGGATGTTATAGTTAGGAAATAGCATTAAAAAACATAGACATGCACTGAAAAAACCAAAGATTACAGGGACTTTATAGTTAGTAAATAGAATTAAAACCACCTTAGAAATTCACACAAAAAAACGATGGTCGCAGAGACGCTGTAATTGGCTCAGATTTTACACACACAAAACCATAGAAATTCAGCAGTTATAGTTATCTCAAGTAACTATAATTCTTGCCCTAAGGTAACTATAACTTGCACCCTCACCATGCGCTGCTAATTACCTCACATATTACATCACTCATGACACGTTCTATGACATCATTGATAACACCACTGCAACAGCTGAAATGACATCTTCGATGACAACCCTGTGCATGGTAAGAGCATGAGTTATAGTTTCTTTAGGGTATGAGTTATAGTTACTTGGGATAACTATGACTACTGAATTTCAATAGTTTTGTTGATTTAGCCCTATTAGTTTTGATTGAAAATCATTCAGTGCCAAGCCATTTCTTGACTTTTTGGACTGTATTGCTTTCGATGAATATAGTTTGTGAAATTTCAATTATGTTGGGAAATTTTGGGTTTCACTACTTCCTTTACTATCAACCTATATATAAGACATAGATTTATAAAGCATTTGTTATTATCCCTGTATATGTTTATTATTTTGTTTTGGTTATTACTCCTGTACATGATTATTGTATTTACTCCCCTTAAGTCATTATGCCCTATCGCCTAGCCCACTCTTCGTTCACCCAGGCGTATAAATGATCTGGTAGGTGTTCACCATCTGATTCAATGCCATTAGACTCCCCATTTGACTCTTGTTTTGTTTATTGTTTTGGTATTGGTTTTTATTCCTGTATATGATTACTGTACTTACCCCCCTATGTCACTTTGCTCCATCGTATAGCCCATTCCCCATTCACTCAGGTTTATAAAGGATCGCTTATGTGTGCACTATTTGATTCAATGCCTATTAGATTCACCATCAAAGCACATCGGACATACCATAGCATTTGTTATTATCCCTGGTTAAGTTTATTATTTTGTTTGGTTATTATTCCTGTACATGATTATTGTATTTACTCCCCTTAAGTCATTATGCCCCATCGCCTAGCCCACTCTTCGTTCTCCCAGGGGTATAAATGATCTGGTAGGTGTTCACCATCTGATTCAATGCCATTAGACTCCCCATCTGACTCACGTTCTGTTTATCGTTTTGATATTGATTATTATTCCTGTATATGATTATTGTACTTACTCCCTTATGCCACTTTGCTCCATCGTATAGCCCATTCCCCGTTCACTCAGGTTTATGAAGGATCTGTTATGTGTGAATTATCTGATTCAAAGCCTATTAGACTCACCATATTAGACTCATGTTTTGATTTGTTACCTTCCTTTCCCTCAAACTATAAAGCGCTCTGATATCCTTCGGGATCAAGTTTGCGCTATATAAAACTTTATAAATAAATAAATAAATCCTTAAGGAAGGCGGTGTAGCTTGAGCAGCCAGAACAGAGGGCGCTTCTTGATTGAGCTCCGCTCTATCCCTACCTATCTCTTGCTTATCCTGCCATTACCCTTCCACCACGGCTGTATGTATGGCCTCTCTCCTTGCCTGGGATGGGCTGTGGTCATTGCTGGGGTCACCTGCCCTTTCAGAGAGACACAAACATCGGAGGCCTGTTGCCGGCTGCTGCGGCCTTCTAGTGCAGCCCGTGGCCTGCAGGGTGTGGGTGTTGTGAGGGAGATCCCAGAGGTGCTGCAGGGCCTGCACCAGCTCCCTGATCCTGCCCGCAGCCACCCGCTGCATACGTGTCCTGACCTGAGTGGAAACTGCAGGTGGCCCAGAGATGAGGGATGTGTAGTGTTCACCGGTAAGGCCTATCATGCACCTGCAGAGCTAAACTAAGGATAACCGTGGTCTGTGGAGTTCACGCACAACTAACCGTGCTTACTCTCCCTCATCTTCTGGCCCACTGGGGGTGCCGACTTGGGGCGTGAGTGGGGCAGCCACGTGGACTGAGGTGTTGGTGTGGCTGTTTTACATGTGGCTCTTTCTTCGATCTGCCCTGCATGGAGGTGCCAGCTTGGGCCGTCCTGAGTGCCCTGCTGGAGGACTTTCCACACCCGAGTGTCCCCCTTTTTTGAGTGACTGTGCCCCCATGAGTACCTGGATACCTGGCTCAGTGGCTGCTGCCCTGGGAGCTGCTGCAATTAATCAAGACCATGCTCTGGCACATTGGGTGAGGTGAGCAGGCACTGAGTTGCAGGGGAGCCTCCACTGTATGAGTGGCTGCGTACCAGTGTCCACCAGTACCCGCAGGAGCACCAACTTATTGGTGAGCAGCCTCCGGCTGGGGGATCCCCTCTGGGTCCCTTATTGCATCATCTGAAATATCTCCTCAGATCCTTCCTAACTGTGTGCTCTCCTTAGTGGCTGATGGTGCAGTACACTATCCTGGGAGAATAGACATCCAGGCAAACTAGAGCGCTAACTGGGGCCCGGAGCTCTGAGCCTAGACGACTGCGACATTGGGCACCTGTTTAGAATGATGAGGGCCTAGCCCTTACACTGGGCTATGAGTCCTTGCCCCGCAGCACGACCACCCACGGTGCACGTTAGCCTGTTAGGGCCTTTTAATCCTGTGAGTCTTTGCACCCTGACAGTGGCATCCTGCAGCTTGGACGACACTAACATGCAAGCCTCGAGGACTTCTGCTGTGGAGCTCAGAATTCATATGCCTTCCGGAGTGGCCTAGGCCAGCCTGTTTCCACCTGAGTATATAGGGCTGCTTGTGCTGCTGTGCATTGGGAGGTTGTGAGGCGCTGGCAAGTGGGCCCTTCCTGTGCCAAGCTGATCTTTTGCTGGATGCCTGCACACTGCCATTGACATTATTTCGGGCCACCACTTGGAGTTGCCAGAAGACTGCTGCATCATTACTGGAAGTTCCTTTGTGCTGCTCACTTCCTCGTGCCTGTCTCCTCTCAAGTATGGCGACCTTGCCTGCTCCCTCCTGGCCTCACAATGCTGCTCCAGCTGCCGTGCCATTGAAGGTGGAGAGGGGCTGGTAAGTGGACCCTACGCACGGATCCAACTACTCCCTCCTTGGGCATGAATTACTGATGCCACATGCCATGGATGGCCTCTCTCATGGGCACCCAGGGCACATCCTCATTCCACGGTCCCTGAGAAATTGACAGCAGTCCTGATTAATTGGAGCCTCCCTCCCCTCCGGTATCAATTGGGGACAAGTTGGATATTGTTTTAGCAGCAGTTGAAAGGATCGGAGTTTCTCTACAGAGCATGCGTTCATCCTTGGAAAGTAAAATAGACACTGTGACAGCTGATCTTATGCTGCTGCATACAGACCACAACAAATTGGCTGAAAAGTTCAGGCTGCTGGACAAGTCCTTGGCGGATCGAGTGCACATCCTAGATCGTCATGCTGAAGATGCAGAGGGGCGCTCAAGAAGGAATAATGTAAGGGTGGTGGGTCTTCCGGAGGGAGCGGCGGGGTTGGATGCTATTGCTTATGTGGAATGCTGGCTGAGAGAACTGTTGCCTTCAGAGACCTCCTTGCAGTTTTTCTCTGTAGAGCGAGCTCACTATGTTCCACCACGACGAATGCCGCCTGGATCCTACTGCCGCACAGGCTACCCAGTTACCACACCTGCATGAGTAATGAAAGCCCCCCTTTTGGCCTCTTAGCTTGTTTAGACTCTGCTGACCTTTGTTGCTTGGAAGTCTGGGTGGAAACATGCTCATCCACTCCAATGGTATTTATGGTTCCATGTTCACTGATAGTTTTGTTCTTCTTTGTTAAGGCCATACACGTCCCAGCCCTCCATTCTGTACAGCAGCCCTCCTGGCACTGCACAGGCCCACAGGCATTGCCACATATGCAGCAGCTCTCCATTGTTTCCTTTCTCCATATACACATGGCACACTTTAGCACAATTTCCTTGAACATGGGAGGGATGCACTCACCCACACGTCACTACTCAGTATACTTGTATCTGAAACATCAATCCGCACACATTGCACTCTTGCAGGAAACACATTTAGCTCACATGGAAGGTGCCAGATTGCAGAGTCACTGGTGAGGACATGTATTTGCTACTAATTTCTCCACTTACGCTAGGGGTGTGCTCATATGGGTCAAATAGGATACTCCTTTTGCGGTAGATGACACTGTTATACACACAGAAGGTAGATATGTGATAATGTTGGGTTGTCTTGATGGCTGTCAGATCTTCCTGGGTACCATTTATGCCTCCAACACCGTACAAGCTACATTTCTGAACAGCCTATCTGAGACATTGTCCCGCTGGAGTGGGTTACCGTGACTCATAGTGGGGACTTCAAGTATGTCCTAAATAAGGCCCCCAACCTCCCCTTTTCCTCATTGCCTCATACCCCAACAACATTTAATGCCCAGGTACTGCATGATTGGCTGCTGCATTGGCGAATAGTTGATTTTTGGCGCTTCCGTAACCCAGACATGAAAGTATACTCCTTTTTCTCCTTTCCATATCAGCTACACGTCCACATAGATAGATTTGTGGGAACTTCCTCCTTACTTCCCTCAGTATTATGTTGCGCGACCAATGTTCTCCCACAGGAAGGGAAAGAACCTGCGAGACATTCTGGTACATACGCTCCCAAAATCAATAAAGGACACTGATGGAGCACAACGAGTACTTCACACACTGCCGGGTGGACACCACCCTTGCAGTAATTGCAGTGTTTGCCACCTAACATCCCCAACCAAAAAGGTGTTTTTCAATAACAAAATGACATGGGAACTGCAAAGATTCACTAATTGCAACACTGCAGGGGTGGTGTATATGATTACCTGTACCTGCAACCTCCACTACGTGGGTATGACCAGTAGGAAGGTTAGCACCAGAATAGTGGAACACCGCAGTAACATCAGGTGTAAGCGAGCCACCACTAAAATGACAACGCATTTCATTGAGAAACAACACACCCCTAATGATCTGAGATGGGTAGTGTTGGAGCACCTGAAACATGTAGACAACCTAGAAAACAGGCTGCTCGAGAAGGAACAACGGTGGGTGTTTAAACTTCGTACGGACACCCAAGGTTTAACGATAACATCCCTTGGGGTCAATTTACCACATGAACCAACTACAATCTCTAGTTAACTAACACTGATGCATCCTTGACATGACACCGACACTTGCAGAGGATTGACCATGTTGGCCATCGCCGATTTTTCCAATCATGACTAACCATGAGCTCTGTTGTTTCATAACAATTTTTTAACCCCTCATCCAACAGAGTGACAGGGATTTGATTTGAACGATTTGGCGTACCCTTCTCGCAATCACAAGGTAACATCTTGGTATCCATAAAAATAATCGCTATTGAACTGAGTCCCAGTCACCATCTAGGCGAGACTACCTCATATGCCAAATCCGTCATTTACATTTATATTTATTTCCTAACATGGCCTCAATTCTTATTTTACACCTTTATATTTCCCACTTTTTTTACGTAGAATCGACAATGTCTATCTATACTTCCAATATGGCCTCCGTTTTTGCCATCTCCGGCGGCCATTTTAAGTCTGCGCCGCCCTAGTCAATACCACAATGACTGGGCGGATGCGGAAGTATATTTAGAAGCACCCGTGGAGACACGCGATAATATGCGGTCTCCAGGGGAGCGATTAGGTGCATTGCCGGCGAGGTGCGCTCTGATGAAGTAAGTGCCATTGACTCTTTCCTTTACAGCGGAGGCATCATTCAGCGGTTTTTCGACCGCATGAAGGCATCGGGCAACCCCCCGTATTTCACAGCGTTTGTGACAGGGTCTACTAATAACCACACACTTGTGACCATTACCTTTACAGAGTTTGACTACGAGCCCATCAACCCCTCCAGACCATGGGGCACATTTGAGCCTTATATTAAGTATGTGACTTTATATGTACATGTTTGTTATGTGGTGTTGTATGTCATGTGGTTTATGTTTTGTAAATAGCACTGAATCACCATCTCCATCGGAGACACTTTGTTTTTCTTCCATATAGCACGACGGAACACAAGGTAGTTATAAAACTACACACACTATAGAGGAGCATTTATAGTAATTAGTATGACGACTATAACTATTATGTCTACCAGTATCCTGGGAGACAAGTGTGTACTCTAACAGTGTTCTGTTTTATCTTTCTACAGATACTACGTACCATTGAGTTATTCGTATGTATTGTTAGTGTACGCACAGTAGGTGCGGCACCTTTTTACTTCACTTCACTCATTACCTTATTTATAGGTCACCTAGGAGTGGTACACACAGGGCTGGTCCCTGTGTGGTCCTGAAGAAGAGCTGTGGGGAGGCTCGAAACATGTCGGCTTACGCTAGGGATGCCTAACTCATCACGGTTAAGTTTTTCCTAGTAGTTACCCCAGTTTTTACACATATCAACTAGGAGCAAGAATAAAGTCATTCGCCCACTAGTTAGGTATTTTTAACCCATTTTTTCCACTCCACATTACTGCACTACACATTTATTACACGCAAGTGCTCCTACGTAATTCCGTCAGTCGGAGCACGCCTCAATCCGCAGCGGATTGAGAGGACCCCAATGATGAAGCATGTCACCAAGGGGAAACCCTGGTGAGTGAGGGGACTATAAAAAGAAAGTTTTCTTTCCCATCAGTAGAGATTCCCACTCTACCTGAGTGGAAGTCTTTTATCTCCCTTAGCTAGGTTCCAATTTCCGTTTTTCCGTTTTTTGTTGTTGTGTTCATTCCCTCAGTATTAGACATAGACTATTTGGGACGTATGCACTCTGACCATAATCCTCAGTATATGCAACTTGATTGGGACATCCGCGCTCTCCCCATGCCTACCTGGCATCTGCAAATGGCGGCATTGGAAGATCCCCCCTTTTGCATCTCTCTCACTACAGCTATTGTGGACTACTTTGGACACAATACTGCACGGCCTCCACAAAATTACTAGAATGGGATGAATTTAAAGTAACAATCCAGGGTCACTGCTTGGGGACGTAATGGAGCATGTTAAAAATGCTCACTAGGGATATTTCTAGTATAGAACACAAGCTTTTAGATTATGAGCAACAGGCGATACACTGTCCCACCAATACGCAACAACTGGCGGACAACCGACGTGAACACGCTGAGTTGTTAGAGAGATTGTATTGTCTCAACTACACCGCACACTCAGCCCACATGCAAGCTGCAGATGATAGAACTGGCCGGTTATTGGCTTGGCTAGTCTGACAGGACCATCCCAGACACCCCATTGTTGCACTCTAGTCTGCTAAGGACACACTCCTACAAACTCAACTAGCCATACATGATGAACTAAAACACCACTACACGCTCTTATACCAATCAGTCTCAGATGCACAACCCGCTGATATTGACTCCTTCTTTTCCATGATAGAGATGCCCCGCATTACCCCATATCAGCTAAGGGAACTAGATGAGCCTATCATGCAGTTTGAGATCGAAGAGGCAATAAGAGCACATGCGACTGCCAGGACCCAATCCTCTGACGGTCTGCCTGCTGAATTTTATAAAGCATACACGCCCTTGCTTGCTCCGCGCCTCTTTGTGATGTACGAGGAGGCCCTCTCTGCTAACACTCACCCTGCCTCCCATCAGTAAACCCTTATATCCCTTCCTAAACCAAATATAGACCCAGTGCTGTGGGATCGTACAGACCTATGGCCCTGCTCAACATTGTCTACAAAGTCTTGGCCAAGATCCTTGCAGACTAGTTGGTGCCGTTGGTCCCGACCTTAGTATACTCGGATCAAAACGGGTTCAACCCTGCCTGCAGCAACATTGGGCACAAGCGGGATGCATGGTCTTAGACCTGGAGAAGGCTTCCTACTCCTTGGAGTGGCCTTATCTTTCTCGGGAATTGCCTTGCTATGGACTCAGACACTGATTTCTCTGACTAGTGAAACTTCTTTACACCCAACCGCTGATCAGGGTCAAAACGGGGCCCCTTATATCAGCCCCAATTCACATCCACAGGGGTACCAGACAGGGTTGTCCACTATACATGGTAAAGCAAGATGGCCACTGAGTTGGAGCTACATGGAGGGAGCTCCGAGGTTAGGGATCAATAATCTCTGAATATCCCTGTTATACCCTGCCATTCAACCTACTACTTTATACCATCACTACAAGAAATCTGCTGGGATCTCCTGGGAACTCACCTTTAAGATACTCGCACCAGCCACAGATCGCTTTTTGCAGGTATTCTCCTTTCCTGAGGATGAGGCCTTGCTAACCGTTATACTTGGCCGACAGACGCTTTCTGCCCATTGCTGCCAGGTCAGATGCTGACACTCCTGGATAATGGGCTCGCTTTGCCCTTCGCTATCGCCGCCATCCCCTATGATGATTCAGAGACCAGATTGCCAGAGTCCAGATAGCCGGGGAACGACTCCCTCATCAGCGCTGTGATCCAACTGGGACCCGCACAGTACCATTGTCCTGCCCGCCTCCCCCCATCCGCTTGAAGAAGATCGAGGGGAAAAGCCGGTCTGCCACAAGGAAGGTGCAGAAGCTTGGTGAGTGTGGGGCTCAGTGCACCTCTTTGGCAGTGGTCTCACTTGCTGTCTTCCACTTTGGCTATATGTGCTCTCTCTCCTGGGAGAGTGGTTCCGACTGTGTGGCAGCGCAGAGCTGAGGTCGGCCTGAGGTGGGTCAGCCTTTCTTGAAGGCTTCTCACACCTCTTATTGAGTATTTGGAGGGACGCTTATGCCCGCCGTAGCCACCCTTGCAAGCCTCCTGCACCCTGGGCTGATGTTCTGGAGGACTGATATGCTATATGCTGGGACATATCTGCCTCTAGACGGGATATCCAGATGGGATATCTCACACCCAGACCCCCACGTTGAACATGAGGTGACCCTTCCAGTCCTAGCACTGGGGGTCTGTGGTTGGTTTCAGTGCTGCTCGCTACCGGCAGGAACCCCATTGCAAAGGCGCCTGATGCTCCAAAGTTGTTGGAGCTCTGCAGTTCAATGGTGCTCAAGTTGGACTGCGACTTACCGGCCATTTTGGGTTTCCCTCTCTCCCCTTCCGACTCGAAGGCCTCATTTCTAAGATGGCAGCCCTTTCCCTCCATGCATTGAAACAGACCTAGGACTTGCTCTTCCATACAAAGTAAAGTAGGACTTCTGCCTCTAGCTTCAGACTGTTATCCCTGAGCCTCTAAGTAGCAGCCATCTTGGAATGGCTATAGTCTGATCCCTACTCAGACTATAGCGGCCCTCTCCCCTGGAATGGAAAGGAACATCAGACTCAACCCATAAGGATTTAGCTGAAACTAAAGAAGGACTAAGGCTCTACCTTTAGGAGCCCTGATCTCTTTCCCTCTCTCTCCATGTGGTGGCCCCCTCCCCTGGAATGGAAAGGGACATAGGACTCAACCCATGAGGAATTACCTGAAACTAAAGAAGGACTAAGGCTCTACCTTTAAGAACCCTGATTTCAGAATGGAGCAGCCATCTTGGAATGGCTCTGAGTTTTAATTCCTCACTGTAATTTGGTAGCCCCTCGGCTCGCTCCCATGGAGGAGATGGTTACACTCACCTCTTGCTACCATCACAATCTTGGTATTCCTTTACATTGGATTTGCTATAGCGCACATGTGGCCCCCATATTATGAGCTTTCCCTTGTTAGCTCTGGCAACCACTCACTCCCTCAGAGATTGCTTGACGTATCCGACCAGCTCACATGAAGCATTCTCCTAACTCTTCCTGCACCCTATGACATAGGAGAGCATTCTGGAACCCTTTGATACCCTCTGTTCGGACATCTACCCCTTATCCTCTTTGGGAGTTACCTGCTCACCCATCATGGGCCCTATCTCTCCTAGAAC
Organism: Calotriton arnoldi; assembly: GCA_963921515.1. Classification (NCBI taxonomy): domain Eukaryota; kingdom Metazoa; phylum Chordata; class Amphibia; order Caudata; family Salamandridae; genus Calotriton; species Calotriton arnoldi. The sequence continues at coordinate 1,104,387 of CAWUFW010005200.1, read as the reverse complement.
AAGGGACATAAAATTAGAACCTACCGGTCTTACTTCCTTCACAATTAAGTGCCCTCCTAATCTCTCCAAAAATTCTTCCAAAAGCCTCAAACACAGACTCCTCCAATCCTACCCTGAAACCTTTATCCCTGACCCATACTTCCGCTCTGGTAAGGGAACGTTAATTAGTGACCTCAACTTTTACACAAAAAGACGTGCAAAATGGAGGAATGACCTTTACTCCTTGCTCTGGATCACCAACTCCAGGAAAACGCCCCACGGTCTTAGACTTTCAGTATCTTCTTTGCCTTACTGCAGAGTGGGCATTACCATATCCTTATATCACAATGGGAACATACAAATTTAATCTTTGAATGACAAACTAGCAATATTGCATGAGATCTTCCATATCATCAAAAGGGCTGCGAACAATAAAATCTCATCCCCCATCCAAAGTCACTCTAGCTCCCCTGGTTTCACTCTTGCACCCCTAGTAACAACTATGTTTACCCCAGAATCCCTCACTTCGTCTCCTGCCTTCCATACCTGTGATCCTATGTATCCTGCATGGTCTGAGACTCACCACATGATACGCCGACCCAGACCACAGGGATCCTATGCCCCTACTACAACTAGCATAGAATCCCTCTTTCCAGGATCTAATCCCCCCACGACCTTGCATCCCCGTCCCCTGAACTCTCCCATGCGGGTACATCCTGTGCTCCCCCATCTGCCCCCTTTGCCCAGACGTCATCCACATTGGAATCCATATCCCCTAACAATACTAACCTCTCGCCACCTAGGTCTTCAACTCTGCACCTAATACCCTCCTCTCTCTCCTTCCGTCTATTTCCACCCCACACAGACTGTCCCTTCGTAAGACCTTCCTGAGCTAGAAATACTCCATTCCTCCACTCTTGTCTCCCCCTCTCAACCTAGCCTCACCTCCTAACCCCTAACCATCCACCATCATGCCTCGTTGGAATCTCGTCTTGATGAGATTTCTCTTAACCTTCTCCATCTCAAGGATGGACTACAGAGACTTACATCCATCACCACAGAGTTGCTGCTCAATTAAAGGCCAGACAAAGCCCTGATGAATCAGTCTTGTTCCCAAACCACCAAGGTGCCGGCCCACATCCTTCATACTCATCACCTTAGTTGGAAAACCATACCCCTCTCTAATGCCCCCTCTCGACCCATGAGATTGACATAGTGCCTATCAGACAGTAGCACCCACGCCCTCCTCTTCACTTACTTACTTACTTCCTCACTAAAGATACCAACAAGGTTTATTGGGGTCAAATCCAATCCATTCAGGCTAACGCCTACAGAGAACCTAGTTACAACCCCAGAGCGGTAAATAAGGCCAATCTCAAGCGTATCAACCTCACCCGTCCTGCCACTGTCTACACCAATAACCAACTGAAATGCATGCTTCTCAATTGCAGCTAAGCTGTCAGTCATGTGTCTGATATTTATGACCTCATCCTCACACATGAGTTCAATATCCTTGTCCTTACAGAAACCTGGTAAACAATTCATCTCCACTGATTCTAGACTTACTAGTCCCTGCTAGTCACAACATCATTAGACTAGATAGAACTCACAGACCTGGTGGGGGAGTAGCATGCATCTACCATAACACCCTCTCTGGGAATCATTCAGAAACTACTGCTCTCCCGGCTTGTGAATATCTTTGCATCAATATCACTACCAGTGACAGACTCATATGCAAACTTCATACATTCTATCACTCTCCTGGAGATAATCAACCTTTCATTGAACAAGTAATGGAAGTCATCTCAACCAACAATGATCATCAAGTTACCCAGATCTTCCAAGGGGGACTTCAACTTTCACTGGAATGACCTGAAAGACCATTCAGGGAACAGCTTCAAATCCTTTCTATCTGACTTTGAGTTGACCCAAATCTGTGACAGCCCTACTCACAAGGGTGAGACCTTAGAGATTGTCATTGCAAAAATGGACAACATCACATTGGATTCCATTGTCCTGTGCGACTGGACAGACCACTACTGTATTACCTTCTTCATCAATGCAGTTGTGATCCCAAAAAGAGCTCAGCTGAAGAAGAAACCAAAACAATGGAAAAGAAGTTTGTGGAACATAAACCCTAATGACTTATCTATCCTCATTTATAACTCCATGACTCCCCATATGGACATGGTAGTTGTTCACGACCTCACAGAGCACTACAATACCTCCATCTTGAACATCCTTGACTCAATCGCCCCCTTCAACTGAAAAAACATACCCACCAAAGTCTCTAAACCTTGGTTCAACGACAACCTTAATACTGAAAGACGCAATCTGAGATTAGCGGAAAGAGCCTGGACATCCTTACCTACCATGGAGCACCTAAAATACTTAAGATCAGTGAGGAACACATATAACAAAAGAATCAGAAGCTCTAAAACCAACTTCTTTAGAACCCTGCATGACCAAGCTAGAAATCAACCCAAAAACCTTTTTGAAATTTTCAAGCATCAATCGCTTAACCTACCAAACCCTCTCGGCACCCGGGCCAACACGCTCACAAACTGCGAGGACTTTGGTTCCTTCTTTGTGGGAAAAAAGAAAATCATTGAAAATGGTCTGCAGTCAGCGAGGGAGCTCCTGCCGGTTATCTCACACATCTTGCCGCATCCCCCATGGACTGCTGATCCTGCTGATCACCCTGGGCACTCCCAAAAAACAATGCCTTCTGGCTCACATTCACACCCCTCAATGAAATTGACATTCACAGCATGCTTATAGTGTTAAAACCTTCAAATCACTTCATCAAACCTTTACCTCCAAATATTTTCAACAAGATCAAATTGTCCATTCCTCCTTTATGGACCAAGATCGTAAATGCCTCGCTCCGCCAAGGCACTATCACTGACTGCCTAAAAGTAGGGCAAGTAACCCTTGTTTTGGAAAAAACATCTGCAGATTGCTAAGACCTTAAAAATTGCCGCCCAATCTCCAACATTCCCACTCTGGTGAAACGTCTTGAAAAATGTGGCCAGATCCAACTCTACAACCACATAGATCATTTCCAACTCCTTGACCAATGCCAATCCAGCTTCCGTCAAGGTCACAGCAGAGAATCAGCCCTCACTCACATAGTGGATGATGTATTAAAAATGCTGGACCAGAATGAATCATGTCTTCTTATCCTCCTTGACGTATCGTCTGTGTTCGATACTGTCGAACATAACAGTCTACTAAAACTACTTGAACGGAGGATGGATTTATTAGGGTCCGTCCTACACTGGTTCACCTGATTCCTCCATAACAGGACCTAAAGAGTCAAGGTTAATCAGTCCTTGTCCAAGCCCACCCGTTCATCCTTGGGGGTCCCACACGATCCATCCTCTCATCCACTCTCTTCAACTTATTTATTGAACCTCTAGCAGACTCCTTGACATCCTCTAACATTCATTATCACATGTATGCAGACGACACCCAATTGTATCTGAAAATCTCCTCCCCAGGAGACATCATGCCCATCAACACTATTCTACAAACTATCCAGAATTGGCTTACTTGCAACAATCTCAAACTCAATGCTGCCAAAACAGAATTTCCCCTCATTACCCCACCTAACCACAATTATAAGATTGACCTATGGATGGAGCATCTAATGGCCCGCAGCTGCTCTCCTCACATTGTGGACTCTGCAAGATCTTTGAGAATTACCCTAGACAAATGTCTGAATATGTAGGATCACATCAGTACTACCACCAAAGGAGCGAATGATCAGATGAGCATTTTAAGGAAACTAAAACCCTTCCTCCCCAGGACGACCTTAAATCTGCGGTCCAAGCTCTCATCTTGACCAGGCTTGATTATGGAAGTGCTACACTCTTTGGCTTGCCTATATACAAGCTGGCCCCTCAAAGGGCTTCTCTCAACTCTGCTGCCAGACTCATCACCAGAACAAAAATCAACAAGCACATCTTCCCGGATTTGAAATCCCTGAACTGGCTCACTTATGAGGCAAGAATACAACAAAAAATTAGGTGCATAACTCATAAAGCCTTATATTTCAATATCCCTAGGTTTTTGGCAAAAAAGCTAGAATTATTGGGCGGATGCAGATCATCGTAAAGTACCAGCTCTCTACTGCTGAAACCTCATATTTTCCACAAAAAGAAAATGTGCCACAGAGCCTTCTCGGGTATCACCCCGAAAATGTGGAACTCTCCACCTCCGGAAATCCGCCTGATTCCATCTACCACTATCTTCAAAAGCACTTCTTATGAACAACTTTTTTGCCCTAAAATAACTCCTTTTGTCTCTTGATCTTATCCGTGATTATTTTCATTTGTTGATCGTGACTACTATATTGCTGACTTCCTTTGGAGATCTTGTTTATCATCTTGTTAATCTTCCCTGTTTGCTCCTCTCATATATGTGACTGTGCTCTTGTCTCTTACTTATCTCTTACTTCCCCCTCTTGTAAAGTGTTCTGATACGCTCATGGGTCATGTTTGCTCAATATAAAATTTTATAAATAAATAAAGATAAAATATCCCCTCTACTCTTTTCTTTAGCAATAGAGCCCATGGCTATTGCACTTAGTGATCAGGGAGGTCCATGGGGCATACATTTAGAGGATAGGACTCACATTATATCCCTATATGCCGATGACATATTACTTTATCTTCGAGACACACACAATATTCCTGCCACAATAGCCTTGACACTCGATACACTTGCCTCCCTTTCTGGATTGAAGGTTAATTGGACCAAGTCCTGTCTGTTCCCTTTCATGCCGAATGCCCCTAATCCGCATTTCTTTGAGAACGGCGTACAGATGGGTTGGCAGCTTAGCACTTTTTGTTACCTCGGAGTGCATATATATCACCTTCCGGTGAACCTCTTTGATGTTAACATCACCCATGTAGTAACATCCTTGTGCTCCCAGATGTCCTTTTGGTGCACGCTGCCCTTGTCCGTTATGGGTTGTGTGGCACTCCTTAAAATGGCTGTCCTGCCAAAGCTTTTGTATTATTTTACTAACCTTCCTCTATACATCCCTGCAGCGTACTTTTGTTCCTTTTAGTGGTCAGGTGCAGGAATTCCTCTTGAATAGGTCCAGATGCAGGGTAGCGCTGGCGAAACTATACCTACCCACAGATCAGGGTGGACTTGCTGTTCTGAAGTTTGAGCAGTATTATCTTGCCTCCCAAATCCAGTGGATTGCCAGGTGGTTGACGGGTTTGCACTTAAAAGACACAGGCACGATCTTGCCCGTGTAGAGCCTCTCCACAATAATTCTGCATCAGTTTCACCCATGCACATGGGCAAAACCATGTGACTCCTAGTTGCTGGGAGTGGCATATCGCTGCTACAGCAGGTGTCTGAACCTCACTCGTTGTGTTGTTTCTTATGAACCAGTACTGGTGATACTCAGGACAACCAGGAGTTGCAGATTCACATTGTTAACAATACTAACATCACTGCATGCCACAGGTATACACACCTTAGGGGATCTCTATAGGGAGGGCACCCTAGTCCTATATGAGCCATTAATAGAGGAGGATGGCTTACCCTCTGGTCAATATTTGTTACATAACTCTGTCATTGGCTCCTTAGATTGCAGATGGGGCGACATGACCAGTGAACAACGGGCCCATCTAATGATACAATATCGCCATGTCATGGGGTCTGGTAGACACCTTGTCTGCTGGTTTGCTGACTCACTTCGGATTCCTACTGCCCCACCACTCACCGCCTTGTGCCGGCGATGTGAGGCCGATTTGAAATGTCCCTGTACAGATAAAGAATGGGCCTCTTTGTTGGAATGCCCAGGGCACATACTGCACAATTCCTGATTTAAACTTATTCAATTCTATATCATCCATCAGGCTTACCTCACACCTGACAAAATTAATCGCTATTATCATCACACAGATGCTGCTTGCTGTAGATGTCAGCAGATCGATGCTGACATTCTCCATATGCTATGGGCATGTCCACATTTACAGAATTACTGGTTGGGTGTTACAACCCACTTGTCTACATGCACTAGGTGCCTGGATCTCCATACATGAGAGATATGTCTTCTGGGTCTCTATAACGGACAAAAAAACATAAACTACTTCCTGTTTCCTGGATCTAGGTTTCTTAATGGCCAAGCACCTTATCACTCGCAGTTGGAACTCACCTGAACCCCTGCCATTGGTAGCCTGGACATGCTTGCTGCTCCATTGGGCGAGGACTGAAAGTATTGCCCTGCATAGTTAAGATAACCTCGGATTGCGCAAATACCGTTTTGTAAATTGCTGGGACACTATCCTGATTGCACTCCAGACAACACTAGCATCGCCACCACCGGTACTGTGGACTTACCTTAGGTGGGAGCAGAAAACCTCCTCACCATTGTTGATGGTTCAAAGTCAAACACTGATGGCTATCAGTCCCACCTTGCAGATTTGTTTCTATAGGTACTTCTTTGCGCTCAAACAAAGATTGGTGCTGTGTGTGCTTTCTTATTACTATGTCAGTATGGGATGCGGGTTGGTTTGATGTTTTTGTTTCTTTTGCTGTTGTGTATTGTGCTTGAAACACAAACTTGCTTTTACATCCCTGATGTTGGACTTGCTATTTGGCAATGTGGGTTATTCTGCAGACCTCATCTACTTTCCAACTGGCCATTGTTAGGCTGTATGGGTCAATCAGGGACTGATATTTAACCTTACTGTTCTTCTCCTGTAACCTAGGACATTCATCCCTGCTGACACTTGCTGTCAATTGTGAGTAATGCTGCCAGACACCATATATTGTCCTGCTTAGTTCCTGCAATTTTATTGTACAGTGAAATTTAACTAATAAATAGATTGAAACAAAAAAAAAATAAAGCATCCTGAAGGAACATGACACAATTCAAGATGGCCGACTGGTCGCTGTGAAAATTATATGTGTAAAGGACCACGTTGGTAGGATAACTACAAAAATAGTGTTTTCCAAAAGTAGATGCACTGAGGGGCATATCATCAAGCCCCGGAGATAAAATTATCGCCGCTTTAGCATCCGTTTTCTGACGGAAAGCGGCGATAATTTTATCTCCTAATCAGCAAGGTCACGCTATCGCGTGAATCCTTGCATTATCGCCCTTTCCCCCAACGCCCATCTTTGCATCTCTAATGAGATGCAAAATGGGCGTTCCGTGCTAAAATAACTGGAGAAATGTCGCTAACCGACATTTTTCCAATTATCAAGCTGCATGCAAACAAGCAGAGCGATAAGAAAAGTAGCGATAACCACAGTTATCGCTACTTTCCTTACGCCTACTTCAAGACTGACTTAGCCATGATATCCTATGTAAGGTGGATATCATGGCTAAGTATGTCTTGCCCTATCAGCAAGCTATCGCCAAACCTTGTGCCATTATCACTGTATTTCCAGCGATAATCGCACAATTGGCAGCTTGCGCTCTGAATCTTATCGCTTTGGAGATAAGCGTTGCTGATAGCACGCTATCTCCGCGATAAAATTCAGAGTTGGCCGGCGAAAATTATCCTCGCGCTAAGAGCGCTGAGCGATAATTATCGCATGGCCTTGATGATATGCCCCACTGTGCGTAAATGTTACTGCTTAAGGATTAATGACACACTGCAGTTTTTTTTGTAATTTGTAGGATCTGCTGAAAATCTACGGAGCCGTTAAGGGAATGGGGTTTTGACTTTCAACCACAGAGGATGCACAACTACAAATACTTGCACAATAAAAGATTTTATTACAAAAACAAACCATATCTATAAAGAATAGATGGCTCTGTTAAAGGTATTTGCGTTTATGATGTATTTTGTGCGTAGTTATTGGTAGAATTGGATACATTTGTTCAGGTTGCTAAGGAAGATCCTTCTCCCTTCTGCTGTCAAATGCACTTCATCTCTTCAGAAAGTTCCAGACATGCCAACCAAATGCTGTTATTGAAGATGGAAACCAAGACATGGTCCCAGAGGTATGTTGAAACATCTTTGTTCACATGTCTCCGGAATTTGTCGATTTGTGGGCAGAACTGGTCGGACCATGTCCATTTCTGCCATTGACAAAAGTTGCAATTGCCAAAGGCTGCTAGGGGAAAAGATGTCTTTCATTTTGAATGATAAAACAACACAGTGCCCAAACAATTCCCTCTAGAATGCCCAATCATTACATCTGGTTGCCCCCATGTCAGAATGCATTCCACAAAAGGTAGAAGTTGATACCATTTAATTTAATGGATGCCAATTCCTGTTATGTCCACATTAGGAAACCCGATATCCTTGTCAACACCTCAAGATCCTCCATTCAGATGAGCCACCTGGATAGCGCAGTAGCCAACTATCCACACACAAACCATTATGCTGGAGTCCTTGTGAACCTCAGAGAAGGAGTCACAGAATAACAAGTCTTCATCAAACAACAATGATTTGAATAGAAAGAGGCGATTGCTTTAAGGTAATTCTTTTGTGATTGGCAATTGTCCCTGAAGTATCACAAAATGCTAGGTCACACCTAAAGGTACAGTGAGAGGTAATTAAAAGATTTGGGCTATGCCTACTAGAAAAAAAACAGATTCACCTTTTCAGATTTGGAAGTGTACCCCATGCACTTCAAAGCAAGGTTGTGGAAGCCATTAAAGAACTTCGGTCCAAATCCTGAAAACATTGAAAGGGCACAAAAGAGGGCAGGGTGAGCACACCCTGACAGTATGCAGACATAATATCGAGTTTTCAATATCGATATGCCATAATATCGATGTTTAAATTTCGATGTGACAGAATATCGACCTGCAAGAATATCGTCAACAAGAATATCGACATGCAGGTAAGAAATATGGTTTTACTTAATATCGAAGTTAGTAATATCGTAAGTAAAAATATCGTCGTTTATATCGATTTTTTTTGTGTGTTTTGTATGTTAGTATATGTGTTAAAAGTATAGCTTATTTTTCTAATGTATGTTTGAATTTTTTACAAGTAATTAATTTTATATTAATACATTTTTTCGTATTTTAGTTCTGTAGCGGGTTGTGGGTTTATAGGGGAATAGGGTGGGAAGTAATTTAATTTTAATTAAAAAAATTATATTTTTTTATATAATATTTATTTAAAGTTATTTTATAGTGTTAATTGTGTGATATAATTTATTTTTGATTGTTTTTAATTTGCTTGTTAATTGTTATTAACTAATTAATTAATTGTTAATTAATTATGTTAATTGTGTAATATTTTATAATATTGGTGGTGTCGTTTATAGGGGAATATGATGGGATGTTAATTATTTTTGACAAATTAATTATTTGTTAATTAATGTTAATTATTTTGCAGGAGTGGGAATACTAAATTATTCCCCTCCGCTATCCAACACTTTCCCTACTGTTGCATTTGCTGGAGTGGGAATAGTAAATTATTCCCCTATGCTATCCAACACTTTCCCTACTGTTACACTTGGTGGAGTGGGAATAGTAAATTATTCCCACCCACTATCCAACACTTTCCCTACTGTTGCACTCACTGGAGTGGGAATTGTAAATTTTACCCACCCGCTATCCAATACTTTCCCTACTGTTGCACTCACTGGAGTGGGAATAGTAATTTTTACCCCCCGCTATCCAACACTTTCCCTACTGTTGCACTCGCTGGAGTGGGAATAGTAATTATTACCCACCCGCTATCCAACACTTTCCCTACTGTTGCAATTACTGGAGTGGGAATAGTAATTTTTACCCCTCTGCTATCCAACACTTTCCCTACTGTTACACTCGTTGGAGTGGGAATAGTAATTTTTAACCACCCGCTATCCAACACTTTCCCTACTGTTACACTCGTTGGAGTGGGAATGTAAATTGTTATCTCCCCGCTATCCAACACTTTCCCTACTGTTGCACTCCCTGGAGTGGGAATAGTAATTTTTACCCACCCGCTGTCCAACACTTTTCCTACTGTTGCACTCAGTGGAGTAGGAATAGTAAATTTTACCACTCCGCTATCCAACACTTTCCCTACTGTTATACTCGTTGGAGTGGGAATAATAATTTTTACCTCTCCGCTATCCAACACTTTCCCTACTGTTGCACTCACTGGAGTGGGAATAGTAATTTTTACCCACCCGCTATCCAACACTTTCCCTACTGTTGCATTTGCTGGAGTGGGAATAGTAATTTTACCCTACACTAGCCAACACTTTCCCTACTGGTGCACTCACTGGAGTGGGAATAGTAATTTTTACCCTCCCTCTATCCAACACTTTCCCTACTGTTGCAATTACTGGAGTGGGAATAGTAATTTTAACCCTTCCGCTATCCATCACTTTCCCTACTGTTACACTCCGTGGAGTGGGAATAGTAAATTATTCCCTTCCGCTATCCAACACTTTCCCTATTGTTGCACTTGCTGGAGTGGGAATAGTAAATTATTCCCCTCAGCTAACCAACACTTTCCCTACTGTTGCACTCTCTGGAGTGTGAATAGTAATTGTATCCCCTACGCTATCCAACATTTTCCCTACTGTTATAGTTAATGTAGTGTAAAATATTTTTTTACAAATAAATATTAATTTTAATATTTTAATTTATTATATATATATTTTATTTTTATATTTATATTACAGGTTTATGTATATATATATATATATGTATTTATAATTTTTATTATGTTTCTAACATTTTATAATTAAATAAAATAATTATTTATTAATATTATTAAGTTCATATATATATAATTTTTTTCAATATGTATGTTTAATTTTTTTATATATTACATTTATTATTTATCATTTTTAACTTTTTAAAATAAGTTTAACTATGTTTTTATTAATTATATTTATTATTTAATTAATTTTATATTATTTTTATGACATTTAAAAAAAACAATATTTTAACAACGATATTTTAAACAACGATATTTTGGTTTCGATATTTTTGTACTTACCTTTGTAGAGATAGGATGTCGATATTCTGTCCATCGATATTCTGTCCCCGATATTCTTGTAGGTCGATATTCGATCTGTCGATATTCTGTCAGTGATCCCACCCTGACACCCAGGCCGGTGTCAGAGGTCCCAAAGGACACCACCTGTATTTAAAATAAAAGAAAGGCTTTTATCTGGGGATCTGTTGAAGATCCGCACTTTCTTGAAAGATTCACCAATACCATTGAGGCCCTCCTGTATGGATTTGAATATACTCCACAAATATTAGGATCATTCACGGCTGAGCAGAGGATCCTTAAATCTGGTATCGGCCAGCTGTGTTTAAAATAAAAGAAAGGATTTTCTCTGGGGATCTGTTGAGGATCTGCAAATTCTTGAAAGATTCACCAATACCATTGAGGCTCTCCTTTATGGATTTGAGTATACTCCCCAAATATTAGGATCATTCGAGCCTGCGCACAGGATCCTTAAATCTGGAATTGGCCAGAGAATTTTACACCCATCCATGGCATCGGGCAGGGAAGTTGCACTGGATCGCAAATTCCCATTTTGGACCTGCAGGTCCAAAGGAATGTTTAAAAAAAAACAAAAAACTGTCTGGTCGTAGACCAGACCCTGCTGCCAACTGCCATTGTGCAGACCATGTACAGCATAGTTGGCTGCTCAAAGAATGTTGTGCCACTGCCTGGCCTCAGGCATTGTGGGCAAACTGCACTGTGCACGGCCAAAGGCCTGCACAGAGGAGGTTAGACCAGCAGAGGAGTGATGGGTGCCGAGTCTAGCTGGAGGCCAGAACCTGAGGTTGACTTCCTTTGTGCACAGCCTTTGGCTATGCACAGTGTGCGTTAGCCATCTGTGGTGGATTAAATGCAGAGCCTGAACAGAGGCTGGTTTCAGCAGCTAGCCCCTGCTGTGCAAATTCGAAGGCCATGCACAGTGGGTGTTGGCCGGTGATTGAGGGTGGGGTGCATGTACCTTTTGAATGTGGTATATGATAAAAAAAATATCAAAGGGAAAAAAACAAAGGTTAAACTGAAGTTAATGTTGGCATTTTTATAACACCTTAATGTATGTTTAGAAATACCTTGAAATTCACCTAAAACCCTGAGTTAAAGTCCAGTTAAAATTCACCTAAAACCCTGAGTTAAAGTCCAGTTATGATTGGGAAACTGACAAATCACTGAAATTCTCAAGTTATGGTTTGCTTCACACTCCATAATTTGTGCAACAGCCAAGAAAACCATAATTCAAAAAATAGATCCAATGCAGGCAGCCACGTGGAGGCTAGCCTTCATTTGCGGACCCCAGTGAAGTCCCAGAGATTCTCAAACTCTGGCTGATAGTCCGTGATACCACAGTAAAGGGGTTTTGGACACTTGTTGGACCTCCCACTGGTTTCACAAACTCAGTACTAATTTTTATTTTTAACCCAGGGGATCCCTTTGGACCTTCCTACCAGAGCCAGGCAGTCAGAGGTTGCCTCACTGGCACCCTATTGCTCCTTCAATGTGTTTGCCTCTTCTCTTGGAGGGAGGAACTTGTCATCATTTGGAACTCTTCACACTTTCAGGGCATTTTGGATGATCCCTGTGAACTGTCTCCTGTTGTGGGACACTCTGATAAAGGGACAGTCTCAAAAGATAAATATACTGCTGTCACAGTGGACACCAGTGAAGCTGAAGTCAGCCCATCTGAATTTTCCATAAACTGTGAGTCAGACTCTGCTAATGTTGTACTTCTTAGTCCTTCTTCAGTTTCCCATTCCTCTATTTCCACTCCTCACCACGCTCCCTCCATTATCTCGGTCGCCTTACCAACATCTACTCCCATCTCCTTCTCTGGCTCTTGTTGAAACATCAAACTTCCAGAATGGTTTATCCCAATCATGGATTAAACTGAGGTTATGTTTATGTTGAGGGGGGGTGTAGTGTCTTAACTTCTCCCTGACCTGGACATCACTTTCAAAGAGCAGTGGAAGACTGGCACTGTGCTCCAGAAGGGACATGCATGTGGGAGGAGGGTGAGAGAGCTAATTGGCATGCTAACAAGTATGAGGATGGATGCCAACAAGGCGCCCTCTGCAAGAAGAACATGCACTGTCTGCAAACTACCACAGGTGAACTATGCAATGCTTGCTGAACCTGCCGACTCTTTTACAGTAGAGGCTGCTATTGGAATCGGGTGGTGGGGTGGGGGTTGAACAAAAAAAGAAACCTAAAAAAAAAACACTTACCTCAAACGGCTGCCGCCTCTCCTTCGTCCTCTGTCCCTCTGACATCTTCCTGCACTCCCGGCCAGCAGCAGGAAGCACCTGCCCACCCAGCCTTCCCATAGGCAATCACAACCTGCAGAGGAATGGTTTTTATGATAATCAATTTGATTGGTTTTTTGAACGAAAATAGACCAGTGATAATAAAAATATAGCAAATTAAAGTAATGATAGATCACCACATTATGTCTTTGGATGTTATGCTCTTTTCAGACCATGATCCCATGAGGCCACATACAATATGTATAGTTGGTGAAGTGAAACATACTCATTGTATCTGACCCAGCCATTTGACCCAAACCCTGCGATGTTTAGCCGAACATCCCCTGGCTTCGTACAGGGGTTTCTCTTGTGCCGCACACCAGTCCACCCCTCTGCGCCACTGTGTTATACTAGGTGGGCTTGGATTTTTCCAGTTAGCAGCAATGTCTCTTTTGGCCACAATCATGGCTGTGTTGAGGAATAGTTTGTCAGTCCTGGACCCATCCAGCCCGTCTGTGATTCCCAGGAGCGTGTTTAGTGGATTATGTGGGACCTCCCAACCCAAGACTTCCGTGAGCTCTTTTTCAATAGACTCCCAATATTGCGCTAGGAGGGGGCATGACCATACCATGTGAAAGAAGTCTGCTTGGTCTGGTTTGCAGCGAGTGCAGGATGCAGTCAAGTACAGGCCAGCGCTGATAAGGCACTTTGGGGTTAAGTAGGCAGCCTGTAAGTAGTACAATTGGACCAGACGGAGCCTGGCTGAGGTGGTGACTGTTTTGGGTGTCATCAGTGTGTCCCTCCAATCTTCCTCCTCAAAAGGTCCCACCCAGCTCTGCCATTGACTCCTGAGCCGATCTAGTGTGGTTGGAGTGTTGTTGGTTAGGGAACGATAAATACGCGAAATTCCTCCCTTCCCCAGATTTCCCATCATGGTTTGTGCCTCCGGAGGGCTGTGTTCTTGCAATGTTGTGCCATTCGGAATATGTGTATGGAGGGCGTGGCGTAGTTGTAAGTATCTGTAGAATTGCGATGGGTGCAGGGAGTGCCGCGTCTGTAGGTCGCGAAAAGTGCGCATGTGGTCGCCGGTCCACACATCCCCAAGCTGAGAAATACCAATGAGGTCCCTTAGCCAGGTGCCCTGCCAGAACGGTGTGCATTGGGTCAATTTGTTCATCCACTGGGTATGGCGCACTGAGGCCCGCCAGGCCCGGAGAACTGCTCGCGTCACCATGGGCAGAGTTTTGGGTATGGGCCCCCCCTACATCATCGCTTGGATCTTAGGTAGGCCCAGTTCACCTCTGTATGCCGGGCCGGACAAGCCCCCATTAAACCAATCGTGTAGTGTGAGTAGGCGAGTTGCCAGTTAGTATATATATAGATTGGTAATGCCCATGCCTCCATCGAAGGGTGGAATCTGGCATTGGGCGAAGGCTATACGAGGTCTCCGTCCACCCAAAAGGAATTTAGTGGCTAGACTATCTAGCTCCCGGAACCAAGTCTGTGGGAAGTGAAACGGGGTATTTTGGATTACATAGAGGAATCTAGGGAGGATCATCATTTTAAAGAGGGCAACTCTCCCTAGGGGGGTTAAGCGACAGCGTCTGCCATTTATGGAGGTCTTCTCTAGCTCTCTTCACTAATGGGGTTACGTTGAGTAATCAGGTGAGGTCAGGGAGCAATTCGACCCAGACTCCCAGGTATTTAAACGTTTGCCGCCTGATGGGCATTGTGGATTGCCAGTCGAAGCAATCTCTCTTGGTATATGTAGAGGGACCAGAACAGATTTGCTTGGATTCAGTTGCAGGCCGGAGACCTGTCCGAAGGAGTGTAATGCCTGGAGGCAGTTGGGGCCAGATTGGGCCGGTTCCGCAAGGAAGAGCAAGACATCATCCGCGTACAAGGCGATTTTGTCTTCCTCCAAGCCCGGCCACCTCCAACCCTGGACTCGGTAGTCGAACTGAATGAGACACGCCAGGGGCTCCATCGCTAAGGCGAAAAGGAAGGGTGAGAGGGGGCAGTCCTGCCTCGTTCCTTTTCTAATGGGAAACGTTTCCGATAGTGCCCCATTGACGAGCACCCGCGCTTGAGGTCAGGAGTACAAGACCTTAACCAGGTTGCGAAAATGTTGACCTAGACTTATCTCGACCAGTACGTCATCCAAGTATTGCCAATCCAAAGAGTCAAAGGCCATCTCGAAATCAATTAGGAGAAGTGCTAAATAGGGGGTTAGTGATTGGCGGTTTGCTAGGGCCAAATGGAGGCATCGGAGGCAGGGCCTAGTCCCCCATGATGGCATAAACCTACACTGATCGGGATGGATCAATTTGGTATGGTAGGGTCTCAGCCCATGGTCTAGAACTGAGGCAAATATTTTAACCTCTGTGTTTATGAGGGAAATTGGGTGGTATTCAGCACAATTTGGCGAGGGCGGTTGTGTTTTAGGAATGACGACAATGGTGGCAGCATCTGTTTCTGGGGGAAATGAGCCCTTTTCGGAGGCTTCAGCAAATATATCAGAGAGGTGTGGGACGAGTATCTCCCGATAGGCGGCATAGTACTCTTATGGGAGACCGTCAGGGCCTTGGGTTTTGCCCGGTCTGGTATGTGATATGGCTTCATTGATCTCCTCTTGGGTGATGGGGAGGTCTATATCGGCTGATTCTGCCGCATTGAGGCGGGGGAGGCGGAGGCGTTCCAAGATGATCAACTCCAAGAGGGAAAGCTTAGTAGAGCCTATGGTAGTAGGTGGCAAAGATCTGGGCCATTACTGGGGCTGAGGGGTGAATAAGGTCTTTCAAGTCCTTGATCTCTGAAATTATGTGGTTGACCATGGGATATGTGGCTAATCTGTGCAGGATCTTTCCGTTCTTGTCTCCCCAGCCGTACACCCTAGCTTCCATGGAAAGTTGCCTGATTTCATCCCTTAGGTGTGTGAGCTGCCTCATCTGGACATCATCCCGGTCTCCAGGCAGACACTTATCGAGGAGGGTCGCCTGGGCCTTCAGGAGGGTAATCTGGCTGTTGTGAGCCAGACGTTTGAGTTTGAGTTGGCCTTGGCGAAGCCACGGATGGTGGCCTGCCTGCCTCCCACAGGGTACATGGAGAGGAGACAGAGTCGCTATTAGTGAGAAAATTCTGCTGAAGCTCTGCCTCAACTGCTTTTTTAAAATCTTTGTCCTGGAGGAACCACGCGTTCATCCTCCATGTCGGGCGAATTGTGTCGGGGGGGCACCCCAACACTCAGGAACATGGGTGAATGATCCGAAATGCCCCTGGGAAGGATAGTGACATCTCTGATCTTATGGCAGTCGAGAGAGGGCATAAAAATGTTGTCAATTCGGGCGTGAGTGTGATGCGGAGCTGAGGTGTGAGTGAATTGCTTGCTATGGGAATGCCAAATTCTCCAGGTTTCACAAATGCCCAGGGTACCCGCCCTGTTTTCTAAGTGTTTTAGCGTGTGTGGTTCTTGCAGTGGAGGGTGCGCTTGCGGTATCAAGGTCTGGGTGCATAATTGCGTTAATATCGCCTCCAATTACTGTCATCCCCAGGGGTAGAGATGCAATGAGATCGGCAGTACGCTTGAAGGTCGTTGTAAGCATCGATGGAGGAGAGTATATGGAAACTAAGTTGAGAGCACTCCCTCCTATTGTTCCAGTTAGAGCCATAAAACATCCCTGAGGGTCGTTAGTGGCCTGTGCGAGCACGAAGGGGACATTGCGCCGCAGGAGAATTGCCACACCCCGTGACCCCCGGGCAAACCCTGAGTGCCAAATTCTATCATAGCCATATCTCGCTAGAAAGGGACAGTGGTTGCCCATGAGGTGGGTCTCTTGAAGTAGGAGTATGTCGGATGCCTGGTGTGGGGCATAGCGCAAGACTGCCGTCTGTTTAACCCTGTCGAGTAGCCCATTGACATTCCATGATAGTATTCGGAGGGAATCTCCACTATTACTCGTACATGTCATGGTGGGTGTGAGTGGATTTGGCGGCCTACAGGGCCTGGGTTGACTGTGGGATTGGTTGGGGTATGCTCTGGCTGTAAGGCAGTAACTCTAACGCCATCTTGCGGGTGGTGTGTGTGACTATCACATTGCAGAGGAAAAAGGCTGGTGTGACAAACACGATGCGACAACAAAAACTCGGGACAATGGTCCCAACCCCCCTCCCTACCCTCTCCCCCGCCCTATACTTCAAGAACTGAAGCATCTGTCGTCCCAATTAAGTAAGGTTAACTGACCAAACTAAAACGTTCGGGTTGGAGTTGCGTGGAGGACCCCTACTTACATAAGGATATTCATTGTTTCGGCAGGAAGGTCTATAGATTTTAGTAGGATACACCCACTTAAGTATATTTCTGTTGGTGTTACGTTGGACAGTATGGCTCTGGTTGGGCCAATCATTCCAGAAGCGCTGGACTACGAGAGAGGTCTGACACAGCGGAGTTGATGTGGAGAGTCCTAGGTGAGGTGCTTCTGCTTTCTAAGCGGTCTGCGGAGCCGGATCGCCGCGGGGAGTGGGAGCTGTTCAGGAGTGTTTGGTCTCTAGGGTGTAGTACGGAATCTGCAGGTGAGCCCGACCCGGCTCGATGGGCTCCATGCCACCTGCGGGACCGTGTTCGCCTTCTGTGTGGTTTGGGCAATCCCGCCCGGGTGTCTCTAGCTCGGGCCTCCGAGGGTGGGTCCGAGGCATCCATCCTGAGAGGAAGCTCCTCAGTCAGCCAGGTCCAGGCCGTCTCAGGGGATTCGAAGAAATGAGTTTTGTTCTGGAACACCACTCGGAGGCGGGCTGGGAAGAGCAACCTGTATTGGAAATTCATGGTACGTAGTTTTTGCTTCACTTCGATGAATGAGCGCCTCTGAGCCTGGACCTCCTGTGTGTAGTCTGGGAAGATCAGTATGGGGTACCCACGGTAGGTTAGAGTCTTTTGGCTGTGGTCCTCGCTCAGGATGGAGTCCCCGTCTTTAAAATTGAAAATCCTGGCAATTATGGGCCTGGGCGGTGCTCCAGGTGGAGGTCTGGGAGCCAGAGAGCGGGGGGCTCGCTCCACCGCAAACCATGTGGACAGGGAGTCCTTAGGCATCCAAGATCTGACCCAGTGATCGATGAAGTCTCCCATCTTACCCTGTTCCGTTCCTTCCGGGAGCCCCACTAGGCGAAGGTTATTACACCTCAACCTGTTTTCAGCATCCTCTGCCCTTTTATGTAGCTCCTTAGTGTGGGTCTGTAGGCAAGCTGCTTGTTCTTTTATTTGAGTAACGTCATCCTTGATGGTAGAAATGCGGGATTCAGTTTCTGTGATACGGGCAGTCGCATTTCAGAGGTCTTGCCGGAGGAGAGCCATGTCTACTCGGACTTCACCAATCTTATTTTTGACTGAGGTCTGCGAGGCGCTGATGGCTTGCAGGATGGTGTTGAGATCAGCAGCAGGCGTGGTAGATTTCTCGGCGGGTCCGGCCACTGTCCCCAGGTCATTGGTTGTATATTGATCCATTTTGGTCTGTGTTGGGGGAGGCCTGGGCCCTCGGTCTTTTCCCATGGCTACAGCCAGCGTGGGTAGTCTCCGTATTGGGCACTCTGGGATGTAGACTTGTTGTGCTTGAAGAAGGGGGGTGTTTGCTGTTTCTTTGACCTGTGTGCAGAAGGAAGGGAAGCGATCAGTGTCAGCAGTGCTTAGGTCTGTGTCGCTGCTCTGCAGGTAGGTCTTGGCGCAGGGACACGCTGGCAGGACGCTCCCAAGGTGTCACAGTGGTCCCAGCTTCTTGCCCTGTCCGATATACTGCATGTCGGGGAGCAGTGCAGGCCCCCTGAGGTGTTGGACTAAAGCCCCAGGCTGGCCAGGATGTGTGCCTCCGGTGAATGGGGGGGCCTTCTAGTCACCGCTGGATGGAGCGATGGAGGAGCAGTTGAGCTCCTGCAGGATCCTGTCAGGTCTTCAGTCCAGACACTGGGTATCCGGGTCTGGCATAGTCCCCCGCGTGCCGCGGTGCAAGCTTGGTGGAGAGCCAGGGGTCTGGTGTAGCTTCAGCGCAGGCCTTTAATGGGGCAGAGCACCCGTTTTTCAGTTGGTGTCCCTCATTCTCATGTCCCGGGGATCCAAGCGGGCCAGCTCCCCAAAGTTGCTGGTCATCACTCGTCGGAGGGGCGCGGGTATTGGTGTTGAACTATCCCAGCCCGCCAGCCACTGCGTGGGGCTCGGTTTGTGAGCAATGGGTCGACCCTGGTTTCACAGCACTTCCTTAACCCTTCTGGGGTGGCCCAAATGTGATCGCGTTGTCTATGCGGGGGGATGCCACACCCCGTCTTCTTCCCAGCTCCCCGGCCCCACTGCTTACCAGGTTATCTGAGGGGGGAGGGGCCGGAGCCTACCGTCCTGCCCGGTCCAAGGAGTCAGACTCTTCACTGCGGTACGGATCGCTAGTCTGCCGGTCTCTCTAAGCCCCTATGTGCAGCCTGGTCATGCTGATATGTGCCGGCGACAGAGAGACATGCCAGATCCAGGGCGGTACAGTCACAAGTCTCTCTTTATAAAGGCTGTTACTAGCCCGTTGCTGTGGGAGGGGGTCCGAGGTTGCGGAGGCTGCTGCGGCTCTTCAGGCCTCAGCCGCGCAGCCAGAGATCAGGTTCAGAGGCTCGGGTCCCCAGAGGCCGCTCCCACCACACCACCTCAGTTAGGGCTCCCTGCTTACTGTGTACTTCGCGGTCTGCTGCAGGTCTTCAAGCCGCCTCTTCTTCGCCCGAGTTCAGGCCACCTCTTGGTGGTCTCATCTGCACCTTGGGGTTCTTGACATGGCATCTGAACGCCGCAGCCAGTGCCGGATGTGGGGGGCCGGGCCGGATCGCATCAGCCCAGGCAATTATGTGCTCCGCGGCTCCAAGTGAGAAGCACTCTTCAGTTATGCCGCCGGAGGGAGCCCGGGGCGCGGGCGCGCCGCAGGTCACTCGAGCCCCACCTATGTGGTTGGGGCACCACCCCAGGGGTCCGATCCCTCCGCTAGGGCTGCGTATGTCCCCTCGGCTGCAGGCGGGTCTCTCGTTCCCTGACTCCGCCGTGGCAGGGTCTCCTCCTCAGCGGCTCCGGCTCGACTCCAGGCCGCAGCCTCCAGACCTTGGCAGTGCAGCAGAGCGGTCGCAGGCTTCGCCAGCTGGCCAGGAATCTCCACCGCAGGCCCCTGCGCACAGGTCTCATGAGGTCAAAAGGTATGGGATGCTTCCAGTTAGTTTTGCGGCCCTCGCCAGTCTCAAGGGTTTTGTGGCCTCAGATTGCAGGCCGAGCCGCCATCTTGCATGGGTGCCCGGACCCCGGCCTCCCTGACATGGGCCGTCCACAGCCACCCCGCGGTGTCACCTCTTGCCCGGACATTCTGTGTCGCATCAGTGGGGTATCAGCATGCATTGGGCTGTATTTGATTGTGTCGATGGTGAAGGATGCTTGGGCGGATGACGGAGGTGTCCGGAGCACTCTTAGGGGCATATTCTCAAGAACATGTGATAACTACCGCAAGTGTAGCTTAACGCAACCCTACACAACGCAGTCCATCGCAGGAAAACAACTCTGTGTTAACGTGGTATTCACAACATGGCGATACCATGCGATAGTCACAGGACAATGCGTCAAATTAACGCGTTCGAAACAACGCAACGCCGCAAAAACGCGAAACCCCAACGCGAAAATAGTAGCGATGACGCCAATCGCGATACACAAATCTACGAAAACCAGCCACAGGCCTGCAATTCCCATGCGTCATGCGGGGAAATGCACCATAAAAGTAGAAAAAAAAAACCAACAAAGGCCAAACAACAGCGAAGCACAATGGAGGCAGCCGGGGCAAGTACAGAGGACAACCAGAACCCCACAAGCCCCACGGAGGACCAGCCTGGGACCTCGGGGTCAGGGAAGGACAAGAAGAAGAGGAAGACAAAGTTCAGTCCGCAGGAAAACAGGATCCTGATAACGGAGGTGATAGAACACCATCAATCACTGTTCGTCACCTCCACTGTGTCACTGGCAACTAAAAATGGAATATGGCAGACCATCGTGGACAAGGTGAATGCAGTCGGAGTGCTGAAGAGGACAATGGATGAGGTCAAGAGGCACTGGAATGATGTGAAGCGTAAAACCAAGCTGAAACTCGCAAACAACCGGAAGGCAGCAATGCAGACGGTAGGTGGGAGTCCTGCGCCACAGGAGGAGCTGGACGAGATGGAGGAAATGGTGTCCACAGTCATCAGTGGGGAACCGGTGGCAGGAGTCGGGGGACCGGACACTGCTCAACATGACTGTACACAACAGCAACAGGGTGAGTAACCACCAGGGACTGGGGGGACGGGGGGAGATGGGCACAATGGCACACATGCACAATTAAGCATAGCACATCTGCAGACAAAACATGCCCCAGACCCACAACTCCCACCAAGAGACCAATGCACACAGGTATGCAACATCTCAGCACTGCAGAAGCACAGAACCCAGAGGCACACCGCATGGAAGGGAGGAGGGCAGCTAAATCAGAGCTGCAGGGGCGACTCCCCCAAAATGCGTCACACACACATAACATGCAGAGCACATCAACATTGACAAAGAGGTGGTACAAACCGCAACACGTCAACAACAGAACAGAGGACACAACAGGTGCCGCATGTGGCAAATCACATATGGCACTGCAGGGAAATGTGAGTTGACAATGTACAAGTACAAACTCACATCCGTGATGTAGTCAGAATGCCCACTGTCCCACATCAAATAGGCAGCTCCCCCCAAACAGTCACAATGTACACTGTCATGCAGTCTGAATGCAGACATGTACAATGCGTCAACATACATGTGTACACGATGTCAAACTGCATCTCCCCTTCACATTGCAGGGGGAAATCCAACACCTCCTGCAGAGCAGTCCGAACCTCTCTTCTCTGATGACGAAGAGGACCACCACACCTTCGACTCAGACGCCCTCGAACAGCTCGTGGAGAGCCTCCGCAGCCCACTTCCAGTATCAGGGCAACCCAGCTGCCATGAGGAGACCCCCCTGCACAGTACACACAGCAGGCAGCACCCACCAGCACGGCTGCCTCCCAGGACCACCACGACGAACACATGGCCTTCCAATGCCATGTGTTGGGGTGCGAGGAGAAGCTGGCTGAACAGGTGCAGGTGGGGTTCGACCGCATGGCAGCCAAACTAGACACCATACGTGGGTGTCTAAGTCCCATCAGGGACCACTCACAGTCCCTAACGGACGCCCACAGTCCGCTCCATGCCCTCCAACGGACCATGGCTGACATCGCCAGAGTCCTGACTTTGCAACAAGAACGATTGTCCAGCCAGAGTTCCTCCAGCGATCTCGCCCAGGAGTTGGGACACATGCGGAGGATCATGGAGAACATGGAGCGGACGCAGGCGGAAAGAGCGGCTGCCACGGCTGCACACCAGCGAGAGGTAGCTGAGTCCCTCAATGCCCTAAAGACCTTCCTCATGGCATTGCTGCCACAAGGCCTGGCACTGATGCATGCTGCTGCTACCACCCCATCCACATCTCCGGCCCCTGATGTGTCTGTGCCACACAGTGCTGGGGACAGTACACCACCACCCACATGTGAGGCACATGCAACAGCAGAGGACGAAGATGCGGATGAACCCACCCTCGTGGTCAGAAGGACACAGTAGCATTCATCTCCGCCATGTGGCCTGTTTCTGCTTGGTTTTGCCCTCTGCATCATCACCTTCCACTGCCTCCCGATGCACTCTGCGACACTCACCTCGGACCTCGACATGAACTGCCATATTCTGTTTGTTCACCAATGATACATCTATCAGACTGCGGACTGAAGTCCTCCTCTCCTGATCTACCTGTCATTCCCTGAAGGACTCTGGCTGGCCCTCCACGGGCCGACAATGTGAAGTGGGGTTGGCATGGCCCTGTACTGCTCCAGCTGCAACACTCCCTTGAATGTGCAATAAACATTCATATCCACACAGATGTGTCATGTCTATGATCTTTCAAATGCGGAAGTATGGATGAATATAGGGTCAGTGATTCGCCCTTACGTACATGTTGCCCATGTTGTGGGACTATTGTCACAGGGTGACAGATTGCCGATTCCGGTCCGGGTAGCGCCGACACTACAACGGAGACACATCCATTAGTCACTTCCTTGTCCAGCCCAGGACGGAACCACGCCCAGACCCCCGGGGTCATTGTTTGCACCCTTACGCTGGACTGGCATACGCCAGGACAGCCCACCCCGATTACGCACACAGGGGGGGGGGACAGCGCTACATGTCCTAGGTCTTCGCTCACAGGTCTAGTTGTCAGCATGCCACAGCCACTCCCTCATGGCTAGTGTACACCCACACCACACCCATCCAGCACTGGCGTCACAGGACATGTGACCCTGGCAATAAAAATGGCCTGGCACACGTGCTGGACTCCATTTCCACTCTCTCTGACTGGGTGTCTCCGTGTAGTTCTCATGTGTGCATGAGGGCCTAGGGCCCTGCCACCTCACATTGCCCAGAGCCAGGGGTGACATGATGGCGTCCGCACAACGGGACTCAATCATTAAGGGTCCATGGCTAGCGGGGCACAGACTTGGTGGCACTGGATACACTGTGGCAGGCACAGGCACCCCGCCACGGGACGGTGTCTTGCGGTGCAGTGAGATAGGGGCACCTAAAGTGCTGAGCGGGTGTGCAGCCTGCGATGATGCCGTGTGCACTGATGTGGTCTCTGCCATTGCGTAATCAAGACCCAGAGTCAGGTGTGTGACCTGGTGGCCCGCGGTGCGGGGCTGCATGATGTTGAGGGTGCCATGGTCGCAGGCACCGGGCTTGGAGATCCCTCCGGAACATGGTGGGCCCTCTTGGAGACACGCCGGTGGCGGAAGGTGAGCAGTGAGGCCTGGTTGCGCAGGGGGGGGCAAGCGATGATGGTGTGTGCAGCTGTATGGGCTCTGCCATTCATGTCTCTGGAAACTGTTTCAGATGAGGGACCTGGGGGACTGCTGTGAATATCGGCACGTGGTTGGAGACACACCGGTGGCAGCAGGTGAGCAGTGAGGTCTAGGTCCGCAGTGTCTGCACTCTCTCCCTCTCTCTTTCTCTCTCCCTCTCTTTCTCTCTCCCTCTCTCTTTTTATCTCCCTCTCCCTCTCTCGCTCTCTCTTTCTCTCTCCCTCTCTCCCTCTCTCGCCCTCTCTCCCTCTCTCTTTCTCTCTCCCTCTCTCTTCCTCTCTTTCGCTCTCTCTCTCTGTACTTTGATGGGTGCATGGCACACCTTCTGATCCAGATTTCTGTTTTGCAGGCTGTGATTTACAGAATGTCCTGAGACGACCCGCCATGCCTCTTCAGATTCTTTTTTTTGGTTTGTTCAGTAATAAACGTATTGTTTGGATATTTTGATATGGGTGTATGATTTCCCTTTTTCTGGCCACACATGTATGTTGGGTGTTGTGATTGTGCGACTTCAGGCGATTTGTTTGGTTCATGATTTCATGGATTCGATGTGCAATATCTTTGTCCATGGGGAGGTGTGGGGGGTGTTGTTGACCTATTGGGGCTCAGGCCTGCATGATGGGTTGCTCCAGGGCATCTGTGTTCTTCATGTGTGGCTTTGGGCTGTGCTCCCTTGTCTGGTGCCGGTTGTCGTCCGACTTTACACCAGGTAGGAGCAGGTGTTAGTTTCCTGCTGCTAACGCGCCTTAGCGCATGTTTTGTGATCTTATCCCCGATCTGGCTGGTCGTTGAGAATGTTGTGGAGTGTTGTTGTCGCGGCTTTTTGCATGGGAACGCCTACTCTGCATATCATTAGCGTTAGTTGCCGGGCTCCTCTGTGGCGATGTTTTTTGCGCCTGCTATCGCAGGTAAACTGGTGTTATGGGCTGTTGGCACCAGCTTGGGAATGGGGTGATAACTTTATCACGGATTTGGCTGCGATAAAGTGCCGTTGGCTTGGCGATAGCTCCTTGAGGATATGCCCCTTAGAGTGTGACCGCCATCTTGATGTGCCAAGCCACGCACCCCCAAAGAAATGTTTTAAAAAAAAATAAAGAACTGTCTGGTCGTAGACCGGACCCTGCTGCCAACTGCCATTGTGCAGACCATGTACAGCATAGTTGGCTGCTCAAAGACTGTTGTGCACAGGGCCTGGCCTCAGGCATTGTGGGCAAACTCCACTCTGCACAGCCAAAGACCTGCACAGAGGAGGTTAGGCCAGCAGAGGAGGGATGGGTGCCGCGTCTAGCTGGAGGTCAGAACCTGAGGTTGACTCCCATTGTGCACAGCGTTTGGCTATGCACAGTGTACGTTAGCCATCCATGGTGGATTAAGTGCAGAGCCTGGACAGAGGCTGGTTCCAGCGGCCAGCCCCTGCTGTGCAAATTCCAAGGCCATACACAGTGGGTGTTGGCCGGTGATTGAGGGTGGGGTGCATGTAGCTTTTGAATGTGGTATATGAAAAAAAAAACTAAATAAAAGGGAAAAAATCAAAGGTTTAACTGAAGTTATTGTTGCCATTTTTATAACACCTTGATATATGTTTACAAATACCTTGAAATTCACTAAAACCCTGAGTTAAAGTCCAGTTTTGATTGTGAAACTGACAAACCAGTGAAATTTTCAAGTTATGGCTAGCGTTACTGTTGGTGCTGGATACATATTATATAGGCTCTCAAATCCATCATTAGAGATATCCACTTGGTTATGAATACTGCCATGATACCAATCGCACATCGTGCCAGTTTTGAGAGTGCCCAAGTATATCAAACACCACTGCCATACCAGAAACTACATTGTGTGGGTATGTAAAGCACTTTCAGGTCATTAACTACAGTGCACTAGTAACCACTTTCCCCAGGTAAGTCAGTTCAGCTACAGTGACAGAACCTACATTACCCAGGTATGCAGATCACCCCTGTAGTGCCAGAAACCAAACTGCTCTTTATATAGCACAACTGCAAAGTAAGAATCCATATTGTCCCGATTTGTGCAGCACCATTAGCAAGGATGCTAGACTCACTATTGGGTAGGTTTGAACAGCACTACTGTTGTGCCATAATTCACATTGCACAGGTATGCACAGCACCAAAGGCTAGATCTGTGAAGGAATTTTGTGTTCATAAAAGGTAAGATTCGCAAAACTGGGCCATTTGCAATCGCAAAAAAGGCTTTTGACATGTAACAAACCCAAATTGTGATTCAATAATCGCAATTTGAGTTTGGTACTAAATACCAAATCGATATTTGGAAAGGGCATATTTAGAAACACCCTTCTAAATACCGATTCAGGGTGGGATGCATTAATGTTTTGCAACTGAAATCTGGTTGCAAAACATTAATCTTTTACAGACTACACAAATGTAGTGGTAATCCATTGGCAAACTAGAATGGATCCCCCAAAGGACCTCTTCGCCTTTGTGAATGTTGATGAGAACATTTTTTAAGAGTAGGCTCTTAAACAATGTTACTGTAGAGAGGTGGAAGCCCCACTAAAATAATAAACATAATCCTTGTCAGGATGAACCACAAAAGTCATTAAATTAACCTGTGCTTATTCCTCTGGTAGCTTGGCACAATAGCAGTCAGGCTTAACTTAGAGGGAATGCGTTAAGTATTTATGCACCACTCAAACAGAAATAAAGTGAAAACACACTACAAGAACAAACCAGTTTAGAAAAATAGAGTATATTATAATTATTAGCATTACACCAAAATGCCAAAAATCCGATAAGTAGAACCGGAGATCTTAATTCCTAAAGTTTCTGGTGAAAATAGTGCCAAAAAGCACAAAGTGCCACTCATGGTTATCTGATTGAACTAAACTGAGGGAAAGTTACAAGTTCAGGCTTACTGCGATTGAGCGTGAGTCGGATACAGGGACCACCTTGGAATCATACCTCCACAACGGTAACCGGATTGGGAGGTATGATTCCACCCTTTTGAAGCGAACTTCGTGGGGTCCCTGCTCTTCCCTGTACCAGCCTTCTCGGCCCAGACAGCACAAAATGGTTGCTGCCGACCACAGACACATTTCTGCCCTCCTGCTGCTGAGCCAAGCTCAAGCAGGGGAAGGCAGCACAATAGGCATCCTGTCACAGGGAGGTGTGACCACCTCCCAGACAGGATTTAGTGTATTGGAGGTGGGTGGGTGCACTTACAAAGTGCCTGAAAATCTGCATCTGGGGCACACTTGGTGTCCCTGTGCATAGTCCAGTTCAAACCAGTCCTGGGAGCAGTTGGCTCCTGCTCTGGCGTAAAACGGGACAAAGGACAGGGGAGTATCCTCCCCACTGTCCTGACCCGCCCCTGGGAGGTCCCCTGAATCTGTCCAACCCCCTCCCGTAGGTACAAAAGGGCTTACCTGGCTGTAGGACCCTAGATTCGGCGTGGACAAGATTCTGATCAAGAAACCACTGACCTTTGACTGTCTGGACATTCTGGACTTTGCTGGACTTTGACAGGGCCCGACTTCGTCTCCCTCTCCGTCTAAAGCATCGTCTGTGCACGTGCACCATACAGTCTCTGTGCAGGACCTGTAGAGCATCAAGGACAACTGAAGTATCTCCCTTGGGGTGAATGAGTCACTCCCCTGCATTCGCAGGCACCATAATGCAACTGACCAGTCTGCTGATCCTGAGCTCCTGCAGACTCCGAAGGCTCCAGCAACACAGAACATGGGTTCCTACGTTCCTTGATATTGAGCTGCCCTCTCACCAAGTTTGAGGCCAGTATCTTTCGTGGGGACTGCATATCCTGAAACCCTGTGCACTGCATACTTTTGCAAGTGCATATGCTTGTTGGGGTTCCCCAACTAAGTGCATTGGGCTATCAATAGCCCCAATCTCTGCGCACATTTTGTACAAAGGACTTTGGCCTCCTCACACTCGGTGCCCTGCAAGCTGGTACTTTGTGAAACTGCTAGAGGTCTCCTCGCGACTCCTGTGCCTCCGGCCCGTGGGTCCAATTGAGGGACAACACTGCTTTTCTTGGGTTCCCCTGGTTGCTCCAGGCCTGCTCTGACTCCCCTTGCTGTGGTGAGTTTCCTGGTCTTTGCTGGGCCAGACCGTAACCTTCCTTGACCTTCTTCATTGGTTGCCGCTGCCAAGGCTTTTTGGTGCTCCTGCTGGACCCCGACCCCTCAGCACTCAACATCCTTTGTGGGACAGCTATAACCGGCTCCTGGTCATCCTTGACGTCTCCTGGTCCCTGCAGATGTAGAGTCAAGGTCTCCATATTCACACCTGACGCACCCGACATCGGTGGGCATTCGTCTACCGAGCCCCTGGTCACTCCTGAGTGACCCAGACTTTGTCCCCTCTGCTTTCAGGTTCCTTCCATCAAGAATCCACCTGTGGGTTTCACCAGACACTTTTCTTCTTTCCAGCAGTGGCATTTCTTTGAAGACTCCCATTGAGATCGACGACGGTTTCCAACGCCACTTCAGCCCTATGCACCCGGCTTCCGTGGGATAGGTAACTCTGGTACTTCGGTATCCACAGGTGGGGTGGCTCTCCAACCTTCTATGTTCCAAAGGGTTTCCTCGTAATCCACTGGAAAGGGTCCTTAAACTTTAAAAATTGCAACCGCGACTCTCCCATTGAATTGTACGTAGCACACGGTCGTGTTCTCACACTGCACCCGTCCTCCGTGGGGTCCCTCCTTACTCACCTTGGGTGGTTCCTTGGGGTCCCAGCGATTCAACAACCTCTAGACACTGTCTTGACTCGAGTCGTGGTTCTTATACCACTATTTTAGTATATGGTTTGGTCTCCCCCTGGAGCCCACTGTGTATTAGGGCTACTTACGATTGTTTCTGTGCTACAGTATTGTGTGCTTTGTGTTTATCTGCATGTAGCAGATACTGTGAGGTATTTAAGGTGTGTTATAATAATAAATACATATTTTTATAACTACTATGTGGTTCTCCTTTCATTTAACCAATACAATAAGGTTGGAGTCTGGTAAAACAAGCTGCTTAACATTCCTTTAAGACTAAGCCTGAAGGCTGCTCTCCAAAGCTTTCACTTGGATAGCTTTCTAAGGTTATCTTTGACCTCTTAAATCACCATAAGGGTTGTTTGGACTGGTGCAAGGTGCCCACTTTAATTAGTGGACAGCATATACCAGGCCAACTTCTCACAACAGGGGACAGCTCCTCCCCAGCCTTCCTGTCAGGAAGACGCTCTCCCCTCACACCTAGGCCTCTTTTGTCTCAATGTCTGGAAGGAATACTCAACTCACAACAGGAGAGCCATTCACTGTCATGTGACCCAGGACACTGGCAGATAGACACATTTCTTTTAGGCAGAAAAATGACTTCTTTCTAAAGTGGCGTTTTTAAATTGTAACTTAAAATATGACTTTACCATTAAAGAGAATTTTAAATTACAATTCATTTGAGTGTATACATCATTTCACAATCTGCTCCCAGTCTTAAGTTAGCACTTATTAGGTGTGGTAATAAAGCAACCCAGTGTTAGTCTATAGGAGAGATAGCCTTACAGCAGACTTAAGGTGTTTTTCTCTGCCAGGACATTTAAAACTTAAGTACACATGTCCTACTTTGTAAATACCATGCACCCTGCTCTATGAGAATTAATGCCTACCTTATGGTGAATTGTATGTATTAAAAAGGGAGGTTTAGGCCTGGCAAACGATTTAATTGGCCAGGTCGAAATGGCAGTTTAAAACTGCACTACAGGCTGCAGTTGCAGGCCTGAGACATGTTTTACAAGCCTACTTTAGTGGAAGGCACAATGAATGCTGCTGCCCACTAGTAGCATTTCATTTACAGGCCCTGGGTACAAAAAGTACCATTTACTACGGACTTACAACTAAATTAAATGTGCCAATTAGGTGTAGGCCAATTTTGCCATGTTTTAAGGAGCAGCACAAGCACTTTAGTTCTAGTTAGCAGAGGTAAAGTACACAGAGTCCTAATGACAAAAAATGAGTTTGTTCAGCAAAGTAAAGGAGTGAAGGAAACCAGGTTGGGGGAATACCACACCAAGGATACAAGGTCTAACAGTTACTTAAACTGTTTTTTTTTAAACACATCCTGTGTTCTTTTAAGGAAAACGAGCTGCATCTGAAAAGATATGACAGCTTTATGTATCAGCAATCACAGACATGGTGGTCTGATGACCCCAGCAGGCCATCATCTCTTTTATAACAGCGAATCACAGTGGGTTAAAATTCGTGGCCTACCTCATTAATAGGCATGAGGTAGGTTGAATTGCGGCCCAC
Organism: Calotriton arnoldi; assembly: GCA_963921515.1. NCBI lineage: Eukaryota > Metazoa > Chordata > Amphibia > Caudata > Salamandridae > Calotriton > Calotriton arnoldi. The sequence continues at coordinate 1,073,984 of CAWUFW010005200.1, read as the reverse complement.
TACGATTCAATATTTTTTTAACCGACCTTTTAGTACATAGTTTGTTTCACAAAATACCACAGTGGTTGGAAAATACTGTTCGCAAATTGACCAGTGCTTCATGTATCTGGCACCAAATGCTGTAATACCCCAATATGTAAAGTTCCATTTCAAATATGCTACCTCCCCAAGTCTCGTCACCTACCACTGCACTATTTTCTTAGGTCGCACTTTCTAGTTTCTGTATGGCAGTGGAAACCAGGGGCCACCAAGCTGTTCGGGCACACAATTTAAGATGCAGGAGATTCCCACCCATCACTGACCCTAGTGCCACTGCCCAATATGCTGTTGCACAGATAAATTGAAGTCCACTCTTCTGTCATCCTCAGATTTTGCTCCAGTGGGAGGTAGTGAGTGACTCCCACTCCTGCCGTTCTCTGAATCGCCAGTCACACTCAGATGTGACCATCCATGCTACATACATATGCATGCCCATATGAAGTAGCTGTGTTTTTCAGACTGCTTGTTTTTATGGGAAGGCTACCTGTAAAATCGGACTGTTTTTTATCAGAGAAGCAAGCAAGTTGAGGGGTTATATTCAGACACTAACAGGAGGATGATGCTAGAAAACTGCCATGGAAATTTGCCATGGAAATTTGCAGGAAATCCACCAAATCTATGGGCCCACCAGGAAAACGCCAAGGTTCTCAGCTGGCCATTTGGTACTAGGCCTCTCTTCTGATATCTTCCCAAATTATTATATACTTTCCTGCTGAACTCCTTCTATCTCCCCATTGTTTTTACTTTGCGCATCTCCTTTTCTCTCTCTTTGTATCTGTCCAAACATTCTCTTTCCATGTATGCATGTCTCTTCACTTTCCAATCCCTCCTCTGTCTCTTACTTTTTATCATGATAATTGTCAAAACAAATTATGTTGTACATGAGTAGGCACAATACTTCTTGTTCACACTTTTACCACATATGGTGCCCGATTCACAAACATGTGCTCATATAATTGTAACTGATGTGTACCGTTACTTACAATTAATCATTTTACATTCTGCATCATAAAATAGTATTAGTAAGATTTTGAAAAAGCAAAGCGTGTTTACTGTGATGAAAAATCCACCAGATTAGCGCATTTTCTGGTGCTATAAATTCAGCCGTTAGGGAGGATACAAAGGTTGAAACATTCACAAACCCGTATATTTGTGGGCATTTGCCTAGATTTTGCAGATTTTTTTCCATTCCGGAAACATACGTAAGATTGCTAATGTTATAGATAGGTGTAAACTTATCAGACATGCAGATACCTCCTTCAAAACATCAAAAATTGGGAAAATGCTTTAGGAAACTCTACTCAATCTCCTCTGTCCACTCAGAATAGCAAATGAATGATGGAATCCTTGTAGTCCTAACCTACACAAAAGTACTACAAGTAATAAAAGATTTAGTTAACATCTTGAAAAAGCGTAAGTAGGTTTTAAAAATGTAACTACAAAATAGAGCACTCTCTTTTGGGAACATCACAATCTCACACCTACACCCCAAAACAACAAAAGCCCATTGTGAATCCAAAACTACTTGCAAGGGGCATCAGTGTTAAATTTGATTAACACTTGTGTATCTATTGATGTATGTGGTTCTATGCAATATAATCTGTGTACAACAGTACAACTTTTGCTGTTAATTTCTTGTGCTCTTTGATAACTCTGTTGGATCTATTGACCCCAAAAAATAAATGTAGAAACAATTCCTCCAGGAAGCGTTGTGTTATTTGTACTTTTAAAAAATTGGCATTTTCTTACTTTAACCATTCTGTGTCTCTGCCTGTCTCTGAAAGCACACCTGGGTTAGGGGGACAACTGGGCTTTGTGTATTCCCTCTAGACCATCATATAAAGGGCGCTGGAGTGTGACATTTGCATCCATATGGGCCATCACCAGGCTGATGGGCCTTTCTGAGGTAGATTGGAAGAGATGAGCTAATGCTTGTAGTGTGTCTGGAGCCACGGAAGGAAAGGTAGGGATCTTGTGATCTTCAAGGCCTCTTTGATGTCTCCTCCACTTCAAAGACACATTTGGGTATAAGTACTGGACGCCTGATACTACCAGATCAGAACTCTATTGGAACCAAGGACATTCTGCCTGGCAAAAGAGCTGCTGTGCTTCAGAAGGGACTGCCACTTTGCCACTTCCACTGCTGTGTTGTCCTGCTGCCTGCTGAGTGTTTGTCTGTAGGAGGGACTGCCACTTTGCAACTTGCACTGCTGTGTAGGCCTGCTGCCTGCTGCTTCTTGCCTGACAGTGAGAGGGGTTGGACCTGCTCTCTACAACCTTGAACCCAAGATTCGCCAAGGGCTTGCTGGCTTGCCCTCAGTTTTCAGAAGTCTCAGTGTCATAAAATACTTCTAACAACTCTCCTGGTGCTGCTGGACTCTGATATCTGTGTGTCCTACCCTTGCCTCAGGTGCCTCCTCCAGCTCTGGGCCTCACAAGTGGGTTTTTCAGCTGTTTTTAACGATCGATTTCGATGCAGGAGCGACTTTGCACCACTTGGCACTGATGCATCACCCTTTGCTGCCGATGCAGTGGGTGCTTGACGGCGACAGCTATCCGACCGCAAAAGCCGCTCTTCGACCACAGCGTGGCTCAACATTGACACAGCTCCTGCATCTGAAAGGGTTTGAATTGAGACTTCCATCAACGCCTCAGATCTGCGCCAATGCCCACCTCTATCCATGGACTGATGACGATGTATCATCTCCTCGACTCCTCTCCTTAAGTCTTCAAAATCAACAAAAGCTCTATCCAAGGTACTGTTGAGTATTTTTTGTATGACCCATTGTTTTTTTCCCTATGCTAGCCTAATTGTGAACATTGTAGGGCTATTTTATTTTGCACGCGTTACTAAATATCACGCTTGCCTTTTTGCCACATTGTATTTTGACACAGAGCCAGCACATTTTTTCGTATTTTATTCTTTTTCTGGGATTTAGTCTGAACAGCCTAGGCAAGGTCAAACAACATTACCCCTTAGTATTCTCTCTAGGCAGACACTAGCACTGAGACATACTAAAAGGATGCAGCCACTGTTTAAAATTCACATATCTTGTCATATAACTGAGGACAGGGGATTCTGAAAAAAGACACACAGAGCGAAGGTCCTGAGACAAGAGTGCTGCATCAGCTCAGATGTAGAACATTCACCTATGTATGCTAAGGTACAGGGTCTGCCACTAAACCCAGAGATCTATAATGTATATTCACTTAGTGTAGGGCTTGGCCCTTTTTGCAGGGTGATCCCTGAACTTTTTGCTTTCCTCCTGTATTCTTTCTGACCTGTTTTTGTTGGTTTTATGACTCTGGGCACTTTACCACTGCTGATCAGTGCTAAAGTGCATATGCTCTCTTTATAAATTGTTGTATGGATTAGTGATTCCATGATTGGATTATTTGATTTACTTGTCAGACCCTAGTACAGTGCACTGTGTGTGCCCAGGGCCTGTAAATCAAATGCTGCTGGTGGGCTTGCAGCACTGGTTGTGCCACCCACCGGAGCAGCTTGTAAACTATGGCTCAGGCCTGCCATTGCAGAGCCTGTGTGCAGTCTGGGACTGCCATGTCGACTTGGCAAGTGCACACACTTGCCAGTCCCCAAAACTTCCCTTTTCTACATGTTAGCCACCCCTAAGGTAGGCCCAAGGGCAGGGAGCATTGTATGTGAAAGGTAGGACATGCCCTGATGTGTGTGGCATGTCCTGATAGTGAATTACAGCCATTTTGTCAGAGCCTGCTTGTCTGCTGTGTTCAATTGGTTCACGTCTGCACAGCTGAAATGTAACGAGGACAAAACAGAGATCCTGTTCTTTGGGGAGTTCCCCTCTTTGTTTTGGCACAATTTCTGGCCTGATGATGCCCTCTGCCTTCTCCTTCAGGCCTCCCAGTAAAAAATCTTGGAATCTGGTTTGACGAAAAACTCAGTTTTGGTAACCAGATTAGCAAACTGACAGGCACTTGCTTTGGTATTCTGAAGCTTCTCAGAAATGTTTTGCCCTTGCTGCCTCTTTCTGCCAAAGAAACGATCGTTCGGGCTTTGGTTACCTCCCGTCTAGATTATGCTAATGCATTGTATGTTGGACTCCCTGGCTACCTTATGGATAAGTTGCAGGTAGTGCAGAATGCCGCTGCTCGCAACTTGCATTGGCTGCCGGTAAAAGCTAGGGTCATGTTCAAGGCCCTGGTTACGGCCCTTGCCGCGCTTTACGAGTATGGCCCGGTTTATCTGAGGAACCGTTTCTTGTTTTATATCCCGGGCAGACTCTTGCACTCCTCGAACACGTACTTGGCTTCCACCCCCAGAATTCGTTTGAAAAGAAAGGTGGGCAGCTCCTTGGCTTATTTGGCTGCGAAGTCTTGGAACTCTCTTCCACTTGATCTGCGTAGCCTTCAAAATTCCTCTCAGTTTAGGAAAAAACTCAAAACTTTCCTATTCAATTAAGCTGGTTTTTCTCCTTTGCCATCATTTCTGTACCCTGTTCTGTTTTCTCTTGGGCTCGCGCCGGGACACTCTTCCGAGTAGCTGCGCGCGTTATAAATCACTGCTAACATAACATAACATAACATTTTCATTTTTCACTATTGCAAGGCTACCTGCTCCCATAGGCCAGAATGGGCAGTTTGATTATAAAATCTGATAATCCTAACTGACCCAGGGAATCAGGTAGTAATTCGAGTTTAGTATGCCTGAACTCAGAATGTTAAAATACATCTTTTAGTGTGGGTGATTTTTACATTCTGTGTTTGAAAATACCACTTTTAGAAAGTAGGTATTTTCTTACCTAACCATCCAGCCTGCCTCTGCAAGGTGGTGTATTGCATGTCTGGTTTGTGAGTGACAGGGGCTGGGGTGGCTCCATGAGACAGGGTGAGTCAGCACTAGGCTGAGTAGACCTCTGCATTGGGAGTGGTGGGAGGAGTAGCACCTGGGCCTGAATCGGGCTGTGCCTGCCTTCCACAATGCTGGCTCCACCTCCTGTGGTGCGTCTGATGACCCTGGCCCACACTGACAAAGGAAGAAGTTGTGCACTGGCAGAATGCACCCAGAACTGGTTTGGACTAGGTACAGACACTCTCTGCCTTCAGAGACAAAGGATTTATGGGTATAAAAAGGGGGACCCAGACCCCAGAACTTTAGATCACTTCTGGGAATCAAGACAAACCTTTGCTGAAGAGAAGAACCAGGAAACTGAAGGAGGAGACTACCCCTGTGCTGTGGGCTGTTGGAGGTTGGCCTGCAGTGGTTGCTTCATTGCCAAAGAAAGGAGAAAAGGACTGAGTTTGCTTTCATCATCTTGAAGAAGATCTCCAAGGGCTTGAATTTGAGCTTGCCTCCTGTCTGAAGTCTCAGGGATACAAAGACTTCACTCCTTCTGCTTGCCTGCAGCTGTTCTGGGTGCTCCAGAAGGAAATTGCAACACTGATGCCGGCGAGCGACTAAGTAATCTGCATCGAAGCCGTGAGCGCTGCTCCGACTTACAACGTAGATCTGACGCCGGCCGCCGTGCCACATCGACGCCACCGAGCGACATCGTAACCTGCCATAAGCCGTGAGCGCTGCTCCGACTTGCGACGTAGGCCCGACGCCTGCTGCTGAGCTGCATCGACTCCGAAGCCGACATCATCGCTGAGCCGATCCTCGACGTGGGTGGCCAAGAATCCATCGACATCGTGACCTCGTACGGAACCGTGGTTTCGGCGCCATCGCGACGTCACCTCCTCTCCAGTAAGGAACAGACGCATCCCCTGCTTTGCGCAAGCATCGAGGACACGACGCATCGCCTCCCCCGAAGCAAGGAACCGACGCCGCACAGCGCCAACGTAGCCGCATTTCCCCGACGCCGTGAGCTGTCTTTGTTTTCGCTTTTCCAAGGTACTGTTCTTTGTGGGTCTCATTTGACTCCGGGTCCGACGCCGCGCACCTCGCGGTCGGCGCCGTACTTTGGGATTTCTTTGACCTCGATGTCGTGATAACTCCAGTTGGGGTTATCTGTTGCTAAAGACTGCGTTTAAGTGAATAACCTATTTTTAACTATTTCTACCATCTTGAAGTATTATTTCTGATTACAGTATTGTGGATTTTTGTCGTTTTGGTCTTGTGTTAAGTCTATATAAAGAATATTTATTTTGATAAAACCTGTGTGGTGTCCATCTGTAGTGTTTTCACTGTATTACTGTATGTGTTCACAAATGAGATAAGCCTGCCTGCTCGTGCCAAGCTACCAAGGGGGTGAGCAGGGGTTATTTTAGGAGTGTAGCCCCTTACCCTGATTAGACGCAAGCGTCCCTATTTGGTCAAAGGTACCTACCTCTGCCAACTAGAGACCCCCAAATCTAACACTTAGCTTCAGTAGTACAGGAGGGTTTAGGCAGATCTGTCAGATAAAATTGCAGGGCCTGTTATTGTATATGGTTTATTAGCCATGCTGATGACATTATTGACATATATGTGCTTGATTGTGGCACAATTATTGCATCTTAGAGCACAATAGTTTAAATAAACATTGTAAACTTTCTTTGTCTCTCTTTTTTATATTATTGTGGACAAGTATGAGTGAGAGAGTGAAAGGGTGTGTCCTGTTACCGCGATCCCTGAGAGGGTTGAGAGTGTTGTGTTCTGGGGTGCCAAATCACTTGTTTCTCTGGAAAGGTTAGGCAGGAAAGTGAGGCGCCATAGCTATTCGGACTCGAGCTCATAGATACTGAGGTGGTATGGTGACTCAGTCCCTACATACTGATTTTCTATGTCCCAAGCATAATTCTGTTCCTGAGCAGAATCCCTGCAGCAGTACTTTGTCAGAGGGAGCTGTCTGGGTCCTGTAGCCGGCCTGCCGTTGATTGCAGTCGGCCTGAACTTTGGATTTGCACCGGTCCCTCACGACCTCAAGTAACTTTTTGGCCGCTAGTGACTTCTAAGCATTATTTTCACATTTATCCATTAAAAATTCATATCTTGACATCTACTTATTGGATTTTTGTCGATTTGGTCTTGTTTTAATCAGATACATATTCTCTATTTTTTAAAGCTGGTGTGGAGTCTTTTTGTGGTGTTTTCTTTGAGTTACAGTAATTAAAGTGAGCACAAATATGGTAATGAGACAGAATATCGAGGGTAAAAAATTCGATCTACCATATTATCGAGTAAAAAATATCGTGGAATGGAAATATCGAGTGCAAGAATATTGTTGTCAAGAATATCAATTCGAAGGCAAGTAATATCGATTTTAAAAATATAGAAGTTATTAATATCATTTGCAAAAATATAGTTGTTTAAAATATCGATTTTCTAATTAGTGTTATGTATTTTAGTATATATTTTAAGTGACCAGCGATGTTCCCTGCAAAACCAGCGATTTCCCCGCTATCGCTGGATTATATATCGCCCTTGAGTTATGCGTTGATGATAACGCGCTAACTCGGCGATTTAATTCAGCGATAGCCAGCGTTAGGGAAATCAGCGCTAGGCGCGCTGGGCGATAATTATCGCCCCTCGTTGTTGATATGCCCCATATTTTTTTCGTTTTGTAAAAAAACAAAGAGACTAGGTGCCTGCACTGTCAAAAGTGATCCCTGAATACGGAAAAGAACAAACCCTCACAAATTTATGACCCTATATGCAAAAGGTTCTTGTCCTAGTTTTCCTTGAATCCACTACCAAAAAAAAAGACTTTTTAAATTAATGGACTGATCTAAAGCATCGATAAAATCTCTGATTGAGTCTAATATCCTTAAAAGACCAAGGCGCATATTTACAAGCCCCTATCGCCACCACAACATAATTTTTCACAACGTTGTGGTGGCAATAGGGGCTTTGCCTTATTTACAAGGCAGCGTTAAGCCACTTAACGTGGCTTAAGGCTGCCTTGTAAGTACGACACCCTTTCACGCTAACTTAGCGTGAAAGGGGAGGGCAATGGGTGTTGCGGTGGGAGTTCCACCACAGAACCCATTTATTTTGACATTGCCCCATATTTACAATGGTGGCAAAAATATGGGGCAGCGCCAAAATTAAGACCAGGAAAAACCTGGTCTTACCCTGGCGCCATGAGGAGAAATGTTTAATTTCTCCTCGTTTTTGCTGTTTCCATGTGTGCGACGTTGTGCAGCACATATGGAAACAGCAAAACGCCATTGATTGTTAATGTGCGGGAAGGTGTCCCTTCCTGCACATAAACAATCATTTAAAAAACTACTTTTTGCAACGTCTGTGTGCTGCATTGAGCAGCACACATAGAAGTTACAAAACACCATTTAAAGATTGTTTATGTGCAGGAAGGTGTCCCTTACTGCACATAATGCACTATGGTGCAAGGCTGCCTGCGTTGGCTCTATTTAGCGCCAGCGCAGGGGGAAACTCAGAGCTGCAACATATTGTTGCAAATATGGTGCAGCCCTGCGTTTCAGAAGTGGCGGAGTGCAGGGTTAAGTCAAGGAGGCTAACGCTGTGCTCCGCCACTTCTATTGTACATATGCTCCTAAATGTGGTTCTAGCAAGCAGCACCACATCATCTGCATAGAAGAAACCAGGATTGAATGGTTGCCAACTTTAGGACCGTCTACCGCAATTGTTAGCAGAGACATTTCTAAATTATTTATATATAGCAAAAACAAAAATGGTGCTATAATACAAGCCATACAAACCCCTCTCCTAAATTTGAAAGAATACGAGTAGGAACTATCATAGTTAAAGCTAACAAGGCAAAGGACCCTACTATATTCAATGTGACTTCTTCTCCAGTCCCTCTTTCTGCTACTCAATGCCCAGATGGATCCTGGGCCTTGAAGTCCACCAAAGCAGGCAAGGTGTCCCCTGAACTCAATCCTTGGTAGCTATGGCACAGAGCAGACAGGCTTAACTTAACAAAAATATGTAAAGCATTTAGAAGTACCAGAACAGTTAAATAGTTAAAAACAAAAGCAAGACAGTAATGATAACACTCAAATTTATTTTTAAAAGAGTAAGTGAGGTTAATAATCACAATACACCGGGACATAGCCGCAATTTGGCGCCAACCTCAATGGACCCTAGTGAGGTACAGAAGCTAGCTTGGCCCCACAAGGGCCTGGAAATAGGGAAGTTCCGAAACATTTCTTAGTCCCAATCTGAAAAGGAACTATGTCGTTTTGCTCAGGAAAAACTCTTCTCCACATGGAACAAACCTGAAATTCAATCTGACACTAAGGAACTACCCTTTGGATACTTTTCGCAGTTGGTCCTCTTGAAGCTCTGAACCAAAAGGTTTTGGCACCAAAGCAACCACAGGAGCACACTTCCAATGCTCCCAGTACATGAGGGGGAGCACAGAGACTCTCAGAGTGTTAGAGGGAAGCAGCAAAGTCCATTCACGGACCTGTTGCCAATGGTTAGCTAGGAATGTCCTCTTCAGCTTTTTTCTGTTCCTGCAGCCACTGAGCGAATGAGCCGTATGCTCCCTGAAATCTTTCTTTCCTTGGGTTTTAAGTGGAAGGGGTTGCAAGTTACTCAGGTCCTTCTCACAGGTCACAGATGCCAAGTGCAGCAGGTTTAGTCTGCCTGGTATCCTTTCACAAGTCCAGCATTTTTCTGAGGAAGGCTGGATGAGGGTCCAGCTTTGTGGGGTTCACCAGCCCGGCGGTGGGGACACCCTCCAGAACTAATAGTTCCTCTCTGACCAATGTAGTAAAGTTTGCAGGTCCTGACCTAACCACTTCTGCAGTAGTTCCTGTTTGCTTTATTGCAAACAGGTTCAAAATGCAAAGGCTCATGGAAAATCCAAGATAGTGAAGGTCTTTCTGCCACACTAAACTCTTTTTTTGAGGCTGGGGATGTGAGTGAGGAGTGTACTATGGTAATCTTAGTGTTCCTCCACATCTAATACTACAATCCAGTTTGTAGCAGGCACTCTACCCACAACAGACCCAGAGACAGACATCTGTTAGAACAAAAGCAGGGTCCGTCAGCAACCGGATAGAGGATACACAAGAATTGTCCTTGGATTCTGTTCTCTCCCTTTCAAGTGCACCAAAGTATTACATGTGGCTCAACAGACCTGTCAGGCAGGATTTAACCCCATTGCATCAACAGAATTCCCACGGCACCCACAGTGCATATTCTATTGCTCACAGAGGAGCCATCTCTTCCCAATCAGGACAGCCATTTATGTGCTCCTGGGAGGAGCTTCACACCTCGTTCACATTTCTTCACGAGCTGAGCACAGGCTGAGACTTGGGTGAGGCTAATGCTAATTTGCTTTCTGACACCTCAGGCAAGCAAAGGATAGCTTTCTAAAAGTTTACTTTCATGATTATTTATTACAAATCCAACTTCACCATAAAATTGGATTTTTTAATAACTGTTAAAACTAGTTTTTATTTAGCTGGTCCCATTCCCAAGATACAGTATTAGAATTTTAGCCTCTACTCGCAATTTCCACATAGAACAGCTAGGCCTGCCATAATGAAAATAGCTTTTAGGGCCTTGTCACTGTAGGGATATGTGTCCCACTTTTAAATTCCACGCACCTTACATTGTGGCTACAAGGCTTACATAGAGGTGACTTACTAATATTTCAAAGAGAGGTTTGTACCTGTTGAAAAGGGTTAATATAACAATTTGCACTGCAGGTTTAGACTGGAGCAGTCAGTTTACAATGGTAGGCCTGAAGCAATGTTTTCCTTGTCACACTAGTGGATGGTACAATAAGGCCCTGATTTTTGAAAGCCTCCAACCTGTGGTCGTGGGCTTTCCGACCGACATCTTCGGTTTCAGTTCCGACCGCTGTATTATGAATACGGTGGTCGGAATTGAAACTGGCCTGGCTTCCGATGGGCTCAAGGAGCCCGTCTTCCAGTCGGAACCGGCACGTAATCCATTAAGGACGGCGTTTCTGCCGTCAGGATTACGATTTCAGTTTCCCACAGGCTTTTCATGTTGGGCTTTCTGACAAGAAAAGTCTGTCCGAAAGCAACTTTGGGGACCCCTAGCAGGGCCCCCTTGCAAGAGCAGCCTCTGGTTGGGGCGTGGGGGGCACACAAGGTACCCCCCTGTCAATCCCTGCACCAAGTGGGAGGCCCCGTGAGGCTGCCACTCGGTGCAGGGATTCATAAAACTCCCATTTCCCTATAGGAGCTTGTGCTGCGGCCGGTTTCTGACTGCAGCACAAGCTCCCATAGAGAAATGGGAGTGTGCAACCACAACATGTGCCGTTGAATCCTAATAATGCGGTCGGGACCGCTGACCAGAGGGCATCCTAATAAAGCCCTAAGTGTTATAGTACACAGGTGAAATTCAACTTTTCATGACATGGGCGTATTTCAGCACAATAAACTATGGCCTTATGGAAAAGCTAAATAAGTCAATCAGTACTTGGCCAATTTCTACATGGTTTAGGGGTCAGAGCAGATACGCTGGGAACTGGACAACAGTGCCCAAGTTTTGCAGAGTCTAAAAACCAGTAATAAAAATCAGCAGCAAACTGGAGGTGATCACGCAAAAAGGGCATTTTCTCACAGTGCAGATCCATCCTTAACCATGTTTCATTCTAATTTGAATATCATCTTCTGTAGCATTCACTGGTAATGTTTGCATAGGTTGAATTGTTGCCAATGTTGCAAAAGTAGTTTGAAGAATAAATAGCAGTGGCCTAGCAATGGGGGGGGGTCGGTCTGCCCAGGGCGGCATGAGTTTTGGGGGTGGCGGCCTCCTCCCCACTCTTACCTGCGGCCGTCACAAGGCGGCAAACACAGGAATCGCCAGCAGCACCCCCGCACGCTCTTACATGCGGCCGTTGCGGGCGGTAAACACCGGGACCGCCACGGGCGGCAACAGTGTCTAGCTATGCCACTGATAAATAGGCATAGAGTACAGTAACACAGAAAGTGATTACGTTGAAATTTAAATACAGTACAGAGTAGCTTTTTGGTGTACAGAGTGTGGAGCCAAAAGACATATACCCAGCAATTTTGTAGAGGTACCACAGATACTCTCTGAATTGCCTGGTTAGTAATAAAATAAGCTTATACCAAAAAAGAAAGCAACCTCTATGCAGTGTCTGAGCGCATAAAACATAACTAATTTAGTCTGGCCACTTCAACATCCATGGCTGTGGGCCTTTCCCTCTCGAAATACAATTAAGATGCAAGACAGTTTGCACTTGTTTGTAATGCAACCTAACACTTCTCAACAGGCCCGGCTCCAGGAATTTTTATCTGTATGGGCCATGGGTGCATTTGGGTGGGGCATGGCGGGCCCAATTTTTAGAGGTAACCTTCAAGACCTAGATTACATCATGCCTACTTCCAAACAGATACCATGATGCAAACATTAGACTCTGTGCGTATACAGAGCATGTAGGAAAGAGGTGTGGTGCAGCGGCCAGGGCGGCTGACCCCGGAACACGGGGGCTCATGGTTCGATTGCCGGCGGCAGGTTAGCCCAGCACCTTGTGACTCTGGGCAATAGCTCGCTTAATCTTCCCGACGGCCCCCAGCGCCGGGACACCTCTCCAGAGGTAGGGTAGAGGTAAATTGAGCAAAGTTTAATTTTCGGGTTTAGGGGTGGATAGTGGTAAAGGGATGTAAGCATTTTGTACATTGTAGCCTTAGTTTGCTTCTTTCAAATTAATTAGACAAACACTCAGAATACTAATGATTTGTGAGTTTAAACCTTTCAGTGCTCATGACGGAATGGTTCCGTCATGAGCACAAGTTCCAGTGTGCTCATGACAGAACCATTCCGTCATGAGCACATGCTCAGAAAATCCCTCTGCTGCAGACAGCAGAGGATTTCCTTTTTTTTTGCCTGGGGAGGTGGGGAAGAGCTTCCCAACCTCCCCAGGCCTCTTTGAATTTCGTTGAAATGACGATCACGCGCATGGCGCGCAATCGTCATTGCAACGAAAACGAAACTGAAACTTAGTTTCAGATTCAGTGTTTCAGTGCTCGTGGGGCTATCTCAGCCCCCCGAGCACCGAAAAAGATGGGAGAGGTATTGTTGGAAAGGGGAGAATCTCTCCTTTCCAATGGTACCCTTCCCTAGTGGATCCCTGCTTGGGATTACCCCAGGGGGGCGATCCCCAAGCAGGGATCCACCCACTAGACACCAGGGAGGGGAGAGCGGCCCCTTGGGAAAGGGCCTTTGCTCCCCCCATATTTGTTTGGGCACCACAGTCTTTCTGCCCCTCCTGGGGGGCAGATGGGGGCGGTAGCCCCCAATCTGCCACCCCGGGGGGCGGAAAGCCCACCAGAAGCCAGGGATTATTTTTTTATTGACGTTGGGGTGGGGGCTGCCCAAAAAGGGCATGGCAATGCCCCCCCCAGAGAAATGTGAGTTTTTCTTCCCCCCCTGGGGGACAGATGGGGGAAGCAGCCCCCAATCTGCCCCCCGGGGGGGGCAGAAAGCCCACTAGAAGCCAGGGATTCTTTTTTTTATTGACGTTGGGGTGGGGGCTGCCCAAAAAGGGCATGGCACTGCCCCCCCAGAGAAATGTCAGTCTTTCTGCCCCCCCAGGGAGCAGACGGGGCAGTAGCCCCTAATCTGCCCCCGGGGTGGGCGGAAAGCCCACTAGAAACAAGGGATTTTTTTTTATTGACGTTGGGGTGGGGGCTGCCCAAAAAGGGCATGGCAATGCCCCCACCCCCCCAGAGAAATGTAAGTCTTTCTGCCCCCCCAGGGGGCAGACGGGGGCAGTAGCCTCTACTCTACCCCCGGGGGGGGGGGCAGAAAGCCCACTAGAAACCAGGGATTTTTTTTATTTTATTGATGTTGGGGTGGGGGCTGCCCAAAAAGGGCATGGCAATATCCACACCCCCCCAAGGGGCAGATGGGGGCATTTTTGTGTGGGAAAGTTGTGGCATCACCGGGCTGACACAAATTTCCTACCACCCAGCATTCCCCCAGGTCTCCCGATAAAAATTGTGCCTCACTCGTGTGGGAGGCCCAAATACCCGTGACAGGCAAGGGCCAAAAACGTATTGAGGCGACATCAAAATTGCCTATCACAAAACGACTTGGTTTTTCAAGGGGGGTCAGCTGGGTTTTTGCCCCGTGCTCGGCGGCCAGCTAGGGAAACCTACCAAACCCACACATTTCTGAAAACTAGACACCCAGGGAGTTCCAGGGAGGTATGGCTTGCATGGATCCCCCAACGTTTTCTTACCCAGAATCCCCTACAAACCTCATTTTTAGCTGAAAAAATCACCTTTTCCACACATTTTTGTGTGGGAAAGTAGTGGCATCACCGGGCTGACACAAATTTCCTACCACCCAGCGTTCCCCTAGGTCCCCCGATAAAAATGGTGCCTCACTCATGTGGGAGGCCCAAGTACCTGCGACAGGCAAGGGCCTAAAACGTATTGAGGCGACATCAAAATTGCCTATCACAAAACGACCTGAATTTGCAAGGGGGGTCACCTGGGTTTTTGGCCCCGAGCTCGGCGGCCAGCTAGGGAAACCTACCAAACCCACCATTTCTGAAAACTAGACACCCGGGGGGTTCCAGGGAGGTATGGCTTGCGTGGATCCCCCAACGTTTTCCTACCCAGAATCCCCTGCAAACCTCAATTTTAGCTGAAAAAAATCACTTTTTCCACATATTTTTGTGTGGGAAAGTTGTGGCATCACCGGGCTGACACAAATTTCCTACCACCCAGCGTTCCCCCAGATCTCCCGATAAAAATGGTGCCTCACTCGTGTGGGAGGCCCAAGTACCCGCGACAGGCAAGGGCCCAAAACGTATTGAGGCAACATCAAAATTGCCTATCACAAAATGACCTGGTTTTGCAAGGGGGGTCACCTGGGTTTTTGGCCCTGTGCTCGGCGGCCAGCTAGGGAAACCTACCAAACCCACACATTTCTGAAAACTAGACACCAGGGGGGTTCCAGGGAGGTATGGCTTGCGTGGATCCCCCAACGTTTTCTTACCCAGAATCCCCTGCAAACTTTAATTTTAGTTGAAAAAATCACTTTTTCCACACATTTTTGTGTGGGAAAGTTGTGGCATCTCCGGGCTGACACAAATTTCCTAACACCCAGCGTTCCCCCAAGTCTCCCGATAAAAATGGTGCCTCACTCGTGTGGGAGGCCCAAGTACCCGCGACAGGCAAGGGCCCAAAACTTATTGAGGCGACATCAAAATTGCCTATCACAAAACGACCTGGTTTTGCAAGGGGGGTCACCTGGGTTTTTGGCCCCGTGCTCGGCAACCAGCTAGGGAAACCTACCAAACCCACACATTTCTGAAAACTAGATACCCGGGGGGTTCCAGGGACGTATGGCTTGCATGGATCCCCCAACGTTTTCCAAGTTAAATGAAGATCAGTTATATATGGGAGGCTCAGAGCCCCCTCATCGCTTTTTGCAAATTGACCCCATCATTTTATGTTACACCACTGTGAATGATCTGGCTCCAGTACCACTGCACCTATTGCACCCTGGTATCTCTTGTCTTCTGCTTACCAGTCTATATAGGGTTGGACTGGGACAAAAAAGTTGGCCCGGACACCAAAATGAAAGTGCCCCCCTTACCAAATTAGATAGTTAAAAAATGTGTCCCACATTTGCAAATCAGCCCAGTTTTGAGCTTGTAAAGACACAGTGTATGGGTATTTTGCAAGGTATGGGAGACTGCATGGATTTGTGTTTACTACAGGCAATATTGTTCTAGGTCTTGTTCCAGGTCTTGACCAAGACCTGGAACAAGCTTCCTGTGAACATAAGACGCTCCCCTACCCTGCAATTGTTCAGGAAGGACCTCAAGACCTGGCTCTTTGACTGATCCGGAGCCGCACCCCCCCCTAGCGCCTTGAGACCCTCACGGGTGAGTAGCGCGCTATACAAACCCACTGTTTGATTGAATATTTGTGGTAATATCGGGGGACATCAATAGTAAAACCTAGCCCACGCGACCATAAAATAGGTCCACAAACTGCTAAAAAACTGTCCCACACATCGATCTGTCAGATTAGCCCATCAGGCACTACTTGACTGCCCTATCGGCTAGTCCGATACTGCTGTTCTTTCTTCACCCCAACATCCCTAGCTCCCACCCAAAGTATCCAATCCCTCTAAAATAGATCACTGCCTCCCCGTCTATAGCCTATAGCTTAATACTGAAACATTTGGGGGTGTTACATCCCACACATAGGGTTGCCACATAGCCTGTTTTATGCCAGCTTCAGTGGAATTGTAATGTCCCGGCTAGTACAAATATTAGTAACATCACCTAAGGTTGGCATTTTTTCCCCCTTTCTTGCTTAAAATAGTAAATATAAGAAGAATGCAATTTAAAATGTGTTTACAGTTCCGCATATGACCTGATTGATAATTAAAGTAAACAAAATCAGAAAGAGAATGTTTAAAATGAAAACAAATTAGTTTACATAAAGTTCTATTTATGGATCATGTCCAAGCCTTTGCGGAATCTCATAAACACAAAAGGGAACAAATGGTCAGTATTTTTCTGTGGGAAAGGAGTCAGCCCGACCCACGCACAAGGCATGATAAAACTGTAGCTGCAGGGCTCAGGAAAGGTGCTGGGCTATAGAATACTTGATTTATATCCTCAGGGGCAGTAGAGAAAAGGTGATGCCCACAGAGTAGCATGTGCAGTAGGATGGAGCCCCTAAATAGCAGTAAAAGTTGCTCTATGGCCAAATAAAACAGCACCTGGAGATCCATACCTCTTGGTTCGAAGAGAGGAGAGGATTTATTCCCCTCGCCGTGCCCCTAATGTGCCTTCACTAGTAGGTGGAAATAAAGCCCACAGGGCTTATTTACAAGCCCCTTGCGCCGCCAGTGCATCACTTTTTCCCATATACAAAATGACATACCAGTGGCGCAAGGGGCTTGTAAATAAGCCCCCACCTCTTCAAAATGAGATGCGTGATTGGGGGCTCCTTCGAGACAGAGACCCTGGCCCAATCACACCTCTCCAGTACCAAAAAACAGGATCTGGTAAAACACCACAATGTTTGGCCGAAGACAAAGCAAGTTAGAGGAATTTAGCAAGTGCATTTTTCCCAGTGACTGGGAGGGCCAAGAGTCATGTTTGGGTTGGCCTGGCCCACTCGGCCCACCCGCTAGAACAGGGTCTGCTTCTCAATGAGAAATAACTCTCTCATTTTTAAATTTCTCTCTCCCTCTCTCTGTCTAGCACTCTCTTTGTCTCATTTTCTTTCTGCCTCCTTCTCTGTGGTATTTCCCTTCCACGGATATTCCCTCCTCTCTCTCTCGCTCTATCTTTCTCTCTGCCGCTCTCTCTCTCTCTCACATTGTCTAGCATTCTCTCTCTCTAACCCTACCGCCCCCCTCCACCCCCCCTACTGGCTTTTCCTGTGCGCCATACAATTGCAGACATGTTTTAAATCATATCAAATATATTGAATTCCTCTGTGGATTGGAATAGGATCTTATCAATTGCGACTAAAGCACACATATCAGTTTCCAAGGTGTGTATATTATATTCACACCATCAAAGACACACTGTGTAGGGTAAAGAAAATGGTCCCAATGTTAATACATTCTGGGGCAGATTTACAATAAACTAACGCAGCACGGCGCAGCAAGTCATTTTGCTGCGCCGTGCTGCGTTAGTTTGGAAAGCACAACAATGCGACATATTTACAACAAAATGTCGCATCTCTGTGCTTCCCCCTGCGCTGGCGCACAAACAGCTGCCATGCACCGGCGCAGGCACCCTTGCACCATGGTGTAAGGATGCCTGCGTCGTGGGGAGATTGTTTTTGTTCAGGAAGGATTCCCTTCCTGAACAAAAACAATCTGAAATGCCGTTTTTCAACTTCTATTTGTGCTGCATTAGCACACATAGAAGTTGAAAAAGAGCATTCTTTCAATGATTGTTTTTGTTCAGGAAGTGAACCCTTCCTGAACCAAAGCAATCATCAGAGGTGATTTCCTCTTTCAATGTGTGCTGCATAATGCAGCACACATTGAAACAGGAAACAAAAACGAGGAGAAATGAATACATTTGTCCTTGTTGCGCCTCGCTACGCCTCCCCTGGGGAGGTGTAGCATTGACACGCATTTCCAGATTTACGATTCCTCGTAAATCTGGAAATGTGTCTCGTTCCATGGGTGTTGCGTGGGAACACCCACAGCAACACCCATGGAACGTCCCTTCCATGCAAAGTGCTGCGTGTGAAGGGGCCATATTTAGAAGGAGAGGAAAAGTCACGCAGGGTGGCTTTTCCTCTCCTTGTAAATATGGAGAAGTGGAATGCGCCTCCAGTACGTCACAAAAAGTGACGTACTGGTGGCGCAGGGGGCTTGTAAATCTGCCCCTCTGTTCTGCAAAATTCGGGTAGCATCAATGTGCATCGAAAGGCATCCGGAAAACCACATTACACATTAACTGAATGCATTTCTACTAGTGAGTATACCCATTGTTAGGCCAGAGTCAAGTTGATCAGTCAATAAATGCAAAGCTAAGTAGAAAAAAGAGGACTACGCTACATCATGTTAGAGGAATTTATTAACCCTGGCCTTGATTTGTAATGCTGGGCTGACAAAAGTAGCAGTCGCAGTGATTGCTAGCATCTCGGTTGCACGGCTGCCGTCATAAGCATTTCAATTGCTGCCTTGAATTCAATTTGCTGATGGTATTGTGAGATAGCGAAAACCCATTACTTCTTTGGAGGTGGAAGAAGGGAGAAACATAAGGGATGAGTTATTGTTCTAAGAGACACACAATCACGTTTTCTTTATGTTCACAGCCGCGGTACCCTTCGGTCTTCTGCATCTTTGCTTGTAAACTGTACAAACTAACAGCAGGATGGCCTTCTGTTCGTTGTCATGTCTTTCTCATTCACGATATGTGCTTGTGATGCTTCAACCAATTTCAACGACTGAGCTATGTTATAAAATTGACAATTTTTGTGCAGCAAAACTACAGTGCTTCTTCATTTACAAACCTTCGTAGGTGTAAGTGATAGAGCCCACATTTATCCAGCCTTTGCATTGTCCTTGCGTCGCACAAGGTGAGTCAAGGACACCACAAAGGCTACAGAAATATTTACAAAGCCACACAAGGGGCAATTTGCTCAACCTTGTGTGGCTTTGTACAGAAAAGTAATACAACACAGTGGCTTGCACTGTGTTCCGTTACATTTCAAGCTGGGAGGCGTTCCATGGGTGGAGCATGGGCGTTCCCATGCAGCCACCCATGGCTAAAAATCTTTATTTATCCCTGTTACTTCCTCTTTCTAGGAGTGATGCACTCCGCAATACCCATAAAAAGAGGAAAATGCCTCTAAGGATTGTTTATGTGCATGAAGGTGACCTCTCCTGCACAAAAACAATCCTGCCCATTACAAAGCCATCCTTGCACTATGGTGCAAGGGTGCCTGCCTTGGCACTAGACAGCACACAGGGCGTCAGCTCAATGAGAGAGCAGAAATGCTCCATATCTTTCTAAATATTGAGCATTCTGCTCTCTCCCTTCCACATAATGCAGTGCAGCAACTTTGCTTGCTGCTCTGCATTGTGTGAAAGATTAGTATCTATGCCTCAGAGTCCCTGGAACCTAGTCCAACTGCGCTATCCTCACTGTGTTTTTCTTTTTCCCCATGAGTTCCCTGTCTTTTTGCTTTTTAGAAACTACGGGGCCGATTCCGATCTCGGCCGGTAGGGCTCCGAATCGGATTCGGCTTAACCGGATCCGATTCGGAGCCCTATTTCCCGAACGATTCGTACGCGCGTCCGGGCGTGCGAGTACGATGCGAAATCACCGACCGACTCGTCCGGGCATCCCGACCACTCCGACCGACTCGTTCCCGGGTCTAACCGCACCGACCGACTCGCTCGGACACGACTCGCACCGCGCAATGGAGACGTTCCCCGGCCGGGTAAGTACGATGCGCGCCGCGAGCAGTTTGACCGAGCCGCGCTCTCCGGCTCAAAAGAGCAGTCGGAGCCGTACTTCGGGGGTCTGTGTCGGACCCCCCTGTATGCGTAGCTGCGCGAGTCGCACACAGGTGGGACCCATGGGTCCCCCCTACCTGTGCGTGTACGGCGTGAGTCGCTTCGCCGCGTACACGCTGTAGGGGGCGCCCTTGTCCGCCTCGCACCCATTGAGTCAATGGGAACCCGCGTACGCGTTGTACGACAGGCTCCCATTGACTTCAATGGGAGTCCGACCAACTCGAGTCCGATGGCATACGTGCGCATCGTACTCGTTCGGTCGGGCTGCACGGGTCCGATTCGGTCGGAAATCTCTCCGGGTCTGGCTCGGTCGGAGAGATTTCCGGCCCGAATCGGAATCGGCCCCTACATGTGTGGCCTCTAAATATGAGTGACCACTCAAACTGCTGGGGCCCTCATTAAAATCTAGGCCTTAAGAGTGGGATGGGTAACTGCTGTTACTGGCCCTATCGGACTTAAGAAGCCACTTGTAATGAAGGTCCGAGAGTGCTACAGAGAAGGCCTTGGCTAGTGTCAATATTTAATAGTTTTTGAGGGAACTTTAGCTGCACCCTGGGAAGATGGCTAGTGTATTCTTATGTTAATTATGTCCACATGCGTGGGGCAGCTTCCAGGGTGCTGCTCCAATTGTATATTGGAGCAGCACCATGGAAGGAGCACATGCCTATCTGTATGTATACAGCGGCACAGGAGTCAATGGATGCGGTTGTCCTGTCTGAGGAGGAAAACTCTAACTCAATATGATTGCCTGGACCTTTCAAGGTTGCTAGCTGCAAGAACTCTTATTGTCAGTGAGTCATGGCCCAACTGCCAGAACCTGAACAAATGTGAGGCAGCTTCCCTTCAGTTTGCTGACCAAGTCTTGCACACAGATCTTCACTGGTTTTGCTGCTATTGTATCTGCAAGAATGTGGAGCTTCATGCTTTCCATTTGCTCCTGGATAGCTACAAGTTTGAAGAACACTGCTGAAGTTCTCTTGGCCTGCTCTGTTCCTGCTGATAATCATGCTTGTGTAGAACCACCTATCCAGAATGTGAATTCAGTGCTTTGAATCACCGTATAACACTATTAAAGGACTGGAGGAGGAATGCCACAAGAAACTGTTATTACATGTGCAGATCAGACGAGGGGTGACTGCCTAGTTACCACAGTTCAGCTCTGGCCCACCTTTTGTTATTTTGTTATTCATTAACCCTGCAACTTTGACAAATGCCCAAAATTTCTTTGGCCTGCCAGCTCGTCTGATTGATGAATACTGGTGTGGTCTAGAACCCAGCCTTTGTACCTGTGAGTGTTCACCCACTGGTGGAGGACTAGCATTAAACTGCCCTCTTCTTCTGTAAATTCAGGAGCCCCTTATAACGCGTAGTCTCTATAGCCCCATATCACACAATCCCATTTTTAGTAACTGCTCCTAAATGAACCGGGAGGTAGTCTTATCTTCTGGGCCAAAGTGCCTAAAAAAAGAAGAGACACAAAAATAATGTCTAAAATATATTGAGGACCCAAATATTGACAATCTACGCCTAAAGCATAAAAACACAAATATCAACAACAAAAATATTGTTAAAAAAATTCAAAAATAAGTAAGAAACAAAAAAAAGAAATACAATACATCAACAACATAAAACAAGAATTTGCAATACAATAGGTTTTGCATTTTTAGAGTTAGAGCTATTGGCATTGTAAATGCCAATGTCTTTTACCTATGTGTTTTGGTTTGGATTGTAGTGAATGAACAGAGACGTTGCTGCAGTACTGTCTAGAGCACTAAGAACGGGGAATTACCGCTTGGAACAGAGATTCAGCTGCAGCACTGCCTAGAGGACTAAGAATGAGGAATTAGCACTGGGACCTGAGAAGCAACACTGTCTAGAGGACTGAAGGATCTTTCACCACTCATGTACTTATCTCTTGTTTACTATTGTATACCTCCTGTACACTGCAATCCTCCAGCCCTCTGTAATTCGTGAGCAACGTACTGTAAAAAAGCTACTCTGTTATGCTATTAATCAGCTATGGCTGATCTCTGCCTGTACTTGCACACCTTCTGTTCAAGTCTCTGAACCCTGATATGCTGATATGGTGAAGTTTGTGCTCTATAAAAAATAAACGAGTAAATAATTAAATGAGAAAAAGTCCAAGGCACATCTATTATAAATTCCATCCAAATCCCCAGATTCCCAGCCAGTTGGACTAAGCTTAAAGCTCAGCTCGCACATCATCGGCTGACACAGTTGTCTTTTATTTCCCTAGTTAAGCAAAGATTTGATGGTTTTCCCTTTGCTGTGGCTACAATGCAATGCCATATATTTGTGTAGTCACAAAGGCTGCACTACGGGGGGGAGGGTTGTTTTCATCTGCAAAATTGAGAATGTTACCAGATTTGTTCTCTGCGTCAAAAGATCATAATCAGGCTACTAATATGAAAATAACTCGGCCAAGCCAAACATGACCATTTAGTGCGTGTTACGCTACTTGCTGATTTACCATGTTATTGAAAGCTGGAAATTGTATGAAGATTTTTTTCTCTAAAAGTACTGTCTCTGAGATATTATTGTTTCTATAAACAATGACCACAGAGAAAAAGTTCACCAACTTTTTTCTGCAAAGAATATAAATAAGAAAAAGTCTGTGAATTCCAGAATGCATGGATCCACAAATTTCCTACCACCCAGCGTTCCCCCAGGTCTCGCAATAAAATGGTACCTCACTCGCGTGGGTGGGTCAAGTACCCACGACAGGCAAGGGTCCAAAACGTATTGAGGAGGCAACAAAATTACCTATCACAAAAAACCTGGGTTTGCAAGGGGGTCACCTGGATGATGGCCCCGAGGTTGGTGGTCACCTTGGGAAACTACCAAACCCACACATTTCTGAACACTAGACACCCGGGGGAGTCCAACGAGATATGGCTTGCGTGGATCTCCCAATGTTTTCCTACCCAGAATCCCCTGCAAACCTCAAATTTAGATGAAAAAACCACATTTTCCACATATATGTGTGTGGAATCACCGTGCCGGCACACATTTCCTACCCCACAGCGTTCCCCTCAGTCTCCAGAGTAAAATGATACCTCACTTGTGTGGGTGTCCAATGCAGTATTGGCTAAAACCATATTTTTAAAAAAACATGTAGCGCTTAGAATTTTTGGTGCTATACCCTTAATCCATATGTTTTTGGCTCTTCCCAGTCCCAGGCCCTTGCCCCACCCACACAAGTGAGGTATCATTTTACTCAGGAGACTGAGGGGATCGCTGTGGGGTAGGAAATTTGTGCCGGCACGGTGATTCCTCACATAAATCTGTGGAAAATGTGGGTTTTTTCAGCTAAATGAGAGGTTTGCAGGGGATTCTGGGTAGGAAAACGTTGGGGGATCCACGCAAGCCATACCTCGCTGGACTCCCCCGGGTGTCTAGTTTTCAGAAATGTGTGGGTTTGGTAGTTTCCCAAGATGGCCACCGAGCCCAGGGCCAAAAACCCAGGTGACCCCCTTGCAAAACCAGGTTGTTTTGTGATAGGTAATTTTGATGCCTCCTCAATAAGTTTTGGGCCCTTGCCTGTCGGGTACTTGACCCACCCACTCCAGTGAGGTACCATTTTTATTGGGAGACCAGGGGGAATGCTGGGTGGTAGGAAATTTGTGGATCCATGCAGATTCCAGAACTGTCCCACACAGAAATTTGAGAAAAATTTGATTTTTTCAGCTAAATTTGAGGTTTGCAGGGGATTCTGGGTAGGAAAACATTGGGGGTCCACGCAA
Organism: Calotriton arnoldi; assembly: GCA_963921515.1. NCBI lineage: Eukaryota > Metazoa > Chordata > Amphibia > Caudata > Salamandridae > Calotriton > Calotriton arnoldi. The sequence continues at coordinate 1,050,266 of CAWUFW010005200.1, read as the reverse complement.
GCCATACCTCGCAGGACTCCCCCGGGTGTCTAGTTTTCAGAAATGTGTGGGTTTGGTAAGTTTCCTAAGATGGCCGCCGAGCCCGGGGCCAAAAACTCAGGTGACCCCCCTTGCAAAACCAGGTTGTTTTGTGATTGGTAATTTTGATGTCTCCTCAATACGTTTTGGGCCCTTGCCTGTCGCGGGTACTTGACCCACCCACACGAGTGAGGTACAACTTTTATCGGTAGACCTGGGGGAACGCTGGGTGGTAGGAAGTTTTTAGATCCATACAGATTCCAGAACTTTCCCACACAGAAATTTGAGAGAAATGTGATTTTTTCAGCTAAATCTGAGGTTTGCAGGGAATTCTGGGTAGGAAAACGTTGGGGATCCCATGCAAGCCATACCTCGCTGGACTCCCCCGGGTGTCTAGTTTTCAGAAATGTGTGGGATTGGTAGGTTTCCCAAGATGGCCGCCGAAACCCGGGGCCAAAAACCCAGGTGACCCCACTTGCAAAACCAGGTTGTTTTGTGACAGGTAATTTTGATGTTTCCTCAATACGTTTTGGGCCTTGCCTGTCGCGGGTACTTGACCCACCCACACAAGTGAGGTACCATTTTTATCAGGAGACCTGGGGGAACGCTGGTTCGTAGGAAATTTGTGGATCCATGCAGATTTTAGAACTTTCCATCACAGAAATGAGAGGAAAATGTGTTATTTTTACAAAGTTTGAGGTTTGCAAGGGACTCTGGGTAACAGAACCTGGTGGGAGCCAGACAAGTCACCCCATCCTGAATACCCCTGGGTGTCTAGTTTTCAAAAATGTATAGGTTTGCTAGGTTTTGCTAGGTGCCGGCAGAGCTAGGGTTCAAAATCTACAGCTAGGCACTTTGCAAAAAAAGGGACAGTTTTCACTGTGAAAATATGGTGTGTCCACGTTGCGTTTAGCGCCCTTTCCTGTCGCGGGCACTAGGCCTACCCACACAAGTGAGGTACCATTTTTGTCGGAAGATTTTGGGGAATGCGGGCTGGGTGGAATTTTGTGGATCCACGCAGATTCCTGAACTTTCCACCACAGAAATGTGAGGAACAAAGTCTGAGGTTTGCAAGGGATTCTGGGTAACAGAACCTGGTGAGAGCCAGACAAGTCATCCCATCCTGTATTCCCGTGGGTGTCTGGTTTTAAAAAATGTAGAGGTTTGCTAGGTTTCCATAGGTGCCGGCAGAGCTAGGGTTCAAAATCTATAGCTAGGCACTTTGCAAAAAAAGGGTCAGTTTTCACTATGAAAATGTGGTGTGTCCACGTTGCGTTTTGGGCCGTTTCCTGTCGCGGGCACTAGGCCTACCCACACAAGTGAGGTACCATTTTTCTCTGAAGATGTCGGGGAATGCGGGGTGGGTGGAATTTTGTAGATCCACGCAGATTCCAGAACTTTTCACCACAGAAATGTGAGGAAAATGTGTTTTTGACAAAGATTGAGGTTTGCAAGGGATTCTGGATAACAGAACCTGGTGAGAGCCAGACAAGTCACCCAATCCTGGATTCACCTGGGTATCTAGTTTTCAAAAATGTATAGGTTTGCTAGGTTTCCCTAGGTGTCGGCACACCTAGGGTGCAAAATCTACAGCTAGGCACTTTGCAAAAAAGGGGTCAGTTTTCACAGTAAAAATGTGGTGTGTCCACGTCGCGTTTTGGGCCGTTTCCTGTCAGGAGCACTAGGTCTACCTATACAAGTGAGGTACCATTTTTATCGGAAGACTTTGGAGAATGCGGGGTGGTTGGAATTTTGTGGATCCACGCAGATTCCAGAACTCTCCATCACAGAAATGTGAGGAAAATGTGCTTTTTTTGCTAAGTTTGAGGTTTGCAAGGGATTCTCGGGATTCTCGGGAACAGAACCTAGTGAGAGACAGACAAGTGACCCCATCCTGGATTCCCCTTGGTGTCTATTCTTCAAAAATATACAGGTTTGCTATGTTTCCCTAGGTGCCGGCTGCGCTAGTACCCAAAATCCACAGGTAGGCACATTCCCAAAAAAAGTCAGTGCCTAGTGGGCTTTCTGCCGCCCTGGGGAGGGGGGAAATCGGGGGCTATTGCCCCGATATGCCCCTAAGGGGGGCAGAAAGACTGTGGCTATTCTTTTGGGGGGGGTAGGGGCAGCCCCCACCCCTACGTCTAAAAAAGCCAGCATAATCGCTGGGGCCTAGTGGACTTTCTGGCCCACCGGGGGGCAGATCAGGGGCTACTGCCCCCATCTGCCTCCTGGGGGGGACAGAAAGGCCGTGGCATCTTTTTTGGGGGGTGCGGGCATTGGCATGCCCATTCTGTGCAGCCCCACCCCGAACTTTGGAGAAAAAAAATCCCTGGTGGCTAGTGGGCTTTCTGGCCCCCCGGGGAGGTAGATAAGGGGCTATTGCCCCATCTGCCTCCCAGGGGGGCAGAAAGACTGTAGCATTTGTTTTGGGGTGGGGGCATTGACATGCCCATTCTGGGCAGCCCCCACCCCTACCTATATAAAAAAATATTGCCCCCATCTGCCTCCTAGAGGGGCAGAAAGTCTTTTGTTTTCTTTGGGGATTGGGTGGGGGCATTTGCATGCTCATTCTGGGCAGCCCCCACCCCGGGCCTATAAAAAAAATAATCCCTGGTGTCTAGGGTGCTGTCTGCCCCCCCGGGAGGCAGAAGGACTGGAATATTGTGGGGGAGAGGGGTGGGGACATTGACATGCCCATCTTGGGCAGCCCCCACCCCTAAATTAATTGTACAAATCCCTGGCATCTAGTGGGCTTTCTGCCCACCCGGGGGGCAGAAAGACTGTAATTGTGCAGGGGGTGGGGGCATTGGAATGCCCATATTGAGCAGCCCCCACCTCTAATTTACTATGAAAATAAATCCCTGGCTTCTAGTGGTCTTTCTGCCCCCGGGGGGGCATATTGGGGGCTACTGCCCTCATATGCCCCCCAGGGGGGGCAGAAAGACTGGAATTTTGTGGGGGGAGAGGTGGGGGCATTGGCATGCCCATCTTGGGCAGCCCCAACCCCTAAATTAATAGTAAAAAAAAATCCTAGCATCTAGGGGGCTTTCTGCTCCCCCCTGGGGGGCAGATTGGGGGCTACTGCCCCCATCTGCCCCCCAGGGGGGGCAGAAGGACTGTAAATGTGCAGGGGGTGGGGGCATTGGCATGCCCAAATTGGGCAGCCCTACCCCTAATCTACTATGAAAACAAATCCCTGGTTTCTAGTGGGCTCTCTGCCCCCCCGGGGGGGCAGAAAGACTGAATTCACCTAAAAAACTATGGGGGAGCAAAGGCCCATGCCCAAGGGGCGCTTCCCCCTCCCTGGTGCCTAGTGGGTGGATCCCTGCTTGGGGATCACCCTCCTGGGGCGATCCCCAAGCAGGGATCCACTAGGGAGGGGTACCATTGGAAAGGGGAGATTCTCCCATGATACCTCTCCCGTCTTTCTACGTGCTCGGGGGGCTGAGATAGCCCCCTGAGCACATAGAAAGTGAAAGTGAAATGAGCCTCAAGGCTCATTTCAGTTTCGGTTTCACTGAAATGACGTCAGCGCAACGTGCGCGCTGATCGTCATTTCAGGGAAACCATCCACACAGCCTCGGGAGCTGGGGAAGCTCTTCCAAAGCTCCAGAGGCTGTTGGGGGTGAAAAGAAATCCCTCTGGTGCCCGCACCAGAGGGATTTCTAGTGCCATGTGATCGGACGGCCGGGGGCCGTCCTACGCACATGAGCACTGGTGCGTCGGACGGCCTCTGGCCGTCCGACGCACCGAAGGGGTTAAAGACTGCTTTCGACCAATGACATTTAATAAACTGAAGAACATGCTCTGATTCTGCCACTTTTGAGACTTACTCGAGTGGCAGGTTGCCCTCTCAGCAGGGCACCCATAGGATGAATTGATTTGCGTTCACTCAGATATACATGAATTTGTTATAAACAGGTGATGGTGTGCCCCAGTGTGCTACCCAGATCGGTTTATTGTGATTAGACTTACTTACTTAACTTTTTTATTTTTTGGCACTTTGTTGTATACACGAGCGCATGTTAGTTTTCCCTCTTCCTTTCCCTGCATTGGTGTATTTACATTTCCTGTATTGTTGTTGGAAGTAGACATGAGCACATACCTTTGTGCTCATGTCTGGTTTAAATAATGACTTGAGGTATTCTATGTCTGCGGTCGGGAGGCCGTCTTTTGCTTGTGGGTGGGATATATATATATGCAGGGTTTTGTAACCGAACAGGCATTCGTGGCTGGGATGTTGTACCTCTAACTTGTGAAAATAAATGTGGAGCATTTTACCTGCATTTGTTCTTCTTCATTTGGATGTGCGTGCCGCACAGACACTTTTTCTACACTGGCGACAATCGGGAACGAGCTTGGTGTTCAGGTTGGCAAATTCAACAGAATTTCAGTCTGAGCAAGGAAGGACAGTGTCATTGGGCATCTATTCCGATCCTCTGCAATTATTGGTTACTGTCCGGGGCAAGGAAGTAGCTCCTTATTGGGCAATTCACCCTCGGATATGCCTCTTATCTGCTGTGAATCGCCTGCTATTGGGTCATTTATCACGCTAATTTGGCAGCATCACACCTATTCTTGGAAATGTTGGCTGCTCCGATTGGGTGTGTCTTTCACCTGAGTTTTCAGTGGAGACACATAATTGGGCACATAATTGCCATGCAAACTTTCCGGTCTAATTTCTCCATTTTAATCTGTGATACGCACACAGTTATGCCGCGTATCACTATTGGTTGCTTTTCTTCTGTTCCAGGTGCAGCGTTGGGGTATTACAAGAATTTCACTTAATTAGAAAAGGATTGTCATGGAAGTGTATTTCTGAAGTGAGACGGTTGCATATTTCTTCAAACCTTTACATGTCATTTCGCAAAAGTTGGACAGCTGTGACCACATTTGTTATTTTAGCTGTTGTTTGCTTGTCTTTCGTTCTTTTGAACTTAGTTATCAGTACTTCTATATTAGTGTGCCAACATGTCTGGAATTGTCCCACCACTATCATTTCTTGCATTACCAGGAGAACCACCCATGGATTGGGAAACATGGGAAGCTATGTTTTTAGATTATGTTGAGGTTTTGGAAGGGGAGGAGTGTGAACCTGATAGGAAGCTGGCATTACTAAAACATTGTTTAGGTGGCATTGGGTTAAAAGATTCAAGAATTTACCTATATTGGTGAAACCTGGCAATATTGATTCATACCAAAGGTGCAGAGACTTAATATCGATGTATAAATATCGACTTGCACCAATATCGAGGTAAAAATATTGTGGGTGAGAAATATCGCCAGAAAAAATATTGTGGTCAAGAATATCGATTGTTAGGTAAGTAATATCGATGTTTAAATTATCTAAGTGTTTAATATCGATTGTAAAAATATCGTTGTTTAAAATATAGAAGTGTTTAATATCGTTTGCAAAAATATAGTTGTTAAAATTATCGATTTTTTATCAATGTTATGTATTTTTGTTTATATTTTATATGTATGTGATGTGTTTTTTTGTATAAGAATTAGTATTTTTATTATATGTGTAAAAATGTTAGTAGTTATTAAAAAAAAAATTATTTGAATTTTGCGTTTTTAGTACTGTAGCGGGTTGTGGGTTTATAGGGGAATAGGGTGGGAAGTAATTTAATTATATTACATTTATTGATTATTTTTAAATTTATTAATATTTGTTTAATTGAGATTTTACAGTGTTAAATGTGGAAAGTAATTTTTTATGAATTCATTAATAATTTGTTGTTAATAATTTTTAATTAATTAATTGTCAATCAATTATGGTAATTGTGTAATTAAGTTTAGGTGTGTGTTGTGGTATGTATAGGTGTAAATGGTGGGAAGGGTGGGAAGTAATTCATTTTTAATTGATGATTTAATAATTAGTTGTTAATTATTTTTAAATAATTAATCAGTAATTAATTATGGTAATTGCGTAATTAGTTTTCAGTGTGTGTTGTGGTATGTACAGGTGGGAAGGGTGGGAAGTAATTTATTTTTAATTGATGATTTCATAATTAGTTGAAGAGGGGTGAAACCCCGAAACCGGTTCTAGGATGCTTGTTTCCAGTCCAGGGAGGACCTGGCTTGGCAGTTCGGGCTGGACTGTTCCCATGAGGCACAGGGTCAAGACTGATTTGCATATGGCTGGGTTCAAACTGGAATGGCATGGTGAACAAAAAAACGATGGATTTAGGCCTAGATCTCTGTACTGGGGTGAATGTATGACATTGTTCTGCATTCTGTCCATCAACTGTTGTTTTTGCCTGTGCCTCATGGGAACAGTCCAGCCCGAACTGCCAAGCCATGTCTTCCCTGGACCGGAAACAAGCATCCTGGGACCGGTTTCGGGCTCACAGCCCTCATCAGCCTGGCTATCTTGAATCCAGTGGCAAAGTGAGCAAGGGACCCACGTCTGGGCATACCCTGCCAACTAAGGGCGAACTAAGCAAAACCAAAGGGGATAATGGACGGAGTGTTGAACATTGCAAGCACTCACCCCCAGTCAACTGATCTGGGTTTAATCCATCATCATTCTTTAGCTCACTCCGCCACCCCAGTTCAGACATGGCCATATGCAAATCAGTCTGACCCTGTGCCTCATGGGAACAGTCCAGCCCGAACTGCCAAGCCATGTCTTCCTGGACCGGAAACAAGCATCCTGGGACCTGTTTCGGGCTCACAGCCCTCATCAGCCAGGCTATCTTGAATCCAGTGGCAAAGTGAGCAAGGGACCCACGTCTGGGCATACCCTGCCAACTAAGGGCGAACAAAGCAAAACCAAAGGGGATGATGGACGGAGTGTTGAACATTGCAAGCACTCACCCCCAGTCAACTGATCTGGGTTTAATCCATCATCATTCTTTAGCTTACTCCGCAACCCCAGTTCAGACATGGCCATATGGAAATCAGTCTGACCCTGTGCCTCATGGGAACAGTCCAGCCCGAACTGCCAAGCCATGTCTTCCCTGGACCGGAAACAAGCATCCTGGGATCTGTTTCGGGCTCACAGCCCTCATCAGCCAGGCTATCTTGAATCCAGTGGCAAATTGAGCAAGGGACCCACGTCTGGGCATACCCTGCCAACTAAGGGCAAACAAAGCAAAACCAAAGGGGATGATGGACGGAATGTTGAACATTGCAAGCACTCACCCCCAGTCAACTGATCTGGGTTTAATCCATCATCATTCTTTAGCTTACTCCGCCACCCCAGTTCAGACATGGCCATATGGAAATCAGTCTGACCCTGTGCCTCATGGGAACAGTCCAGCCCGAACTGCCAAGCCATGTCTTCCCTGGACCGGAAACAAGCATCCTGGGACCGGTTTCGGGCTCCAGCGCTTTCCCTACTGTTGCACTCACTGGAGTGGGAATAGTAATCTTAACTCCTCCGCTATCCAGCACTTTCCCTACTATTAAACTTATTGGAGTGGGAACAGTAATTATTACCCCTCCGCTATCCAGCACTTTCCCTACTGTTGCACTTACTGGAGTAGGAATAGTAATTTTTACTCCTCCGCTATCCAGCACTTTCCCTACTATTAAACTTATTGGAGTGGGAATAGTAATTTGTACCCCTACCCTATCCAGCACTTTCCCTACTGTTGCACTAACTGGAGTGGGAATAGTAATTTTTACCTCTTTGCTATCCAGCAATTTCCCTACTGTTGCACTCATTGGCGTGGGAATAGTAATTTTTACCCCTCCTCTATCCATCACTTACCATACTGTTGTAATCACTGGAGTGGGAATAGTAATTTTTACCCTTCGCTTTCCAACATTTTCCCTACTGTTGCATTTATTGTATGTTATAATTTTTTTAAAATAATTTAATGTTTTAAATTATTATAGACTGTTTTTATTTATTTTAAAATATTGATATATATATATTTTATTTTTATATAATTTTAAAGTTTACACATTAAATAAAGATATTTTTTAAATATATAAATATATATATATGTATAAAATATTATGTTTCTGTGTTTATATTTTCTTAATTTAGGTTTATTTGTAATATTTAGTTAAAATGTTTATTAATTTTAATTTAGTTTGTTAAAAATAATATTATTTAATTTTATATAGAGTTTTAATTCGATATTTTTTACATCTATATTTTTTACTTCGATATTTTTGAATCAATATTTTTGTACTTACCTTTTTAAGTATAGGGAGTCGATATTTTTGCATTCTATATTTTTTCTTCGATATTTAGAACATCGATGTTTGTTACATCGATATTCTATCAGTGAACCATACCAATATGTGCCTAAACAGTGATCATTAAGGAATGGGAAAAAATCTAATGTGGTTATGGAACAGTTCATATTTTATTCCAGGAAACAGAGATAAGATGAGTCCATAGAAAGTTATGTGTCTACACTTAGATCATTAGCTGTGACTTGTGATTTTGAACATATTACGTATGAACAAGTTTTGAGGGATGAAATTCTCACGCGAACCAACAATAAGAAGATACAGCAAAGACTGTGGACTACATCTGACATGTCTTTAAGTGATGCGATTGAGATAGCTAAAGCCATTGAACAGTCTAAAAAAATTGTACAAGAAATTAGAGGCAATGACAAAACTGATGTGCATGTAGGTGCAACAGAGGGAGACAGGATTAAGCAACCAATAGTTCAGAGAAATGAGGGCACACAAAAGTTTGAGGTCAAGACAAAATGGCAAAAACATGAGGGGAAGAAGAGTAATGTTTTTTCTTCAGGTGTGGTAGTGGTTTCCATTTGGGGAATTCAAAAGCATTTCCAGCTACTGACAAGATATGTTTCAGATGTAACAAAAAGGGGCATTTTGCTAAAGTTTGTAGATCAGCTCCTAGGAGAGTAAATATAATACAAAGTTGTGAGGATTATGATTCTACGTAAATAAGATGTGAACACTATTTTAAATGTTTTCCTGCATAAGATATTGTAGTTGATGGAGTGAGTGTACAAGTCTTAGTAGACTCATGTTCTTGGTACACGAATTAGTTAAAACTAAATGGTCCAACAAAAACTTATTTCCACCAGATGTCACTCCAGGTGGTTATACTGGACATAAGATCCAATTGTTGCGCTATTTTTGGGTCAATATAGTGTTTCAGGAATGCAGTATCTTTGGGAAAATGTATGTGAGAAAATTGGGTGAATCCTTATTGGGTTGGCCACATCAAGAGAAACTTGGGATCAAGTTGGACCCAAAGGCTGACCCGCCTGTTTATTCTATTGAAACATCTAATTGCGTCTCCAACACTAATAATTTGGGGGATGATCCTCAATTTGTGAGAAATTTAAAGCTCAAGTTTCCAGAACTGTTCAGTAACAAACTGGGGCAGTATCGAGGTTTTAAACATCGTATTAGATTGCATGAAAATGTTGTTCCTTCATGTCACAGAGTAAGGAATGTACCGCTGTCCTATAGAAACAAGTTGAAGGATATGTTAAAAGACATGTGCAAAAAGAAAATCATTGAACCAGTAGAATCATCTCCTTGGGTTTCTCCGGTGGGGATTTCAGTTAAATCTAGTGGGGAATTACGTCTTTGCATAGACTTACGCAGTCTCAGTACAGCCATTTGGGTGGATTCTCACCTACTTCCTAATTTGCATGAAATGGTATCTACTTTGGCTAGGGCACGAGTATTTTCATGTCTTGACTTAGCAGGGCATACAATCAAGTGGTGTTACATGAGGAGTCTAAAAACCTAATAGCCTTTATTACCCCAGAGGGACTGTTTAGATTTTGCAGGATGCCTTTTGGCCTAGCAAATGTTGCTTCTGTGTTTCAGAGATTAATGAAGGAGACGCTGGAAGGACTCAGTCGTGCTGGGGCCTTCCAAGAGGATATTTTGGTTTTTGGTAAGGATGATAGAGAGCATGATTGCAACTTGGATAACATTTTGGGTGCTTTGGTGACCAAGGGTTTGGCTCTACATTCAGATAAGTGTAGGTTCAGGAAACGCAAGGTGGAATATTTGGGGCATTGCAATAGTGGTGATGGTATTAAGCCCAAGAAGTTTCATGTTGATAATATCAGTAAAGTACCCTTTCCTAATTGCAAGGAGCAGTTAGTAGCTTTCCTTGGTCTGGTTGAATTTTATGCAGCTATGATAGATCCATTTAGGTGTCTACTAAAGAACAACACAACATTTGAATGGACTGACAACATGTCTTCTACTTTTGCTGCTGTAAAAGACTTTATTGTGAATGCCCCGTATCTCAAACCATTTGTGGTGGGGAAGCACTGCATTGTCATGGTAGATGCCAGCAGTTGTAGATTGGGTCCTGTTTTGATCCAAGAAGAGTATGGCAAAGAATGGATTGTGGCCTATGCTTCGAGAACATTGCAGGAAACAGAGAAACACTACTCTGTAATTGAGAGAGAGTTATTGGCATGTGTATGGGGTGCTGGACATTTTAGATGTTTCTTATGGGGCACAAAGTTTAGCATCAAAACTGATCATAAACCTTTGGTGCACATGTTAGCACCAAGTGGTGGACGCACTATGTCTTCCAGATTGGCCAGATTGGCTTCTAGGTTGCAGAGTTTTCAGTATACTTTAGAATATGTTCTGGGTAAAACCAATGTGCATGCTGACTGTATGTCCAGGTTACCCCTACCAATTCAAGAGTCTGATGAGGTTGATATGGATGATTGTGAAGTAGCTTATACTGTGTGGGATGCTAATTTACTTGGTACGGATTGTCCTATCATTCAAGAGGCGATGTGGCACAAGGAGATGGATTGTGACCAAGTGCTTACTTGTGTGAAGAACTGTATTTTGAAGGGTTGGCCAGAAGAAAAGAAACTCTCCGGAGGTTTATGAGTTATTTCAAGGTGCGTGAGGAACTGGCAGTAGAAAATGCTATTGTTGTGAGAGGGGACAAGGTTATTCCTCCTTTTGGTTTGAGGACATTCTTTGTTGATATTGCTCATGAGGGTCATTATGGTATCTCAGATAGTAGAAGACGCCTTAAGGTTAATTTTTGGTGGCCTGGCATTGATGCGTTTGTGGAACATCAAGTAAGGTTATGTGAGCTTTGTGCCAATAGTGATAAATCCACCAAGGCACTCACCACTGATCCTCAACCTGTTCACCAGCTTCAGCTTGGTGCAAATTAGGTCTTGACACTATTGGTCTACTCGTTGTGTTGCCAAGGCAAGAGTCCTTTGGTATTGATTTAATTGATTACTTTTCCAAATGGCCTGAGATTAAAATGATCAAGGATGTTACATCTGAAGTGATTATATCATTTTTGTATGAAGTGTTCTGTGGAGTAGGGATTCCCCAAGAACTTGTTACAGATAACGGGCCTCAATTTGTGAGCAAACAAATGGAGAATTATTTGGATAAGTGTGGCATTTTTCACAAAAGGATTGCAGTATTCCATCCGGAAGCTAATGGACAGATTGAGAGATTCAACCAATGGGCAAAGAGGCTATTCAGCTGTCTGTAAAAGGGGGTCTAAGTTGGAAAAATGAATTGCAATCCATGTTACTAGCTTATAGAACCTCTCCCAATGCCATTACATCTGTAAGTCCTTTTGAATTGCTGAGGGGTCGTAAACCAAGTACTAAGGGGGTGATTAGGATGGCGGGCGGACTTTAGTCCGCCCGCCATCCTAGTGGTAACGGGACCGCCCGCCTGCCATGCGGCGGTCCCGCCACCCATATTATGATGCGGCCGCCACCGCGGCGGTCGCATCTGGCATTGTAACATTGCGGCAGGTGCTGCTGTCAGCAGCACCCGCCGCAATGGTAGAATGCCATGTTGTGCATTTCCATGCACAACGTGGCAGGCACCGCGCGGTGCCTGCAACCTTGTGCATGGACATGCAGGGGAGTACCATGGGTACCCCCCAAGTGCACTCCCCCACCCCCCCAACCCCCTGGGGGCCCGCAACGGGCCCCCAAAGCAATTACCCGCCAGCCTTTCCATGGCGGCATCGCTGCCATGGAAAGGCCTTAAACCGCACGCATCCTAGGCACCGCCATCATATTGTGGCCCAAGTCCGCCCGGCCGGAAATCAGAACGATTGCCGACCGGTGGAAAAACAAGTGCGTCCGCCGCGATACCCCCCGCCATTGTAATATGGCGGGGGTATTACTCATTACGATGGCGTAACGGTCACCACCGCCGGCTCGGCGGTGGCGAACGTTACGCCATCGTAATGACCCCCTTAGTTAGTGCCGTGGTGGTTGAAGGACCAGAAAATGGCACAAGGTGATGTTGTTAAACGAGATTTTAAGGAGATTCACTCTAAAATGGAATCTTATAAAGCCAAAATGAAAGAAGATTTGCAGAGGATAAAAGAAGTAGGTGGGAAGCAAATTGTGCAAGTATGTGATATGGTGCAACTAAAGAAGGGTACCATGGTGCGCAAGGGTTTTTCCAATTGGTCTGACCCTGCACAAAAGTATTGAGGTTTTTAAGAATGCTGTGCATGTGGAGGGTGGTGGTGTATGGAATCTCAGCAGAGTGTCATATTCAAGGGTAGAGTGCGGCCCAAAGACGAACATGTCACAAATGTTTTTTTAGATGTGCATGAAGATTGTCTCTCCAGGAATTTGGGTGCCAAGGATTTATTGAGTGGCAAAGGAGGGGAAGTGGTCAGTGATTACTCCAGAGGGTTGAGAGTATGTTGCTTACCTACGAGGTTAAAGGATTTTGTTCTTACATGAAAAACTTCATAGGTAAGGATCAGTGATCACTCCAGAGGGTTGAGAGCACTTTGCTTATATATTAGTTTGAAAGAGTTTCTTCTTACATAAAAAAAAAAAAAAAAAAATTATGATAAGGAAAAAGGGGGAGGTGCATTGTATATGCAAGCGCATGTTAATTTTCCGTCTTCCTTTCCCTGTGCTCGTGTATTTACATTTCCTGAGTTGTTGTTTGAAGTTGACACGAGCGCATGCCTTTGCACTGGGGTCTAGTTTAAATAAAGATTTGAGGCATTCTTTGTCCGTGGGTCGGGAGGGCGTCTTTTGAATGTGGGTGGGATGTATATATGCAGGGTTTTGTAATGGAACCGGATTCGTTGCTTGGATGTTGTACCTCTAATTTGTGAAAATAAACGTGGAGCATTTTACCTGTATTTGTTCTTCTTTGTTTGGATGTGCTCGCAGCAGAGGTACTTTTCTACAACTTAGAGCCATATTTTTAAGACAAATTCAAGCACTGGAAAGAAATGAGAAGCCTCAAATATGTAAATCAAACAGAGTGAAAATATAGACCCAAGTACAGGCATGAGAAGATAGAAAACACATATATGTAGAATGTAGAAGCAGTGTGTCGGAAGGGAACACTGATGCGCAAACTGTAGGTACAGACGTTGCTGATGAATACATATTAGCATGCAGTCCCCAAAACAACACGGCTTTGAGCGTCATTACTGTCAAGTGATTACCACGCACGTGACGGTGCATGGGGAAGAAGTGGTTCGGGTATCAATGATGTTACTGCAGGGTTAGGACAGATGGGTAGATAGCTCGATTAACAGGCGTGGAAGACCTGCCATATATATTAATATATTAAAAATTCCGAATGACCTAGTCCCCCTGGATGAAGACCTCAGGCCCCCTACCTTCATGCATGTAAGCGGGCCATATCATGATCATTGTAGAAACAGCAGCAAACCCCTGCTGAGATAAAATCAGTATTTTCCTCCAAGGGTGAGTGAAAGAGAAGAGCGAGCTGTATTATCAATGGCGATTAAGCTCTGGACACAGTGGGGGATATTCTCAAGAACTGGAGATAATTATCGCCAACCTAGGCTAACGCAATTTTACATAATGCCGTCTATCGCGGGAAACTAACGCCGCGTTAACGGCGTATTCTCAACACGCCGGCAACAGGCGATAGTGTCCCGATAACGCGTCAAATGTCCGCGATAAAATTACCGGGATGCCGATAAAAAAGGAAACCCGAACGTGAAAAAAGTGGCGATGGGCCCAACAGCGATAAAAACATCAGCGATAAGCAGCGCCAGGCCTGCAATTCCCACGTCAGGCGGGAAAAATCACCATAAGAGCTCAAAAAAAAAAAAAAAGAAATCAAAACCCAAACCCAAACAACTGAGAAGCACCATGGAGGACGCTGGAGCAACTACATAGCCCAACCAGAACCCCACAAACCCCCCGGAGGACCAGCCAGGGACCTCGGGGAAGGAGAAGGGCAAGGAGAAGAAGAAGAGGAACCCGCGATTCAGTCTGCAGGAAAACAAGATCCTGATTACGGAAGTGATAGAACACCAGCAACAACTGTTCATCACCTCCACTGTGTCATTGGCAACTAAAAATGCAATATGGCAGTCCATCTTGGCCAAGGTGAATGCAGTCGGACTGAAGAGAAGGGAAGTGGACGACTGCAAGAAGCGCTGGAATGATGTGAAGCGCAAAACCAAGCTGAAACTCGCTAACAACCGGAAAGCAGCAATGCAGACTGGAGGTGAGAGTCCAGCGCCACAGCAGGAGCTGGATGAGATGGAGGAAATGGTGTCCACAGTCATCAGTGGGGAGACGGTGGCAGGAGTTGGGGGACCGGACACTGCTCAACATGACCTGACCCAACAGCAATAGGGTGAGTAACGACCAGTGACTGGGGGGACTGGGGGAGATGGGCACAACGGCACACATGCACAATTAAGTATAGCAACAGTGCACACCCACAATGACTATGGATCATGTCCCTGATCTCCTTGGCATACTGCAGCACACATAGAAACAGCAAGTAGGCCCCCATCGACAATGTGCCCAGAGGAGGCCCTCCCCACACAACACCAATCTCACAACAAACCCATGCATGTGCAAACCCATGCACATGCACAAGGCTGGGCCTCCACGGGGCAACAATGTAAAGTGGGGTTTGCATGGCCATATACTGGTCCAGCTTCAACACTCCACCGAATGTGACCAAAACATTTTAACAGATGTGTCATGTCTATTAGCAAGCAAGTATGAAATTATGGATGAATGTAGAGGCAGTGATTCCAGAAAAAGGCACTCCCTGGGAACTGATATCAATGCGCATGTTTGACCGTGACCCAGACAGGCAGTGAGATGACTGGAAATGTGTGAACTACCTGTGGCCTCATTGCTCCTAAACAACAATCTCGCAATTTCCCAACTTAGCCCCACGTCAATGTAGGAAATAGGGCTGTGTGTAAAAAAGCCTAAGTCTAAGTTATGTGGATGCCACAGCTCGGAGCAATGATTTGTTTGAGTGTGCAGCGGTTGGACTCCTGGGATGGTCTGTGCGTAAGTGTGAAGGTCATTCCATGCAAGAGAACTGCGAGCAAGGACTTCTGTGTGTGGGATGTGTATACGTTGGCCCTTGGTTAGCACTGTGCGTAGTGTGGGAGTCGTCATCAGATGCTATGGTATCTCTCAGGGGTGCCGGGCGCATGCAATTCCAAGGTCGGAGGTGCAGATGTGCTACCGCCTTCTAGTTCAGACAAAGGTGCTTACTTCCCTAATGTTAGTTTGTCATCTGCTTGCATTCTGGAAAAGTGATGTGGATTGGGGGGGGTGTCACTGCTTCGCCTTCCGGCACGGTTGAACCCTAACCAGCCATGTACGTGCCCTCACGGTCAATTTTGCATGCTCAGATGTAGCAGTGGTGTTTTGCTGCAATCTGACAGTGATGTATATAGGTAGCTGTGAGGAGGTGCGTGACTTCTCACCTTGCACCTATTAGCTGACACTGTTCACTACTATTGATTGATGACGTCCTTGTACACATGTGATCTGTACATGGCACATATGTCCAGGGAACACCTTGGTGTGTTCCACACAAGGTATTCCTGCTGGCTTCTTGGCTGGCGTGCATCTCTCATGTTGCTGAGGTGTTCACTGTGCCCCCATCCCCCTTATGTCCATGTTGCTCATGTTGTGGGAATTGAGTTACAGGGTGCATCTCTGCATCAGGGTGGTTCATATTTGACCCCAAATGACACCCGCAATTCCATATTGGACCCCAAATGACACCCGCAATTCCATATTTGACCCCAAATGACACCCGAAATTCATATCTGACCCCAAATGACAACCAAAATGTCATATTTGACCCCAAATGACACCCTGTTGTCTTTTTTTGAACGTAGCAAGTAAAAACAAGTTTTCCCTTGGTTCCTACACACTTAATTAGAGGCGGAAATCAACTTACATTCCACCACTCGAAAACCAACTAGAGTAGAAATAATTGCAAGAAACCCACTCAATGAGCAATAAGATCAAAAGCATAAATAGTTACAAGATTATTACAATAGATTTTATTAAAAAATTCAGTTTACAGTTGAAGTTAAAAAGAAATAATTTAATAGTAAAATCCTATAGCATAAATATTGTTGTTGCTAATTCAAAAGTAGATCCAAAAACATTTTATACACTCTAAATTCCCTTACCTAGTAAGGAAAACACATATGTAAATGTAAAGAGAGAACAATACAATAGACACTATACTTTGTCATTCAATTGTAAACATTCGTAAGAACAAGTTTGTCACTAAGACCTGGTACACTTAATCATATTCTTGTATCAACAGATCCAGTTAATTTTACGAATCATGTAAAGGATGCGTCAACGCTTTTCGATGGTATTACTGTTTATATCCCATCTTTTTCAAGACAAACAATAAAAGCTCTCTATGTTACACTGTTTCTTTTTTTGAACACCAGTGACAGCCTTCATGTCATGTTATTGTACACATGTGATACGCTGATGAGTGGGATTACCTACTACATTTGACACCCTGAAATGGCATTTCAAATACGTGACACCCTAAACAGCCTCTCTGTACAGAGGTGACATACCCACCATCTATATGCTAATTGTGAGATTGTTAGCACTTAATGTTGCACTTACACTTGTCAGAGGGATGTGCTAGTGCAGAGGACTGACATGCACACAGGGAATGTGTGTTGCAATGAATTTATTTGCACATGCTGTTCATGTGGTCATTTTGTACTGTTCCATGATTGCTAAGGACAGTCACAATGTGACGTGCTGATGCGAAGAAATTGCTAATGATTGTGTTCCTTCGGGCTATTCCTGCTGCAGCTGCAGTGGGGTGTTGTCCACCTGCCTCATCTCCCTCATCATCATCCGGTGCATCTGGCACTTGGATCCATGGGGCATTGGTGCGTACACATATGTTGTGCAATACACAACATGCAATGATCAACTTGCACACTATTTCCGGGCTGTACAGGAGTCTTCCACCTGTGATGTCCAGGCACCTGAAACGTGACTTTAACACGCCAAATGTGCGCTCAAAAATGACCCTGGTGCGTTTGTGGGCCACATTGTACTGCCTCTGGGCCGGGGTGTTCGGGGCTCAGAGGGGTGTCATCATCCACGGACAAAGGGCATATCCTTGATCACCTGTGAGAGGTAAGTGAGATTAGTGTAAATTGGTGGTTCAGCATGCTGTGTTGGCAGACTTACAAGTTTTGTGGTGTGTGATTTGTGCGACTTTGGGATTCATGTTTGCCATGTATTGCTTCTGGCTAATGTGCGGGATCAATGTGTATTACGTAGCCTCACAGCTGCTCGTCCCTCCCCCGAGCCTATTTTATTGTGTGCGTTGCGTGGTTGCATCACTTGCACTCCTACGGCACACCATTGTCATGCCTGTCTGCGCATGTCCGCAAGCCTGACAACAACACTGTAATGTTGGCCGTTGAAGGTGGGCGGCCACGTGTGTGTAGGCCTATGGTAAGGATAGGGCGGACACAGATGTGGATTTCAGGCCTGGCTGAACTCGCGCTGTGATTGAGGCTAGGCCTTTGGCTTATGCTGCGGCAATGAAGATACACACACAACAGTTGGCATGTATGAGCCAACACCCCGAGCGCTCCTTCATTTTTCCATTCGGGCGAGCCCGCCCTCCGGGTGCATGCTACTGTCATGTCATGTCATGTGGGTAACACGATCAAGCATAAAACGCTTTGGGTACGAGTGGCGGCTCTCCAAGAGGGCTTGCCACTTACACATGTAATACATACTCTTGGCCATCAGCGTGTGGGACCACACACTGTAGGCAACACTCTGGCTGACGAGGCAGCCAGAAATGCAGTAGCCACTTGTTCAGTAGCAGCAGTCACGAGGTCTATGACAAAAGTCGATACCGACATACTGGCGGGACGAAAGACCCACAGGGGTTTCCGTCCAAATATAAATACCAATTGTCCCCGGAACAAGTTCTGACAGTAACAATTCCTTCTGTTGGGGATCCGCTGATTCCTAACGAGGACCGCAGACATGCGTTGATCACAGCTGCACATGAGGGCATGGCTTCGGCGCACGCCGGTGTATCGGCAATGGTGTCCCTCTTGCAGCAACGTCCTGTTTCCGCCCCCGCATGGCATTGCTGATAGCTCTCTGTGGCCTTCTGTTCCCACTATGAAAGCAAGCTTCAACAAATTAAGTAGGCCCAAAGCACTGTTATTCCAACATGAAGTTGCCTTGACCTCGGCCCGTGAAACATTTGAGCTACAGGTGGCTCGGACATCAAGTGAAATACAATCCCTATAAAATAACAATCTCCCACTACATTTTGGGGAGTTGATACACCAATTATTCAATGTTTCTGACACAGGAGGCCTTGCACTTTTTTTTAAATTGGTGGGCTCAGGTCTTGTGTCCTCGTTTCAAACGATATTTGGTATAATTCCGGCTTTTATTGATTCCATTTTTTCCAGCGCTTTTGGTGGCTTGCCGTTGATCCTCTTGCTTGCTGGTGCTGTCCTGGTACTTGTTTTACTACTTCATAATGGCTGCCCTTCATGTGGTACTTGATCATCCGGTCCAGCTGGAGCTGTACTGTAGCCGATTGCAGGAATTCCTTGGTTGCCTGCCTATGACTGTTGTGGGTGCTGCCTACATTGTGACTTACAGATACGCATACTTTACATGCATTCATCCAGTTTTTTGATGCTGCGACTGTCCTTTCTCCGGGGCTTTGGATTTGTGCCTCTCAAACGCCATACGGCCTTGCCCTGATTACGACCTGTTGTTGTGGCCCCTATTGCGTCATGATCAATCATGTGCAACTGGTACCCGCATGCTGATGGCGGTTGTGAATGGAGTGCTGAAACAATGGGACACCTGTGAAGGGGCGTTGCGCCTGCTGCACCACAGCTACATTGAGTACGATACCGGATGACGACCATGCTTTTTGAAGCTACGGATTATGATGAGCAAGTATGCTCCTTCGAGTTGTTGAATTGGGTGTTGTCCCTCCTTGTCTTTGAGGAGGGGGACCGTCTTTTGGAACACCTTGCCTTCCAAGGTTCAACGGATCTCATATGATTCCGGTGATTAATGTTCAACAAGACATTTTTTTTTCTTCTTCTCGTATTTTACCACTAATCAACCTTATAATGATTTTTATTTTTTGGAACTTTGCCCCTGCTGTGCTCAGTGCAATGACTCTGCTTGCGACTTGGACCTTGTTTTTTCTATTCTTCTGCAACCTGGCCAGGGGGAGGGTGTCATGTGGATTTAAGGGACCCCGTTGACATCTTTAGGTTAGAATGGGTCCGGAAGCCATGATGCTGCTTTTGCACACGACACTACAGGCTTATTCTTATGCAAGAATGTTTTCGCTGGTCACCTGCGACCCGCTGGCTGCGCTGGTTCCGTGCTTGTTCCTGGAGTTTAGTCTGAACATCATGAGCAAGGTCAAACAACACCGTCCCTTGTTATTTTGATCTGGTCAGGCCCTAGCACATAGACAAAACATACCCTGCAGCTGCTGTTTGTGGGACACGCACCTTTTTTTTATATATTAGGAGAATGCATGTTACACGCAGACACACTTGAGGAGAGACTTTTCAAGAATGAAGAGCTGTATGGAGCTGTGATGTAGAGACACGATCTATGTCTAAGAGGTATGGGGTCTGCTATACAAACCCAGAGACCTTCTATGATATCATCTTAGTTTTCCCGTCCATGGGGAGGGAGAGTAGGTTTTATAGTCCTGTCTCCAGAATCAATATACAATGGTTTCTCCTTTTATAATGTATGGACTTGCTACAATGCTGACAATGTTTGTATTATGCATTCTAATTTTAGTAGTGGCTCGTATACTGCATTTTAGAGCACGTTAGTTAAAATAAACATTTTAAACTAACTCAGTGACTCTGTCAATCTCTTGTTGTGGATGAGTACGAGAGTCTGAGAGATGGGGAATAACCTGTTACCACGATCCCTAAGTGATTAGGGAGTGTTGTGTTCTGGGTTGTCTAAACGCCTGTTTCTCTATCAGTGTATAGGAGGGCAGGTGGGACACTATAGCTAGCCGGTCGTGGGCTTGTGGGTACTAAGGCTGTAGGAAGGCGTAGCCCCTATATACCGAAGTCCCGCATTGCTGTGCATAGTTCTGTGTATGTGCAGAATCCCTACAACACTACATTGCAACATTGTCGATTAAGGGCCGGGTGGCGCCGACATCACAACAGAGACACACGCCATAGTTACTTTTGTGGCCAGCCTGGAACTGAACCACGCCCAGAGCCCAGAACTGAACCACGCCCAGAGACCCGGGCCATTTCTTCACACTCCTACGCTGGACTGGCGTATGCCGGCCCAGCCCACTAAGCTTACGCTTACAGGGGGGCGACATGGCTACATGTCCAAGGTCTTCCCCACTGCCTGAGGTGACATGGTTGCGTCCACTGTCCACAACACTGCAAACACCAGCAGTATATGTCCACATGGACATGTCTGTGCTCTGCATACTCAAGACTGTCCAGCACATCACTGCCACACTTGGCATTGTGTACATTCTTATTCATGGGTCCATTGCCTCCTTCGCACATTCTTGGTTCCCACCTCTCCCCACATTCTGCAATTGTGTGGCAGAGGGGCTATGCCTTTGTGGATGGTTTGTCTACATGTCTGGCCCGTTACCACAGTTCCTTGTGTTGTCGTGTCTGGTAGGTGGGCATGTTAGTTGGCATGTTGTATGTGATTTTGTTACGTGTGCATTCCCACAGTTGTGAGTTGTATGATTGTGGAGTTGAGGTGTGTGGTGTGTTCCGTTGGTACTTACCAACGAGCAGTGCATTTCCATAGGTGCCATCCTGAAAGCGCTGGTTGATGATGGACTGTCGGAAGATGTATGAATCATGCACACTGCCTGGGAAGTTGGCGATGACATTGGTGTACAGTCCCCGGTGGTCCTCTATTGCCTGCACGTTGATAGAATGCGTGTGCTTTCTATTGCGGTACTTGTGTGCAGTGTCGGCAGGGGGCACAAGTAGGACATGTGTGCTGTCAATTGCCCCCAACACGTGCGGGAAGCCAGCTATGGCGTAGAAGCCTTGCTTGGTCTCCAGCTGTTCCTGCGCAGTGTGGGGTAAGTGAAGGTGCTGAGGTATCAAGCTGATGATGGCTTCCATGACAGGTGTGAGGAACTCTGATTGGGCTGGCTGTGAGACTCCTCCGACTCTGGCAGTTGTTGGTTGGAAGGTACCAGAGGCCAACAAGTGCAGCACAGCCAGCAGCTTTGTCTGCAGGGGGATGTTGGTTGTCCGCTGTGCTGGTACCGTCAGCCTGTGGGCAATGTGGGTCAGGATGCGGAATTTGGTTGTCCTTTTGAGCCTGTAGTGGGCAATGACATCCTCTGGCGTTAAGTCTCGGAGGCTGGTGCGTTTTCAGAAGGTCTGCTGTCTTGTTCTGCGCTGCCTCGGTGGTAGTCCGGGGGGTTAGTCCTGGGTGCGTGGGTGGTCCTGGGGGTGGTGACGGTGGGTGTTGTGGCCCTCTTGGGTCTCCAAGCTGCATGATTAGTAGCTCCATGGCATCTGTTGGTCTTCAGATGTGGCTCTGGGCTGGGCTTCCTTCATACTGCAGGTTTTCGTCCTACTTAAGACCAGAAAAAAGCAGGTCTTAAGTCCCTGCTGATAACGCGCCTTATCGCCTGTTTTTGGACCGCATCACCGATCTGGCTGGTCGTTGAGAATATCGCGAAGTGGTGTTATCGTGAATTTTTGCACGGGTATGCCTACTCTGCATATGATTAGCGTTAGTTGTCGCTGTCAGCCTTGGCGATGTTTTTAGCGGCAGCTATCACAGGTAAACTGGCGATGTCGGCTGTTTGCGCAGGCTTGTGAATAGGGCGATGAATCTATCGCCACTTTTGTGGCGGTAAAGTGCCGCTAAATCGGCGATGAGTCCTTGAGAATATGCCCCAGACTCTCTAGAGTTACCTTGGTTTCTGTTAGTGCTAGCATCACATTGTGGGGCATATTCACAAGGAAGTGGCGAAGTGAGGCGTTAGCCGTCATGGCTTAACGCCTCACTTCGCCACTTCAGAACGCAAGGCTGCACCATATTCACAAGGATATGGTGCAGCCTTGCGTATCCCCTGCGCTGGCGCTAAGTGTAGCAGCTTAGCGCCAACGCAGGCACCCTTGCACCATGGTGCAAGGGTGTCTGCGTGCAAGGGAAGATTGTGTATGTACAGGAAGGTCCCCCTTCCTGCACATAAACTATCTTGAAATGACGTTTTGTGACTTCCATGCGTGCTGCTTAATGCAGCACACACAGAAGTTGCAAAACGGCATTTTCAAAAAATGATTGTTTATGTGCAGGAAGGGGGACCTTCCTGTACATACACAATCATTGGCCTTTTGCTGTTTTCATGTGTTCTGCACAACGCAGCACACATGAAAACAGCAAAAACGAGGAGAAATTAAACATTTCTCCTCGCTTTGCCAGGTTAAGACCAGGTTTTCCCTGGTCTTAATTCTGGTGCTGCCTCCTATTTACGCTGCTCTTGTGAATAGGAGGCAGCATCAGAAGCAATGGGTGTTGTGGTGGAATGCCCACAGCAACACCCATTGCCCTCCCCTTTTACGATAAGTATAGCGTGAAAGGGTGCCTTATTCACAAGGCAGCGTTAAGCCACGTTAAGTGGCTTAACGCTGCCTTGTGAACAAGGTGAAGCCCCTATCGCCACAGGTACGTCGAAAAAAGTGACGTTCCTGTGGCGATAGGGGCTTGTGAATATGCCCCTAAGACTCTCCACCTCATCTAGCGTTGAATCTAAGGAAAGACCCCTACTTACTTTGACAGCAACTTACAGTGGTACCTCCCTGGATGCAATCCAAGGACCCTGGCTATGGGGCATGCTCTGAACACAACCGAATAAACTCCATATGGGCATGCAGCCAATCAAGGAAACAGGAGCTTAAAAGTGATATTTCTGATTCACCTTTGCATGCGCTGCACTTAGCAGGGTGCATCATGAGATGATTCCGTGTCCAAGGTCAAGCTACTGAAATATGTTCATAATGTATTTGTTCACCTTTAGGGCACCACCCTGCCATACTGTGAATTACTTTTATTTTACTGAGATGACCACAACGTGGCCTATTGAGCAGTATTGTCAACTTACTGGCAGAAAGCACATATATGTTGTGCAATCCGTTTTATATACGACAATAGGGGTTCTGCCACCGATCGTAACAATAGCGCAGCCAGAGTGCCATGGGACCTGCCTAGTGCAAGGAAGAAAATAGGGCTGCTGGTTGAACTGTGCAATACAGCAATAATCAGGGACTATTGGGACCCTCACGCTCTGGGCCCTGGTGATATTGCACCTGCTGCACCAATTGGAGCTACGCCCCTTATAATAATAGCTCCAAAGGAGCCCACAGGAATCACTGGCGTTTTTGATTCTTTGTTGTGGTTAATATGAGCAAGGTGGCAGTGATGGCCTAACCAGAGAATAACACAGCTTGACCAAAGAGCTCAAACATGTTCAAACTTTGCACAAATGCAAATGAATAACTGTTTATGTGAATGAAACAGCCAAAGTTTGTACCCAAAAGAACATTCTCTTTACAAGGGAGGAAGGTGACCAAAGAGAAAGAGAGACAGATGCACAAGTGATATGTGGGTTTTTATTGAGCACAGTGTTCTCCAGCCCAAGAAAGCAGCCATCTCTGTCCCGGTGGTTGGCTCTCCTCTTCCTCTCACGCTCTTGGAATCATTGCGGCGGTAGGTGACACAAGCTCCTTCAGCTGTCTGTCGGGCTAAACACACCGTCTCCTTCGATTACTAGGGTGCACACTCCCCGATATTGAAGACTACTAAAGAAAAGAAAGCAGTGCAGCCACCATTATTGAAGATCAAGCGCGGTGTGCCGCGCTTGTTTAAAAAACATATAATGGTAAAAAATACATTTGGGCGAGCTGTGCAAAATAAAAAAAAGGTGCGAGGCCACCATTATTGAACATCAAGCATGGCGTGCAGCACTTTATAAAAAAAACATAATATAACAAACACTAAACATCAAGAAGTAGTCCCCAAAGGAACATATGCACACCTACAGCGTAAAGAAACTGTAGTTGGCCGGTGCTCCTGAACGAAAAGCGGAAGTGATGTATCGGGAACAGCAACCAATGAGGAGCCAGCAAAGAAGACCTGCGCAGGAGTGAACCTATGATAAGCAGAAGGTGTATAGTGAATACAATAGTGGGTGCTGATGCTCGATCTAAAAACTATGAAACATGAACCATGAACAAAACACAAAAAAACTAAAATAATTCAAAATAAATATCAGTAAAATTCAATATAAAAATATATACATAAATTATTTTTAAACATAGTAAACATAGGCAAGCACTTGCAAAAAATTGTGTCATTAGTATTGTATAGTTAGTGTTTACCATATAAGATTTTTTAAAAATAATTAACCTTGCAACCAATTAAATTAAACCTAAATACAGTTAGCAAATAAAAACACATTCCCATTTTTTTTTAAAAACAGTTAAATATTAAAAAGCAGTTAACTGTTGCAAAAGAAGGCTTCTCTCCAGGAAAACATCACTCAGCTAGACTGAATGATAAACAGAAAGACTGCATCACTCTAAAAAAATTGAGCACTCACAATTACAAAGTAAGTACTGAATTTAAACATAACTTAACCCCTTCGCTGCCAGGCTTCCCCCCACCCCCTCTCTGTGCTAAGCCTTTTTTGGGCTATTTGGGGTAGTTCATGCTTAGGCCCCCGTAACATTTTGACCACATAAGGTATCCACACCAAATTTGTGTCCTTTTCTTCCAGCATCATGAGGATTTTAAAGGTACCCAAGGTTTTTTGATTCCCTTGGAGGGGATCCAAAAATTAGCCAAAATACAGCCAAATTTGGAAAAAAGTGCTGAAGATGAAAGCGTCTGGTTTTTTCCCTGCAAATGGTATCAACAAAGGGTTTGTGGTGCTGAAATCACCACCTTCCCAGCTTTCAGGGACATACTGACTTTTGTCAGAAAACCAACATTTTTTACACAGTTTTGGCATTTTACTGGGACATAGCCTATTTTTGCTATTTTTTGTGCTTTCAGCCTCCTTCCAGTTAATGGTAGAAATGGGTATGAAAGCAATAATGGATCCTGGAAAGCTATACATTTAAAAAACGTAGACAAAATTCTGAATTCTGCAAGGGGTCATTTGTGTAGATCCTTCAAGTTTTTTTTATAGAAACTAACAGTTGAAAATAGGAAATATTGAAAATGAGTTGAAAAAAACAGCCATTTGGTGCCAACGTTTTCACCTGTAACTTCTTCGAAGTATGACACATTTTTTAAAGCAATACACCGTTACATCCGCTGGACCCTTCTGGTTGTGGGGATGTATAGGACTTGTAGGTTCACCAAGAACCCGATGATCCCGGAGCCAATACCTGAGCAGCGTCTTGCAATGGTTTTTTATTGTGTACCGGGTATATAGCAATTAATTTGGGAAAATATAAACCGTGAAAAATCAGTATAAAAGACACATTTGTATTTCTGAAATGGGAACAAAATATAGAGTTTAGAAACAGTAGCTATTTGAACATCTCTGAAATTGTGGGTACCCATACTAGAATGTGAATTAAGGGACATTTTTCAAAGTGATTTCTTTTTTACACATTGTCTTACATTTAGAAGGCAGAAATGCATCGAAAATCAATAGGTAATAACAGTTGCTCTACAATTCTGTGTTCCGCTACGTCTCCCGATAAAAATGGTACCTCACTTCTGTGGGTAGGCCTAGTGCCCGAGACAGGAAACGGCCCAAAACGCAACGTGGACACTCCACATTTTTACAGTGAAAACTGACCCTTTCTTTGCAAAGTGCCTAGCTGTAGATTTTGATCCCTAGTTCTGCCGGCACCTAGGGAAACCTAGCAAACCTATACATTTTTAAAAACTAGACACCCAGAGGAATCCAGTATGGGGTGACTTGTCTGGTTCTCACCAGGTTCTCTTACCCAGAATCCCTTGCAAACCTCATTCTTTGTAAAAAAAAAACACATTTTCCTCACATTTCTGTGATGAAAAGTTCTGGAATCTGCGTGGATCCACAAACTTCCTCCCACCCTGCATTTCCCAAAGTCTTCCGATAAAAATGATACCTCACTTGTGTGGGTAGGTCTAGTGCCCGCGACAGGAAACGGCGCAAAACGCAACATGGACACCCCACATTTCTAATTTTTTTATTTTTATTATTGATCCATGAAGGTTAAAATTACAATACAATTAATACATTACACAACGATAATCAATGGTATAAAACACATCCACATGATCTTTAAAAGGCAAAAATTGGTTACACAGCGGGCATAATGGTTAGTATGTTCGATATTCACAGTTTATCCGCAGTTATTGCAGCTCTAAAGTGCAGGTGCATTGTGCAAAATATATCAAATATTGCTTTAACCCAAAAAGTGCAAAGTGCCACATACACAGCATATCATAAGTCCTTAAAAAGGCACATACTTAGTTTACAAAATAATACATCACCCATCCATAAAGGCAATCATCGGCCCCCAAATTTCCTGACCTAGTTTCCTCTTTCGAACCCCCTTTAATGCATATAAGCTATATTCTAGGTTAAAAATGTTAAAAAATCTTGTCCTCCATAGTTCAAACGTCGGGGCATCTTTATGAAGCCACATTGAGGCAATACACAACCTAGCTATAGCCATGGCCACAAAGATCAGATATCGATACCTGTATACCAGCTGGTCACGCCCATCTCCCTCCTCAACTCCCAACAACACGTGAGATGCAGTTAATTTTATTGGACCTCCAAGCAGTTCCGCTAAAAACTCTTCTAAGTGCTCCCAGAGTTTGCTTAACTGTTTACATGAAAAGAAAATATGCACAATATCCGCATCATCAGCTCCACAACGAAAACATTTGCCGTCATTAACTCCACCCCATTTTAACAGCCTAGCTGGGGTGTAGTAGAGATTAAAAATGGTCTTATAGTGTTGTGCGCGTAGATTAGCAGACCTCAGTAACCTCCCCGCCAAATCAATAGAATATTCCACCCGGGTACCTAAACACCCAAGCCTATCGTCCCACTTGGTGTTATGTCTTTCTAAATCCTCAACCTTGGTCTCTAACAATATATTATATAACAGACCGATGCGTGCATTTCTCTTTACAGCTTCAACTACAGGATTTAGAGCAATCTTCCATTGACTCTTACATAGGTAATCACGGATTTGCAAATATTAAAAAAATTCGTTTTTAGGGAGGTTGTATTTCTCGGCCAACATCTCAAAGGACATCAGGCCCCCATTATCATATAAATCCCCGATGTATTGAATACCTTTTGTCCCCCATCTGTTTATGGTCCTGTCCCAAAATATCGTAGGCAAAAGATTGGTGGCATCAAACGGGGTATACTGAGTGACCCTCTCAATTCTGTAACACTTCCGGACCACTTTCCACACTTTATAGGCAGCATTTAAAACCTTGAACCTGTTTTTTTTATAGTAGCTGGGCTCCAAGCTTACAAACAGCCGATTTTTCGCATTGCTACCCAGCAACATTTGATATATCGAGGGTGCCTCGGCTATGCTAAATGGTTCTACTCCTGTTAATAAAATATTCATACGCTGCAACATACAAACCAGATAATATAAAGTAAAATCAGGCACTGCCCATCCTCCTTTCTCCCGCGGTAAGATCGTATAGTGCATTGCTCTTCGGGGTTTCCCTTGTGCCCATAAAAACCTAGCACATATCAATTGTAATACAGCCAGTTGAGCACAAGAAATTTCTAGCGGCACGGATCTAAAAAAATATAAAACTTTGGGTAAAATTAGCATTTTAAGAACATTACACCGTCCCACAAGTGTCAGATGTAAACATTCACACCGATCTAACTGCTTCCGTACCGAGGTTAAAATATTGCACCAATTGACCTCAACCAGTGCCTTTAAACACACCCCACATTTCTACAGTGAAAACTGACCCGTTTTTTACAAAGTGCCTAGCTGGAGATTTTGAACCCTAGCTCTGCCGGCACCTAGGGAAACCTATCACACCTATACATTTTTAAAAACTAGACACCCAGGGGAATCCAGGATGGGGTGACTTGTGTGGCTCTCAATAGGTTCTGTTACCCAGAATCCCTTGCAAACCTCAAACTTTGCCAGAAAAAACACATTTTCCTCACATTTCTGTGATGGAAAGTTCTGGAATCTGCGTGGATCCACAAAATTCCACCCACCCCGCATTCCCCAAAGTCTTCCGATAAAAATAATACCTCACTTGTGTGGGTAGGCCTAGTGCCCGCGACAAGAAACGACCCAAAACGCAACCTGGGCACACCACATTTTTACTGTGAAAACTGACCCTTTCTTGGCAAAGTGCCTAGCTGTAGATTTTGAACCCTAGCTCTGCCGGCACCTAGGGAAACCTAGCAAACCTATACCTTTTTGAAAACTAGACACCAGGAGGAATCCAGGATGGGGTGACTGGTGTGGCTCTCACCAGGTTCTCTTACCCAGAATCCCTTGCAAACCTCAAACTTTGTCAAACAAAACACATTTTCCTCATATTTCTGTGATGGAAAGTTCTGGAATCTGTGTGGATCCACAAAATTCCACCCACCCCACATTCCCCAAAGTCTTCCAATAAAAATGATACCTCACTCATGTGGGTGGGTCAAGTACCCACGACAGGCAAGGGCCCAAAACGCATTGTGGAGACATCAAAATCACCTATCACTAAACGACCTGGTTTTGCAAGCGGGGGTGCCTGGGTTTTTGGCCCCGGGCTCAGCGGCCATCTAGGGAAACCTACCAAACCCACACATTTATGAAAAGTAGACACCCTGGGGAGTCCAGTGAGGTATGGCTTGCGTGGATCCCCCGTTTCCCTACCCAGAATCCCCTGCAAACCTCAAATTTAGCTGAAAAAATCACATTTTCCTCACTTTTCTGTGTGGGAATGTTGTGGGATCACTGGGCTGACACAAATTTTCTACCACCTAGCGTTCCCCCAGGTCTCTCGATAAAAATGGTACCTCACTTGTGTGGGTAGGCATAGTGGCTGCAACAGGAAATGGCCCAAATCGTACTGTGGAGACTTCAAAATTCCCTATCATAAAACTACCTGGTTTTGCAGGGGGGGTCATCTGGTTTTTTGGCTCACGGCTCGCGGCCATCTAGGGAAACCTACCAAACCCACATATTTCTGAAAACTAGACACCCTGGGGAGTCCTGTGAGGTATGGCTTGAGTGGATCCCCCAATGTTTCCCTACCCAGAATCCCCTGCAAACCTCAAATTTTGCTGAAAAAAAATCAAATTTTCCTCACTGTTCTGTGTGGTGAGGTATCATTTTACGCGGGAGAACAGGGGGAACGCTGGGTGGTAGGACATTTGTGCCGGCACGGTGATCCCACACAAAAATGTATGGCAAAAGGGATTTTTTCCTGTTAAATTTGAGATTCTCCCCTTTCCAATGATATCTCTCCCGTCTTTCTACGTTCTCGAGGGGCTGAGATAGCCCCTTGAGCACATAGAAAGTGAAACTGAAATGAGCCTATCTTCTCATTTCAGTTTCGGTTTCACTGAAATGACATCAGCGCGACGTGCGCACTGATCGTCATTTCAGGGAAACCAGGGGGGCAGCCTTCGGAGCTGGAGAAGCTTTTCCCCAACTCCCGAGGCTGTTGGGGGGGAAAGGGAATCCCTCTGGTGCCCGCACCAGATGGGTTCCCAGTGCCATGTGATCGGATGGCCGGGGGGCGTCCTACGCACATGAGCACTGGTGCCGCCCGACGCACCGAAGGGGTTAAACTTAGCAACAAATACATTTTAAATATTTTATGATACACAAAATAAACTAACAAATATTTAACCATTGTATCTCCAAAACACATGAACCAAGACTACCAAATAATGACACATAACAATGAAAACAGAAGAGCAGGCTATACAATTATTTAAAAGAAATTGATATTGCAACAAAGGCAAAACAACATTTAAGTATAATAAATAAAAAATTAAAAGTAAAGCATAAACCCTAAAAGTCATTATTGACAAACTTTTTTAAATCTAAAAATAGCAAATAAAAGGATAGGAAAAATATTTAAATTAAACTTGAATAGCTAAAAACATTTTTCTTCTCAACAGTAAAATTGAAAGAAGAATACAAACAAAAAAGAAGAAAAGATAACAATCCTCTAACAAACACAAAACCAACCAACCAGAAAAAGAGGAAACACCAGAAGTAAATAATATAAAATATGTTACGAAAAAAATCATATAATTTTTGATAAAATGTAATATGCCTAAAAATATACATAATGTACATAAAATAGTATATAATTATTCTGTAATCCACAGCTATAGTGGTGGAAAGTGCAACATACCAAAAATCACAAAATGGGAAATTACTATTAAATTATAGAGGATAAACCTATTGTAAAGAAAGCACTTCTAGGGAAAGAATGCAGTGGAAATGCACAAAGTTTTCCTTCAACGCATGCCATGGTAAAGCCACGACCAAAGAAGATATTGTTGAAAGTGTAAGGGAACACAATCACCCTTCCAATGTGACTGAAATTCAAGTTAAAAATGTTCTACTGGTCTTAACAGAGCCAAGCTCAAGCTCACAAGAGCCCTCCGAAACTACACTAAAAAATATAACTCCTCAATTTCCTGAAGAAGCAACATGGGCAACCCCCTGCAATGAAAAGTCTAAAAAGACTAAAAACTAGAACAAGGAGATTGTTTTGGAACTGTGAAGGGCAATCAGAACATATGAAGAAATAGAAATCCTCCAAAATGTAACAATTACACATACTAATCAAGACACTGAAAATAGAATAATTGCCTATGCAACTAGCATTGACTTACTAAACCTTATTAAATACAAAACACGTGGATAATGGACTGGACATTGAAACCTTGCCGAGCAACATCTACACAAATGTATGCTATACATGGGCAATATCATAAAACAAATGTCTCCTTAGTATATGCACTTTATAGTACTACTGCCAAATAAGCAAATTGCAGTCTATTATGATCTCTTAACGTTTATTCAGTCTTTATTTCGATTTTTTTTCAATCATTAAAGACACATACAGCAATATACACATTAAACCTTAACATCCGTTAAAACATAATATAATACAATTATAAAAACTGGATTTAATTTTTTTTTAAATTAAATTAATTGAAAAATGTTAATATAGCACGTGTTGTGTCTAAAACAGATTTTACGTCATTAAATATACAATTTTCATGATCATAGTTACTAATAACTAATAAGCACCACGTGATATACGTGTAAGAGGGAGATTTGGTAGGATCCAAGACTTCCACAGTTAAAATGTGTATAGACACATACTAATTATTACACAACCGGGTTGACATTCGAGGTGCTTAATTTGGTCATGTTATTCCTACGAATGTCCCACATCCTACTTAAAAATTTTGCGAGTGCTATTACAATGTATTCCTGTAGATTTGTTTTCAGAATACGAAGTGCAGTATTGCTCGATCTTGTGCCAAATTGAGCACAAATCGGTTTTAACCATTTAACTCTGGGGCACTTATAAGCTGGACAAACAAATAAAATATGCATTATAGACTCGTCTATCGATGGACAAACGGAACATTTAATGTCATTTAGGTTTTGCCATGTTGACGTGAACGTTTTTATGGGAAGTGAGCGAACTCTAAACTGGTGATACAGTTTCCTGTCACTTGGTTTAGGAATAAAATCCCAATAAGCTTCAAACCTCGTTTCAAGCTTATGCTCCAAAAAGATACCAGTAAGAGAAGCATTTGGGGTAAGTGAGATGGACTTAATAAAAACCATATTCCAATATGCTTCCTTGTAGTCATTCTTTGAAGGAAACGAGCTACCTGCTGGATTCTCACACAGATGTCTTAACCCCAAGTCAACCAGCATACCCCTAATCTTTTGCAACCATTTAATTTTATTTGTTTGATCGTATTCTTTAACATATTTTAATGCATTGGCATAGGTTATCAACTCCGGCGTAGTCCAGAGCCTTCTCCAGTAGGCTATAGGCCTAAAGCGTGCCATCTCCTCAAATGCAGTGCAGCCCAGATCTAAGAAAAGGGGTTTGAGAGGGGTAGATTGAGGGAGGCCAGTTAGCGATCTCATGAACTTATTCTGGGCTATAACTAGAGGTGTTACATTTTCAAAGCCCCAAAGCTCTGCTCCATATAATATTGAAGCCCTAATCTTAGCGTTGTAGATCGTTATTGCAGGCCCAACCGGCTTGGATTTTGAGAGTCGGTGCTATTTTAATAAGACACCCGCTAAATGGGCATGCCTAAGGGTCAATATGTCAATCTGTGGCTTCCAATTTAGCCTCCTTCCTAGGGTAACCCCCAAATATGTAAAAGTGTCAGTTTGTTCCAACAGAGGGGTCGATTCCGATTCGGGCCGGAAAACGTACCGACCGACTCGGTGCGGGAATTTATTCCGACCGACACGAACCGGCGCCGTCCGACCCGGGTAGTACGATGAAATGCATGGGATACCCGACCGACGCGGACAGAATACAAAACGAACGACCGAGCCGGACGGAAACAAGCCATCCGGCCGGAAAAACACTCGAAACTAACCGACCGACACGCACCCGGATAGCGACCGAACGAAATGTACCCCCGAACTCCGACCCGCGTAGTACGATGCTATGCGTGCGAAACACGACCGACTCGCACGGAGTACAAGCCGTACGACCACACGCACACAAAACCCAGCCGAATTAACCCAATACTCCGCGACCGACTCGTACGCCGCACATGAAACCAACCTGAAACACAGCGGGAACGAGTCGGACAACATTGCATCAGACAACAGCAGCGTCCGACTCGGACACAAGAACGACTCCTACATGCACCCAAAGCACCAAGGGAAAAAAGTCACAAAAAAAGGCCAAACAAGCTACCACAAAGCCAATAAATACTGGGGGTGGGTGAAAAAATGGAACAAGGACACACCCCCAACCCCACCTACATAGAGGCCACAAATCCCTACCATGAGCCTTTGCAAATTCCACAGACCTGCCAGCAAACAACACCATCACACAGCAACCACAGACACACTCACAGCTCATGCATCACACAAGCCACACACCATTACCACACTTACAAATAGCACCCTCACACACACCCAGCTAAACCTACACTCACACCCCCCACTTGCACACACACACACACACACATATCAATCACCACCACCACCCATCACCATGCCCCCAAAGAAGAACCACAAGTTCCTAGATTGTGAATTGGAAGTCCTGGTAGACGAGATACTCAGGGTAGAGCCACAGTTGTTTGGTACATTGGTACAACAGACCCCCATGTCGCAGAAAACCAAGATGTGGGCGAGGATTGTCGACAGGGTGAATGCACAATCACCATGTTTGCGCACAAAGGAAGACATCCAGAACAGGTGGTATGATGTGCGCAGGAGGGTCCGGGACCTACTCAAAAAGGACTACATCATCAGCCAGCGCACCGGCAGTGGCCCTCCTGCAAAACCAATATACCTCAGGCCCTGGGAGGAGAAGGTGTGGGCCATCCTACCACCAGTGAGCGTATATGGACTAACAGACATCCCAGAGCCTGGTGAGTACACAGCTTATATACCCAATATTGTGTGACAATACACACACAGCACCCTCAAAGGGATAGGCAAACCATGCACCCTCACCAAATACACAGCAAACAAAACATACTCATCCCAAGATGTGAATGCCAGTCAGACAAACACAATACCTGCCATCTCATGGTGACATCTAACTGTGTCATGACATCTACAAACCTAACAACAAATACAGCAAGGCAGTGGCACAAATAGAACCAACAAACACTCCCAGATATATTGACATCACTAGAACACCACCTCACAGGGAAGATCACTGAAAGGAAGGAATTCTGTGTATGCTGGTAAAGTCAGTGTAGCCAATAGCATCATGGGAGTTGGAGTCATAGATATTGCTCAGCCTCACAATTCGCCCATCAACACCACCCTGAACCATGCTTACATCACAGGGAGTGGAAAAGGACTCACAAGATGGCTGACACTGGGTACTGCTGGGGGGAGCACAAGGCCCTGCAGGCAACTGTGCAACAACCAACAGCAGGACACCACTGACTGACATCCTGAAAGACAACTTGCACTCTCTGCAATGGAAGCATGTTCCATGGTGGGATATCTGGCTGGGTGGGAAGGAGGACTCACAGCACTGACCAAAGTCACAAGCACCTCCCCTCACACACACCCCAACACTAACTCCACAGAACCCACCTGGGAGAATGCAATGCCTCACATTCTAACTCAAGATCCCACAAAGACCAACCAGCCGGGCTCATACTGTGTGAAGCACAGGGACACTCTTGGGACTGGTAGCCAAACAACCGCAAGGAGAACACTCTCAGCCAACCTGTCAGCACAGGCACCCCACCCCACAGGGAAGCAGAGTCAAAAGGAAGGAAGGATGGGCATGCTGGGAAGGGGGGTGGAGGCAATAGCATGATGGGAGTGGTAGTCACAGATGTTGCTCAGCCTCACAATTGGCCCATCAACACCACCCTGAACCATGCTCACATCACAGGGAGTGGAAAAGGACTCACAAGATGGCTGACACAGGGCACTGCTGGGGGAACACAAGGCCCTGCAGGCAACTGTGCACCAACAAACAACACAACCACATTGTCAGCCATCTTGCCATTGCTCTCACACTCACACACACTGAAGTCCACTCAAAAGGAAGGAAGGATGGGCATGCTGGTAAGGGGGTGGAGGCAATAGCATGATGGGAGTGGAAGTCACAGATATTGCTCAGCCTCACAATTGGCCCATCAACACCACCCTGAACCATGCTCACATCACAGGGAGTGGAAAAGGACTCACAAGATGGCTGACACAGGGCACTGCTGGGGGAACACAAGGCCCTGCAGGCAACTGTGCACCAACAAACAACATGACCACATTGTCAGCCATCTTGCCATTGCTCTCACACTCACACACACTGAAGTCCACTCAAAAGGAAGGAAGGATGGGCATGCTGGGAAGGGGGTGGAGGCAATAGCATGATGGGAGTGGTAGTCACAGATGTTGCTCAGCCTCACAATTGGCCCATCAACACCACCCTGAACCATGCTCACATCACAGGGAGTGGAAAAGGACTCACAAGATGGCTGACACAGGGCACTGCTGGGGGAACACAAGGCCCTGCAGGCAACTGTGCACCAACAAACAACACGACCACATTGTCAGCCATCTTGTCATTGCTCTCACACTCACACACACTGAAGTCCACTCAAAAGGAAGGAAGGATGGGCATGCTGGGAAGGGGGGTGGAGGCAATAGCATGATGGGAGTGGAAGTCACAGATATTGCTCAGCCTCACAATTGGCCCATCAACACCACCCTGAACCATGCTCACATCACAGGGAGTGGAAAAGGACTCACAAGATGGCTGACACAGGGCACTGCTGGGGGATCACAAGGCCCTGCAGGCAACTGTGCACCAACAAACAACACGACCACATTGTCAGCCATCTTGCCATTGCTCTCACACTCACACACACTGAAGTCCACTCAAAAGGAAGGAAGGATGGGCATGCTGGGAAGGGGGTGGAGGCAATAGCATGATGGGAGTGGAAGTCACAGATATTGCTCAGCCTCACAATTGGCCCATCAACACCACCCTGAACCATGCTCACATCACAGGGAGTGGAAAATGACTCACAAGATGGCTGACACTGGGTACTTCTGGGGGGAGCACAAGGCCCTGCAGGCAACTGTGCAACAACCAACAGCAGGACACCACTGACTGACATCCTGAAAGACAACTTGCACTCCCTGCAATGGAAGCATGTTCCATGGTGGGATATTTGGGCTGGGGGAGAAGTCGGCCCGGATGGCAACCAAATACCACCAATGCTGGTCAGGCACACACCTCAACATTCACATTGACATGCCACAGGTTGGCAGGACAATGTGCTACACCAATATCACTCACTGACTGTCATAACTGAGTAGAATGCAATGTCCAGGGCCGCATCCAGAGGTACAGTCACAACTGTCCGGTGATTTAACAATTGATGCCTGTAGAAACATACCATACAATCTGTGTCTCTCCCCAAAACAGGTGAAGATGGGGACTCAGCAGCAGATGAGGAGGAGTCCCTGTCCCAGGCTCTGGGGGACACAGAGCTCACTGGTGTGGATCAGCCTCTGCACTCCTCGGATGGTGAACAACAAGCTGGACCCTCCGGTGCCAGTCATCATGCAGCACCAGCAGGACCAACATCTGCACCCCCTGCACCCACCCCTCCAACAACTGCCAACACACAGGCCACCCCTGCCAACACGGACACACCAAGGACCACAGGTGACAACAGCGCAGGGACCCAGGACCAAACTGGAGCCGCTGCCATCGAACCCACTAACAACACCCAAGTGGGCACACGGTCACCTGTGCGTGGCACCGCAGGCCCTGCACGTGTTGCCAGGGGTGGTGGGAGGGGTGGTAGACACAGGTCGCTATTTGCAGAGGGGTCAGGACTGCGTGATGACCCACAACTGGCACGCATTGCAGATGCGTACCAGACCAGCACCGGAGAGGTCACCCAGGTAGTGGGGATCCTCAAGGACATACAACAGCAGCAGGCTGCCCATCATGCCCGCTTGGACTCCCACATGTCCTGTGTCGAGACACACATGTCTCGCATGGAGTCCAAGTGGGACACATTGCAAGAACTCACAGCGGTGCATAGGGACATACTGACATGCCTCCGCCAGATCAGCACCAACATGGCCTCACCTCCCTGTGCGCCCACAACATCTGTTGCCACTACATCCGCAACAGCCACAGGGAGGGAGGAGGACTCTGGCGGAGAGTACCCTGCACCACGGCAGCCTGCACCTGAGGATCCCCCCCAAGAAGAGGGGCCGTCCGAGGAGGCCAAACTGAGAGGCCGATGGCCAGCTACATCCCCCAGGAAGCCAACACCTGTTCTGGAACTTTTCCTCTGTGTGCAAACTGCACGCCCTGTCGATGGCAACCCAACTCGCCCACATGACATGGGGAGCTCTAGTTGTACAAATTCATCAGATGACTGTGGACAATACCCTGGACATTCCATCTACCAGGACTTCCAATTCACATGGGAACTTTGGATTCCAATTGCTATGTACAGCACCCACCATCCTGTGCACCATCCCCACACCTTTTGTAAATAAACTCACCAAAAAACCATATCTGCCTCTGTTGTGATTCCAACGTGGTCTCTGTCATGGAGATGGTGATCAGAAATATGACACTGTGCATGCTGACTGCTACAGCAAGTCCAACACCGTCATGGCAGTCATGGCGACGTGACACATATGAGGGAGACACACCACTAGGGCCACACAACACATACACACCAGGGCCTTATGACTCGTCCCCTACACTGATGTTGCCTGGAAATACAGTGCAATGCACAGACACCACACATATTCACAGTCTGTGTCAACTACAACACAGGTGCAGTAAGCAAATGTCACACAGATGTGTGACTACGGACAACGCACACCCCAAAATGTAGAACAGGTTTATTACACATTTGCTACATGTTGTTTCCACTACAAATGCAAGCTAATCCCACCTGGCTGTAGCCACAAAGTCAAACAATGCAGAAGATAGAAAGTCCAGGGGTGTGTGGCACATCACCTGTAGGGGAACAACTGCTGCCACCTTGGAAGTTGAATCATTGATTCGGGGGATCCAAGTTGTTCTAACAACTCCAGCAGCACCCTGTGAAGGACAGACATGACACACACTCAAAAGCACAGAAGAACAGCACAGAATGGCAATACTCATGTCTAATACCTGTCACAAGTTAAAAACACAAAAGCAAGTTAGCATGTCTACACTGTTGGCAAGTACAGACCACCTGCAAGGACACATCTCCGCATGCATCCAGTCAAGTTGCACATGGCCACACTCAAACAGCACCAGAGCACCACACACACATATCATGCAAATCAAATTCATTGATAGTACAACACTCTGGATACTCACATTCAGCTGAAGAAGTTGGTGATGAGCTGTGTGCGGACATCACCATCACCATCATCATCATCATCATCATCATCACTGGCATCGTGGCCCAGGCCTGGATCCTCCACAGGTGGCGGATGTTGGTCATCGTCATCCAGGATGAGAGGCAACTCCCTCCGCACTGCCAGGTTGTGGAGCATGCAGCAGACGATGATAATCTTGCACACCTTTGCTGGGGCATATTGGAGGGCGCCTCCTGTCTTGTCCAGGCAGCGGAAGCGGCTCTTCAGGAGACCAAAGGTCCGCTCAATCACCCTCCTGGTCTGACCATGTGCCTCATTGTAGCGCATCTGGGCTGGTGTCACAGGGTTCCTGAGGGGTGTCAGCAACCATGGCATGTTGGGGTATCCCGAGTCACCTACAGACAGACAATTGCACATTAGCCAACATTGAAAAGTGTGCGGAAAGCAACATAGCACAACACACACAATGGTACAAAGTCAGTACACACCAACAAGCCAAGCACGCTGGTTCGGCATCTGTGACATCATCCTCGGGATGCGACTACTCCTCATCACGTAGGCATCATGTGCAGAACCGGGGAAACAGGCACAAACATGTGTGATGGTCATGTTTGCAAGACATACCACCAGAGCATTGACAGAATGGTAATGTTTCCTGTTCCTGTATGCCTGCTCATGTGCCTGTGGTGGTACCAAAGCCACATGTGTCCCATCAATGGAGCCAATGACATGTGGCATCCTCCCCAGGGCATAGAAGTCACTCTTGACGTCAGTGAGTCGGTGACGTTGTGGGAAATAGATGAACTGGTTAAGGCATCTCAACATCGCCACCAAAACATCGCGTAGCACACGGCTGAACATAGTCTGTGACATACCACCAGTAGATGCCACAGTGTGTTGAAAGGTACCGGTGGCAAAGAAGTGTAGGGCTGCCATCACCTTCACCTTGGGGGTCAGCGCTGTAGGATACGGCCGGCCAGGCTGCAAATGTGGGTCCAACCGCACTGCCAAATCCTCAATCAGCTGCCTGGTGAAGCGGTACCATCGGATGCTGTCACGTTCCACCATTGTTGCCAGGTCTGGGAATGGTCGATGGACAGCAGGAGCCCTGCAGTGCAGAGGTGAAGAAGTCAAGATTGTCAGTCACCCCACATATGTGCCATTCACCATACTGTAGTTCACATGCTACATCATCAGCAAACACTAGTACTTGATGTGTGTCTCGTTCTGTTTAGACACATATGGCACCCACATGGACATCATGTAACATCTCTGTTCAACATGTGTGGACAACAGGTCCCAGGGTGTGCTATGTGAAACCATTTGGCTGTGTCACAGTACCCATTTACTGCACTCACATTCCACACACATACCACAGTGACGTCTGGACAGATGCGCCACAGGCATCTCAACTCATTGACAGGTAGATTCCCAGGGAGCCTGTCTTGCCACATGGACACTGGCATGACATGGCGTATCATGTACACGTCAGAAAAATCAAACATGACTCCCACAGGTAGTGCCCCATGTAGCCTCTGCAGGACAGACATGGACGTCAGTGACACACACACACAACATCTAAGTCCATGCACAAACAACGTGGATGTGGAGACTGTCTCCCATTGTGCACATGGAGTCAGACATGTGAAACACAACATGCACACAGACTGCGGAGGGACATGACTATTGTGGCAATGGGCCACCCTGTGATGTACATGCTTTCCCACATGAGCCTTGGGGTATGTGACATGTCATACATATACACAACCTGGAAATGTGACAATGCAACATGCTCCAAAAATGAACAGTTGCACATCCCAGTGGTCATGTGCACGACACACAAAGGACCCTGTCCCCATTAACATGTGCACAGCCTGGGTGTGTCTGCCCCCAAGTGCCAGCCCAATAACAACATGTACACACCCATACACAGATAAGGTCATGCTGCCACACATGCCTTAGATACAGTGTGGACTGGGTGTGGTGTAGTAGGTGTGCCCCAGAGTCCCTGGAAAGTATATGTGGCTGGCATAGGTTCACCGTTGACCAGCATGGTGACACATGCGTGTGACCTGTACAGGGACGCATTGTACAGCAATGGTCCGATCGGTGTGCCCGCTCGGACCATTGCATTGCATGTGAGCGGGTACGCGTTGTATTGCGGGTACACGTTGTACAGCAATGGTCCGATCGGTGTGCCCACTCGGACCATTGCATTGCATGTGAGCGGGTACGCGTTGTATTGCGGGTACGCGTTGTACAGCAATGGTCCGATCGGTGTGCCCGCTCGGACCATTGCATTGCATGTGAGCGGGTACGCGTTGTATTGCGGGTACGCGTTGTACAGCAATGGTCCGATCAGTGTGCCCGCTCGGACCATTGCATTGCATGTGAGCGGGTACGCATTGTATTGTGGGTACGCGTTGTACAGCAATGGTCTGATCGGTGTGCCCGCTCGGACCATTGCATTGCATGTGAGCGGGTACGCGTTGTATTGCGGGTACGCGTTGTACAGCAATGGTCCGATCGGTGTGCCCGCTCGGACCATTGCATTGCATGTGAGCGGGTACGCGTTGTATTGCGGGTACGCGTTGTACAGCAATGGTCAGATCTGTGTGCCCGCTCGGACCATTGCATTGCATGTGAGCGGGTACGCGTTGTACAGCAATGGTCCGATCGGTGTGCACGCATTGGCTGGGGCCTGGCTTGGCAACGGATGCGGTTTTTGAATTTACAACGAGTCTGATGCAGTGAATTCAGTTGGCCAGCCACAACAAAGTTGCAAATTCATGGGTGTCATGAAGTTGAATATTTAAAGGATGCTTTGGGCGTGTATTGGAGCTGCTATTCCATGGATTGGCCAGATTCAGAAGATGCTACCGACTTGGACCTATCACTTTGGACACATGGGACAGTATCTGCCTCTGCAGCACACATATAATGCTGGCTGTTCCCCTGAGAGCTCACTTGCCTGCACTACATGCTCCTGGACGACATCTGCCACTACACTGCTGCTGTCTCTGCATCCTCTGGCTGCTGCAATGGCACGTACTGTGGAGAGAGCCCCAGCCTTCACCCATGAGGAGAACCAGGCCCTGCTGGACAGCCTCCTTCCACAGTACAGCAAGCTGTATGGGATACCAGGGGAGCAGGTGAGTGTGCTGTCCACTGCCTCACTAATTGTGCATGTTGCCTGACTAGCAGGATTTACAGTGTGCACACCACTGGCTAGCATGCCCACTGAGTAGTTCGCACCCCCCAAAGTGTGTAGTCAC
The DNA here is from genome assembly GCA_963921515.1 of Calotriton arnoldi. Lineage (NCBI taxonomy): Eukaryota > Metazoa > Chordata > Amphibia > Caudata > Salamandridae > Calotriton > Calotriton arnoldi. Next base: position 1,008,617 of record CAWUFW010005200.1, on the reverse strand, counting down.
TTGCACTGAACAGGTACAGTGGAGTGACAGTGCATTCAAACAAGGTTCACTACCCATGCAATGATACCATGTAGTAACTGCTGGCAAACTGTCCATAGCCCTCGTTGCACTGCCTGTGTACATCATATGCCCCTGTGATTGAGACATGTATTTCCAACTGTGTGATGCACGGATATGTTGTATGTGTAGTAATGGCCTTTTGACTTTCTCATCCTCACAGGTTGATGCCCATCGGAAGAAGAACATCTGGCTGGACATCGTCCGGGCAGTCCGATGCGTGGGGGTCTACAAGCGCCGGATCCGCAACTGCCAGAAGAGGTGGCAGGACCTTCGTGGCTGGACCCAGAGGATCGCAAGGGTCCAGCTGAAGCTGTCACCTCCTCGCAGGAGGGGCGGACACCGGACCCTGACCCCCCACATGCTCCAGATCCTGCCAGTGGTGTTCCCGGAGCTGGATGGGCAGCTGAAGGGCAGACAGTAGCAAGGAGGGGGTGAGTCTAAGACTGCACTGTGAACTCTGTCTAACATGCTATGTGCCCTCCTCTGGCCTGGTTAAACTTCCCCAGTACATCAGTCTTGTTGTCCAGTACCCATGTCCCTCTATTGTAACCTGGCCACTACCCATCTGATGCGCCAGTGTGCTCCTTACGCTCAGGATAATTGTGTCACTTGGGTACAGGGTCCTAGCATTTTGCTTTGCTCAAGGTGGTGACAGATTTTGTTCCCGTGACATTGTGTTTGCCTTCATGGGTGGGTCAGTTGCTCACACAATGCCTGAGTCGTGCTATGTAGTCTGGGTGTAACTTTGATATGTGATCCACTTGCACATCTAATTCACCACATGTCCCTGGGGTATTTGCCACACCCCCATTCTGCGGGTGGGTAAATTGTCTGGGCCTCAGGAGTATGTATGTCAAGTGTGTTACACATGCTTAGCCACCTGCCCACTGACCAGGGCTCATCCCTCTTGCAGGTGGAGCCGGACAGTCATGCCTACTACAGGGCATACAATACACTCTGTACTCCTACTCCCGTGTATCATCTGACATGCTGTGCTCAGTGAAATGTTGCCTCAGGTGTCTGCCTCTGTGTTGTTGTGCTGTTACTATGTTGACGTGACTCCTGTGATGTCCTTCGGTTAGGGGTCAGCATGCCATCTGCTATTGGACCATGTGAGACAAGACTTCTGTGACTCATAAGTGTTTGATCACTTGACTGTGCAGACAGGTGTATGAGACTGTGACTTTCAGGCAGCTGTTCATCATTCACAGCACACTGTGAGGTGCTCTGGTTCAGGGAGTAGTGTTTCATGTCTCCCATTTGTCCAAATGGTGTGCAGTGTACAAATACTGGTTCAGAGGATGTGGTTAGTGGGGGATGAACATGTGCACTTGTCAGTTACATTACTTGCCTTCCCCATGTCCTAGGATAGTGACACAGTGCAGACTGTTGTTTGCTGGCTAACATGGCCATGTGACTTGAGACAGTGATGTATGACTTTGCAGGCATGCCTGTGTCATGGCATTAAACTTCCTAAGGGTGATCCTGCAGGGTGGTGACATGTGCAACAGGCACCCCATTGTGGCATTGACAATCCGGACATGGGTGCTTCATGGGGTCTGGTGCTGGTATGCATCACATGCATTTCTGTTTAGGCTCAGGCCGTCCATTTATCCAGACACCTGCACTGACTCAGTGGCAAGTGATGTGAGGTGGGCATATTCACATACTTCACCGTGTTCTCAGCAATGTCCAATTACTGTGTAGGTGGTGCATGTGTCCACACTGGGGTCTTACCATCAGACGGGCACCAGACAGATGGGTGCAAGGGCAGGAGGGGTGTCTGTTCCACAGCTGACCATCAGACTGACAATTGGCTTCTCCTAATCTGTGTGATGACTTTTGGCAATGTTCTACTAGTGATGCCAGGGCTTGCTCTGTGATGTGCTGTACTTACTGTGGTGTGTGCGGTCAGTGCAGGTGACTGATGTTTGTCTGTTTCCCTAATTGTTTGCAGATACATCCACAGCCACAGGAGGGGACAGCTCCACGGACCAGGAGGAGCAGCGGAGCCAGACTGGGTCAGCGTCCGACGAGTGGTCAGAGGGACCCAGTGGCACGGATTGCGAGGGGAGCCACACCGAGGAGTCCTCAGCACCATCCACCTCAGCTGAGGACCACAGCAGCTCAGAGGATGACTCCCTTGTGGAGGCGGGTGTCAGCAGCCACCACACCCCAGCTACTCTGTCTGATCCCGCCACCACCACCGCCCTCCCATTGGCTCCCATTCCTGAGGTCCGTGGAGGCTCCCGTGCTCGGGAGCATGTCTCCTTCAAGCCAGGCACTGCACCCCCTGCCCCTGTGTCCCCTGCTGCCCTGAGTGAGGAGTCTGTGTACCTCCTTCGGCAGCTCCATGTAGGGCAGACAGCAATGCTGACTGTCCTCCATGCACACACCACACTGTTGACACAGCTGGTGTCGTTCATGGAGGGCATCTCAACGGGTATGTCTGCCCTACAGAGGAGCAATAGGTCCATGGACTCCTCCCTGACGGCAGCAGTGTCCCTCCTCCAACAGTCCCTCACCCCTCCCACCTCTGCCCCATCCACACTTCCTACCACCCTACCTGTCCAAAGCACATGCACACCTGCACAATCACACCAACACACAGACAAAAGCAGCACCCACCCACCCAAAACCAAGGCAAGACGTGCACACAAGCATCCTCAGGGGACTGATTCCACACACACAGGGGATGGGGAACTGACACACACACAGGCAACCACAGTCACTCCGCAATCCTCAAGATCCTCTCCCTCCAAGACCCCTTCCCTTGCCTCACCTGCAACCCCACATACACAGCAGCTCTTCCTCTCTGACCTCGGCCTCTTCCCCTCCAATACCGCTGATCCAGCATACCGGGGGAAGAGGAAGTCCACACACAGAGAGGAGAGTGCCCCTCGCCCCCGGACACCCTCCCCCAGGTGCAGGCAGAGTGAGCCCCCCACCCGCAAGTCCCCCCGGACCCGGAAGAGCAAGACCCCGCCACCACCCTGAAAGTCACCCACCCAGTCTCTCACCTCCATCCCCCAGGCCACCACTCCACAGGTTCCACCGCCACACCCTGCCCCAGGTTCCCCCACACACCGATACCGCATCCCCAAAGTGCTCAGGCCCTCTCCCCCTGCCACTTGCTCTTCCACCCCCAAACCAGACGCTCTGCCTGTATGTGCCACTGGTGTGGAGACCGTGTCCCCCCCTCTCTCCTGCCCAGCTCTTCTGCCCCCCTTCCACTCCCTTGGAGTCATGCACTGCGGTGGAGTCCACAACAACCCCATCTGACTCGGGCACCGCATTGGGGACCCAGCCCACTCCATCTGCCCAGCCCACTGCAGTGGTTGCAGCACCAACATCATCGGACTTGAGCCCTGCGGTGGTGCCGGACCCCCTGAGTCAGACACCTCCACTGCAGTTGCCGGTGACACTCCTGCACCCACCTCACCTTCCCTGCCTCCTTCTGGCATCCCCTGATCCTGTCCCTGCGGTGCCTGGCCTGCCCCTCGTATGCCCCTCCAAGGGGGATGTCCCCTGTTGGTACCTGTGCAGGCAAGCAAGTTGTGACGAGTAGTCACACATCACCCTGTTGGGACTGTATATTTGGACTGGACATTTGCCGTTGTTAATTTTGGACTTTTGATTTGAGTTGCACACTTGCTGAATAAAGCCTCTTTTTGTTTACTTGTGGTTAATCTTTGGTGGTACATGATGTAGATGTGTAGTATCATGCATTTGCTGTTGTAATTGTGTTCAGATCAGGTAAATGAAGTTTTGCTGTGATGGGCTCCATGTGGCCCATGGGATATGTGTCCTAATCTAGTCTGGATCTATAGCATCCCTTGCTGCAGTCTGAGGGTGTAATGTTCAGCATTTGACACAGGGATGTACGTTTAGCATTTGTAGATTACCATCTTTGTCCTACACTGTTGCACATCTGTTGGGCTTACCACTGTCCAATGTTCCTAGTACCCTGACTGTGTGCCCGTCTCCACTGGACATGCAGTTTTGCACATCAATTTTGGAGGACTCATCTGTGTGTACAGTACAACTGGATTGCCACGTGTTTTGGGTGTATGCAGATGACTGACGTGACACTCCCGTACCCAGGCTGATGTGAGCAGAGGCTTCTGTGTGTTGTAGTTGTTGACTCACTGACGGAGTGTCCTGCTGATATGTTTGAGTCATGCACAGACAAGGTTTGGCACAGCGGAGCTTCCACAGGAGTGGAGTGCCCTCATGGCTGTGTGTAATCTGGTGACATTGCGTGTGCCCGTGTTGTGTGTTGTGTGAGCATGTCTGTGCATGTTCCCTTCCCTTTTCCTACACAGGCTGTGTCCCTAGGGATGTTCCTGTTTCTGATGGTTGCAGAGTTGGTATGTGTTCATCCAGCATCTTGGACCTGGTTTGTCCGTGATGTGGTTGCATGGCAAACTGATGTTCATTAGGTTGTCATCCCAGGTTGTCTTTGTTGTCAGGGCTGGGGATGTGGGCAAACGCAGATGGGACACATTCAGGATTCCCCTTGGCACTTGTTGTTTACACAAGTAATGTGATTTTGAGTTTGTGTTAGCTTTCAGTGATTGTGCGCGTTGTGTGTGTGACTGCTGCCACTCCTCAGGGTCAGAGCTGCAATGTCGGAAGTTGTGTACGTGTGTTCTTTGTGTCTCACCTTGGCTTCTTCGTTGGTGTGTGACTATGGCCAGGATCCCATTGTTTGTGGTGGATTTCACATCATGCGCATGTACGGCGTACTGTGCAGTGTGTCATGCATAGACGAGTCATGTTGAGTGGGCATGTGTGATGGGTTTCTGCACCTTAGTTCCCCCCACCACCCCTGGGATTGTCATGGGTGCATGTGCAATGTCACCAGTCCATGTGAGCTTCACTGCTGCACATTGTTGCAGATGAGGGTGTGTGGTGTTGAGTGTGCAAATGTGAGTTGTTGCACGGCTAGACCACTACCTCCATATTGGCCTTGGCTGGTAGGCCCTGCTGATTAATTGGAGCTTGTGTAGGTGTGATGGTAGTTTGTAGCTGAGGACACATGGCTGTGGTTCACAGTGTGATCAACATCTACCTTTGTCATCACAGTGGAATTGTCATGCAGGCTAGTGTCTGCACAATGTGGGGTCCCTGGGGGTAGTGCTGTGGTAGGTGTGTCTCTTGCTGTGTTAGTTGCTGTTCCTACAAGCTTGTGTGACATGTGTAATTTGGGCTCCCTCTCATCTGACAATGCCAGATTTCCCACATAGGGGAATCCAATCCATGAGTTACTTGTGTGTGGCACTGTATACACATCTGTGTAATTGGGATTCAGGCCTCCTCATGTGTTGTGTGGTTGCCTGGGGACACTGGCACACACCCCCATCACCTGTTGTCTTTGATAGGATGTGTGAGTCTGCCTGTTTGTGTCAGTGCATTTGCATCACTGCATTGGCATTTCTGTAATGTGCCATTGGCTGTATGTGGTTTGGTGATTTTCCCCTGCTCTCCCTGGTACTCCTGGGTCATCAGTCAGCACAATGATCATGGTTTGTATGTCCCATTGCTGCCATGGTATGGTATTTGCTCACCTGACATCCACAGTCTCCACAGATTATGTACATTTGTGTGTCCATAGGTGCAGATATGTGGGTCAGCATCATGATGGTCACTTCTGTCATTGTGGAATCGGCTGATTGTTGGCAATGTGGTCCCCCATGTGTGATGTTTGTATGCACATGGACATAAAGCGATGTTTCTGTGACACTGCACTGTTAGCCTCCCCCAATATATGTTGCAATGGGACACAAGCAGTACTATGCCACAGATGTTTTGGTTGTTGTGTGACCAGGATTCATCCATTCAGTTTGTCTTTGGCAGCTTTTACCATGCCTACACTTACCTTATGATCACCGTGGTGATGGGGCTTTAGGCACCATTGCCACACTGATCAAAGGGTCCATCAGCCTTGGACCCACACTTACCTTTTGGTGACTGTGGTGATGGGGCTTTAGGCACCATTGCCACACTGATCAAAAGGTCCATCAGCCTTGGACCCCACACTTACCTTTTGGTGACTGTGGTGATGGGCCTTTAGGCACCATTGCCACACTGATCAAAAGGTCCATCAGCCTTGGACCCCACACTTACCATTTGGTGACTGTGGTGATGGGGCTTTAGGCCCCATTGCCACACTGACCAAAAGGTCCATCAGCCTTGGACCCCACACTTACCTTTTGGTGACCGTGGTGATGGGGCTTTAGGCCCCATTGCCACAGTGGCCATGGTCGGCTTGTATTGTGGAGGCCACACACTTTTATGTGTGACACATGTGTTAGTGGGTCACATTGTATGTTCATTGTCATGTTTAGTGTTGTAGGCATTTGACATGGACTACACACGCTTGTCATGTTGTTTGGGTGGATGTCATTTTCTGTTCTTCCTTATGTGGGAGTATGCTGGTTGTGTCATGCATTACCCGTCCTATGAGTAGGGTTGGTGGTAGTGATAGGCATCCAGCCACCCATGAGTGGGGGGGTGGTAGTGATAGGCATCCAGCCCCCCATGAGTGGGGGGGTGGTAGTGATAGGCATCCAGCCCCCCATGGGTGGGGATGGTAGTAGTGGCAGCCATCCAGCCCCCTATGGGTGGGGATGGTAGTAGTGGCAGCCATCCAGCCCCCCATGAGTAGGGGGGGGTGGTAGTGATAGGCATCCAGCCCCCCCTGAGTAGGGGTGGTAGTAGTGATAGGCTTCCAGCCCCCCATGAGTAGGTGGGGTGGTAGTGATAGGCATCCAGCCCCCCCTGAGTAGGGGTGGTAGTAGTGATGGGCATCCAGCACCCCTGAGTAGGGGTGGTGGTAGTGATGGGCATCCAGCCCCCCATGAGTAGGGGGTGGTAGTGATAGGCATCCAGCCCCCCTGAGTAGGGGTGGTAGTGGTGATAGGCATCCAGCCCCCATGAGTAAGGGTGGTAGTAGTGATAGGCATCCAGCCCCCATGAGTAGGGGTGTGGTAGTGATAGGCATCCAGCCCCCCTTGAGTAGGGGTGGTAGTAGTGATGGGCATCCAGCACCCCTGAGTAGGGGTGGTGGTAGTGATGGGCATCCAGTCCCCCATGAGTAGGGGGGGTGGTAGTGATAGGCATCCAGCCCCCCCGAGTAGGGGTGGTAGTGGTGATAGGCATCCAGCCCCCCATGAGTAGGGGTGGTAGTAGTGATAGGCATCCAGCCCCCCATGAGTAGGGGGGTGGTAGTGATAGGCATCCAGCCCCCCCTGAGTAGGGGTGGTAGTGGTGATAGGCATCCAGCCCCCCATGAGTAGGGGTGGTAGTGGTGATAGGCATCCAGCCCCCCATGAGTAGGGGTGGTAGTAGTGATAGGCATCCAGCCCCCCCTGAGTAGGGGTGGTAGTGGTGATAGGCATCCAGCCCCCCCCTGAGTAGGGGTTGTAGTAGTGATAGGCATCCAGCACCCCTGAGTAGGGGTGGTGGTAGTGATGAGCATCCAGCCCCCATGAGTAGGGGGTGGTAGTGATAGACATCCAGCCCCCCTGAGTAGGGGTGGTAGTGGTGATAGGCATCCAGCCCCCCATGAGTAGGGGTGGTAGTAGTGATAGGCATCCAGCCCCCATGAGTAGGGGTGGTGGTAGTGATAGGCATCCAGCCCCCCTGAGTAGGGGTGGTAGTAGTGATAGGCATCCAGCCCCCATGAGTAGGGGGGGTGGTAGTGATAGGCATCCAGCCCCCCCTGAGTAGGGGTGGTAGTAGTGATGGGCATCCAGCACCCCTGAGTAGGGGTGATGGGGGTGATGGGCATCCAGCCCCCCCATAAGTAGGGGGGGTGGTAATGATTGGCATCCAGCACCCCCTGTGTAGGGGTGGTAGTAGTGATGGGCATCCAGCACCCCTGAGTAGGGGTGGTAGTAGTGATGGGCATCCAGCACCCCTGAGTAGGGGTGGTGGTGGTGGCAGGAATCCAGGCCCCTATGGGTGTGTATGGCATTGGTGATGCCCATCCCACCCCTATGATTGTGCAGTTGCTAGTGTACGTCATTTGTGCATCCCTATGTGTGTGTGACATATTTTAGGTACGTGTAGTTAGTTTGTATTGTTGGTGTTTGACTTACCGTCTGCGCCGTACGCGTCCGAATCGGTCCCGGTAATAGATGTAGAGTATTGGTAGGACCTGCGCGATGGGATTCATGGTTGGTTCGTCTCGTTCGGGTTTCGCGTGTCTTCGACTCGTACTCGTCGCTGGCTTGTTCGTCTCGTAGCCGTGGATCGTTTAGTGACGCGAAACGGAGCTTATGTGCGGCTATCCCGGATGCTGAAACGTGCCGGACGTAGCGACGGGTTCGGCGCGTACGGAGGACGCATCGTACTAGTCCGGCCGGAAGGTGCTGTGTATTTGGTTCCGTGCGACTCGATTCGGCGTTTACGGATCCGGCTCGGGCGGAGAAAAGGAGCTGGATTGGGTAAGTTTGGCTCGCTCGTAATCTGGGCTGTTATGCGCATCGTACTTGTTCGTTCGGTAGAGTGTTCGAGTCGGTCGGGAAACACGCGTTCGGCTGGTAGTTTTTCCGGACGAATACTGTTAGGTGTGCTTCCGGCCCGAATCGGAATCGGCCCCAGAGTGTTGTCCATGACTACTCTCCCCTTCACTATTTTATGTCTATGTAAGACCATGAATTTTGTTTTGTCTACATTAACAACTAGCTCATGGTCCTTGCAGAATGCCGTAAATCTATCCAATGTATAACAAACAAGGGAACCCAAAAAGAATAGGTCAGGGACCTTGGGAGCTAGATTAGTACAAAGGACAGTGGTCCCTGAGTAAGGAAAACTCATTAAACAATAAATATATGAATGTTAATTTGTAATATGTGTAAAGGTGACCTTTTATGATTGTTGTTTCATTATCCGTGCAAATTCATTGAAACACATGTAAACTGCCTGAGCTTTTCTATGTTGTTTGTGTGTTTTGATCTGTGAGACTCTGGATACAGGCTTGTATCCCACTGTTATTTCTCTCACATTTCTTCAATTTTATTCAAACTATTGTGTATATTAAACTTGCCTCTGTCCGGCTGGACATGCGCTCAAATATAGTACTGATTGAGACTATATTTATTGTTTAATGAGTTTTCCTTACTCAGGGACCACTGTCGTAAATCTATCCAAGGCACGTTGGAGACCTATTTGTGTCTTAGACAGAATTAGGGTATCATCTGCGAACATTAATAGAGGTACCTTCGTGCCAGCAAGTATAGGTGCATCTGTTGGATATGTTGAAAAATAAGTGACAACCCTATTAATGAACAATGAGAAGAGAGTAGGAGCCATGACGCATCCCTGTCGAACCCCTTTTCTTACTGGGAACCGATCCGTTACCCTCCCTTGTGATCCCCAACGGACTTGGGCATAATTTGACTCATGCATTTTGACAATTAAAAACAGGAGTTCTGAGGGCATCCCTAGTTCCTTTAGTATTTCCCATAATTTAGAACGGGGAACTAAATCAAACGCAGACTTTAAATCTATAAAAGCTGCGTATAGAGTTCCCTCAGCTATGATTACCGAACTCCAATAAATCATCATAAACTTAAACACTTGGTCAATGGTACTAACATGGGGGCGAAAACCTGCTTGTAATGTAGATAAAATATCATGATCGCCTATCCACATATTAATTCTGCTCAACACAAGCCTGTCCAAAATCTTTTGCATTGTATCGATCAGGCTTATAGGCCTGTAATTACTAGGGAGGGTACGGTCCCCTTTTTTGAATATGGGTATAATATCAGCCCCGCGCCAGGATTCAGGGATGGGAGCCCCTCTAGCTATAGCATTAGCCAAAATATGTATATATTTTACCCAATTGGCCCTGTCATGTCTGAAAAGATCAGCCGGAATGCAATCCGGACCGGGGGCCCTTCCCTTTGGGATCGCATCCAAGGCAATTTCTACCTCCCTAATCCCAAAGGTCAGAGGTATGTCAGGAACTATATCAAGATGATTCATAGGACTATTTGGCAAGGCAGCAAATTGTGTCTGGAAATAAGAAACCCATTGTTCAGGTGCAACATTGTTAACTGGGGCTAACCTAGCTTCTCCACTACCCCACTTTACTGTCTGCCAGAAATCCTGCATATTATTCCCGTTACTGGCTTGCAGGAGCGCATTCCATCTTTGCTCATCGAACTCCTTTTTCGCTATATATTGGGCTTTTTTATATGCAATCCGTGCGGTTTTGACCTCCTCTAAGGTTTTTCCTAATGGCTTGTGATAGGTGCTTATACGCAGTTCTACAAGCTTTATTATACCACTTGGCAGGTTTTTGGACTTCTCGATTGCAGGTTTTTTTTCCTTTAACAAAGAAACATTTAAGCTTTGTAAACAGTTCTTCATGAGCCTTCGAGATCTCGGTATCAAGGTCGGCATGGGTGTTTAGATTAGAAATGGCTGTTAGAGTGGTTTCCACAGCCACCTTCATCTGCTCTACTGAACTAGCATTTTCCATTAATGTTACCCATTTTACCCTTCGCATGTCATTAGTCATAATTACATCAGCAGTTACTATCTCAGTGATCGCCGACTGTGTATCTAACCCCTTAATCTGTACAGTTAATAGTAAGGGGTTATGATCACTCTCAATCCTCTGATGGATCTTCATATCAATTAGACGGGGCCACAGCTCCAGGTTTATAAGAAGATAGTCAATACGACTACTTCTTACCCCATTATTGTACGTATGCTGGCCCCCGCTGTCCGATGGTGTCCTCCCATTTACAGCCCTGATGCCCCGCTCCAGACATAAAGATTTTAACTGAAGTGCAGCCTCGGTCCATTTTTTTATAGGTGTTAGTGTTAGCAATGGGATGCCCCAAAGAGAATCCTCATCGCTAGTGATGGCACTATCTTCATAGCCAAGGGGCTCGAAAGAACAGTTAAAATCACCCGCTATTACCATATGGTTTTTCCCTCTGTGGTTCTCAATGAGGGTATCTAGCGTGGAGACTGTATTTGAAAGTTTCCCGCCCACCATGCCTCTTGCATAGACATTAATTACTACTATGTCTAAATCATGTTTAGAACATAGACTTATAGCCAGTATATCAGGGCTATCAGTTTGTATTTCCTCTGCCTGTAATCCTGGTTGTTGCCTTATCCAAGTGGTAAGCCCCCCAGAGGGTCTCCCTTTTTGTCCGGCGATGGCATATTTTACAAAATTCAGATAACCAGGGCAGAAAATAGGAGTCAAAGACCATGTTTCCTGAAAAGCCAGAATATCTTGCTCCTCTATAAATAATGACCATTCCTCAGACACTGTCTTGGATTGAAGGCCAGCAATATTCCAAGATACAATGGCTAATGATGAAATTACTGGCGCATTGCTAGGGGTATCAGTGCCCGTCTGTTGGCTAATTCCCTGCTTTGTAGCCGTGTAACTTGGTTCCAATCCCAGTGATTCAACCTCCCTGGGTGACATCCAGGGGGAGTCTAAGACTAAGTGTCCCTGTTCTTGCCGAGAGTTTAGCCATTTATTGTAACAATAGTTGCTTACATTCCCCACTGTCTTCAATTTACTTATTATCGGATTGGGCTGTCACCAATGGCAGCAACTTGGAGGTGCTTACTCACACTACTCACCATTTGGAGTAGTGGCACTATCTGTTGTCCGTCGCCAGTAACAGGGGCCGGTGTGGACTGGGGTATACTATATGCTGCGTGTTTTATGTGTACCGGCCATAGTCAATCGCAGGCATCTAAGTCAGAGAGGGGAGCAAATCTATTTTCCAATCTTAGGTCGGGTAGCCTATTTGATCCACTTTGGGCCACCCATGGCTGACTCTTCATGTAATGGGAGTAACTCCCTAGAGTTGGTTGGTAGGGTAAACTGTAAAAGAAACCAAGCGGTAAGACAATTATGTTTCTGGGGTTCCTGTCTATGGACCTTCCAAGTTTGTTCAAGAGGAAATTTACAATAGAAACATTATTAAAATTTAGAACCACACAATCACAATCTCCCCCCGTTTCTTTCCTTGTGGGCCCTATCCATGTGACTCTTCTTGCCATGATCAGTTGACTTTGTATATCCCCATTTGAGACCCACAGCCCCTTCAATTTTTGGACCACCCAGTGCGTAGCTTTAATCATTAGTTGAGTAGTGGACTCTGCCAGTCCTTCTCGTAATGGAGGCACGTTCCCCAGTACTACCACCAGGGCTGCGGCCGCAGGAGGCAGGTGGAGGGCTTGTAATCCAGCCTTGAATAAACCACAGTCCGTTCTCGTGTTCTTTATATTGGCATCGAGATCGCTTTTCTCTGGTGGTAATCTACTCTGCCCAGTGACTGCAAATTTTAGGTTATTCATTGCAGGAATTGTATCAGCCACCACTTTATTCCGACCTTCTGCACGGACTGGGCTCGTATATGTTTGGGCGAATTCAGTTGATAAGTCGGATATTGTGATGTTGTCCTCATCCTTACTAGAGCCCGGATTATTGACTATATGAGGTGCCTGTCTAGGGGGTGTAGACTTCAGCCTTGTTGGTCTAGTTATTTTTGCCACTGGGACTGCTTTGCCTGTCTCATAATTAGTCCGGGATTGCCCATTTGATGTTGACACTGGCCTTGTTTTAACTAATAGCGCCTCTGTCGCACGGAAGTTAGACTTATTTAGGGATTCAAGGCCATTAATCTTGTCTTCGATCCGGCTCAACCTCAGAGTAATGGGATTTAACATAGTGGAGATCAGGATTTCCAGTCTCTGCCATGAGGCCTCATTGATTACCGGACAGGGGACATGTGTGGATTCAGGAATAATCATTTCAAAACAGTTCGGAGTTCTAGAGGCTATATCTGTCAAGTCCTTTCCCCCTTTTTTGTGCGGCCTTGCTAATTTTGCTGGTTTTGGTCTCTGGGGACCCCCCCCTCTTTCTTTTCGCAGAGAGGTCAGGGGTCATACCCGGTCCCGAGGGTTTTGCCAATCCTGTTACCCTGGTAGATGCTCTTAGTGACCTGCTAGTAGACTCAGGCTCAGGGTCACCTGATATTAGACTTGTTAGTTGGTCGGGAACTGTGTCAGACACATTTTTAATCACTTCATCACTTGTTTTTTCTGTGCTCGGTAGACAGTTGGTGATAATTTGCGGTGCCAGGCCCCCTAAAGAAGATCTCTTATGGGCGAAGGGCTCCAGAGATAGGCGCCGCTCTGTAATTCCTATCTCATGTTCAAGTACTGAGGTAGCCCTTATTAGAAATTGGTCCAATGTCCCCGCAATACTTCCACCTGCTTGCGCACCCTTCCCCTTTCCCTCCCGTTTACTCATCTTTCACTGGGTTGCTGTGGGCAGTCTCAATCATGCAGGAGTACTGAGGTAAAGGATAACCCCGTGTCCTGGTAACCTTGCAGCTTATAATATGATAAGAAGACGATCCACTTTACCTTCTGCTGATGCTGGTCTAAGAGGGGAAGCCCAGCCCGGCCTCCTCCGGGCTTTGACGGGCGCATGCAGGGCCCTGTGATGGTTTTTAAAGGGCCTCCGGCGCAGCGGGAGTGACGCGGGTGACGAGCGCCTCCTGGCGCAGGTGTCTCTGGGGGTTAGAGTCCCCTCCTCAGGCTCCTCGGGTTATGGCAGCAATCCTCTCGCGTCCCGCGCTGCGGGGGCCCTGTGATGGTTTTTAAAGGGCCTCCGGCGCAGCGGGAGTGACGCGGGTGACGAGCGCCTCCTGGCGCAGGTGTCTCTGGGGGTTAGAGTCCCCTCCTCAGGCTCCTCGGGTTAGGGCAGCAATCCTCTCGCGTCCCCGATCTCTTAACACTAATCAAATAAAGAAAATTAATTTCAATCCCCCAAAAACCATTATTGACCTTGAACAAGCTATGATTTCAACAACTCTAAAAGTGTACTCACACACACCAATACAAAGTACAGCTACCATTTTAATCAAATTATATGGAGGCACCTACAAAAATCAACACTGATTACAGAATATGCCACAGGTGTGTTTTTGCATTCAAGTAAAGAAATTAGTAGCATTAATCTATGTCCTTATCACATAAGTAGCCAAACACTATGACATGCTAATAGAGTACCAAAGTATTAAAAACTAACTTTCACTAATGGACTATTTTGAAGGCACTTGATTTGGTTGCTGGCACCGATCAGGATGCAGACACAAACACAAACTTAAATTTCTATGGTGGAATGCCTATGATAAGACCATCTCCCAAGAAGAAAACACTAACGATGAAGTGGAAGGGTGGCACAAAGAACAACTTTCAAAGAGCACCTAGAAGATGCCCTCCTACATGATACCAATTTCTAGAAATACACTAAAAAGAACAAATCACCAATCAATAACAACTGGCACAATCCCTAACACAACTAAAACCAAAGATATCCAAACAAACAAAACACATGTTATAAAATATTGTTGAGAAAAGTGCATTCATTTGCTATCATCCAAGGCCTACCCTACCTTAAAACAATAGTCAGAACACTACTGTAAAAACCATCAGAACTGCAGCACTAAAGATGATATTAAAAAACATAAAGACAACCTAAACAGTTTTTTAAATGATTAAATAATACCTCATTTGTATCACTCTGACAAATTATTAAAAAATACAATTAAATGATGATAATTGTTTGCAACGATTAATTCTCAAATAACATAATAAACATATAACAATATAGTCAGTCCACCTAGATCAAACACTGTACACAATATTACAAAATAAAAAAAAAACGCATCATAAGAGAATAGCAAAATATATGCAAACCCAATACAATAAATCAATCCCTGCCAACAAAAAAATAATATAAAAATGCACATACTCATCCTGAAGTCCTACGTATACAATATGACATCCAAACAAAATACATAATCCATCAAATGTACCATCAAAAACCTTATCCACCGTTATAGTGTTGTCTGGTTAGCAAGCTAAAAAGAGTTTGTAACGAGGTCCGCTACTTATTGTTGAAGGTTGTGGATAAATTGTAAATGAAAGTTATGTCTATAACTTTAGAATTTTTAAAGTTTGTGTAGTTAAAACCTGGTTAGTATAGGGAAAATAAGTTTTCTGAACTATAACTTTGACCTTTGATTTTATCATTGAATTTCAATTTTTTAAAAATGCTTGTTTTAATAAAAATGTTTCAAATCATAGAGTTCAGTGTTGCAAGTGGAGTGCCATACAGTACAGTGGAGGAGAATGCTGTAAAGTCTATTGTCATAGACTGGAGAATTGTAGAATGGAATTGAGTGGAGTAGAGTGTAGTAGCGTATGGGATGGTGTCTCATATAGTAGAGTCAAGTATTGTAGACCGGAACAACGAGTTGTACCGTGGAATGGCATGCCGAACAGTAGAGTATGGTGTCGTAGACTGTAATACAGTGGAGCAGTGTGTTTTAGAGTGAAGTTGGGTGAAGCAGAGTGTCATAGAGTGAAGTGTTGTCAAGTGGAGAGCCGTACAGTACAGAGGAGAAGAGTGTCCTAGAGTGGAGTGTCATGTCACATAGTGGAGTGACATATCAGAGAGAGAAGGTGAGTGGCGTGTCGTCGAGTGTCAACAGTGTAATACAGTGGAGTAGAGTAAATGGACATAGAGTTGAGTAGAGTGTCATAGAGTGGCATAGACTGCAGCACAGTTTTGTAGAGTGGAGTTTTGCCGGACAGTGGAGCGACATAGAGCGGAGTATAGTACAATGGCGTAGATTGGGATAAAGTGGAGTATAGTGAAGTGGAGTACACTGGAGTGGGGTAGTGTAGAGTGGAGTAATGTGTCATGTAGTGGAGTGGCGTGGCGTAGACTATAGTGGTGTGGAGCTCAGTAGAGTGGAGTGGCATAGCATACAGTTGAGTAAAGTGTCATAAATTGGAGTACCATGTTGTACAGTGGAGTGTCATACAGTGTTTGAAAGTAAGAAGAGTGGCTTACAGGGAAAAAGGCATGTATTAGGCATATCCTGAAGAAATTCGCCTTGGATCCCACTGAGGTGAAACACTATCGCCCAATATCGTGTCTACCAATACCGGCTAAAATCCTAGAAAAATCAATTAACATGGAACTCACCAACTACTTAGACTGCAACAATCTCTTAGATTCCACCCAACATGGTTTTAGATCTCGCCATTGCACAGAGTCAGCCCTGATTATGGCCACAGAGGAGATCCGTAGACAGCTAGATGGGGGGGAAGAGCCGTCCTTATCCTGCTTGACCTATCAGCAGCATTTGATACCGTTAACCATACGGTACTGATGCGGCGGCTGAAGGCAATAGGTATTAAAGAGATGGCATTAACCCTACTCTCATCTTTCATGGCATCCAGGGAGCAGACGATCTACTGGGATAATCTCAAATCAGAAAACTTCTGCCTCCCTTGTGGAGTTCCACAGGGCTCAGCTTTGTCACCAACCTTGTTCAATATCTATGTCACCCCCCTGGCTAAACTAATCAAAGATCATGGTCCTACGCTGATCTCATATGCGTACGATACCCAGATAGTTGTATCTGTCACGCAGAGGGTGGACGCCACAGCTGTCAGCTTTCACAACTGTCTAAATTCCATTATGGCCTGGATGAATCTAAATTGTCTCAAGCTTAATACTGAGAAAACTGAGGTCATGGAGTTTGGGCAGGGTCCATCCGTATGGAGCCAATTGTGGTGGCCATCTGAGGCAGGTAACTGCCCCGTTCCATCTACTAAGGCAAGAAATCTTGGAATAATATTTGACAACAAACTAAGTTTTGCAAAACAGATTAATCACCTAACTTCCTCCTGCTTCTTTATATTGAAAATTTTGCGGAAAATATTGCCTTTTATTCCTGTAAGCCTAAGGAAAACAGTAATAGGAGCCCCTCGTCCTCTCAAAAATTGACTATGGCAATGCGTTATTCTTGGGAATTGACAAATGCCAGACCGCCAAACTACAGTCCTTGCAGAATGCTGCAGCGCGAGTATTACTTGATATTCCCAAATATCACTCCATTTCCGCTAGCATCAGGCAGCTTCATTGGCTCCCATTCCAACAGCGAGTAGAATTCATCGCTCTCTGTCTTGTGCTTAAGGCGCTGTATGGTGGGGAGAAACTATTCTCCTGGTACTCCCCGCGGCGGAATCTTAGATCAGCCAACACAGGGCTAGTACAGGTTCCCAAAATTCAAAAAGCCAGATGGGGAGGCAAAAGCCTCTCTCATCGAGCAGCCAAATTGTGGAACAAGCTACCAACCACTATTAGGCTACAGTCCAACAGGCTTCTTATTAGGAAACTGGTTAAGACCTGGCTTTTCCCCCGCAATAAACTTCGGTCGAGCCTGGGCAACTGCAACAAGTCACTCCTAGCGGCAAGACGCCTCGGCAATTGTGCGCTTTATAAATATGTCACTCACTCACTCACTCACTCACAGTCTAGTTGATTTTTGTAGAGTGGAGTGGTGTACAGTATAGTACAGTATTGTATAGTCAAGTAGTGGAGTAGAGTGGATACTGTGTCAGAGCAGGGTAGAGTAAAGTGGGATGCAGTGGAATACGAAGAGTTACCTACAGTGTTGTATAGTGGACTAGAGTGTCATAGAGTAGAGTGGAGTAGTGTTGTTCAGTGGCATACTGTATAATACAGTGTTGTACAGTAGAGTGAAGGGGTATACACAGGAGCAAAGTGTTACAGAGTGGAATACAGTATAGCAGAGTGGTGTAGAGTGGAGTTGCATAGAGTACAGTACTGTGTGAAACAGTGGAGCTGCACAGAGTGGACTGTTGTATAGTAGCGTACAGTGAGGTAATGTCTCATAGAGTGGAGTAGAGTCTAGGGGAGAGTTGTAACAGTATGGAGTAAAGTAAAATAGGGTGTATTGATGTGTCGTAGAATAGAGTGGCATGGAGTGTACTGGAGTAGCGTAGGTAGTAATTTGCTGTAAATTGGTGTGAGGTCTCGTACAGTAGAGTGGAGTGCTGTGTTGTATAGAAAAGTGTCATATAGTGAATTAGAGTATTGTACTTTGGAGTATACAGGCATTGGGTGGAGTATAGTGGAATGGATGGGGATAGAGTGGAGTAGAATGTCGTAGAGTGTGGTAGACATGTATAGAGCAGAGTTATATATAAAGAGTGGAGGAGTGAGTCATACAATGGAGTGGTGTAGAGTGGAGTGTGGTACACTGTAGTGGCATAGAGTGGATTACTATAAAGTGGAGCAGCAGACCGTGGAATAGCATGCATTGGAATACTGTACAGTGAAGTGTAGAATACTGGAGTGGCATAGAGTTGAATAACGTGGAGGGGGTGTACAGTGGAGTGGCATAGATTGGAGTAGGGTACACTGGATTAGCATAGAGTAGGGTGGCATACATTGAAGTGGCATAGCATAGAGCTGAGGAAACTGTTATAAATTGGAGAGGTGTCTAATACAGTAGAGTGGAGTGCTGTGTCGTAGTGTTTGAAACTGTCGAAGCGTGGAATATTGTACGATAGAGTGTATGGGCATAGAGTCAAATGCAAATTTGAACAGTAGAGTGTACAGGGCTAGAGTGGAGTAGAGTCTAGTAGAGTGGCATAGAGTGGAGTAGAGTTTTATAGAGTGATGTTATATAGAGTGGCGGACAGTACACTGGAGTGGCATAGAGTGAAGTAGCATACAATGGAGTGGCATAAAGTGTAATAGCGTAGAGTGGAGTAGCATTGACTGGAGTGGCGGAAAGTGGAGTGGCGTAGAGTGCAATATCATACAGCGTCGTAGCGTACAATGGACTGGCGTAAAGTGCAATAGCATGTAGCGAAGTAGCATTCCATGACGTGGCATAGAGTGAAGTCATGTAAACTGAAGGGGCATACACTGTAATGGGGTAGAGTGTATTAGCATACAGTGGAGTGGTGAACAGTGGAGTGGCATCCAATGGTATAGCGCTGAATGGAGTCAGGTAGAGTTGAGTGGCATAAACTGGAGTGGCGTGGAGTAGCATACAGTGAGGTGGCATACAGTGGAATAGCATAGAGTTGAGTGGGATACAGTGGAATGGTGTAGAGTGGAATAGGATATACCAGAGTAGCGTACAGCGGAGTGGCATACAATGGAGTGGTGTACACTGAAGAGGGGTAGAGTAAAGTTGCATACAGTGTAATAGCATAGAGTGGACTGGCATAGAGTGGAGATATGTACAGTCTAATAGCACAGAGTGGAGTGGCATAGAGCAGAGTGTTGTATTGTGGTGAGGCATAGAGTGTAATAGTGTATAGTGGAGTAGCGTACAGTGGAATGCCATATAATGGAGTGGTGTAGCCAGGGGTAGCATACAGTGTTGTGGGGTAGAGTGTATTTGCATTCAGTGGAGTGTTGTACATAGTAGCAGGGCCCAATTGAATAAGCATAGAATGAAGTGGCATAGAGTGGAGTAGCATACAGTAGAGCTGCATGCAGTGGAATAGCATACAATGTTGTAGAGTGGAGCGGCATAGAGTGGAATAGAGTAGAGTGGATTGGTGTAAAGTAGAATGGCACAGCGTGGAATAGCATATAGTGGAGTAGAGTCCAGTTGGGTAGTGTACAGTGAAGTTATGTATACTGGAGTGGCGTTCAGTGGCACTGCGTACAGTGTAATAGTTTAGAGTGGAGTGGCGTAGAGTGGAGTCTCGTACATTGGAGAGGCATAGAGTGGAGTGTTGTAGAGTGGAATAGCGTATAGTGGAGTAGCCACAGTCGAGTGGCATATGGATACATGTGAAATTTAGCAGCAATGTAGTTTATGGTGTGCAGAGAGACACAAAACAGCGAATTGTGCTGCTTTGCATTTTTCCAGATTTACCAATCAACGCAAGGCCAAGCATGGTGGCCTTGGGTTGCTTTGTAAACCTGACTTGAGTATTGTATTGCCCATGCGACACCATGAGTGACAAAAGGGTTCCCGCAATCCAATAATACACATAGGACTTAGTTATATTTTGGGCCTTGGTATACTGTTGGACATGGCAATGACAAGACAGTATGTAATAAGAAATGGCTGTTTTCAGAGAATAAAAAGGCAGCTATATTGTTTTTACTACACTTTGGCTGTGTTCAGTGTTAGGTCCTTAGACATAGGTAAGTAGTATGTCCCTACCTATTACCAATGCATTTAAGTGGTACTGGGTAGGGGAATTTATTTATATATCATCATTCTTTAGCTCACTTCGCCACCCCAATTTAGAGCCAACCTTTGCATATAGCTGGTTCTGACCTGGGGTGGCGAAGTGAGCTAAAGAACGATGATGGATTCAACCCAGACCTGTGACTAGGGGTGAGTGTCTGAAAAGTTTCAGCGCTCCATTCATCATTTCCTTGTGTTTGCTTTGTTCACCCTAAGTTGGCAAGGTATGCCCAGACGTGGTTCCCTTGCTCACTTTGCCACTGGACTCAAGATAGACTGGCTGATGAGGGGTGATACCCCGAAACCGGTCCAAGGATGCTTGTTTGCGGTCCAGGGAAGACCTACTTTGGCAGTTTGGGCTGGACTGTTCCCATAAGGAACAGGGTCAAGACTGATTTGCATATGGCTGGGTCTGAACTCGGGTGGCGAAGTGAGCTAAAGAATGATGAGGGGTGTTACCCCGAAACCGGTCCCAGTATGTTTGTTTCCGGTCCAGGGAAAACCTGGTTTGGCAGTTCAGGCTGGACTGTTCCCAGGAGGCACAGGGTCAAGACTGATTTGCATATAGCTGGGTCTGACCTGGGGTGGTGAAGTGAGCTAAAGAACAATGATGGATTCAACCCAGATCTGTGACTGTGGGTGAGTGTCTGAAAAGTTTCAGCGCTCCGTTCATCATCTCCTTGTGTTTGATATATGAGAGTACACCAAGATAGTATGAGGGAAAATCGACATCAGTTCTGCAAAGGTTTCTTTCATTAGGATTGCCAGGACCTACCCCAGTCAATGTGCCTAGGTCGTTGCCACCGCAGTGCACAATCATGAGGTGAGGAGCTTGGGAATCCACAATGTATTTAACCAAAGCAGCAACTGATGAAACTTTAACCCTCTCTCTCCAAACCAAGTAAACTGCACATTTAGGAAACCCAAGTCCCTGTCAATACCTCTCTTATTTGCAGCCTCTTTAGCCCAATAGATATAGCTGTGGCCCACAATTCATACTCTAAGCATTTTGAAGTGAAGGAGCAATAGTAGTCAGGAGAAGGCTGGAGCTGAATGAGGTAGTTTTCCAAAGGAAAAACAGTTAAAATGGAGGTCTTTTTAAAAACAATATTTATATTTACAGGACTCTTTTGTGATGGATTCACTGAAAAAAACACAGGTTTCAGGGACGTCATAGTTAGTTAGACATTTCACTCGTATAAAACCAGAGAAATTCGCCCGTTATAGTTAGTTGATCTAACTATAACTCGTGCCCCGCAATGCACTGCTGATGACATCACATATTACATAATTCATGACATGGTCAGTGACATCACTGATGACATCTCAAATGACATCACTGATGACATCACTGATGACATCATCCAGTGACTATGTGTTTCTGTAAAGTTTAAATATGTTTTATATATATATATGCCAAGGTGTATTGAAGAATGAGTGGGTGTATAAATGTCTGAATGGATGATTTAGTAGGTGCGTGACTGACTGTATAAGTGAGTGATTAAACATGTCTTACTGAATGCATGGGTTAGTGACAAAACTGTGTGAATGTCTGAATCAGTCTGTCAGTTGGTGTGTAAGCGGCTGCATGGGTTGGTGAGTAGCTACATGAGTGTCTATATGGGTTATTGATTGGTTGTCTGAGTATCTGTATGGGTGCCTGAGTGTCTGTGTTGGTGGGTGGGGGGGGTGTGACTCTGTGCATAGATGTGTGAGTGGGTGATTCACTGGGTGTATGGGTTCAAGAGTGCATCTGTGAAGGGTTGTATGGGTGGGTAAGTGTGTGTATGGGTGTGTTGGTGAGTGAATGGATGTCTCAATGGTACATGTATGAGTAACTACATATGTGAAAGGCAGTATATGTGAGTGTTGGAGTATATAAATGACTATATGTGAGAGTGAGTGATTGTGAGAGTGGCTGTATGGATAATTGTGTGCTTGTATCAGTGAATGTATAAGAGAGTAAGTATGTGTTAGTATCTGTGTGAATAAGTGAGGTGGTATGTGTCTAACTGTATAGGTGAGTAAATGGGAGTGTGATTGATTCTTTGCATGACTGACTAGGCGTGTGAGTAACTCTATGGATGAGTGGCAGTGTGTGAGTGTCTGTATAGGTGGATGAGTGAATATGATAGTGCTGTACTGATGAGTGACTGCATGGGTGAATGAGTGGATTTGTGTGTAGACCTAGGAATCATGGAGTGGGTATGTAGTAATTGGTATTGGTGTGTCTATGGTTTCGAGAATGGCAGTCTGTATTTTAGAGTGGATGTATCAAAGGTTATATTAGGGTGTGAGGCGGTGCATCGGATTATCACGTGGTTGATGTCATCAGTGATGTCATTTGAGATGTCATCAGTGATGTCACCGACCATGTCATGAATGATGTAATATGTGACGTCATCAACAGTGCATTGCGGGGCACGAGTTATAGTTAGCTCAACTAACTATAACGGGCGAATTTCTCTGGTTTTATACGAGTGAAATGTCCAACTAACTATAACATTTTTTAAATGCTAATTTCTAACTATAACGTCCCTGAAACCTATGGTTTTTTCAGTGAATTTCAAAGGTTTTTTACAGGCCACGCCCCCTTTCTCTACCACTATGCAAACGCACCTCTTGGCGCGTTCTAAGTTGGGGGATTAAGTCCCCTTGAATACTGAGGGTCCCTGGGGGCCAACTAGCCCACCAGGTGCCTCCAGTAAGCCCCACACAGCTGGATTGCTGAGAGTGGTACGAGGCCACGCCCCCTTTTTACACCACTCTGCAAACACGCCTCCTGGCACACTGCTGCTTTGGGGATGAAGTTCACTTCAGTCCTGAGGTCCTCAGGACAAAAGGGGACCCCACAAGCAGTGCGCCAAGAGGAGCATTTGCAGAGTGGTGTAAAAAGGGGCATGGCCTCGTACCACCTCTCAGCAATCCCACTGTGTGGGGCTTACTGGAGGTTCCTGGTGGCCTAGTTGGCCCCAGGGACCCTCACTAGCAAGGGGGAATAAATCCCCAAACGCAGGGCGCGCCGGGAGGCGCGTTTGCAGAGTCATGCAGGGAGGGGGCGGGGCCTCCGGTGAGTTGCCGGTCTCTCTTTTATTTTTTTTTATCTTATATGGGAGGGGGGCCGTGTGGCCCCCCTTCCCTGGGCCACTTCTGGCCCCAAGGACCCTATCCCCCGGGCCCTGGCCAGCCTTTACATTAAAAAAAAACATTTTTGGAGGGGGGCCGCATGGCCCCCCTCATGAGGCCAATTATGGCCCCAGGGAACCCATTCCCCGGTGCCTGGCCAGCCTTGTTGGTTTTTTTTTGGAGTGGGGCTGCGTGGCCCCCGTCCAGAGGCCAATTATGGCACCGGGGACCCCATCCCTCGGGCCCGGCCTTATTTTGTTTTTATTTACAAAAGAGAAGGGGGCCGCATTGCCCCCCTCCCCTGGGCCACTTCTGTCCCCGGGGACCCCATCCCCACGGGGCTGGCCCTTACATTGGGGACTGCAGGGGAGCCCCAATGCCCCAGCAGTCCCAGCTGGCTCCCCGCCTCCTGCGGGAGCCGGCATTGTTTTTGGACAAGGGGAGCTGCTAACACTGCTGGGGTGATTGTATTAGTGCAAGACTATTGGCTCAGTAAATAAATGACTGCATATGTACTGGATGAGTGATAGGTTCACTACAATGGTAGTCTCTACATTATTACATGAGTGCCTGAGTAGAGCCTGAGTGTTTTATTAGTGCACGTGTGTACCTCATTATTTCAATGACTGCATGGGTTGTAAGTGTGTGTTTAGATGGCTGCATAGGTTCTGCGCATATGTTATAATGATTGCATAGAAGTTGGAGTGGGTGTATGAAAGGTTACATGGGGTGTGAGTGGTGTGTCAGAGATTCTGTAAATGATGTAATCAGTGATGTCATCAGTGAAATCATTTGAGATGTCATCAGTGATGTCACTGACCATGTCATGAGTGATGTAATATGTGAGGTCATAAGCAGTGCATTGCGGGGGCGTGAGTTATAGTTAGCTCAGCTAATTATAACTGCTGAATTTCTCTGGTTTTATACGAGTGAAATATCAGCCTAACTATAACGTCCCTGTAACCTTTGGTTTTTTCAGTGAATATATATATAAAAAAAGAAGCAGAGAACTCTGGGTAGTTCCCAAGTTTAGGTGGAGAGCAGCTCCTGTATAGTACTCAGAAAGAAGCCCCAGACATGACACAGGCAGTACAAAGGCAGCACACATGCATAAACTGGCATAGTGAAGTATGGCCGAAAACAAAATTGTTTTCGGCCATACTTCACTATGCCAGTTTATGCATTTACGCTGTCATGTTTGGTGCTTCTTTCTGAGCACTTCTTTGTTCATTTCATTTTGTCTGTTTATGCCATGCTGCCCATGATATGCTTGTTATTTTGGTTTACATCTTACATGGGTATCCAACCATTTTACCACACGGCACGGACGGGATGTGCTCCTTTAATATTATTTTATTTTACTTTATTTTATATTTGTTTTAAACATGCCATTTCATTCAAGAATTTCATTTTATGACATTTCATGTCTTTCCATGTATTGTGACAGCAACGGATAACTGTGCACTTCATTAATGTTTGTACATGCTGCCTGCATTTGAATGAGATTCTTATAAACTTTTCATGGTGACTGACATGTATGACACCGATGTCTCATTTTATGATTATGGAATTTTGAAAGCGGTGGCGCGCTTCGCTCTATTGATATTATACATGTTAAATTTGTTAATTTTGAGTGTATTCCATGATATTTACCTATTCTCATTTTCAAGATGGCTGATATTTAGATTGCATTATTCATCCATTTACAAGCCCCTCCGTTATGTCAATAGTTTTGTACAACAATGGGTAACAATATATGGTGAATTGGTATCAGTTTCCTCTTATGCATGATCAAGGACTGGAGGCCGAAGTGTGTTGCAGGGGCTGCTGTTCTGTTGTATTCCGCTTTAGGTGCCCGTATATAGGTTTTCCTGAAACATGTCCTTATATAGGCACAATTCGCATTGCCCTTATATATGTATAAGATCCCAGTCCTTATTTAGGCATTAGCCATGCTATCCAAATACAGGCATGGTCACTTACATCCGTCCACCCTAACATCACAAAGAGTTCTTAGAAACCAGACCCTTAAGCTCTTGGGAGTTCCCCTAGCACAGGAGTATTGATTTCTCCAAGAACTCATTTATTATGCATGGACCGCTATACCATAAGGGTTCATTCCTGACGTCTTCCTCTGCCTGACTTTACGTCAATGCTAACATTCCAAGGCACCTACCAGGTATAAATATACCTTCCGTTGCCCAAGCAAGTAGGAGGAGACCTCGACTTTAGAGGAGCCCGTGTCTCGGCCTGGCACACTGAGAAGAGACGCTGTCATCCCTGCTCGCAGAGAATACAGCTTCCAGTGTTCTGACTCCCTTCGCGGGGTGTTAGAGTTCGAGACCCGGAAGGAGATTCCCACCTCTCTCATTCTCAAGGTATGGAGCTGACTAGAACCTAGAGGGACTCTTGGCATACTAGACTATAGCATACCATACTATAGAATACTTCACCTACTTCTTACCTTGCACTACACTTAGGTTAGGTACACTGGGGTAGAACTAGTTAGAGAAGCATCTTATGAGTACTCGCATTTTTAGCTTATCTTATTTATGTATATGAATATATGTGTCATAGCTAAAAGATAATGCTAGCGCAGTATTATTTCTTTCTACTGCTTACGCTGTACATTATATATCTTGCATACTGTCTTGTGATCATAACAGCTCATATCTCTTACACGAGAAACAAGACTGTTCAATAAATCCTTTTATTGAAACGCCCTTCTATTCTTTCTGTGTAACTCTGAGGAAACTAAGCATGCACGATTAGCTGAGTGAAACTGTTATCTATTGTTTCCACGATTCTGAGAGTGTTCCGATTCTAAAGGGAAACAAAGTTGTCATGTTTATGCGGTTGCCAGAAACTACTCCTTCTTGTTTACAAGGAGTTTCTAGTGGCCTCTGAAATAGCTGGCACAAAGTAATTAAGTTTAATATACTCAATAGGGAAATACTGACCTCAGTCCTATGTCGAATCTATAGGGTATATTATTCCAATGCGCAGAGTCTATTAGGGAAATAGGAACTACACTACATGGTGCCCAACGTTTGGTAAGGCACTAATTTAACGCTAGATACTGAGTAACTCAGTTGTGCTTTTCTCTCAGAGACCCCTACTCACATACTCCATAAGACGTCTGGAGTGGGTAGGGTTAAGTATCCGCCAAAGCTGAATAGGACAAAAATCCTATATATTAGCTGTATGGTTTGATCAACGTTGAAGGATACAATGTTCCAAAATATTGTGCACCTTATCTTTGTTTCCTTGAAACTTGTTCTACATTTTTCAAAAAACAATGTCTGACACCGAGAACGGTGTAGCTGCGGCTGACCCAGTCGTAACAGCTTTTAATTTTACAGGTTTAAATGAAACCGATGAGGGTGTTATAAACATCCATCCAAACTTAAGGAGAGCCATCACTCTAAAACTTATAAAACACGTCCTACCACCAAGAGGTGGTAGAGCAGTTTTCGTGATAGAGGCACACAAATACTTTCAGACAGAGGTATTCTATTCATGGATAGTATTCCCAGAAACAAATCCAATAACAAAACTATTTCACTTCTTTAAAGAAGATGACCCACCAGAGGAATATATTCCTTTTGAGGATATTGAAATTCCACTCACATACCAGGAGCATGATCTCTGGTTTAAAGGCGCCCTAAAACATCACAAAAACATTACCAGGCTCGGTCCACTAGGTAGACCAGGAGCAACATGGCCGATTCTAGCCAGCTACACACCTCATCCTGACATCGATGTAATGTCAGACGAGGAATTACTTACTCAACTACAAGAGTTAATAAAAATTTACAGACAATTAGTCCAATATGTCATGCGGACTTTCACAGTCCAACCACCTATGACCATTCCAAATCAAACCCCTCAACAGGGGAATACACTAAAAATTACTCCACAGATTTTACACGCAGTCATGGGTAAAATGCCCACAAAACGTGAACAAATTCCATTCTGGATAGCTCAAAAAATTACTCAAATCGAAGCAGTATTTCCAAACACTAGCCCTTATGAGAAACACAGAATCCTAACAATCTGTTTGCCAATGGGGATCACACCACAACTGGAAGACTGCACCACTTGGGGCGCGGTCTTTGCTGCCATCTATACTAAAACACATGGTGTTCCATCAATTGCAGTAATACCAGATGTCCTGAAACAAATTCAAAACGAATACGGGGCAGAACCTGCTCTGAATTTAGGTATGAAATTACTGAAAAACTTCGACCAGGTCTCAACAATAATATTTTCTAATATTAAAGGGGAGGCAGCATCAGTGGCGATCCTCCAACGCTTAAAGGAATTTGATGTTACAGAACATCAACATGAACTACCCAGAATAATAGAACAATCTTATCTAGAATTAGGCAGAGATAGTTTGGGTGGAAAACCTTTGAAGCCAAAACTATCTGAAAGTCCTGAGAAGGACTCTATTAAACAAAAACCTACATCTTCTAAAAAGAAGTGGGAAACTAATAAACAAAATTCAAAAGAGAGACGTTCTCAATCTCGAGGTAGGTCTCCTCAAAAGGAGCCCTCTGAAAGGAGGTATAACCTCAGGAATAGGGATAATTTAAGAAAACCTGACAGGTATCAAGATACTGATACACGTTCCTCTCGTACCTTTCAGATATCGTCACAGACATCAGAAAGAAGAGGACGGTCAGATCACAGAGAAGAACGCGTGAAATCCAAAGACGATAAATACGTCCAGAAAAATAAATCAAAACCTCAATTCACAAAAAAGAAGGTAGCAGGTCTGAAGATCAGACATGCTGAGAATACTGAGAACACAGCTCAAGAACGGAGAATGGGCTCAGACAATGCTGGACAGTGCAGCAGAAGTAACAATAGCTCGCCAGAACCTGAAGGAACTTCTGGAGATAGTGTACTTGAATGAGTACATCACAGTAGAGACTGTAGACACCAGGTTTAGTACTCCACAAAAGTTATATGAAATAACACTCCGAATGGAGGGAGACATACCAATAAAAGTGAAAATACTCTTTTGGGAGAAACTTTCAAGGGGTTATGATATACTTCTAGCAGAAAAGGACTGGCCACCAAACTTTGTCAGGGAGTGCCCACATGGCGAGGACATCATTATGCCAGCCTTCTCCAACCATATTCCAATTCACCTAAAATATACTTATGCCAAGAAATGGGCAGTTGCCCAGGCCCCAGCATTATACAAAAATCATGTAGGATGGGATGAGGACTCACCTCACCACAAAATACATCTGAAACATGAACCAACTGCACAAAGGCAGTACCCAGTAAAGCAAGAAACTAAAAAACAGGTCAGGTAGATCTTAGATCAACTTGAATACCAAGGGTTGATTGAAACATGCACCTCCTCAATGAACAATCCTTTGTTTCCTGTATCCAAACCAGACAATACATATCATCTAGTTTTGGATTACAGACACTTGAACACTTGTTTCAAAACATTTGCAGTGCAAAATGCACATAGTACAGCATTAATGAATAACATTGTGCGTAAAAATATAAAACCACATTGGACATTTCAAATGGTTTCTTTTGTCAAAACATAGCACCTGAAAGCAGGTACTTAACAGCTTTCTCAATAATGGGGACCCAGCGTCAATTTTGTAGACTCCCACAAGGGTTCAAAAACAGCCCGGGGTTATTCTCAGCGAGGGTAACAGAGTTACTACAAATTTATGATAATGAGGCATTGTCATATGTCGATGACATCTATCTGACAGACGATGACCTAGATAGGCACTTGAATAGGGTGAGTACCATTATATTGGGCTGCGCCTCTGAGGGCTATAAATTCAACTTTAAAAAATCCAGAATTGCCCATCTCAATGTCCTTTTCCTAGGATATGCGCTTTCAAGTGAAGGCAAGAGCCTGGCAGCTAACTTTTTAGAAAAGTGCGCGCAGCTCCAACCTCCAAAAACGCTGAACAAATTTACAATCCATCTTGGGTTTCCTAAATTTTGGAAGAACTTACATTCTAAATTATGCAGAAATGGTTAAACCTCTCTACGAATTAATCAAACCTGATTTTTCAATAAAACATTGGACACAGGAACACACAGAAATCCTGTGTTCACTCCAAGCTAACATGTTAGCAACAAATCACTTACAAACACGCGTAAATACACGCAATTAAGTGATCCGAATAATTTCGGGTGAATGCGGATTCACCTATTTAACATTTAATGAGGGTGAAAAAGTACCAATAGCATACAAATCACATTTGTATACACAAGCAGAAATGCGCTTCACTTCAACAGAAAAAATACTGACAGCAGTTCAAACCGCTGTAGCAAAAGAAAGAGCTCTAGCCCAAGGGAAACGCATTATTGTCGTAACTCCAGTACTAGCCTTAGAGGCGGTTACAAAAGCGAGCATTCCAAATGCAAAAGCTTTACATCTTAGATGGATACAATGGGTTAATTCTCTTGCTGCAACAGATGTTGAATATGTTTTTGATCCTGATTTAAAAACACAAGCGTTCCTGCAATATGAACATGAATGTCCTCTGCCCACTGAAATTCTGCCTCTAGATCAGTACGAATTTATAATTTAAACTGACGGATCAGCACAACCCGCTACAGGGAGTAAGCAAGCTTACAGTGCAGCGTGCACAATCGTTAAAGGTCGCGTGCGCGATGGTGACTTCAGACCAATGGTCACTAAAACTCAATCTCTAGGAGATTGTACAGCTCAGCGAGCTGAGTTACAAGCATTCAAACTGGCACTTGAAAATACAGATCGCGAATTCACCACACTCATAGTGTGCGATTCTTTTTACTGTGTTCAGTCATATAATAAATATATACAGAGTTGGCTTCAAAACGGGTTCAAAGATGCAAAAGGTGGCACAATAAAGCATAAAACGCTTTGGGAACAAGTAGTTCAGTTAAGAAACGAACTACCAAAAGCTCACGTGATACACACGCTGAGTCATCAACGTGATGGCGTTCACGTTGCAGGGAATTCATTGGCTGATGAAGCCGCAAAGGGGGCTGTTCAGACGGCTTCCGTAGCTGCGATCACTCGTTCAAAAATGAGAATAGACAGTGAGATATTGTTGGCTGTCAATGCTTCAAGCAAAGGCAGTGGTGCAGCGTTACCAGAACAAATTCCACTCAAGTACTCTTATGTAATTGATGCAAACAACGTTCCTTTTGCTCGAATCCCTGGAGTGGGGGATAGGGTAATACCAAACATGGAACTTAGAGCAGCTTTGATTTATGAAGCACATCTGGGGGAGGGCCTGTCACCTCAAGGGATCTCTAAAACAATATTAACATTAAAAGAGATGTACTGGTGGCCTGGAATGAATACACAGATTCACATCTTCATCAATGACTGCAGAGACTGCAATAGACAGACTAGTGCAGAACGCCACCAGACACCATGCTACAAGGTAGCTTGCCCAGTTCAGACACCATTGTTAGACAGCATTAGACTATCTACGCGCAGGCGTCCTTTTGGACAAATGCAATCCCACAAATACTAAGTCAAGGTTCCTATGGATATGGCCTCGGCGCTCGGCTGACGCTCGAACTGTTATAAAAGATTTGTGAGTCTTTATCGGCACATACGCAATTGGCACACTACATTCTAACCAGGGCCCTACGTTTAGCTCTCGGGCTTACAAAGAAGCCATGGCCAGTTTGGGCGTAGCATTGCGGTACTCCTCTCCGTTTCATCCTGAGGGAAATTCTGTTGTGGAAAGGAAAAACCAGGACATAAAGCAGTCTATAACAGCTAGAGTATTAGGTTCGGGTGATGGGTGGGTCAAACATCTTTATGGAGTCCAACGCTCATTAAATAATTTGCCAAGAAGTTCTCTAGGGGGGGTCACTCCATATGAGGTCCTATTTGGGAGAAGAATGTGGGTTCCTGATCTCAAATGTAAAGGCAGAGTGGTGGAAAATAAACCCTTTGATATCAAAGATCGTTTGGCTGTTTTACAGGATCTAAATGAACTAAGATCGAAACAAAGCAATGTGTTCCTGAAGCCAACCACCACTGGGGAAACACCGGCAGTCCCAGCTAGGCCTGTCTGGATCCCAAAAGTTGTGGATCTAGTCAGAGAGAAGATTGCGGACAAGAAGGAATTTGGACCTTCTTACAGACAACCAGTAACTGTCCTAGCCGTCCACGGAACAAGAACAGTACTTCTGCCGCCCCTTGCTGGTAAAAAGTAGAAAAGATTTGTGTCAATCGACCTCATCAAACCACAGTATGTGGCCAATACTAAATAGTAGGCCTCGTGGACTCCGACCTAGTAGCAGACGCACTCCTCTCGCTACTATCCAAGAGGTTCAGACTGAAAGACTCAACCATTGAGAATTCAGCAGTAACAGATGAAGGACTAAGCAACAATGCTATGGAACTCATCCCTCTTGAAACTCAAGTAACAGTTCATCCAGATACACCTGTCTACACCAACGTAACAAGTGATCAATTGATTCCAGCGATTTCAACAAATCCTGATGCAATTCCAACAATTGACCGAACTGCTTCTGGCTATTTCATTAACTTTGATATGTTTTCTGAGGATCTAAGGGAGCCTGAAATGATGCCAGCATCAAAAACTTTCAAACAACAAGTACAAGACCTTTTTCATTTCCTGAAAGAGACTTATCTGGTTTCACCATGGATTGAACTATGGATTATTTCTGGAATATTTTTCTTTCTGCTTTGGCTAGCTTTGGTTATGGCTCTTAGCGTGCTTATAAATGGCAGATACATCCATATGGACACAGAAAGTAAAAATGTGAACTTACTTTTAAAACCACACAAATCATCCCATCGTGAAGCAAGAGACTTGTCAGCAGTGAACATCACAGCCGTTCTTATACAGGATGGTATAGTGTGGGACAAAATCGATTTCGATATATTCGGCCCAACGGAACTTTTGAACATTCCACATTTATTTAAAATTGCATTAAGTGACTTTATTACCTCCAGTACCTATTCTGATGATTGGGACTTTGAGACTGTAAATGACATGATGTCTGATCTAGAAAGGTCTGCTGCATTCTCTAGCAATGAATACTTAGAGGGTTCATCAGACTACGAACAGCTTTATTGTTACAACCACTATGGTCATCATTTTTTGAATAAATCTACAACACCTAGAAATGTGTTTATATTTAACCAATGGGAACATTGTCCTATACCGCCAAAGGGTAGTTCAAAAACGTTTGCCAAAAAGTTTCCATATTTTTCAGGGTACAATACATCTGAACCAGAAACATTTTACAATAAAAATGTAAACAAAACAGGACAGAAAATTATGTTAACTAATACAAAACAGATTTATTCTGCAGCCTTTATTACCCAACTGTCTAGACAAGGATTTGACTTTTGGAAAGAAACAATCGACACAAAATCTGTCTGGGGTTCTAAAGATTGGCAAGTGCAGGGGATAGAAGCTTTGTTTAGAGCATGTATCATCCCACAGCAAATAATGTTTTTGAATGACACTGTGCAACAAACGTCTTGCCTTGGTTTAGCCAAGATCAAAGACATGAACACACCTTCTGTACCAACACCTGCAAGTAATAGCACTACACAGGGAGCTGTCACAGTAGACACAATACTACAAAACAACAGAACAGATCCTGATTGGAAAAAATGGTTGCTCTGGCCCACAGACACAAACATCTGTCAAGAAAGATTCCTGAATAGAATACAGGGCTTTACTATCCATAGGCCAGACCCACGTTATGTTCAACGACGACAACAGCTGGGGGTAGTAACAACATACAGTGTAGGAAAATTGTGCCTCAACTGGTTACAAAAATCTACACTCGAGGATGTGAAACAACACTTATCTTTACTTAAAGAAGACGCACACCTTAGGGATTTCTTGCTAGGACCGAGATAACCGCGTCAAAAACGTTTCATATATGCCGGCATTTATGCTGCTTATAATGAAGTATGGAAGGTTTCACAGGCAGATGCCGCAGAAAGAATATGTGTGCTTGATCGTTTTAACTTAGAGAAATCTCTCACTGTGGTCGACAATGGGTTAACAACTTTGTCATCCAGAATTTAATCATTGGACAACATTGTATCCTCTGCTATTGACATACTGGAACAAGATTTAGCCATGTTACAACAAGGCCAATCTCAGTTACGTTCTATTATGTTATTAGGCTGGACGCTGCAATCTTTGCGTGCAGGCTATGTGCCTTGGCGTTTTATCAACACGTCGTCTCTGTTTTCAGAATACAATCTAACGGATAAACAGATCGAACTGGCACAAAGGGGAGAAAAGTATACAGTGCTGAGCATTGAAAAACTGGAAAAATGACCATTTACGGTAGCAGAAAAACCAGCTACAGAATGGCTTATCCATGGCAAAATAACTCTGCCTGTCACTACTTTTCATTTTCAGAATTGCAACAAACAAATGCAAGCAGGCAAGTATGAAAGGTTGGGTAAAGAATACATTAAGACATCCTGGGATTTACCTTACGAATACAGATGTTGGAGTGGGGATCGTGAAGTGTTTCTAAGCGGTACACACTGTGAAAATGCACTAAGCGGTTCACTCATATGTCAGGACATTTCTTTACAAGGGGCTTGTAATGGTTCTGTGGCAAACTTGTCCTGCCACCAGCAGGGTACACCAGCTACTGTGATTAATCCAACGTTTGGCCTACTTTCTAACTGGAGTTACCTCATGTTGAATGATCAGAGTTGCTGTGGCATGTTGCCAGGCATCCGATATCTGGTAACGGTCGACTCCAGGGTTACTTGTTGTATGCAAGTATTGTTCCCCCAATAGACACAGTCAGGGAGTCGCCTCTATGGCCTTCATTGAATGTTTCTTTTATACGTTTTGATATTCTAAGCAGAATGAAAGCCATGCTTTTACAACAGACCGTGCCTTTGACCTCGGCCAAAGAAATCTATGATTTACAAATTGCAAGGACTTTGGCTGAGATACAGGCTTTAATTCGTACAAACTGCCCTATACATTTCGTAGAAATGATGGGACGTATCTTAAATATGTCTGATACGAGCGGGATTGTACATGTATTTAAGACCATCTGTTCAGGACTGTTAACACCTTTTCAGGCAGTCCTCGGAATCATTCCAAACTTCGCACATTCGGTGTTTGGTGGTGTGCCATTAATTCTAGCACTTGTTGCGGGAATCCTGTTTTTATTCCTACTACTACGCTATGGCAAGCCTATCAACCGGCGTCACTCCCAGCAATTTGGAGAAAGCTCTCCTAGAACGGAAGTGCCGTGCGCGCATAGTGCAACTTTTGGGCATACCTCATCTACGGGAACTTAATACAACATGGTTTCTGTCATTTAGACCAATCTGGCAAGATTGCATCTTACCTGTTCTACACTGCCTGCTATGCGGTGAAGAATGCGTGCTAGACACCTGTCTAACACTCCCATCAGTCATGCCAACGGATATCAATACTCTGCTGGACCCGATAACGGCCCATGCTCTGTGTTGTCCCCAAAGGCTACCAATCCTGATGACGGCATTCCTTGAGATCTCACAGACGCGTCCTGCTGCTGCTGAGGAACGAGATGGATCAACAGGCACACAGGTAACAACTGACGCGAACATTGCTGCGGCATCCTATGCTGATGGCGATGCTTCACATCTCTGTGCAGTTAACCTTCTAAACGAGGTGTTCCAACTGTCACCGAAATCGGTAGACGATCTTTTGTCTACAGAAATAGATGATTTCATGTTTACACCAGACCCATACACTGACTTTGATTCGGCTCACAGTGTACCAGGGAAACAATGAATTTGGCCTCCATATTTTCAAAACAAAAGAAAACTTGAAACTCTTCCTAAAAATTGAATTTTTTTCTTTCTCTATTTTTGAAAATACATGGCAATTCAATCTGCTTACAGTAGAACTATTCATATAGAACGGACTTCTTTGAATACTTCCAGGGACACATTGTCACCTTATTTACCACAATTTCATTTAGTACCATGATATGCAATGGCTTTGATTTTTGAAAACTTGTCAACCATTTCGTCATATGTATATATTTCTGTTTATTCATTCATGTTGCATTTATTTCCAATATATGCTTAGAATGAAAAAAATGCTTTAAATGTACAGTACCTATTGCATTACATGTTTAGCAACAGTTTGTTTTTAAACTTCTTTTAATATGCTTTTAGAAATGTTTTTAGCAACATGTGGTACTCAGTTTAATGTTTAGCATTTAATGTTTAGCATTTAGTATTATCGTTCATTCGAAAGTGGAGTGGGTGTTGTATTCCGCTTTAGGTGCCCGTATATAGGTTTTCCTGAAACATGTCCTTATATAGGCACAATTCACATTGCCCTTATATAGGCATAAGATCCCAGTCCTTATTTAGGCATTAGCCATGCTATCCAAATACAGGCATGGTCACTTACATCCGTCCACCCTAACGTCACAAAGAGTTCTTAGAAACCAGACCCTTAAGCTCTTGGGAGTTCCCCTAGCACAGGGTTATTGATTTCTCCAAGAACTCATTTATTATGCATGAACCGCTATACCTTAAGCATTCATTCCTGACGTCTTCCTCTGCCCGACTTTACGTCAATGCTAACATTCCAAGGCACCTACCAGGTATAAATATACCTTCCCTTGCCCAAGCAAGTAGGAGGAGACCTCGACTTTAGAGGAGCCCGTGGCCCGGCCTGGCGCACTGAGAAGAGACGCTGTCATCCCTGCTCGCAGAGAATCCAGCTTCCAGTGTTCTGATGCCCTTCGCGGGGTGTTAGAGTTCGAGACCCGGAAGGAGATTCCCACCTCTCTCATTCTCAAGGTATGGAGCTGACTAGAACCTAGAGGGACTCTTGGCATACTAGACTATAGCATACGTTACTATAGAATACTTCACCTACTTCTTACCTTGTACTACACTTAGGTTAGGTACACTGGGGTAGAACTAGTTAGAGAAGCATCTTATGAGTACTCGCATTTTTAGCTTATGTTATTTATGTATATGAATATATGTGTCATAGCTAAAAGATAATGCTAGCGCAGTATTATTTCTTTCTACTGCTTACGCTGTACATTATATATCTTGCATACTGTCTTGTGATCATAACAGCTCATATCTCTTACACGAGAAACAAGACTGTTCAATAAATCCTTTTATTGAAACGCCCGTCTATTCTTTCTGTGTAACTCTGAGGAAACTAAGCATTCACGATTAGCTGAGTGAAACTGTTATCTATTGTTTCCACGATTCTGAGAGTGTTCCGATTCTAAAGGGAAACAAAGTTGTCATGTTTATGCGGTTGCCAGAAACGACTCCCTTCTTGTTTACAAGGAGTTTCTAGTGGCCTCTGAGTTAGCTGGCACAAAATAATTAAGTTTAATATACTCGATAGGGACATACTGACCTCAGTCCTATGTCGAATCTATAGGGTATATTATTCCAATGCGCAGAGCCTATTAGGGAAATAGGAACTACACTACAGTTCTTCCAATAAACAACACTTTCATCTTCCAGAGTGCACGTGGTACTCTTTTGAGATGTGGATGTTTTTGGCCGGTAGCCACACCTGACATGATGCGACACCCCGACAGGGAGCACTGTCTGCAGCATTCTTTCTCTTGAATATATATATATATATATATATATATATACATATACATACACATATATAAATATGAAAATACATATGCAAATGCATATATTAATTTGAGATGTCATCAGTGATGTCACTGACCATGTCATGACTGATGTAATATGTGAGGTCATAAGCAGTGCATTAGCTTAGCCAACTATAATTGCTGAATTTCTCTGGTTTTGTACGAGTAAAATATCAGCCTAACTACAACGTCCCTGTAACCTTTGGGTTTTTCACTGAATTTCTAAGGTTTTTTAAATTCTATTTCCTAGCTATAACGTCCCTGTAACCTTTTTTTTTCCCAGTGAATTTCTAAGGTTTTTTAAATGCTAATTCCTAACTATAATGTCCCTGTAACCTTTGGTTTAGTTTCTGCTTTCCTCAGAGACCATAATATGGGCTCTATCTGCAACAACAATCTGCGCTTTGACATGCATAGAATATATAGAGGTGATGGAGTTCACTTTACATACGAAGGGAACAGGGTGTTTCTAGGCAACCTGAAACTTTGCATACAGTCTTATATGTAGCTGTCATATACACTCTCTCAACACAGAGCCACCCAAGAGCTCAAAATGTTGTTCATTTTCTTGTTAAATTATTTTTGGGGGAATTTTTGAAATTCACGGTGAGATTGCGATGATTGCGATCATGTAGTGAAATCACATAACAAAAGCAGACATTCAACGACCAATACCACATTAAAAAATGTTAACTTAAAAATTCATTCTAACTATTCCAATACACGCATTGCTAACCACATCACTGCTTTAAAAACATATTTGGACACATATTTTTCTAGAAAGTTTTTTAAGAAACTGTTTAAACCTTACTTCCCGTTTTCGCGATTACATCAAGAGTCATGATGATTCCGGTAACCGCTACGATCCTGCCTTTTTTAGGGGGTGCAAAACACATATATGCACACATTTTACAGTATTTTAGACCCTAGGGATTTTTTACTGCACTGTTTAAAGTCATATTTTTATAGAGAGTTTGCATAAAAACAACCATTTAATCCAATTTTCCGTTTTCTCTGTGACACCGGACGTCGCAATAATGTCGTTAACTGCGATCATTGCGAATACTTCACAAAATGACAGAACAAATGCAGGCATTCAATAGCCACCACCACATTCAAAACTTACAACTGCAAAATGTATTACACCAACACATTAAATACATAACTATCTAAACAACTGTATAATAGCATGTACAACTCCCTTAATATCTCTATAACACAGTGCATAACTTTTGTCAGTGAAATCTATGACTGCATGCATCACTGTATCCCTAAGTGTCTCATTCACTGTATATGTATTCAGCAGCATCTGTGTGACGATGCATCATTCTATCAATACTTCTGTTATGAAATGCGTGACTGCCTCAGTACATTTATGTGTGGGTGCATCAGTGTCACAATGGGTCTGTGGTTGTTTGCATTAGTCTCTCACTAAATCTTTGATTAGGTGCATGAGTACCTTTGTAAATTTTTAAGTAAGTTTATGACTCTCTGACTTGATCTGTGAGTGCATACATGAGTGTCTAAGTGGCTGTCTGAATGCGTGAGTGAGTGGGTGCATGGGTGTCTGAGTGGATCTGTGAGTGAGTGCATGAGACCCTCATTGGGTCTATGACTGGCAGTGTGAGTGCCTTAGTGGTTCTGTCAGTGGGTTTGTGGGTCTCGGAGTGTGACTATGCATTGTTACATGAGTCTCTGAGTGTTTTAACTGGGTGCATACGTCTCTGAGTGGGTCTATGAGTGGCTGTGTGAGTGATTGTATGGGTGTGTGAGTGTTTGAGTCGTTATGTGAGTGGATGTATGAGTGTCTGAGTGTATCTGTGAGTGGGTGTATGAGTGTTTCAATGGGTATGTGATTGAGAGCATGAGTCTCTGAGTGGGTGAGTGAATGGGTGCATGCATGAGTGTCTGAGTGGGCCTGTGACTGAGAGGACAAGTGTCTGGGTGGGTCTGTGAGTGAATGCATGAGCCTTGACTGGGTGAGTGAGTGGGTGCATGTATATCTGAGTGGGGTTTTGAATGGGTGTGTGAGTTTCTGAGTGTATGAGTGACTGACTGAGTCCATAAGTCTCTGAGACAGTCGGTGACTGAGTGGGGGAGTGACTGTATGGGTGTATGAGTGGGTGTATAAGTATCTCTGTGGATCAGTCTCTGAGTGGGTCTGTACATGGGTGTGTCACTCTCCGAGTAAGTCTGTTAGTGGATGCTTAAGTACCTGATTAGGGATGTGAGTAAGTGCATCAGTATCTGAGTGGGTATGTGACTGGATGTATAAGTGTGTGAATAGATATATAAATGGGTGTATAAGTGCCTGAGTGACAGTGATCGACAAGTGTGCACAAATATATATATTTTTATATTTTTCCCAATATTTGCAACGACGTCCCCACAATGGTACAATGCATTTCGGACCTGCTGGCCGCGCGCACGCAAAACAATTTGTGCAAAGACACTCAATATATGTCATACATATTCATGAAAATGGACTTGTCTGTCCTGCATGTCTTGGTTTGCTTCCCCCCTTCCCCTGCCCTCCAAGGTCTGTTGTGCTGCCACTGCCCTGCCTGCTGGCCCAGGGTGGTGACCTTGCTGCCTCTTCCCCCTCCTCCCTGCACTCAATTGTCCGAGTCCATGCCCCTAACCTCTGCCTCTCAATAGTTCTCCAATGAACAACTAGATTGCTAACATTCTGTAATCATTACAAAAGTGTAGCACACCTGAAGTCCTCTTGATGGAAGCAAAACTGAAAGACCGAAAGCATTTTGTTTGGAAATTATAAAAAAGGGGGGGTCTTTTTCCCATGGAAATTATGCTTAGTGCTCTAAAAAACATAAAATGAAGAAACATTTTCTGACTTGTCTAATAGCGACAAAGCACTTTTAAATTATTTGCTCTCTTTGGTTTTTTTATCCAGTTGATCACTTGATTATTTGATGCAGTTAGAGGAGAGGATGTGGTGTTACGGCCAGAGCCCCCGACTTTGTTCCTGGAAAACCAGGTTCAAGTTTCGACTTTGAGTTTGAATGTCGGCTCAACATCCTATGATTCTGGTGAAATCACTTAAACTCCTGTGCCTAAAAGCAAAATGAATGTGTTCTCATGTAAAGCAAAACAATCCCTTTGGGTCAGGTCCATGCTATATAAAACTGCAGAAACAAAATACAAAAATAAACAATTTAGGGCCTCATTACGATGTTGTCGGAAAGCATTCTGACCGCCTCCTTGTTGGAATTGGTTCCGACCGACTCGGGTTTGGGGAGTCCAACCGACCAATTACGATGTTTCCGAACACCGTTCGATCGGACTCCCATAATGTTCCGATTGACGACACAGGCTCCCATTAAAAAAAAAAGGGTGGTTGTGGAAAACCTTGCACCCTGCCACACTGTGCATGGTTGGAAAGAGGGGTCCCATGGGTACCCCCACGGGTCCCAACTGGAGACATCCGGTTGAAGGGGGGCCTGCTAGGGGCCCCCAAAGTCAGTTTCCGAAAGCCATTCTGTGTCGGACAGACCAATTCGGAAAGGCTGTCCCAATCCGACATCATAATACGTCGGTGGAAAACGCGGTCCGTAGTGCTGTACGATTTGGCTCCGACCGACTCGGAGTCTCCGAATGCCAGTCGGAACCTAGTCGGAGAGACGGAACGCTTACCTTCTATCGTAATCGGTCGGTCAGAAATGTTTCTGAGTTGGTCAGAAACATGGGTTCGGAAACATGGGTTCCAACACGGGTTAGGAAAATCCGAATGCCGTTCAGAGCCTTTCTGACCGACATCGTAATGAGGCTCTAAGTGTTTTGCACACTTTTGTCATTGGGCTATACTTGGGCTAAGTTTGCAAGGTATTTGGGCTTAATTTGGGCTCTTTCTTCCCTGGTGGCCGTCTTGGGAGACTTTTTTGTTGGGAGGCTCCCTATTTTCCACATTTACTGCAGTATCAGCTGTAGAAAATGCTTTCAGTGTTCCATTTCAATTCCATCAAGATGGCACTCAGATGTGCCACACTTTTGTCTTAAATTCAGAGTGTTAGCGCTCTAATTGCTCATTAGAACACTTGGGGAAACCTGCAGTTGATCATCAGGGAGTTAACTGGCAGTCTGCTGCTTGTGTTATTTCAGTCTGCATGTCAGAATGTTTTAATGAAAGAGTTGAGGAAAATATTTAAGCTCTCATTTAAAATGTGTCCTAATTTTGCATTCTACAGCAGTAAACATAACTTCTATGACAAAATGACCCCCCATTTCGTTCCTCTATAAATTAAATGTTTAAAATGTATCAGTTTGATTTAATCAAGATGGCTTTAGGACTGCTACATATTACTCATAAGTAAGACTGTGAGCGCCCTGGTTGTTCTTTAGAACACTCTGGGAGGCTGCAGTAGAACACAGGGAATCAACTGACAGTCTTTTACCTTTGGAAGTACATTTGTTACTGGAAATGTGAGACTTTACTCTCAAATGGCTGAGGAAGATATTGTGAATTTACAGAAAATATGCTGTCATTTTAGATTCTGTAGCACCTTTCATAACCTCTATGAGAACAACATGAGAGAAAACAGTTTTCTGTCAAACATGATTCATGAAATCCCAGCACAGGGTCATCATTTTTCGCAGGGTAAAATCACTTTAGAACAAACCACAATTCATAAAAATAATATCGTACCACCAACAAATGAGTAATATTGTAACTAAATCTGTTATCATCCTTTATACGTGTTCTTTTTTGTGACACTCAAAACCTGCCATTCACTACAATGATTTTCAATGGGGTCAATCTCCCAGAGTCCTGTAATGGCTGCACAGCATGTTGTCCTTGTTATGGCCAGCCAATAATGTCTACTAGTTCAACTCCAGTTTTAGCCACTTTATTGAATTTATTAGATTTGGGGGAGTTATATTTACCAATCACATTACAAAATTGCCAACAAAAGCAAAAGAACATTGCATCTAAATAAACAACTTAAAAATAAAAAAATACAAAAACAAACTAACAATTGAAGATGATTATAATACAAAAATGTTAAAAATGTCTAAAATATAATTATAAAAAATATTTAACAATTAAAGTGCAAAATAGATATAAAAGCATACAAATATAAAAATAGTATTTATTAAAAATGTGTAAAGTAGATAAATGACATAAAAATGTGTAAACAGGTTTCATAATTTAAATAACAAATGTTTAACCTTTAACAAAATTAAAAAATCCCCGCTTTAAAAAATATTTAAAAATTATAATTGCAAATCATTTTAGAGAAT
The DNA here is from genome assembly GCA_963921515.1 of Calotriton arnoldi. NCBI lineage: Eukaryota > Metazoa > Chordata > Amphibia > Caudata > Salamandridae > Calotriton > Calotriton arnoldi. The sequence goes on along the minus strand of CAWUFW010005200.1, from coordinate 966,402 downwards.
GATGCATACTTAAAAATGTAATCTCCAAATATACAATACAAATATATTTTTTAAAAAGGCCACAAAAATGACGCAATTTTCTCCCAAATTCCCCTGAAATCCCTATAATCTGCTCAAATATCATGCACAGTATATTTTAGAATTATTCAAAAAACATTGAGATGGAAACATAGCAAGAATAGTGTGTACAAAGTTATTTAAAAACCTAATACAAATTACAATATCAAAAAAAAGAAAAAAACAATATTCTTGCCTATGATACGATAGCCTTCAATATGTCTGAAATCACAATACCAGTTCATTCTCATGAAAGACTGAAAATGTTTTTGACATGATATAAAGGTAGAACACTGAATCTTCATATTAGTCCCTATAGGTGAACCATATTAGTTCCCAATAGGTGAACCAAGTGTGTTTTTGCAAGCTGCACATGGGGCTCCACTCTCTAGCATACAACATACAGTTTCCTTTCCCCAGATTTGCATACTTCATCTTCTCTTTCATGTATCATTTTCACTGTCTCTATATTTTGTTGCCTTCATTTTCTGTTTCTTCCTGTCTGCATCTATTTTATTCAGCTGTTATTTTGTGTTTTTTTTTTTTATTTATAACCAGTTTTACTTTCTTACAATGTTCACCTACCAATTTATTTTTTCCATCCTCATATCAATTTGTCCCTCCTATCCTCCTTATTCCTTTGTATTCCTTCCCTCACCTTGCTCTTAATGCCATCCCTTATTCCGTATTTTTCATATTGTCTGTCTTTCTGCTTTCCTGTTGTTTCACACATCTCCTTTCTCCATCCATGACTTCTACCTTAGCCTTCTCTTACTATTTGTCACATTTTTCTCACTGTCTCTTGTTTATTATATTTTCAATCTCTCTCAGTCCCCCTTTCTCTCGCTTCACTTATCACTCATTGAGCTTTTATTCCATAGCCGGAATCTTTTTTTCATTACTTGCTGTTCTGCTTCAGTTATTACTTTTCTCAAATCCTTTTTCTCACTCCATCTATTTGTATTACTCACACAACTATTTGATAAAGCTCCATTGATCTTGCTCCCTTTAACTCTCTAGCCATTCAGTTTCTTCATATCTGCAACTATATACTCCCTGTTGTTTATTTCTATTCCAATTCAATTCAATAAAACTTTATTTCAGCTATCAAAGTCATAAAAGCACATACAATCAAACAATAATACAAAAAATTCAGAATTATCAATTCTTTAAATTGCCATAAAGATATGAAAGGTAATCAAAAAAGTAAAATGTATGTTATATTAAGGAATAAAATAACTAAAAACAGTTGTTTACATACATGACAAAAGGACACGCCATATTGGCAGTCTGATCTAAGAATACGGATATCAGTGGCATGACTGCGCATGCTATTGCTTTGCATAAAGGTGGCAACCAATAAGCACAACACCTTCTGTGAACATTGTATTTTGGAACATTTTATATATAAAAATGTGAGAAGGGAAACAAAACAAGATGAGTGAAGTAATATACAGGAGATATACAACTAGCTACATGAAGGGATAGTGACTATTACGTGTCTTTGCAACCGTAACGGATCGTGAGGGAAAATACTAACTAAGATCTCCTCTTTATAGCGAACTTAAAAAAAAGAGCAAGAAAGGGAAATTAGGCTTCTTTTAAATTATAAATAAAGAAGTAATGAGGACTATCTACAGACTATACCCCAGCATTGAAAACTGAGGTATGGATGAATGGGATAAAAGTGGTATTAGGCAGATATGAATGAGTAATTAGGATCCCTGGACCACATAGGTTTGGGAGAAAATTAATCGACAGGGAACCAAGCACTAGGAATATCCTGTAAAAAACAAGTAGGACGATCAGCAGATACCTGGATACAGTAATACAGAAAGGGGATAACTATATATTGAGTAAGTGTATTTACCTACAGGCTTTGTTCTTGAAAGACCTAACATGATTTGTAAACCTAATAGATCTATTTCTTTCTCTAGAGAGAAAGATCAGCGAAAACCCCACTTAATTGAGGATACAACCAAAAAGAAAAAGAGTGTAGAAAGGAAGCCCCTTTTAGGTAGGTGTAATACACTTTTGATGTCTGCAATGTACGGATAATATAGGGGGATTCAGAATAAGGAGCCCCAAAGGATTTGAATATATAGAAAGTGAACCACTGATGATTGAATGTGAAGAGTGGTTTATAAAAAGAAAGCGACTCAGAACCTATGTGACTCAAAGAACAATGAGTTTTACAAAGGCATTGACCATCGGTCACAAGCTAGTTTTGAATACTAATTGTGAGGAATGAATACAGTATGAGCATGTGAATGGATGAGGGGATGTACTGGGTAATATTAGAGAACAGAAAGAAAGAACACACTTAGCCTGTTTACGAAAACTTGCCTTATAATTTTTAAATAGGATTGAATATTTGAATATTGTTCTTTCACTTTTTAGATAAACCTATGTCTTTTAAAAAACTGTTTGTCCTGAAGAAGGTGGAGTGAACGATTCTAAAAAACCACTGAAATGCCGTATCGACAACTTGAGACAAAGATTTATATTTTTATGTGATTTGGTTAGAACTATTTTTGTATTTGAAGAATTTGGGTTACTGTCACCCACAGCTATCAGAAGTGGAAAATTATTACGAGATGTATTTTTGACGACTTTTTACATATTATAGATAGTATGTGACTTTAAAAAATGTAGATTTTTTATCTATTGTAATGAAATATTGTATACAGTATATTTTAATGGTATATATAGCTCAATCTGTAATAAACCAGACATTTTTGCATAGTACAGTGGTCAGTGTCAAGAGAGTGTTGATACATGCCAGTAGGCAGGGGAATTTTCTCTTTACTTATATAAGATATACAGTTATGAATGGCGTGAATCAGAGAGTGAGTGACACAAAACGGATCCTTTTCTGTTTTTTAATTAACTTTGAGATCCTGTCCCTTTTGATTAGAAGGGCACCTCTCCCAAATTTGTGGAACCAATAAGCACGGCCACGCACATAAGCAGGATAGACAAAAAAGACATGGGCTAAAGTTTACCTTGGGTGGTTACACATGACACAAGCCGGGGAATCGGAAGGTGACCATTTATAGGTAAAAGCTATAAGAGTTAAAAAGTGCCAACTCTAAACTGAAAATATAGTTTTCTATACAGTGGCACTGTAAGGCAGCCCTAGAACTGTCAAGGGGGCAGTTGTCATTCCTTGGACGTCAATGTTCACTGCTTTTGCCCAGCAGAGGTTTTTTTATTGCTTCCATTGGGATGAATGGGAGCTGAACTGTGGCTTTCCCATAGGTTATCCAGCCCAATGGTAGGAAGTGTCAGTTGGATGTTATCAAGCCACTTTATTTTATGGGAGCTGACAGATTTCACTACATCCTGAAAGGCAACAGTGTAGTGAGCTAGCTCAGAAGTGGACCTGAGGAGCCTCGAAAACATCAACGGGCGCAATCTACACTTGCCCTCCACCTTTCTTATACCCATATCCAATGATAAGGGGAATTGAGGGGTACTCAGAGGGAGGTGGGCAATGTTTCTCAAAAATGTGTTCTCTGATCTGGTGAGCTCATTAATATTAACAAAGCCCCACAGTTCCGTTCCGTATAGAGCGGACAACAAAGCTCTCGATTCATATATTTAAAGGGCCGGGGCTATTGGTTAACTGGAAGAAGCCTTATGCGCTTTCAAAATAGCCACACCAAGGGGGATATTACCAAGGAATTGCGATAATTATCGCAAAGCGCGGGTAGCGCTGTTTTTTTATCACCGGATTTCATCGCGGAGATAACGCGTTATTATCAACGCTTATCTCCAAGGCGATAAAAAATCCAGCATAGCGGCGAAACCCAGCAATAGCGCGAGTGTTAGACTTGGCATCTTTTGGCGTGTTTCCCCTGACTTTTTGCTTTCTGACCTCCTGGTTTTTTACTCTGTTTTTGCTGGTGTAATGATTCTGCGCACTTTCCTCACTGCTGTCCAGTGGGAAAGTGCAAGTGCTCCTGTAGAAAATGTGTTATGGATTGGTGTTTCCATGATTGGCCTATTTGATTTATGTGTCAGTCACTTGTAAAGTGCACTGAGAGTGCCAGGGCCTATAGATCAAATGCTGTTGGTGGGCTGCAGCACTGGATTGTGCCACCCACGCAAACAGTCCGTAAAGTGTAACTCTGGCCTGCCATTGCAGAGCCTGTGTGCAGCCTGGGGCTGCCATGTCGACTTGGCAAGTGCACACACTTGCAAGTCCCTAAACCTTCCCTTTTCTACATGTTAGTCACCCCTAAGGTAGGCCCAAGGTACCCCTGTGGGCAGGGTGCATTGTATGTGAAAGGTAGGACATGCCCTGGTGTGTGTGGCATGTCCTGATAGTGAATTACAGCCTATTTCGTTTTTCACTATTGCAAGGCTACCTGTTCCCCATAGGCCATAATGGGCAGTTTTGATTATTACAGCCCTATAATCCTAACTGACCCAGGGAACATGGTAGAAATTCGAGTTTAGTATGCCTGGACTCAGAATGATAAAATGCATCTTTTAGTGAAGTTGGTTTTAACATTCTGTGTTTGAAAATACCACTTTTAGAAAGTGGGTATTTTCTTGTCTAACCATCCAAGCCTGCCTCTGCTAGGTTGTGTATTCCTTGTCTGGAGTGTGAGTGACAGGGGCTGGGGGATGCCAGGAGACAGGGTGAGTCAGCACAGGGCTGAATAGCCAGATCTACATGTAGATGGGTGGGAGGAGATGTACCTGGGACCTGAATAGGGCTGGGCCTTCCCTCCACAATGCTGGCTCCACCTCCTGTGGTGAGTCTGATGTCCCTGGCCTGCACTGTGAAAGGAAAGAAGGAGACTTGTCAACAAAGTGCTCCAGGACTGACCAGAACTGGTTTGGACTAGGCAAAGGCCTCTCTGCCTTCAGAGGACAAAAAGAAATTGAGGATGAAAAGGGGGATCCAAACCCCAGAAAATTGGAACTCTTTGGGATCAAGAAGACTGCCAAGAAGAAGAGCTGGAGAAGCTGTGAGGAGGAACTACCACTTTGCTGTGTCCTTTGCTGTGTTGGCCTGCAGTGGCTGCTTCTGTCTTGGGCAGTGAAAGGACTGGAACTGAACTTTCTGCAATCTACTTTGTGAGTGTCTCCAAGGGCTTGAGGTAGAGCTTGCCCCCTGTTCAAGAAGTCTCAGGAACAGCAAAGACTTCAAGCCCGACGCCGTCTACGACGCCGCTGCCGACTCCGTGTCCTGAAGGCACCACAGAGGGCACCACCGCAACGCCGCACCGTGACCCTGGTCTCACCGACGACGCCTGCTGATGCCGCCACCGAGCCGCTGCTCGCACCGCGACCTGTGGGCAACGCACTCCGCAACACCTCACTTCACGATGACGCTGTGGTATCCTCGACGCCGCCGCTCCATGCTGGACTCGACGCCGCTGCTTGCACCGTGGTTCGGGGGCACCGCTCGTAAGTTACACAACGCACCGCCCTCATCCCGCACTGCAGCCTTGGCCCACCGACGCCGGTGCCATCGACTCCAGTTCGTCAGCCGACGACAGCGCTTCAGCAACGACGACGCTGCTGCTGCACCGTGACCTGCCAGCACCGTGACGAGCACCGCCTTCATCTCACACCGCGACCCTGGTCTCACCGACGACGCCATCCGATGCCGCCACCGAGCCGCTGCTCGCACCGCGACCTGAGGGCACCGCACGCCGCACCGCTGCACTTCGCACCGCAGCACCCGACGCCGGCCGATGCCAGCGCTCCTGACTTCAACAGAGAGGAGATCGATCTGCAACGCGTGTGACTTCGAGGGCCCGACGACGCCTGCACCGACCTCCGGAACCGACGCCTGCGGATGCCGTGTTTTCGGAAGCTCGCCGCGAGGTCATCGACGCCCTGCATTTCTGAAAGGTACTGTTTGCGGGTCTTCCCGACACCGTAGCTGACCCGCGACGCCGCGGTCAGCCAGAACTGTTTGGATTTGTTTGTTCACGACGCCGGGATAGCCCTGGACAGAGCTATCGACATCAAGGAACTGTTTTTAAGGACACTGTGATAACTGAAGATTTTTAAAGTACTGTACTGTGGATTTTTATCGTATTGGTCTTGTTTTAAGTATATAAAAATATTGGATATTTTTCTAAACTGGTGTGGTGTCCGTTTGTAGTGCTTACACTGTATTACTGTTGGTTTTGTGCAAATGCTTTACACACTGCCTCTAGAATAAGCCTAACTGCTCGTGCCAAGCTACCAAGGGGTGAGCAGGGGTTATTTTAGGAGTGTAACTCCCTTATCCTGACGAGGAAGAAGGGTCCCTACTTGGACAAAGGTGCAAGCCCTTGCCAACTAGAGACCCCCATTTCTAACATTGGTTGTCAGCGGTGAGGATAGGACTTGTGTTTGCACTTGACTTACAGTGATTGGTGTGCACTACTACCATATTGCAGACCATTACGTACCACTTACAGGTTCTTTTTCTTTTTGGCCTATTTTTGATCTAGCCAGTTTGAACTCACTACTTCAACATGCCTGAATCAATTGCATCATCTGTTGCATCAGTAGAAATTGCCTTTGAGGAGGATCGATTGGAAGCCTACAATGTCAAGGAGTTAAAATCGATTTGCAAGAACCTGAAAGTCCAGGTCAGAGGCCTCACCAGGAAGGATGAGCTACAAAAGGCGCTGAGGGCCTGGGTAGCAGCCAGACATGCCAGTGGGCAATCTGGTGATCTCAATGGAGAGGTGGAGGAGCCTGTTCCTAGGGTGGATGTGCTTTTGGGAGGGGGGGAACCCTCCAGGTCAGGCAGCAGTAGTTTGTCCCCAGAGGAGCTGGAGGACAGGCGGGAAGTAAGGAGGTTTGAATTGGAGAAACTCAGAATAGAAAGTGAGAGGGAAGAGAAAAGAATAGCCATGGAGGAAAGGAAAATTATACTAGATCATGAGAGAATGATTAAGGAGCTGGAGCTAAAAAGTAGAACCGGCTCAGATGGTGGCAGCAATTCTTCAGCACACACAGACAGGATTGTACACATCCCCAAAAATGTAGGTAAAGAGTACAAAAAGGGTGATGACATACAAAGGTGGTTTCAAGGGTACAAGTCGTCTATTCATATGAATGGGGTCACTGAAAGGAACTGGGGAGCGGGGTTGTGGCCTCTCTTTCCAGAGGAAGCTAGGGATACTCTGATAGCTTTGGGTAAGGGGCAGGACCTCACCTATGCTGACATGAAAGACGCTCTCCTCACTAGGTATGGGCTCACTCCTGAGAAGTACAGGGATCAGTTTAGGTCCAGTAAAAAGTCTGAGGCCAACACTTGGTTGGAATGTGTGGATATGTTCTGTAGGTCTCTGGATGGTTGGGTGAAGGGCAGTAATGTAACAGATTTTCCGGGCTCTACAATTTGATTGCATGGGAGCACTTGTCTAGTCTATGTTTTGCAGATCTGCACCAGCACCTAGTTGATAGTAAGCTAACTGACCCCAGGAAGCTTGCTATGGAGGCGGACCGCTGGGTGAGTACCAGGGTCCACAAGAAAGCGTTTGGGGGAGACTCAGCCAAAGGTGGGCAGGGTCCCCAGCAGAAAGGCGGGGGGACAAGGGTAAAGCACAGGAGTTCTCTAAAGGGCCCCAAACTAGTACCCAGGGTAAAGGTTCCCAGCCCCCCGGCGATAAGAAGAAAGTGGTCTCTACAGGGAAAAGCACCATGCTTTAAAAACTGCCCTCACACACAGCAAGCTGTGTCATGCTTCATCATAGGGCTGCTAACACACCTCCGTGTTAACCCTACACTGGAGGTGGAGCAATAGGGAGGGGAAGACAATACAACATACAATGTGGAACCAAGGGTGAGAAATGGTGCAGAAAAAGTGATATAAAAGCTGGTCATAGGGAATCCTTATTACAATTTTAATATTAGGTCCCCTATCCAGGATTAAAAATTGGAAAAGGTGGTGGATGCTAAGGTAGAGGAGCTTATAATGAGACTCCACCAGCTCCACTCTGTATAGGTGTCGACATGTTTCAGCCGGCAATAAACAATGCCCCGGCTTTCCTCAGGACTCTCACCTCTGTGATCCTGGGTGCTATCACTCCCTTCTATGTCGTCTCTCCCGCACGCCGCGTAGGGTTCTACGCGGCATGCGGGAGAGACGACAATGATCGGTAACAGCTTACCTCGCAAGCAAGAGTGCTATTAGGAAGCTGTTCTCCTCCCCCGCCAGTTCGAGTTGTAGATTTATATAAACTCGGTTCCTCTTCACATGTGAGGGGCTCCATGGAAGGTGATATCCCCTCTTACTTTTGAATTCATAGAAGGGAGTGATAGCACGGAGGTGTGTTAGCAGCCCTATGATGAAGCATGACACAGCTTGCTGTGTGTGAGGGCAGTTTTTAAAGCATGGTGCTTTTCCCTTTCATTCACTTATTGACACCTATTATCACTATATCGTCTTCCCTCTTCTTTTTGTGATTTAAGTCTGAGCGGGAGGTCGAAGAGGGACCTGATCCTCTCACCCCTCTGTTCTAGTGTGTTCCTAGTCTCTACAGGGAAGCCTGTTGAGACCGGCCCCCGCAAGTGTTATGCATGTGACCAGGTAGGTCACTTTAAGGGGGACCCCAAGTGCCCAAAGGGGACACAGCCACCCACCGGTGGACAGTCCAAAGTGTTGGCTAGTGTAGTGCTTGGGGAGGAGGGGTGCCCACAGGAGGGTGGGGATCCCGCAGAAATGACCCTTGTCTCACTAGGGGACAATGAGATGGTCCCAGGAAACCAGGTGCCCCCTAACACAAAGAAATATAGCACCTGTTTGACCATTAATGGGAACAGGGTAGAGGCTCTCAGAGATACTGGAGCCAGTGTGACCTCAGTCCGGTGACACCTGGTCTCTGAGAAGCAGGCAGTCCCAGGGGCATTCCACCAAGTAGTTGCTGTAGATAACTCTGAGCGCCAGTGTATGGTGGCGCAGGTTCCCTTTGAATGGGGGGGGTCTCAGGTCCCTTGAGGGTGGTTGTGAGCCCTACCATGCCTGTAGATTGTCTGCTAGGTAACGACGTGGAGCAGTCCTTATGGAAGGATGTTGAGCTCAGGTCTCACTTGGAGATGCTTGGGTTGCCAGAGTGGGCATGCATGTCTACTAGGTCAATGGCAGCCAGAAAGGGTGATCAAGAGGACTTGGAGCCTGGAACAGTGGCCCAAGTCCCTGCCAAGAGGAAGGGAGGGGGCGCGGGAAACCGGCCCCCGAAGTTCCCCCGGACCGGGAGGAGGCGGACCTCGAGGGGGACGCCCCAGTGCCTACAGGGGAGCAGGTAGCCGAACTGGGAAACATCTCTGAGCTGACCCATTGGCAGCAAGAAGGGGGTCCCACCAGGGAGGAGTTCTGCAGGGAGCAGAACGAGTGCCCTACTCTGGAGGGTCTGCGGCGGCAGGCTGCAGACCAGGCAGCTGGTAATCAGTCCGGGTCACATCTGATCTACTGGGAGAATGGTCTCCTATACAGTGAGCCTAAGGTTGCTGAGGCTGGGTCAGCCCGTGTGCTGGTGGTATCCCATCGCTTCAGGACCTTCCTACTGGGTCTGGCTCATGACGTGTCTTTGGCAGGACATTTGGGGCAGGACAAGACCTTTGACAGGCTTGTCACCCACTTCTTTTGGCACCAAATGCGAAGGCAGTCAGATGCACACTGTAGGTCTTGCCAAACTTGCCAGGCAAGTGGTAAGAGTGGGAGGAAGGTCAAAGCTCCTCTCCAACCTTTTCCTGTTGTTGGAACACCCTTTGAAAGGGTAGGGATGGATATTGTGGGGCCACTGGATCCCAAGACAGCCATGGGCAACAGGTACATCCTGGTCTTGGTGGACCATGCCACCCGGTACCCGGAGGCAATCCCTCTCAGGACAACGACGGCGCCAGTGGTGGGCCGGGCGTTAATGGGGATCTTTTCCCGTGTGGGCTTCCCCAGAGAGGTGGTTTCTGACAGGGGGACCAATTTCATATCCAAGTATATGACATCCCTGTGAAGGAGTGTGGTGTAACCTACAAGTTCACCACTCCTTACCACCCACAAGGAAATGGTCTGGTGGAGAGATTCAACCAGACCTTGAAAGGCATAATCAAGGGTCTAAAAGAACCCATGAGGCGTAAGTGGGATGTCCTCTTGCCATGCCTACTCTTTGCATACAGGGAGGTGCCTCAGAAGTCTCTTGGGTACAGCCCCTTTGAGCTCCTGTATGGCCACCCTGTCAGAGGACCTCTGAGTTTGGTAAAGGAAGGCTGGGAGGCAGCTCCCAGGAAAACTCCCCAGGATGTGTTTAGTTACATGCTGGCCTTTAGAAACCAAACTGCCCGCTTCAGGAAACTCGCTCAGGCGAACCTAGAAGCAAGCCAGGAAGAAATGAAAAGGTGGTATGACCAGAATGCCACTCTGGTCGAATTTCAACCTGGGCAGAAAGTGTGGGTCATGGCCCCAGTGGAACCTTGTGCCTTGCAGGACAAGTGGACTGGGCCATATGAGGTGGTGGAGCGCAAAAGTGACGTCACCTATCTGGTGAATTTGCAGACTCCAAGGAACCCCTTGAGGGTCCTTCACGTGAACCGCCTCAAACCCCACTTCGAGAGGTCCGAAGTGAGTATGCTCTTGGCGACAGATGATGGGGTGGAAGAGGAGAGTGAGCCTCTCCCTGACCTCCTGTCTACCAAGGAGCATGATGTGTCAGTGGAGGGTGTGATCCTCTCCCCTACTCTGACTCAGGAGCAGCAGGGGGACTGTCACCAGTTGTTGGGACAGTTCGCCCCACTGTTCTCCCTGACCCCCGGTGTTACTCACTGGTGTACCCATGACGTGGACACTGGTGACAGCCCTCCTGTGAAGCACAAGATTTACAGGTTGACTGACAGGGTCAGGGCCAGCATCAAGGAGGAGGTCTCTAAGATGTTGGCGTTAGGGGTGATTGAGCCCTCCAACAGTCCTTGGGCCAGCCCAGTGGTCTTGGTCCCAAAGGCTGCTGCACCCGGTGCCACTCCAGAACTGCGGTTTTGTGTGGACTACCGTGGGCTCAATGCCGTCACCAGGACTGACGCGCACCCCATCCCCAGAGCTGATGAGCTCATTGATCGGTTGGGAGCTGCCCGGTTCCTCAGCACGTTTGATTTAACGTCTGGGTACTGGCAGATTGCCTTAACCGATGGGGCCAAGGAGAGATCAGCATTCTCAACTCCAGAAGGTCATTACAAATTCCGGGTGATGCCCTTTGGGTTGAAGAATGCCCCTGCCACCTTTCAGAGGTTGGTCAATCAGGTGTTGGCTGGACTGGAGGATTTCTGTGCCGCCTACCTGGATGACATTGCTGTGTTCAGTTCCAGCTGGGAAGAACATTTACAGCACCTTGAGAAAGTGTTGAGGGCTCTGCAAGGTGCAGGCCTCACGATCAAGGCCAGTAAGTGCCAGATCGGGCAGGGTTCTGTGGTGTACTTGGGACACCAGGTAGGAAGCGGCCAGGTGACACCCCTACAACCCAAGATTGACACCATTCTGGCTTGGGAGCCCCCCAAGACCCAGACAGAGGTGAGAGCCTTCTTAGGTCTCACCGGCTACTATAGGAGATTTGTTAAGGGCTATGGCACCATCGTTGCCCCCTTAACAGAGCTGACTTCGAAGAAGCAGCCCAGGAAAGTGATCTGGACTGAGTCCTGCCAGAAAGCTTTTGATGCCCTGAAGGCAGCCATGTGCACGGCGCCCGTGCTCAAGGCACCTGACTTCTCCAAAGAATTCGTCATGCAGACTGACGCTTCAGAGCATGGTGTGGGAGCGGTGCTCTCACAACTGAACGAAGAGGGCCTGGATCAGCCTGTAGTCTTCCTTAGCAGGAGACTACTCCCCAGGGAACAGAGGTGGAGTGCCATAGAAAGGGAAGCTTTTGCTGTGGTCTGGGCGCTGAAGAAGCTGAGGCCATACCTGTTTGGGACTCACTTCCGTTTTCAGACGGACCACAGGCCCCTCAGATCGTTGATGCAAATGAGGGATGAGAATCCAAAACTGCTGAGGTGGTCCATCTCCCTACAGGGAATGGACTTTACGGTGGAACACCGCCCTGGTACAGAACACGCCAACGCAGATGGTCTGTCCAGGTTCTTCCGCCTTAGTGAAGAGAACTCCAATGGGGTTGGGTAGTTCTCCCTACTTTCAGCTGGAGGAGACATGTGTTAGACTTGGCATCTTTTGGCCTGTTTCCCCTGACTTTTTGCTTTCTGACCTCCTGGTTTTTGACTCTGTTTTTGCTGATGTAATGATTCTGCGCACTTTCCTCACTGCTGTCCAGTGGGAAAGTGCAAGTGCTCCTGTAGAAAATGTGTTATGGATTGGTGTTTCCATGATTGGCCTATTTGATTTATGTGTCAGTCCCTTGTAAAGTGCACTGAGAGTGCCAGGGCCTATAGATCAAATGCTGTTGGTGGGCTGCAGCACTGGATTGTGCCACCCATGCAAACAGCCCGTAAAGTGTAACTCTGGCCTGCCATTGCAGAGCCTGTGTGCAGCCTGGGGCTGCCATGTCGACTTGGCAAGTGCACACACTTGCAAGTCCCTAAACCTTCCCTTTTCTACATGTTAGTCACCCCTAAGGTAGGCCCAAGGTACCCCTGTGGGCAGGGTGCATTGTATGTGAAAGGTAGGACATGCCCTGGTGTGTGTGGCATGTCCTGATAGTGAATTACAGCCTATTTCGTTTTTCACTATTGCAAGGCTACCTGTTCCCCATAGGCCAGAATGGGCAGTTTTGATTATTACAGCTTATAATCCTAACTGACCCAGGGAACATGGTAGAAATTTGAGTTTAGTATGCCTGGACTCAGAATGATAAAATGCATCTTTTAGTGAAGTTGGTTTTAACATTCTGTGTTTGAAAATACCACTTTTAGAAAGTGGGTATTTTCTTGTCTAACCATCCAAGCCTGCCTCGGCTAGGTTGTGTATTCCTTGTCTGGAGTGTGAGTGACAGGGGCTGGGGGATGCCAGGAGACAGGGTGAGTCAGCACAGGGCTGAATAGCCAGATCTACATGTAGATGGGTGGGAGGAGATGCACCTGGGACCTGAATAGGGCTGGGCCTTCCCTCCACAATGCTGGCTCCACCTCCTGTGGTGCGTCTGATGTCCCTGGCCTGCACTGTGAAAGGAAAGAAAGAGACTTGTTAACAAAGTGCTCCAGGACTGACCAGAACTGGTTTGGACTAGGCAAAGGCCTCTCTGCCTTCAGAGGACAAAGAGAAATTGAGGATAAAAAGGGGGACCCAAACCCCAGAAAATTGGAACTCTTTGGGATCAAGAAGACTGCCAAGAAGAAGAGCTGGAGAAGCTGTGAGGAGGAACTACCACTTTGCTGTGTCCTTTGCTGTGTTGGCCTGCAGTGGCTGCTTCTGTCTTGGGCAGTGAAAGTACTGGAACTGAACTTTCTGCAATCTACTTTGTGAGTGTCTCCAAGGGCTTGAGGTAGAGCTTGTCACCTGTTCAAGAAGTCTCAGGAACAGCAAAGACTTCAAGCCCGACGCCGTCTACGACGCCGCTGCTGACTCCGTGTCCTGAAGGCACCGCAGAGGGCACCGCCACAACGCCGCACTGCGACCCTGGTCTCACCGACGATGCCTGCTGATGCCGCCACCGAGCCGCTGCTCGCACCGCGACCTGTGGTCACCGCACTCCGCACCGCCTCGCGACGACGCCGTGGTATCCCTGACGACGCCGCTCCACGCCGGACTCGACGCCGCTGCTTGCACCGTGGTTCGGGGGCACCGCTCGTAAGTTACACGACGCACCGCCCTCATCCCTCACCGCAGCCTTGGCCCACCGATGCCGGTGCCATCGACTCCAGTTTGTCAGCCGACGACAGCGCTTCAGCAACGACGACGCCGCTGCTGCACCGTGACCTGCCAACACCGTGACGAGCACCGCCTTCATCTCACACCGCGACCCTGGTCTCACCGACGACGCCATCCGACGCCGCCACCGAGCCGCTGCTCGCACTGCGACCTGAGGGCACCGCACGCCGCACCGCTGCACTTCGCACTGCATCACCCGACACCGGCCGACACCAGCGCTCCTGACTTCAACAGAGAGGAGATCGATATGCAACGCGTGTGACTTCGAGGGCCCGACGACGCCTGCACCGACCTTCGGAACCGACGCCTGCGGACGCTGTGTTTTCGGAAGCTCACCGCGAGGTCATCGACGCCCTGCATTTCTGAAAGGTACTGTTTGCGGGTCTTCCCGACACCGTAGCTGACCCGCGACGCCGCGGTCAGCCAGAACTGTGTGTATTTGTTTGTTCACGACGCCGGGATAGCCCTGGACAGAGCTATCGACATCAAGGAACTGTTTTTAAGGACTCTGTGATAACTGAAGATTTTTAAAGTACTGTACTGTGGATTTTTATCGTATTGGTCTTGTTTTAAGTATATAAAAATATTGGATATTTTTCTAAACTGGTGTGGTGTCCGTTTGTAGTGCTTACACTGTATTACTGTTGGTTTTGTGCAAATGCTTTACACACTGCCTCTAGAATAAGCCTAACTGCTCGTACCAAGCTACCAAGGGGGTGAGCAGGGGTTATTTTAGGAGTGTAACTCCCTTATCCTGACTAGGAAGAAGGGTCCCTACTTGGACAAAGGTGCATGCCCTTACCAACTAGAGACCCCCATTTCTAACAGCGAGAAATCCAGCGATAAATTCAACGCGCTAATGAAAAGCTTGCTAATAGGCAGGTGAGGACTTAACCTTACAATCCACCTCCCATTGACTAGAATGGTTAAGTCAGGTTTTTAGCAGGTTTTAGATTCCAGCGATAATCGCGGTTAGCGTGAATTTTTTTATCGCTTCGCGGGCATTGCTAATAGGGGGAAGTTGTGTTTGCGACTGTTTTCAGTCGCTTTAAGTTGGGAACGCCTACTTTGCATGTCATTAGCGATATATATCGCTGACATGCAAAGCGGCACCAAGACGGTTGCTTTCGCCATAAAGCTGTAGCTAACAGCTGTTAGCGACAGCTTGCTAATAGGGCGATAGAAATATCGCCGCTTTAGCGGCAAAAAATGCCGCTAAAGCGGCGATAAGGCCATTGCTAATATGCCCCCAATTGTTTGTGCTGTATGATCGCCTTACTAACATGGGGTTTCCAGGACATGGAGTCAGCAAGAGTGATTCCCAGGTTTGCAAAGGAGTCCACCCTCTCCAATGGCAGACCATCATAAACAAATCTTCCTTTAAATGTTTTGTGCTGATTGAAAAATGTCAGTTTTGTCTTAGCAGTGATTTCCAAGCCTTGTGAGTGATTACAACTGTTTTCCACTAAATCATTAGAAACTTGAACACTTGGTCAATGGGGGACGCCTTTTTCCTGAATCCAGCCTGGAAAGGACATAAGATCTTATTTGTGTCTATCCTCTCCTGGATCTTGGCTAACACACATCAGCTGAAAACTTTTTGCATGTGGTCAATAAGGCTAATTGGCCTATAATTCCCAGGCTAGGATCTATCGCCCTACTCGAATATTGGTATCACTACAGCCCCCCTCGGAGTCTGGGATCAGGGCTCCTCTAGCAATGGCGTTAGCAATGAAGAGGATATATTTAGACCAGGCTTGATGTCATGTAGAAAAATATTTGCTGGGATTCCATCTGGGCCGGCAGTCCTACCAGGTGTAACTGCTTTGAGAGAGTTTAGAGCATCCGTGATTTCGAACAAAGGCTCCGCACTCAAAGGGGAAGTGACTGCTACAATACCCCCGTTTGAGCTAGTGGAGTCGTCATAATAAAGCTTCTTAAAATGATCAAACCACACACAGAGAGACACGGTTGGTAGGGTCCAAGGCTGCAGGAGTTCTAAACTTCAATACTAATGACCAAAATTTAGTGGAATCTTTAGCTACAGAAGCATCTTTGAGGTCTTGCCGCATCTGCTCTTCCCAGGCCCTTTTAGCTGTTCCCAAGTAACGTTTATACAGCATCCTGCAAGTATGAATTTGCACTATGTCTTTAGCCTTAATTGCTTGGACCAGCAATGTTTTAACAGGCACATGCATCAATGTTGGATTTTGCGATTTCTTAATTGCGATTTTTAAGGATTCGCAATTAAGGAATCGCAAAAGCCTATGCATGTAGAAATCGCTTAAAAAATAGCGATTTCTAAACATTCCTTAATTGCGACTCGCAAATTGCGTAGTCGCAATTAAGGAATACCTCCCCATTCATTCCTATGGGCCTAGAGGCCCATAGGAATGAATGGGAAGACATTTCAACTTGCGATTCTCAATTAGAGAATCGCAAATTGAGAATGCACTTTCAAGGTGCCAGGGTGTCAAAAGGACACCCTGTTGCACCCCTGAAATCTGCATATGAGTACATCTTGCACACACACATGCCCCAAGGGCATGTGTGTGTGTAAATGGAACTTTGAAAAATGCCTTTAGTGCATTTTTCAAAGTTTTTGTAAATTACCATGAAGTTCAACTTCATGGTAATTTGCGCCCCTATTAGCGTAAATCGCTAATTTTTTTACTTTAATGCATTGCATTTAAGGAATCTCAATTTGCGATTCCTTAAATGTAATCGCAATTTGAGAACTCGCAATTAATTGCGAATTCTCAAATTGCGAGAGCCTTGACCCTTGATGCATCGCAAAAGCTAATTTTGCGATCGCAAACGGCCGATTTTTGCGAATCGCACCGTTTGCGCTCGCAAAAACCTTTGATGCATGTGCCCCTAAGTCTCTGACATTCCCCATTGTACAAAGTAGCAGTAGGAGGCTTATGTGCTACACTTTTAGACTTCCTCGTAGAGATTGTAAGGTGTGCCAAAATGTACTAAATAAAATGACTATGGAGGGTACGAAGGGCTTTAACAATCTCTTCCAAGTCGGATACTTGAGTAATCATATCTAAGAAGCTTGGCAGTTCTTGACCGATTGCAGGGAGAATGTCTGGGTGGACGACTATTTGCCAACATTTTAAATTACATATGTCAGATGATGCTTCAAGCTCATGTGCAAAAATTGGGGGACAATTGCCTACAGTATCATTACTACTGAGTGATTGCACAGATAGGGACAACGGATTATGGTCGCTCTCCTCCTTGTGAGTGAGGATCATGTCTTCCACAAGTGGCCACAGCCACAAATCGACCAATATATAGTTGTTGCGATTAGTAAAATTAGGGGACATATTTGCAAGCCCCTATCGCCACCACAGCGTCACTTTTCTCGATGTTGTGGTGGTGATAGGGGCATCACCTTATTCACAAAGCGGTGTTAAGCCACATGGCTTAACGCCGCCTTGTGCATAAGGCACCCTTTCAGGCTATACTTAGCGTGAAAGGGGCAGGCAATGGGTGTTGTGGTGGGCGTTCCACCGCAACACCCATTGATTTTAAAGCTGCCCCATATTCACAAGGGTGGCGTAAATATGGGGCAGCACCAAAATTAAGACCAGGGAAGACCTGGTCTTTCCCTGGCGCAACGAGGAGAAATGTTTAATTTCTCCTTGTTTTTGCTGTTTCCATGTGTGCTGCATGGTGCAGCACACAGAGAAACAGCAAATTACCATTGATTGTTTATGTGCAGGAAGGTGTCCCTTCCTGCACATAAACAATCATTAAAGAAATGACGTTTTGCAACTTCTATGTGTGCTGCATTTGGCAGCACACATCGAAGTTTCAAAACGCCATTTCATATGGTTTATTCGCAGGAAGGGACACCTTTCTGCACATAAACAATCATTCCCCTCATCGCAGGCACCCTTGCACTATGGTGCAAGGGTGCCTGCATTGGCACTAGACAGCTAAATTAGCGCCAGTGCAGGGGGAAACCCAATGTGACCTCCCCCCTGACGTCTGACTTGGCTTGACCGTTAGTTGCTCTGACCCCAAGTTCAATTGAAAGGCCCTTCAGTTGGATTGTTGCCAAAAGACTCAAAGGTTGTACTAAAATCCCCTCCCAAGATAAGCTGGTGTTGAGGATGACGGTCTTCAAAATATTCCTACAGGACATTCACTGTTTTAGATGCAAGACCAACACCCGGTTAAATTTGAGCAAAATCCCCAGAATTTCTGGGCAGTCTATATTCAGCCAAGGAATTTTACAAGTGAGGGAAGCTTGAACCCTGGTGGGTAAGCTTCCTGAGGCTCTCCCACTTTTGCTTGGTATAGATGGAGCGGAGAAGTTTAAATATGCAGATTTATACATGGGTCAGTGCACCATGATTCCTGTAGCAAGCATATATCATGCTCCTCTATATAAGTATTCCAATCAGGCTGGGCCAATTTCGACCTACGGCCAGCCACATTCCAGAATAACAATTTAGTTCGGGCAGTTCCCATTGCCCTAGGTTCTTTGGGCCTTATTTATGAGAAGTGATGCATCGATGCGTGACAACAGAAATGCGTCTCTTCTCAGTGCGCCCTCTTTGCGACATGATGGATGCGTCATATTTACTGTATGACGCATCATGTCGCAAGGAATAACAGATATATCAGTATTACTGACGTATCTGTGGGCGCAAAACTGATGCATTGCTGGAGTTGTGTCGGAAGCGTGGCGCAACTCCAGCAATGCAGGGGGGAGGGCTATGAATATAGCACTGCTTCACTCTTACGCCTGCTATGAGGCAGGCGTAAGGATTTGATGTAATGGCGTCCTTGAAGTGTCGCACTGAAATCTTATAGATTTCAATGCACCACTTCTTCGAAGCTTGGAAGCGGGGAAACGCCTACCCTGCATACATTATACCTGACATAGGCATACTGTGGCGCAGGGCTTTACAAAGTGACGCATCTGCCTAGATGCGCCACTTTATAAATAGAGCGCAATGTGGTGCATATTTTATGCCACCACTGCATCACAAAAATTGATGCAACGGCGGCGCAAAAGTGACGCAGAGGCTCATAAATAAGCCCCTTTATTTAAAATATTTTCTTGAGCAGAGGTCAAAATAGATGGCATATAGGTAATGCTAACATTATCTAATGACTAGTAGTTGTTAAGCAAATCCCCATTGGCCTCCAAGAGGCTTAAAGAACAAGGTGGATTAAGGCTTGAGACAAATGCTGGGGTGCCTCAAGTCAATCCACCTTGCCCAGAGATTACATCAGGGTCCCCCTAGACTTTAACTGAATGTTGGAATTGTTTGGAGGGCTGGTTCTCATATCGAGGGCTACAAAATTTGTTTCCTAATTCCTTGGTTCTCATAGTTAATTCAATTGTGTCCCGTGTCCTTCTAGCCATAAGGTTGCCTTTTCAAATAACCGATCTGCAGCCCCTGACATGCCTTATCCAGTGGATCACTTTGTTCACAAAGGAACCCTCTGCTTCGTGCCTCACATATGAAGGAAGGTAATTTCTTAACCACAGTCATTACAATTTTGTTTGAATCTGGATTGCGCCCTAGTGTATAACTTGCAGCTGACGTTTGGTGTCCTTGTCTGATGGTCTGCATACTAGATACATTGTCACTTTGATTAGTGCTAGATAAAGGTCCTGGACGGGTTTTAGCCTGTAGGTTGTTATAATTAGAAGATGTCAAGATAGGCTTCTGTTGATGGCCACCAAGCTCCCTCTGGGGGACAGGGGGCAATCCTGTAGCTAATCGTATGTGAGTGGAGGCCAGGAGGGCTCTCAGTTGATGCTCAATTGTGTCATTCCCTCTTCTGCCTTTCTTTTGCCCATAGTCATTCAACACAAGAAAGAATTACAGCAAGGCCGCCAACACAACAATTAGCCAACCCTTATAGCAAGAAAAGTGCAATGAATAATGCTTCACAGTCCATTCGTAACTGCCTGGGTCTAGTTTAAACAATATTAGCCAAGTTTAGGGTACATGTAGCAAACCCAGATCACAGTACCTCAGGTGCAGATATGAAGATGTTAGAGGGTTGCCCAGCCCAGCCTCCTCTGGGCTATGATGGGCGTGGATGGGTCCACCCTTGGCCAGGGTGCATCCCGCGCGGCGGGACCATGGCGTGTTTCAGTAGCGTTCTCCAGGAAAAAGAAGTGACGTTGTGGCAGGGGTTGATGGGACTTTTGATCCCCACCGGTCAGATTACTTCAGCAGCTTAACCCCTGCAAGTTGGCCCCTCTGGAAAGTTGGTCGGTTGCTGGTGTAGGTAGCGCACTCCAGTAGCGCTACTGGCAATAGATGGAGAAAGTCAAAACCGGCTATTTCTTTATCTCCCTCTAGTACACATAGCTGCTTTATCCAAACCTTTCTACTCTGCCACTTATATTTTCCCTTTAAACCCCTCTCTTCTCGCTTTGACAGATAGCTGCTGCCAGAAATTGGGTTACTGTTTGGAGAGGTGAGAAACCCTGCTCAAGCAACAATCAAAATGTTTGTCAAAGTGAAACACAAGTGTACCCCAAATTAACCTGTACTTAACCCTCTGGTAGCCTGACACAAAAGCGATCAGACTTAACTTAGAGGCAATGTGTAAAGCATTTAGGCAGCACTAAAACAGTAATGAAGTGACCACTCAACAAAAGAATAACCCCACATCAATTTAGAACAATAGAGTAGAATTTAATGAATTATTTCACATCAAAACATTAAAAATCCAAAAAGTAGAACCAGAGATTTGCTATTTTAAAAGTTTAGGTAAAAATTGTTCTCAGAAACACAAAGTGCCAACTGCTGTTATCTGGTTGCACCGGACCAGGACAAAGTCACAAGCTCAGGCTGACCGCAATGGAGCATGGGCTACATGCAGGGACCAAGTTAGTCTCGCTGAGAAATTTACCTTAAATTCTAGTTGCTGAGCCTTGTGCCACGTAGCTGCCCTCCTGAGAAGTGATGTGAGATTAGTGTTGAAGATGCTTCCCGCCGCAGTGGTTCCGATGAGTTTCAAGGACTGTAACATTGGCTTGCATTGAGGCTGTGTCATGCTGCATCAGTTCCAAGGAGAGGCTGTAAGGTCTACGTGGAGGATGCATCACACAGTGACTGTTCCGATGAGCTGTGCAGGCTGCAATATGGGCTTGCGTCGAGGTTGCATCCCGCTGCATTGATTCCGATAAGGTGCTGCAAAGAGTTACATTGGGTCTACTTCGTGCTACCTCAGTCCTGATGAGACCACAGCTGGGCTGGCAAGGCTCCTTTGGCCCCATTTCCAAGGGTCCAGGACTGGAGGGGCACCACTTGGGGGGTTAGGACTCAAAGCAGGCAGAGTCCAGCTGCAGGGTTCAAGATGGTTGGAGCCTTTTTCTGTCCCTGAGGCCCTATCAGGAGGCCAGCCAACTAGCCCATGGAGTCATTCTTGTGGTCTTGGGTTCTAGGTGAAGATCTAATCCTTCCCACTCAGTCAGCAGAGTAGCAGGGCAACAGAGCAGTCCTTCATTCAGCAGAGCAGCACAAAAGTCCTTCTACTGAGTCTTCCACAGGTGCAGAAGTGTACTGAATATTTATAACTGGTAACCACTTTTTAAGTGGGAGAAGCTTCCAGAGTCCTCCCCCTTCAGAGGTGTCTGGGATTTCCTGCCTGTCTGCCCTGGCCCCGCTTGGTCAGTGGGCAAAAAAGGACTAGTGACAAACCCTTTGTGAGAGTGCTCAGGCAGAGCCTTTGTGATGTGCAAGTGAGGTATGTAACAGCTCCTCCCCCTTGTTAATTGAGAGTGGCCCATTTGGCCAACACCTATAGTCCCTTTTCCAAACTGTCTGGGAGCAATACACAAAGACCAACTGCCAGCTACACCTAGGCATGTGACCCAGGATAAAGGCTGCAGGCCCCAATTGGTTCGGACAAGAAAACGCCAACTTTTTAAAAGTATTAACAACAATAGGGGTTAAGCCCAAAGGACCGGGGCTAGGTAGGGCTATTCAAAATTCAAAACACAACATGAACACCTGGCTCCGTACTAACCTACACTCCTACTATTTATGGAGTAACGGGCAGACTATTCTTTTATCTGTCCAAGTAAAATTTTTATTAAATTGTCTTTAAATTGATTCAAAACAATTTTTTCAAAAGACTGAAAAAGAAACACATATTTCTCAAATTGACACAGAAACCTTCACATATAAATAACACAATGCACAATCAAAAACAATTTGGACATACACCAAAGTGAGAATTATTTGCAACAAATTACAACAAGCGACAAGCTGGGGGTCGCGTAACTTTTAAAGGTGGCATTTTCAAAATTGTGATTAAAAGGCGCCTTTACCATCAAAGAGGGCTTTTGATTACAATAATTTAAAGAGCAAACTCGACCTTTCGACCTGCTCCTAATTGCAAATGACAGCCTATTAATGTAATAAGGTAACTCCAATGTTATCCTATGGCAAGGTAGGCCGCACAGTGGAGAAATTTGAATTTAGGATTTATTTTTTTACTATCAGGTGATGTAAAATTTTGAAGTACATATCTAACTTTTTAAATACACTGCACCCTGCCCTGTAGGCTGTTTTCAGCCTATCCTGGGGGTGACCTATGTTTATTAAGCAGGAGGTTAAGGCCTGGCAAAAGGTTTATTTTGCCAGGTCGAAATGGCAGTTTATATTTGCACACATAGGCTGCAATGAAACACCCTGTACATGATTTAAAAGGCTACGTAAGTGGGTGGCATAATCAGTTCTGCAGGCCTACTAATAGTTTTTAATTTACAGGCTCTGGGTACATGCAGTATCATTTTACTAGGGACTTGCATGTAAATCAAATGTGCCAATTGTGAGTAAGCCAATTTTCCCATATTTAAAGGAGAGAGCACAAGCTCTTTAGCACTGGTTAGCAGTGGTGAAGGGCACAAGTCCTAAAAGCCAACAAAAGTGGGTTCAGAAAACAGGAGGGTGAAGGCAAACAATTTGGGGATGACCCTGCAGAGAGGACCAAGTCCACTAGCTGCCTTTTTACCTCTTGGCCCCTCTGTATCTAACTCACCAGGACTTCAGATTCTTGTATTTGCTGGTGTCTTCTTCCTTTCACATCTTCTTCAATTTCTCTCTGCTATCACTTCTTTTTTTTCAACTGTACGTGTCCCTTGTGCAATTTCTCTTCATGATCTCCTCCCATCAACTGTGCTACTAGTGCAGGTATTTTTAGGGCACACGTGCTATCTGTTATGAGGTTTATTGAGGCTTACCAAGAACATAGAAGTGCACAGAACCACCCATTGCATACCATTGGTTGGTGTTCCTCGCCACAGTCATTTACCTGCTTTTATGTTGCTCAGTCTTGAGTTTCTTCATCCCATGGAGCATTGCCTCTATACAATTTCTTTTTGATTGTCTGGCATTGCTGCTTCCACTTCTTCGTTTTCAAGCACTTCTTTTTTCCTTTTGTGTGAAGCACTGCATCAGAGTGCATGTGTTTTCGAGCTGTCTCCCTCCTGTACATATCTCCCTCTGCACTCCATGTTGTTCTCTGTTGCTCGACTGCTTCTTCCCGCCCCTTACCTCTTGCAGTCACTTGTGCACTTCTTCCCATTGTTTAACCATCTGAACTCTCTGTGTTGCTTTTTCCCCAATCCCTGTGTGACATTCGCCTCTACCCTCCCCTATCGCTTTCATGTCCTCTCCATCTCTCCCTGTGTTGCTTCACTGTTCACACCACCCTCCCCCATGTTGATTCACTGTTCTACCCATATTCCCCTTTGTTGTTTCCACTCCCCCTTGCACATTTTCATTTCTTTTTTGTTGACGAACCAACTTGAATTGGTAACTAAAAAGAAACAAAAAGCACCTGCATCATGTTGTAGGTGCGCACGAGTGATGCGCTCATACACAAAATGACAAGAGCCGCTGTGTCTAAGGCTTTTTCAAAAAAAACTTTAGCAAGGCCACAAGGTGGCTTAGCCAGTGCCTGTGTTTATAGAGCTGTCACTATGCGTGTATTGGGGAGCTCAGACACATTTTCTGAGCTTGGAACACTGCACATCACCTCTTTGCTCTGTTGCTACAATGCCACTTTCCTCTTTGGGGAAGAGGGGAGCAGCGCAGACCACTGACACCAGGTTTGTGTGAAAAAGGCCACTTTATTGAAACAGGTGCACATCACAAAACAACCTTGGCCTTTGCCTTACAAAACTACAACCTCTCTATACAAAGTTAATCACCCACGTTAAGCTACTCACCGCCCCTAAAATGTCCCCCCAGCACAACTTAATTCAGCAATATCGTACATGCTCCAGCTGGTCAACTGCAACTGAGACCTTTAAACTCCCTTCCCTCTTTAGTACATCTATTAACCTCTTAACCAATGAAACTTCCTACAGGACCTTAAACTTCCTGGCTCGTCCAGGCGTGAACTTGCCTACCCGTTCCCTTTCAGCCTGAATTGCCTCTGACAACAACAATAAACTTTGGTAAACCATGGCAACTTCCCTGACAACCGCTACCAAGAAAAAGGTGGCCCACTAGTGTGTCCTTTTTCTGCCCCCCACCCACTAGGGAAAGAGTTTTGAACTATCGGTTGTTGAGTACCAACACCAGCTGTAGCAGGCAGAGTTCAATGCCTCTGGAGGAAAACCAAACCCTAACTCCTCAAATACCACATCCTCATAGTGAAGATCCGAATGCTTCACTCTGCCCTGGACAATGTCCTTGCAAAAAAGGTGGGGGGCATTTCCTAGAACTGCTTCCCCCTAGCCATGACTATGGCTTCTGTCTTGTCAGCCCCACGTCCAACCTATCGAGAATCAAAACTCCATCCACAAAGCGTGGCAACCATCCCATATCTCATGCATCTCCCACAGGCCCGCCTTCAGGGGGTTAACACTGACCAACCCTGCTGAAACACTGATTCTTTCCCATCTAAGTGTGTAAGCAGTATAACAGGACACTTATACCCCATAGTAGTCTAATCACAAAAGGAGAAGCCCCCTTCCCCCTCGTACCCCTTTTTGATACCAGCTGGTGAAGTACATAACAACAATAACTACCAAAAATGCCTTATTACTGCTGGACCTCTAGTGTCTTGACATACGAGTGGCCCACAAATCCATATCTTCCAACCCGTAGCCTGCGGCCCGGGAACAAAACCTGAAAAACAGAAACAAAGTTGACAACCTGAACCATTATGTCAACAAACACCCTCCTCCCCTTCTAACATGGGATTGACCACAGCAAACCGAGCAATCTTAACTATGTGGCATAACTACAGCCACCAGTTCCTGCCTGCACTCCTTTGCTCTGCCGTAGATGTATAGATCCATACCCGCAGTCCTACTACGTATCAACCGACCACTTCACAGAGCCTTACTCCCCCGACCCCTCAAAAGTTCATGGACCTGCAAATCTCAGGAAAAAACATCTCGGCCATAAGGGCTTAGAACAAAAACCACCTTGACGCTCCCACTGCACTCCCTAGGGAGAAACAAGCGCACCGCACTAAAACGCAGAATGACAAAGGGCTCCACTTAGGATCACCAGCCAACTTACCGCCTTCTAAATATTCTCCTTCCAATCACCTGCGGAGGGTGCATAATACCACCAAAGCTTGCCTGTAAAAGCAATATCTGCCTGTTTGCCATACATGGTTGTTCCTGACTGTCCTTCGACCATGAGAGCTCAAATCTCATTATGTCTTGTATCCTACCCCAGTCCTCTGACCTCCCCCTGGCCCCACCCGCTAAAGATAGACCAGGCCTGGGCCTAAGCTGTCCCCGTCTACACTGCTACAGAAAACGGCTATCAACTAAAGCATCCATTTCCCCCTAATGACTAGAGATCCCGAGTCATCCCGGTCCTGACCTTGTCCACCTCCTTGGCAAAACCATGTAACCTCTCCCACTATGCACTAGCCAGAGCATCAACAATGCTGGAGTCCCCACCTGGTACCTTCCTTGCTTCCAACATGATATCAAGATGCCTGTATTTTAGAGCAACACCTAAAAGCTGCCTTGCGGATTACCCATTCTCCACCCATACCACTGACCTGGTGTCAATTCTAAAGCAAACTCCTGTATGCCAAATGTTCCCCCCGAGAACGCACCTGTTACTCCAAAGGAAAACCTTTTGTAGAAGGTCTTGAGGCGGCCACTCCATATCCCCTCCGGTGGCCACACCTCAGCACCACCAATGCCCCTTCCAAGAAGGTACAAAAGCTGCTCCTGCACAGATCTCAGTATCCAAATCCCTGTCTGTCAATACTGCTAGGAGAATCCAATGAAAGAGTTGTAGAAAGACTCGCCACCTCTGTAGCCAGTCTGAAACGGCAACCCAAGCGAGATACCCCAACCTCTTGACCCCTGCCCACCCCGCCCACATTCCCTGCATGTAAGGTTACCAATGTCCGAACAGGATCTGCACCTCCCTGCCTATCACTTTTGCCTGCCCCAATATTGTCTCCAGAAACCTCTTCTTGTAACTCTCCTTTCCCCTAGCAACCAGGTTTCCATAACCCTTGAATTAAGCTCTATACCAATAAAAACATGACTGTGCTGGGTCCCACTGCATCCTGCCGCTGCCAATGTCAAACCTGATCACCCATGAGCCTGTGCTGGCAGTCCGTGGCACTGGATTTCCCTTTTTCCAGTACGTCAACCAAGTAATGCGTTATGTGTCCGTGACCCATGCACCATGTTGAACCTCATTGTAATAACTGACTGAAGCACTACAAGAGAGCACCCAAAAAGAAGCATCCCCGTAGATGGGGTTTGCCGCCCTAGTATCTGTCCTGGAATTGATTCTCACACAGCTGAAAGTCGGCAGGGTGTACTGGCAACAAATGGAAGGCAGTCTTAATGCCGCTCTTCACCATAAGCGCCCCCTGTCCCACTCTTTCCCCTAAAATCAATGCTACATTCAACTGATGAGAGTGTCACAGGAACTTGTTCCTCAGTTATAAATTCATTGACTGACTATCCGTCTGGCCACGAAAGGTACTGAAGCAACCTAACTGCCCCTGTTCCTCTTCAGTACACCTCCAAAAATGATGGGGGGCACAGCTAACTCATTCCTTGCTCCCCTCAAGGAACCCCATTATCCTACCTTATCAAATCTCTTTGCCCACTTTGCCTCTCACTACCTGCCTGTGATTGCAAGGCAGCCACCCAGTGTTGCACTCTCTGGCCTTCCTCCCAGACTGAATCTCCACAGGAAACCTTGTAACCACAGTCTGTTGTCGTCCTTACATTCATAGTAGAACAGCCCCGGTTCCAATCTGTCCAACATGAATGGCATAAGAGCCTGTACCCACAGACCCTGTCCACCCCTCCCTGCCTGTGGAAAACTAAAGCCGCCCATGTCTTGCTGAACCACAGGACCAACCCCGGCCTCCAGCCATGTGCCATTGCATGTCTGTCTGCGCATTTGTAACGCTCATATCACACTTTATAATGCTCTGTCATGTAGAGCCCTTCATTGCAATCCCATGAGCTGCAAAGTGGCCATTCCCTCCTTAGCCACACCCCCTAGCCCTCATGGGTTTTGGCAGCCCTGGAATGACCAGTTTATGAACGGTGTACCTCGAGCCGTAATAGCTTTTACCCAACTTAGCTGGTCCCATATTATGGTACCCTAAACCCGGTCATTGTCGCCCAAATGTGCCACTGGATAACAGGCCATACGTGCCCTGAGTTTGTCATCCTGCCCACCCAAGCATGACATCCCTAATTTATTTGGGCTTTCCGAATATGTCTACCTGTGATATTAGTGCAACTGTACGAGGACTTTAAAGCACACTAGCATAGATAAAATGTTGCTGTCTACGTCTCTATACCCACCGGCCCATTCCTGTGTGTACAGCTCAAATTCTTCCTCTTATGACCCCTTCTTGGACCTTAGCTCCCTAGCTAATTGTTTCAGAGTCTCTTCTCACTCCCTTTTTCTGGTCTTCCCCTAAATAGCAAAGTGTGGTGAGCAACGGCTTTAGATGTACCATAAGTGGTAGTAACTCCCTACTACGACTTGCCTGTCTTCCCTGAATCCGCTGCCTGGTCCCCTGTGCCCCACCCCCAGTCTCTGAACTTGCGCTCCTGTCTGCCATCTGAATGGGGGCCCAGATAGTTTTGAAACTGACTCCACTTACCCTACAGTCCCAATTACCTCCTGATTTAGGTCCCCATGACCCCGAAGTGAAACAACTGTCTGTATATTGTGCCCTATAGCAACCTCTCCTGAGATAGGCCTCACCGCTCATACCAATGCCAGCTTTCACGGGCCTCCCCGCTCGTATCGCTCGGGCAGGACTCCCGCACCGATACCAGCTTAGGCAGGCCTCCCCACATGTATCGCTCTAGCAGGCCTCCCAGCTCAGAAGAGGCTCCTTCATCTCCCCAGCAAAAGCGGGCCTCCCCACTGGCACCATTTAGGCGTGCCTCTCCACTCACAGGAGGCTCCTTCACTGCCTCTAATAAATACCCTGTTTGCGATGTCTGCCCCACGTCTGCTTACCTGGTGCCAAAGTTGGTGCCCGCTCCAGGGCCTGCCGCTTCGCAATGCCTTTGTGTCGCAAAGTTCCACCACTTCTGCCTTGAGGGTGCAGAGAACCTGCAACCTGCAAAATATTACTGGCATACGGATTAATAGTACCCCACCCCCCCCACTTGGCACCTCCTATTGTTCCTTATCCTCCCTCTCAATTCCTCTACCACATCTTCAGGCACTCGCATGCGTATATCATGTTTCACCACCAGAAACTGTTGTAACCAACTTATATTGGGGGCCGTACCCTGCCCGCCAAACCTATCTAATGATGCGGGAGGTTTCATCCTGTATGCCGGTTGGCTGGGGACTGTATTAAGCCCTCCAGTGTGCTGCATCACCAAGGCCACGCAAGACCTTCTTGGGGTGATGATCTTGTTGTCCACCGTCACCGTCCAGCTGGCCGCATTGGCTGCGCCTTCTTTTCCCCTCGGGGCCCTAAGCTCTCCCGAGTCTGCCACTCCAGTTACCTATTGACCTATGTAAAGCCATTACAGACCCGGTGTGCTGGTACCACCTAAACAAAACGCCTACATCGACACTGTCCTCATCTCGATAGTCCTGCCAACCCCACCTTCTTTATGAGCCCGCTACACCCAACCCCTGTAATCCAACCCCAACGTCCTCTCTCAGGCCCCTACCAGTCCCTCCCTGTTCACTACGTAAACACCGTCAAAGTAGTCCTCCAGCTTCCAGCCTTACCCCGGGGTCCAGAACCCAGCTGACCCTCCTACAAGGCTGCTATCCCTGACCCAGTCAAGGGTGTTCCACTAGCTGCCTATACCACCAGCCCCTTATCAATGCCCCCTAAAGGTGAGGGGCTCTGCTATTAGTGCTTCCCCGAGCTTTAGTGGCGTGAAAAACTTGGGGTCTCCCAAAGTGGGCGTGACCGGTGCAATTAAGGGGCACAACTACAAAGGCACGTAAACTGCACTTCTGTGCTTAGCATAGGGTGCCACTAGACTGGTATTTTGCTGCTGTTGGCCCTGCATCCAGATATAGTACAACAAGTAGCATTACACCTACGACAAGCCAGGGCTATGTGAGGGTAAAATTGGAGAGCCTGATAGGAACCCATCCCAGCACCTGCCTTTAGAGCTCCCTCCCTCCTCCCTGCCCTTTCCCAGGGCTGAGCGCGCTTCCCCCATGGCCCTGCCCACACCACACCCTGCGAGGCCTCTAACGACTAGCAAGAGGCCTCGCATTTGCCCAATGCAGCCACCGCAGTCCCGCTATGCACTACGCGCTGGGGCTGTAGGCCTTGCTCTCCACCCAGGCCACACCCTATGATGGTGCGTCGCCACAGGCCGGCCCTGCCCTATTACGGGAGCCCAACAGGTCATCTGAGACCTTACGGGCCGCTCTCCGAGTGCGGGAGCTGCCACACCCTCCGTCCTAAAACGCTGTCTTACAGGGGGCCGGCACCGTGGCGAGAAGACGCAATCACAGTCCCAGTCAGCCGGTGTTTGCTTGCTGTCCCCCCCCTCATAACCATGTGGCAGATTGCCAGCAGCCCCGGTGCCAGGGCTAGCTTCCCTCCCTGGCCATGCTAGCGTCACCACCCCACAGGTAAGTTACCCGTAAACCTAACACTACCTAAACCTGACTAAACACGCTAACTATGACTAGCAATTAATGTTCCTTTTACTTGACAAAATTGTTCCCTACCAGGTACCAGCCACCTGTCACCAAGTTAAAATGGTAGCTGTTACCGTAAAATGGCCGCATATATACCCCTGGGCTACGTGAGTAGCCCAAAAAATGCCCAAACCCTGAGCAGTCGTCCGACTGCTCCACTTCCCCAAAATCCCCAGGGGGCAGACCTCCCTGTAGTCGGCTGCCCCCCAAGTCCCCCTTGTGCACAGTGCAATTGCCTAGCTTGTCTGCCCTTAGAATTAGCTGTGTGCTTAATCATGTTTGATGCGCAAGCACTAACATCTTCAGTTTGTTAACTGTTGTGCTTCTCCACAATGTAAATAGTTTTACTTAGATAGCACTCAGCTAATTTGTCTATATATTTTGCAAAATCAAAAAGAGAAATACATTTTGAAATCCTAATGAAAATACTGTAAGAACAGAAGAAAATTTTCCGAAGGAACAGTAGCTGGAGGAAGCTTCAATAAGCTACTATATATAATAATAATTTGTTTTGTTTTATATCATGATTACTTGTTTTATGTACTGCATCTTGACGCACTTCTATTGTTTCCAAGCACAGCAAATAACAAATGTTATAATTGCCCAAATAAATGATAACCGATTTACCAACTTGATAAGGATGGAAGGGTAAGTTGGCCCGGCCCGTATTTGAACTAGCAGCCAGTAGATCAGAGTATGTTTCAGTGGCAATTCTCAATACACTAATTATCAACTTATATGGTCCATTTACTGTGCTTGAAGCTATAATACCTCATAAAATGCACTAGCAGAGCCCCTTTACTTAATTGTAATTTGTATTGGACATCTCACTTAATCTCAGAGTCTTAAAGCTCATTGATGACATAAGGAAGACTTAAGTCAGGAAAACACAGGCATAGTGTAAACAGTCATGACGTACACATCACTTCAAAGGCATTTGAGTGCTATATATGTGTATTATAAACAGGTGACACTTATGCATAATGTACACAACACATATGTACCTTATGCATAGACACGTTCTAAATGGTCATGTCAAAGTGCAAAACAATTTTAAATGCAGTCTAAAAATCCAGATACTCTTGGTTGTGATACCTATTGTTGCTTTAATGGAAAACAGCAATGTAATAGTGGCACAATGCATTCACCTGAAGGTCACTCATTCCTTTTCTTCAAATGACATCCAAAATTAGATTTGAAACAAGAAAAGTAGTGGAAATGGATACGATTTATTTCAGTGAGAGAAAACACGTTTACAATCGAGCTAGTAGATGCACGGAGCCACAAAATGATTTTATCAGTGTCAGACATATTTCTCAGATCAACTCCCTCGTCTAAAAATTAATACTAATCCAGTTCAGCACTTTGTAGCTAAATTTAATTTGGTTTACACTTGAAAAGTGAAAAATTGCTGTCGTCTGAAGAAAGGTATCGGAAACATTGAAAAATAAAACTTAAAGTGTTCAGTAATAATTGTGAAAATTATACGTCGGGTGATAGACATGTTTCAGTGCATGCTACAGTGAATATTCTTGTAACTTGGTTCTGTATATGTGGGAAGGTGGAATATTATCTGGTGATGCTGGTTAGGTTTCACCACGCAATACTGTCACAAACCCCAAAGATGGTCTTTGGATTCACACTAATAAATCCTTAGCTCAGTCCTGCTAGTGTGGCAAAGAGCAGTCAGGCTTTACTAGAGTAACCTGTGTTGAGCATTTCAGAGTACCAATATGGATGATAAGTAATTTACGTGACTCGAGAAGTCCAACACCAATTTATAAAAATAGAGTGTATTTTAACTTTAATTTAGAAACCAAAAGGAACGAAATAGCATACATATAACCTGAGTTATAGATTTTAAGATAACATTTCTTCTTCCACTCCCAAGGTATCCCTTTATTAGTGGGGTGGAAGGCAAGGTTAAAAACAAAGACTATGTAATGGTATTTAAGATGTAATGGTCTTATGACCCTAGTTCACCAACATGTTTCAGCCCTATCCTATATATAGAAAATATGTTGCGGTCCTCAACATATTTTCTTTATTAACAGGTACAACTCTGATTGGCAAGTATTACACACTAAATGCATTTTTGGAGTTTCTTGCATGCCGCACAATAAAAACACATTAGACACGTCATTGGGGGAGTGCCATATTTACGAACCCACCCCGAAGAAAGCCCGGGACCTTTTTAGGCCATGAGGATAGGGCTAAAACATGTTGGTGAACTAGGGTCATAGGACCATTACATCCTAAATACCCCTACAAAGTCTTTGTTTTTAACCTTCCCTTCCACCCCACCTATAAAGGGATACCTTTAGAGTGGAAGAGGACATTTTATCTTAAATATTACGCCCCCTAAATAACAATCTTCATAAGAGCTCCCTGAAATATGGTTGAGCCCACCCTGAGCTTTAGGAGCCAGGGTGAACCCGATGATGAAGCATGCCACTATTAGAGTGGGTGAGGGTTGTATATAAAAATGGGTTTCTTTCTCTTCCCTACTCCTGTAGGAGTAGTGCAGAGGTGTGGCACATAATACAATACCCCCCTCCTTTTCCTTGTGGAGGCGTCTGTTCTCCAGAAGGGATACTCTTTGGTTATTGGGAGTCTGAAGGTCATTCAGGCTTCCACAGGGGTCCCTCTGCCTAAGGGAACCGAGAGAAAGCCTAGGATGAGTATCGATCAGGCAGTTCCAGGAGCTTTACCACAGGTGCAGAGTATCCCTCTTTTGTTTTGTGCAAGTCCTGTTGTCGCAGACACGGGTCTCTTCTTCTGTCCTCTTTGATGCAGGTTTGTTCAGAACTGAGGTTCCGGTGTCAGGGGTAGCCCTTGAATCCTAGATTTAGGGGTATTAATGGTGTGGTTGTAGGTGGCCAATGGGCTGCTTGCAACAGTTGCTAATCCACCCTGGAGGTGACCACAGGTGGGTCAACTTTTCTAGCCAGAACACTCCTTTCTGCCACTTCTAAAAATGGCAAAACACTTTATTCAGTGTACAGACCACCGGCCTGTGCACCCTGGAGGTGTGGCTAGCCTTCTGAGGGTGTACACCTCCTTGACTATCTAACTTCCTGCCTGTCTGGGTGCAAATGTGCTTGGGGCATGGTGAGGGCTGTTTCCTCCTCTGGGAGTCAGCCCAGTGCAGTCTTTGAAGCTCACTGCCTTGATGTGCCACTTCACTAGCCCTCCTGGGAGGGAGGAGGTATGACCTCCTTCCTGCCCAGGCCTTTTTTCCTGACTCCTGGGAGTGATCACAATGCCTGGCAGGAGGTCAGAATCCTGTCTTGGTGGCAGTAAGTGCAAGCTGCCAGCTAGAGCACTGAGAAGCTGGAGAAAGCAGGTGGGAAACCTCTAAAGAAGCCACATAGGTGCATGCCACATCGCCCTTGACACAAGATTCATGTCAGGGGCGAGAAGGCACATTGTTTGATACCAAACATGACAAATTTAGGCAATACCATAATGGAGCTGACAACCTCGGGTTCGTCCTGGTGCCAGCCCATGTTATACTATGGGCCATCTATCGCTTATAGTTTTCTTTAATGTGTATGCACAATAGGGATATATAAGCTTGCAGTTACATACCTACACCCCTAATATATTGCACCCTGCCACCTGGGCTTTAGGAGCAGTTCCTTAGAGTTGACTGATACATATTACAGGCAGTGCATTGACTCCTCCCCACAAGCTGAGTCAAACTCAAGCATTTTGGCACTGCTCCTGCAGTCTATATTGTCTAGTCTGCTGTCAGTAGTTTACTTGGGTCACTCAGGGTGGCACACACAGTGCTTCAGGCCCTGGGGATCCCTTTACCACCTGTGCCCTGTGTACCCCTGGTACCATATGCTAGGGACTTATAAGGGGGGCAAAGTCCTTGTCAATTGTGTATGCCAATTTACATATAACGGTTTTAGGGAAAGAGCTCTGGCACTGGGGTCTGGGCAGACTCCAGTGCACTATCAGAGTCATAATCATCAGCAAAAAGTGTGTGGGGGGGGTACCACACAAAAAGGGAACTTTCCTACAGTACACAAACTGGGAACGTTTTTTTTATATAAGCTCCTACCTGAACCAAAGTAATCAATCTGCTGTATTTAGTTAAGCAATTGACAGGAAAACCTGAGCAACCATTTGTGAAACCCCTTTCCATCATTTTGCAAAAATGACACTCAGGCAGATATTCCAACTGGAAATTGAATCATGCATCAAAAACACCCAGAGAGAAAATGCTATAACAGAGAGAAAAACACAAAAGTGTAATTGATTGCAATATGTTATCCAGCCCTGACACAAAGTGTGTTAAGGAACTTACATTCAATATTCTTCAACGATGAGGAACTAAAAACCTTTTCATGGAATTTTCATTTTTTCCTACAATCACCCTAATTATTAGAGAAAGACACATCAGAACTTAAGTTGGAATGAAAGAGAACTGAAACATACCAGTGCATTGTAAACTGATGTAAAGTCTGTCTCTCCTTACCACAGAAAACAACTGAAAAAATATATATGTGCATATGTCTGTAATGTCGACGTTTGAGAAATTTAAAGAAACACACCTGTATGATTACATTCTATTTCTAAATTTGGTGCAAGCTACCTTAAACAAATGGACACTTACACAAAAAAAGACATCAATCAAAAAAATTATTAAAAGTGACCAAACAGGTGTGTTGAAATAAATTGCGTAAGTTGTCAAATTAAAAACATATACATTACACATCATTGTGATAAGTGAAATGTAGCATTATGTAGAAATTGCACTAGACAAGGTGTAATGTTTATTTTTTAAATACCAGTAAATTCAATATCAGTCACAAACTTGAATCTGTTAACATATTAATCCATGTAAAATGTCCCTTTGTCTAGTCCAATTCATGTATTTTATCATTTTTCAGTTGTGGGTGGTCTGATGGGTGTGTTGGTTGTGGGTGTGGTGCTGGTTGTGTTGGTTGTGATATCTGTATGTTTGGGTGTGTGCTTGTGTTTCTTAATGTGTTTATGTTCATGTGTGCATGTGCTACTTGTGTCTGTTTTAGTGGGTGCGTGCACAGCAGTGAGTGTGCTTGGGACAGGGCTGGGAATTGGGAATTGGAATTGGGAAGGGGCCTGAGTTGGGGCACAAGTTTGGGCTAGTTGGGAAGGTGCGGTCAGTGAGGAGACTAGCCTTGTAAAGGCTCTCTGCAGGCCAGACATAGCACTATGAATGCTTTCCATGTATGCTACCATTTGTTGCAGGTAGCATCTAAGCTCCTGAATGGTATTCAGGAGTGCAGTCTGGCTTACAGAGATGTTTCATAGGCCTCCCTACTTAGTGCAGCCTGAGAGACAGGGACTGGGGCTGAGGTGCCTAAAGCGAAGGAGAAGTCACCCCTTTTAGGGGGGTGGATTTAGCCAACTGGGGGGAGCAAGAGGGAGGATGGAGATGGCTCTGTGTGTGGCAGACAAGGGTGAAGTTGGTAGAGTTCCTGTAGGGTTTGCCACCACTGGGGACTGCCTGCTTGTGGATGCATTCGAAGATAATGTTGAGCTAGTGACCTCTGTTGCAGTCCCCTTACCCTCCATGCCACTGGGTCCCTCGGTGTCGGTGGTCTCAGCGCCCAAACCACAGTGGCCAGCTGCTTTCCCACCTATGTGGCCAAGGTCCCCTTTGCCTGCTGCTGGTGATTCTGTAAAGACATATACAATAGTTTTATTGTATAAATGTAAACAGAACTGATCATGAAGTTTGATCACAATACCTTTTCATATTTCACCTGCTCAAACTATCAATCAATCAATCAATCATGTCACTTATAAAGCGCACTACATACCCGCGAGGGTCTCAAGGCGCTGGGGGAAGAGGGGGGTGGTGCTGCTACTGATCGAAGAGCCAGGTCTTGAGGAGTCTTCTGAAGGCCAGTAGGTCTTGGGTCTGTCGGAGGTTGATGGGGAGGGTGTTCCAGGTCTTGGCGGCAAGGTGGGAGAAGGATCTGCCGCCGGCGGTCGTTTTCCGGATGCGGGGGACTGTGGCGAGGGCGAGGCTGGTCGAGCGGAGCTGGCGGGTGGGGGTGTAGAAGCTGAGTCGTCTGTTGAGGTAGGCTGGTCCGGAGTTGTGGAGTGCTTTGTGTGCGTGGGTGAGGAGCTTGAAGGTTATCCTCTTGTTGACAGGGAGCCAGTGCAGGTCTCTCAGGTGGGGTGTGATGTGGCTGCGTCGGGGGATGTCGAGGATAAGACGTGCAGAGGCGTTCTGGATGCGTTGCAGCCGTCTCAGGAGCTTAGCCGTCGTTCCTGCGTAGAGGGCATTTCCGTAGTCCAGCCTGCTGGTGACGAGGGCCTGGGTGACTGTTTTTCTTGTTTCGGTGGGGATCCACTTGAAGATCCTGCGGAGCATTCGGAGGATGTTGAAGCAG
The DNA here is from genome assembly GCA_963921515.1 of Calotriton arnoldi. Lineage (NCBI taxonomy): Eukaryota > Metazoa > Chordata > Amphibia > Caudata > Salamandridae > Calotriton > Calotriton arnoldi. The sequence continues at coordinate 929,965 of CAWUFW010005200.1, read as the reverse complement.
GATGAGGAAATGGCGTTGACCTGCTTAGTCATGGAGAGGGTGGGGTCGAGGATGACCCCTAGGTTGCGTACGTGGTCGGTGGGTGGCGGGGCTGTTCCCAGTGATGTTGGCCACCAGGAGTCGTCCCAGGCTGAAGGGTTGGAACCAAGGATGAGGACCTCCGTCTTGTCCGAGTTCAGCTTCAGGCGGCTGGTCCTCATCCATTCGGCGACGGCCTTCATTCCTTCGTGGAGGTGGGCTTTGGCGGTGTGAGGGTCTTTGGTGAGGGAGAGGATCAGCTGGGTGTCGTCGGCGTAGGAGATGATGTTGAGGTTAGTGCTGTCGGGCGACGTGGGCGAGGGGTGCCATGTAGATGTTGAACAGCGTTGGGCTGAGGAGGAGCCTTGGGGTATGCCGCAGATGATCTTGGTGGCCTTGGATCGGAAGGGGGCGAGGCGGACGCTTTGTGTTCTGCCGGAAAGGAAGGATGTGGTCCAGTCCAGGGCCTTCTCTTGGATCCCGGCGTCGTGAAGGCGTGTTCGTAGTGTGTGGTGGCAGACCGTGTCGAAGGCGGCTGATAGGTCCAAGAGGATGAGGGCTGCTGTTTCTCCGTTGTCTAGCAGGGTCCTGATGTCATCGGTGGCGGCGATGAGGGCGGTTTCGGTGCTGTGGTTGCTGCGGAAGCCGGACTGGGAAGGGTCCAGGATGTTGTTCTCCTCGAGGTAGCGGGTCAGTTGTTTGTTGACGATTTTCTCGGTGACCTTCGCGGGGAACGGGAGCAGAGAGATGGGTCAGAAGTTCTTGAGGTCCTTGGGGTCTGCCTTGGGTTTCTTGAGTAAGGCGGTGATCTCGGCGTGCTTCCAGCTTTCCGGGAAGGTTGCTGTCTCGAAGGACATGTTGATTATTTTCCGGAGATGGGGCGCGATGGCTGTACTGGCTTTGTTGAAGATGTGGTGAGGGCACGGGTCTAGCGGTGAACCGGAGTGGATGGTGTTCATGATCTCGCTGGTGTCCTCGTTGTTGATGTTGGTCCAGGAGAGCAGGCGGTTGATGGTTGTGGGGGCAGTGGTCTCGGTGGTTGCCGGGGCGGTCGTGGTGTTGAAGCTGTCGTGGATGTCGGCGATTTTGCAGGTGGAAGAAGGTGGCCAGTGAGTCGCACAGGTCTCGCGATGGCTGGATGTCGTTGGTGTTGGAGCTGGGGTTGGAGAGTTCCTTCACGATGTTGAAGAGCTCTTTGCTGTTGTGTGCGTTGTTGTCTAGGCGGTCTTTGAGTGAGGCCCTTTTGGCGGATCTGATGAGGTGATGGTGACTGCGGGTGGCGCTCTTGTGGGCGGCGTAGCTGTCCGCTGTCCGTTCGTGGAGCCAGATCTTCTCCAGTTTTTGGCATGTTCGTTTGGAGGCCTGGAGGTCTTCGGTGAACCAGGTGGCTTTCTTGCTGGTGTGGCTGTTGGGCGGATTCTTGAGCGGGGCGAGGGTGTTGGCGCAGTCGTCGATCCACTGTCTGAGGTTGCGGGCGGCGGTGTCGGGGTCGGAGGGTTCGGCGGGTGGGCTCAGGGCGAGGGTTGTGGTTAGCTGGTCTTCCGTGACTCTGCTCCAGCAGCGGCGAGGCATTTGTTCGGTGCGGTGGTGCGTGGTGGGCTTCCTGTAGGTGAAGTGGATGCAGTGGTGGTCAGTCCAGTGGGGTTCGGAGGTGTGGTTGAAGGAGACGTGTGGGCTTGCGGAAAAGATGGAGTCTAGCGTGTGGCCGGCGGCGTGGGTGGGTGTAGTCACGAGCTGTCTGAGTCCGAGGGTGGCGAGGTTGTCGATCAGGGTGGTGGAGTTGGTGTCCTTGTTGTTCTCGAGGTGGAAGTTCAGGTCCCCGAGGAGGATGTAGTCCGTGGAGGCGATGGCGTGGAGGCGATGGCGTGTGTGTGCTATGGTTCTACATTATCATAAGCTCATGCATGTACGCAAAATTTTCAGAAACCATTTGGTCACACTTTTGTTATTACCCATGATAGCACCTATATCATGTATGATCTTGTCTCTTATGCATTTTGCTATCCCTCCAAGACTTGTTTAACACCTTTAAATGGTTAGGCTTTGTTGTTTAGTATAGTGAACCTATGTCACCAAAAAGGATATAAACCAAAAATACCTTTGTTTACAAGGCCAACAATTCTGCATTATTTTTTATTCACAAAGATTAAATTGTGAATCAATGTGCGTCAACAAATACTGCACTGTTGTACCAATATAAGTATGAACTGAAAGGCAGTTTCATTTGTTTGGACATTTCACAATCGTAACACTTACTTCAAGTAACTAAAGTATGTTTTAAATGTAAAAAATATTATATGGATTACATACTGAAGTAGCTTAGTAGTGTATCACACACTATGTAGTTACCTGTGCTGTTGAAGAAATTAAGAAAAATATTTTGTGTTGGATTGACAAATGACTTCGACAGCATACATAAATACATAGGCCTTGATACATTTCTAATCCACTTCAGTACAGAGCAAAAACATGCTCACATTTGACTCCTAAATATTTCTAGTTATTTGACTGTGTTTTACAAATTATGAAATTGTTTTACGAAATATGCTGGCATTCACTTTAGCCAAAAATTGGTACAACATCACGGTAAATATTACATACACTGATTCATACATACATTTTACGTCAAATATTCAAATGTAATTCACAATATTCAACATATTACACCTTGATGCATTTCTACATTTGCCTATTGAGCCTGATTTTCAGTTTTCCAGATGGAATACTCCAACATATATGTGATGGAACATTCCATCTGCAGCAGTCCCTTTAAGTATCCCATTTTTCTCCATCATTAATTTATCTTCTGGACATAGCTGAGGACATTGAAAAATGGTTTTAGGCGAGGGAGTAGCCAGAAAATTCAAGTACCCCCCACTTTGGAATGAATGGTATGATGGCACAAAGCAAGAGAAGCAAGTGAGCTACTCTTCCCTAGAAGAGTTCCCCCGTCTCGTCCATCCAGACATCAATCCATTCATCCTTTCACTTTTCCATCCACCCACTGATATCCACAATTCCACCTTTACATTCTTACATCCATTCATTTTTCATGCATCCTTCAATCTTTCCCCATTACATCAACCCATCCCCTCTGCCATTCACCGATCCATCTTTCCATGCATCCATCCATCTATTCATGCATCCATCTTGCCATCTATTCATCCACTCTGCAATTCATCCACCCATCCATTCACCTTGCCATCCATCAACATCCTTCCATCCACTTTGCCATCTATCCATCCATCTACTCTGCCATCCTTTCACTCATCCGTCCACTTCCCAATCTATTCACTCATCCTTTCACCCACTCATCCCTCCATCCCTATATTCTACCATCCTTTCACAAGTACATCCACCTATCCATTCACTCACTCATCTACCCATCCATCCATCCACCTTTTCACCTCTCTACCAACCTATCCATTCAGTCATTCTCTCACCCACCCCTCCATCTACCCACACATTCATCCACCCTCTCATTAATCCACCCACTCATCCCTTCATCCATCCCTCACCCTACCTTCTATTCAATATTCCTTCCCTTTTTCCCTTTTCTATTTACCCATGTTTTATTTTTCCTTGCTTCTGCTTGTTCTTCTATTGAGCTGTATTCCTTCATAAAGTTAATTATGAGATTTATTCTGCCAAGTTGCTGACAGAAGAGGCCTTTAAAGAGCCCCAGCCCCGCTGTAGCTGCCTAAGCGGGGAGGTTCACGAAGCCCCTGGTTTGGGGTATGTGTTACCCTGTCACCAATGTGTATATATTCCTGACTGTGTTGTTCCAAAAACTGTAAGCCTCTCACAAATATTTTCCAAAAAACAGACTGGCTTACATGCATATTTGTGAAGGAGTAAGACATCATGGACATCTGTCACTTTTAACATGAATAAAATAGTAGTTTGTAATCAAAACACATTTGGGATATGTTATAAATGTAAAATGTAGCCATTTAGTCTGCTGTTACTAGACATGTTGGCTCACTTATTCACTCTTTGGGGCAGATCTACAAGAAAGTGCCGCAGCGTGGCGCTGCAAGCCCTTTGCCTGCGCCACGCTGCGGCACTTTCAGAGCACAGGAATGCGACATATTTACAAGAATATGTCGCATTCCTGTGCTCTCCCCTGCGCTGGCACACAAACAGCTGCCAAGCGCCGGCGCAGGCACCCTTGCACCATGGTGCAAGGATGCCTGCGCCATGGGGAGATTGTTTTTGTGCAGGAAGGGGCACCTTTCTGCACAAAAACAATCAGTACAGGCTTTTTCTCTTTCAATGCGTGCTGTAGAATGCAGCACGCATTGAAAGAGGAAAACGAGGAGAAATGAAAACATTTCTCCTCGGTGCGCTCGCTACGCCACCTCTAGGGTGGCGTAGCATTCAGATGCATCTCCAGATTTACGATTTCTCGTAAATCTGGAGATGTGTCTTGTTCCATGGGTGTTGCGTGGGAACACCCACAGCAACACCCATGGAACGCCCCTCCAACGCAAAGTGCTGCGTGTGAAGGGACGGTATTTACAAGGAGAGGAAAAGTCACGCATGGTGGCTTTTCCTCTCCTTGTAAATATCGAGGAGCCCCCTGCGCCACCAGTACGTCACGAAAAGTGACGTACTGGTGGCGCAGGGGGCTTGTAAATCTGCCCCTTTGTGTATAAAACCTACTTACCTATGTGACATTTGGAACATCCACTGTATCATAACTCCATTATATGCTAAGTCACATCTAATAGGGCTAACTGTAGACCATTCACAATAGTGAAGGAGCATTACACCTGACACAAAAAAGACTAATGGACTGTTTGGTAAAACTGTCTCTTATAACATAAAACATCCTGATGCATATTTGTTGTTTAGGCAAGCATGTGTCTGCTCAAACCAGTCCTTTGGTAGTGAACAGAAATCAGGTGGTATCCTTTTCCACAAATTCATATTCAAAACACAACTTCATACACCTTGTCCAAAACTTACACCTCCAAGAACTCTTCTTCTGCATTGGACATGTGTCAACCTTAATGTTGATGACCAAAAGAGATGCTGTAGCAAAAAACTAGTTATTTAACATGTACAACTCACACTATAACTTACCCTGCTGTTGGGTTCTCACCTGTTCATCAAGCACCGTATGCGGGCCATTAGGGGGGTCAGGTTGCGGCGAACGCGCTTCCCACGTTGGGAGGACTTGACGAGCTGGACTTCTGATGACTTTTTGGTCAAGCGTCGTAGACCCTCCCTCCTCTTCCGACAGAGAATGCTGCACCGCTTGTAGACCCACAGGGTCTGTACCTTCTTGGCGATGGCCTTCCATATCTCCTTTTTCTCATGGACATTGACCTGTATGGTTACAATAAATTAAAGAAATAAAGAATTGTTTTGAGACTTGTCATTTGTCTGTATTGATGTAAACCATTTTTACTACTTCGATCGCAAGCATTACTCAAGAGTTATTACACAATATATTTTTGTTTTTCATTTTGCCACTTTGTTGTAACCTGTTTACTACCCTTAGCCCTTGTCATTTGCTAAATTCGATAATTCAGGCCAGTGACGACATCTAGGCCAGGGAACTCCAACTTTTTCTGTAATCAGAGCTACTTCTCATCAGTGAATATCATTATGAAATACTGAGGGTTAAACAACTTGCGCATAGTGACCAGACACCCCCACGGCCAGCTATATTGACTTGAAGCCTAATGTCCATAGAGCCAGATACTATGGTTTGAACTAAATACCATGATTAAGGGCACTATGAAAGGTCTGCCGTGTATGTCTTGAGAGCGTGCTCTTTGGGAATGTATGAACATGCGAGCATGTTAAGGGTATATTTGTAGGGGTGGCTGAGTCTGTGAAATTTAAACTGTTTGCATAATTAATAAGTCTCCATTTAATTTCCGTTGCCATTTAAAAACATTCTGAAGCATCATTTTGTTCACAACTCTAAATTTGAGGTGACAAGGCATTCGCTTTCTATGAGTACAATACCTCAGTGCCTCAGTTTTCCATCTCTGTGACTCAGCCCCAGCCTGGCCCACAAATCTGGCTGAACACTGCTTACTGTCAGGTGCTGTTATCTGCAGCATGATAATTATGATGTCACAGGAGCACAGCCTTCCCTTAACTTAGAAGTGATAATATGAACTTGTGCTCATTTGAAAAAGAACTCAAGGCTGTGAGCTACTCTGAAGGTGTCTGGGAGCTACTGGGAGCTCCCAAACGACTGGCTGGAGACACTTGATCTAGGCTGAGTGATCTTTGAGATAATACACATAGCAAACATAATTTGAATTTGGTATGTAAAAAATTACATATATATGTACAGATGTGAATAAGATATAATGTGTTTTTCAATTTTTACATGATGTGACGTTTCTACATTTCACATGAAATTCATTTATATATACATAGATATATCTCACAATACACACCAAATAAAATGTGGGGCTAAACACACACAACACATGCTAATGTTGCACTTTTCTCTAATCATAAATTGCTTAAAAATTCACACCATCATTGTTTTATGTAATGTAAAAAATAAATTACACTTCACTTCAATCACTACACTTCGCTCAGGAACTCAAAGGGAAATTCCAGCCTGTGTTTAGAAAAAAACTAGACAGATTTACCAATACATTTTTAACATGTACCTGTTCCTCTGGTGAGCCATAGAGCTGGAAGTAAAGGGACAGTACCTCCATTGCCAGCAACCCCAGCTCCCCTGGCGAGAAGGCTGGGGCCCTAACACCTGCTCTTTCTGCCATCCTGGCTCCCAGAGGTTGGAAACAGCAGCAAAAGTGGAGGAGGTCTTGCTGGCTGTAGTGTTAGGAGGCAAGTAAGCTTTTTCAAAATGCTGCATACATGTACATGACATACAAGATCGTCAATGGAGATGGACACAGACATTGGCTTTTGTATACTGCTTTCACACATGTTAGCCTATGGCAGTGTTCGCAGTGGTGTTTCCCACCCACTACATGTTCAACTTCCACAGCGGCCATCAAATTCAGGCTGAGGTCAGGCACCCACCATTTGAGATAGTCAATTAGTGTGTTTGTGAATGTTTAGGGCATCACCACCACTCAAAATAGTGGCTAGTCTGTTTACATATACAAAATGCTAATGCCACTCATTAGTTTGAAAATAAACATTTATAAGAAGTGCTTTACTGTGGTTAAATGCTATAGTTGCGCAGTGCTTACAGTTCTGTTGATGGTATTTTGGTTTGAAAAATATATATGTAAACAATACATTTAAAATGTATTATTTACACATCGTTCTTTTTAATCAATAGACAGGTTTTTAAAAAATAAATGTCAATATTACATGTGTTAAATTATGATAACAAACCATATATATTTTTAGCAAAGCATTAAATGTGTGTTCTATTAAAAGAAAAAAGTTTGTAAATGTTTTAATATGTTGAAAATTTTTTAATTGCAGACATATGAACCCAAGGAGAGTGGGGAGACAACAGCCTTAAGTGTTTTGACCATTTCCATACCTTGCCGCCATGAAAGAATGGGATATTATCCAAAAATTCAAATTGAATAGGCAAACTATAATTGATTTATGTCGTCATCTGGAACAAGATCTTCTGCCTCACAATACAAATCCCACATCTATTACACCAATTGTCAAACACATGGCAGTACTTCATTTTGTGGCCACAGAAACATTCCAATAGACTGTGGCAGTATCTGGTGGAATGCCACAACTAACTTTCAGTGGTGTCCTCCAAGAAGTTCTTTCTTCAATGATGAAACATATCAACAGCTTCATCCAGTTTCCACAACATGAGGATTTGGCAAATGTGATAAGAGAATTTTATGTTTTAGGTCGCATACCACATATGGTTGGAGCAATTGATGGCGCACATATTGCCTCAGTGCCACCACACGACAGGGAACAAGTCTACCATCAAGGTGCATGTTGTATGCTTACCTGATTTGCAGATCACAAGTGTCTGTGCACATTCCCCTGGCTCAGCCCATGATTCCTTTGAATGATTACTAAGGAACAGCAGCAATGTCACAACTTGAGCCTGGCTTGTTGGTAAGTACAATCTGTCAATATATGTTGCTTGGTTAATTTCAAGTTTCATTATCTTCAATAGTAATATTATTTATGGCTCTTTTTTTTGGTCATATAGGAGATCCAGCTTATCCTAACCGACCATGGTTTTTGGCACTGCTGAGGAATCCAACAACTCCAGGGGAAGTCCGCTTCAATGAGGCCCATGGAAGAACACCGAGGTCAGTGGAGCAAGCTTTTGGGCTCCTGAAGGCCAGATTTTGCTCTCTGGATAAGACTGGCGGAGCCCTCCTCTACTCACTTGATAAGGTGTGCCAAATCACCATGGCCTGCTGCATGTTGCACAACTTAGCCCAGCGACGGAAAATCCCATACATCACAGAGGATGGAAACCATGAAGAACCACCGGGTGAGGATTTGGAAATGCCACATGAAGATGATAGTGGTGAAGAGGAAGGAATTGACATATGTCAAGATGTAGTTGACAACTTCTTTACATGAGTGTGAGTATATATTTATAGTTTTAGAAAATAAATGATAAATCCAACTTTTAATCTAATAAGGAAGACAATGTGTGCTGGACATTTTGTAGAAAGGCAAGTTAAGGAAAATCCAGGGCAAAATTGTTTGTTGATCAAAGTTTTGACACATTGACTACTGTGTTCATTTACATTGTTTATCTTTGATTGTCCTTAGAAAATGTGTCCTCAAACTAGTTCATTAGTAATGTGTCTGTTTTGTAACGCAATTTAAAACTTATTTGTTTTTTTTCCTGTTTTAGGTTCCTTCACCATTTTATCTTCATTTGGACATTTCAGAATTGTGAAATTTGCATTTATATGCTGCCATTAGGAAGTACAAAGGGAACATGGGTTGATCCGGTGAAAGACACAAAGACTTTTGGTGTACATATGTTGTAGAAAGACAATTTACACAGTAATTTAAATGGAAGTTCTGAAGATTGCATTAGACTTGTTTTCTGTTGAATGTTTCCAACAAGGCAATATGTGCTGCTTAAATTGATTTAACCACATGTGGCAGTCAAGTCAAAGCGTTCTAATCTCTCATTACATTGGCAAAACCTCTTTTTGTGGCAAATGTATGAAGCTGTTGATGTGTCTCATCATTGTAGAAAGTAGTTCTTGTCGCACACCCCTGAAAGCTGGTTGTGACATTGCACCAGATACTGCAACAGTGTATAGGAATGATCCTGTGGCCTCAAAATGCAGCAATGACAAGATTTTGAGTGTTGGTGTAATTGATGTGGGATTCCTATTGTGAGCCAGAAGATCTGGCTCCAGCTGATGACATAAATCAATCATTGCTTGACTATTGAATCTGATTTTTTTATTATATCCCGTCATTCCATGGTGGCAAGGTCTGGAACTGTAAATGTAAAAATAGCACTGAGTCTTTGGCTTATGCATGTTTTGTAATGTTTTTGCTAAACTCTGTCAAATAAATATCTATTACATTTTCAGAAGATACTAGTTGTTGATTTGTGGTTTCTGTTCTTTTTTGTCATTTCTGAAAGCTGTGAGGAACTTTACCTACATTGAAAATATTTATGAATGTTCAATGGAAGGATAAAAACAAGGTGATTGAGAAAAGTAATATAACACCAGTGTTTGACTTTGTTAGTTTTTCGTTTATTAAACAAAACCAAATAAACTTAAACTGGATAAATACAATAAAGCACACAAAAAAATAAAAAGCCAGTCATAGTGAATGAAACTATTGTTGAAGAGCTAGATTTGTTTGAAGTCCAATGTACAAGATAGAGGCAGAGGAAAGGTAATTGTGGTCAGAAAATAGTCCACAGAGTTAATGGTAGTCACACACTGTAAAAAAATTAGATGTGGTGTCTTTTGTTGGTGGTGGTGGTCTTGCTATCTTCTCTTGGTGGTCCGGATGAACGTGTACTCCTGTGGGGGGCGGATGGATCCACAGCTGCAGGGACTGCGGTGGCTGCAGGTGTTTCCTCTTGTGGCAGGTCCTTCCTTTCTGTGGCTGAGGCAGATGTAGTTGGCCCAGATGATGTTAGACCATTGAAAGTGAAAGATGGTACTGGAAAAGCCCTGCACATATGGTTGAATATGTCAAGCAGCACCCCAATCAGGGAGCCCATATTGAAGTTATGATTTTCCATCTGAACATTGAGCTCCCTCTGCAAGTGCTTCATCTCCTGGAACTCTGTGAGGACTCGGCTCATCATGTCTTGGACTGATGAAGGGATCCCAAGACTTGGTTGATGGCGACCTGGGTGACATTTAACCCAGTAGCCTCACTCTGCTGGCCAATATGTTCCTTTGCACGACCCCTATTCCCACTACCCTATGACCTTGACCCAGTTTCCCCCATCCTACTGGTTCCTGGCTGAACTTAAGGTGGTGGTGGTGTTGGGTCACCAGCAGCCAGGACTGGGGGGCACAAGAGTGAGAAGATGTTGCTTTGAACATAGGTAGTGGAGGTATCCATGGCCTGAGATGTGGTAACAGCTAAGGTGGGAGGTGTGGGTGTGGGGCCAGCCAGCTCCTCATCATCCAGATATTCCTTGTTATTATATTGGTGTTTCAACTTCTACATAGACCATTGTTAAGAAACTTGAAATATTATAAGGTAACAGATGTAGTCTATATGTGGGAAAGTAGACCTGAATGGGAGAATGTCCAACAACAACTTAAAATCGTAACAATTTAGTTGCAAATCTAACATTCCTGTCTGTGGACTATTATATTTTGATGAGAAAATATGGAGTAATCCTGTTCCCACATGAGCATTGAACACTAACTGGCTGGCTGAAGGTGGAAGACCAAAAGCTTCATTTACAAAATGTTTTGTCTATATTAATGCATTTTCCTAGAGTAGGTTACCACTTTCCAGAGACTTTACTCATCCCCTTTCCAGACCCATTTACCCGGACCCAGACTTTGTCACTTGCTTTCAGACTCTACTAAGTTTCTTGAACCTCTCTTTGTTATGAAGTTCTGCTTTGATTTATTTTGATCTATTTGAGCTGACTTAAATGCTAAAGCTTCATACTTTTCTCACTCTCTCGAACTGGAACTCATTATGGGTTCTGACTGACTCCATTTTCACCCAATTCTTAGAACAGGAATTATTTACTTTATGGACCACGCTTTTAATACATTTATTATTATTGATTCCAATATTGATTTTATATTTCTGTAATATATTGCTGATTGATATTAATACAAATATATTTGTAATTTGCATTAAAGATGAACTACTAAAAGATTTAATTAAGAAACCCTTTAACTCATACCAAACTCTCATTATTGACTGAAAATAGATAAATGATTGTGATTAAAATGTATGTGATGTTCATCTCCCCTCTTCTCTAAAACAACAGCAAAGATCCATTGTATCGTAGAAACAAGCAGTGGAGGGATTAGCCCTGATGGTGGTAAACCATGATCTTTTAATCCTTATGGTTTCTGGCTTTAACAAACATGGTAGTAGAGAGACGGTTTTGGTTATGGGAAGTGGAGCTATACATAATTACCCTGAGTAAGACTAATGCCCAAAGCCCAGAATTGGAGGACAGACAATGTTCGGTTTCAACGACCGTTGCTGTATTGGAGGTGTGAGTGTTAATAGTATTATGCATTGCAGTTGTTGCTAATGGTATCATGTGTTTAAGTGTGTTGGATTAATTGGTGATTTTTATGCACTTATAGTAAAGAAGTTGTAGAGGTTATCGGGCTCGACTTAGCCTAAAATACTTGGATATTGAAACAAGTGAAGAATACACTTTTTATAGGTTTCTTGGCTGCTAATGATTTGTGGCATAGATCATGAGGTGGCGTCGACTACACAATTGAGATAGGGATTATAACGGACTGTTGTGAATGTACAAATTTTGATTGGTGCTGGCAGAAACTAACTGTGCAAAAGGTGAAGCTATATAGATTAGGGTGATTTCCCGCTGGATGAGATTTCAGTTGTGTGTGTGAAAATTATTTTTGTGTGAAAAAGGCAGAAGGTGTTAAAACCTTAATATTCCGATTGTTGAAATACTTTTTGTTTTTTTTAGTGGAGCAGACAAAGGTTGTTTATTTACATTCACTTTGCTGTAGAAATGGCAAAATACTTTGTCCTTTTCTATCTCGGTGTGGATGGCACTGTGCTAATGCTATGCTTAAAGACTTTGATAGAAAACCAGACATTTGAGGTGAGCAAATTTAGAGTGTCGCTGGTGTTGAGAGTGCTCTATACAGGAGCTGCTTTCCACCTAAACTTGAGAACTACCCAGAGTTCTCTGCTTCTTTTTTTGCATAATTTATGCGTCACTCTATGCCTGAAAGGGTATTGTTTTGACTTATACTGGGTGATCCCTTGTGTCTGGACAAAGCTATACCTCTCTGAAGAGGTCTAATGAGAGTGAAACACGTGTCAGGGGTTGCTTTTATTCATTTCAGGTTGGCTTGGATGGTATTTTATCAATCCAAAGCTGTAATACTGTGCCTGGAGTGGTAAAAGGCTTTGGTCATTTTACAGCTTGGCATGGATAGCACTGTGCTAATCCTATGCTTAAAGACTTTGCTGTAGAAATAGCAAAATACTTTGTCCCCTTCTATCTAAGCGTGGATGGCACTGTGCTATTCCTATGCTTAAAAACTTTGAAAGAAAAGCAGACATTTGAGGTGAGCAAATTTAGAGTGTTGCTGGTGTTGAGAGTGCTCTATACTGGAGCTGTTTTCCACCGAAGCTTGAGAACTACCCAGAGTTCTCTGCTTCTTTTTTTTGCATTCACTTAAAGTTGTAGAATTCTGTGAATGAGGGAAATTGCAGAGGAGGGTGAACCTCTGCAAGGAAGTAGTGAGATCATACGTAATAGTGTGTCATGCTGGTGCGTCCCGAGGGTACACCAGCACATCACATGACAAGGAATATAAGTATGCATACATGTTTTTGGCTTTGTAAATAGTACAAGATTGCTATAATGAGGGTCCTTTGAGTTTTCCAAGATATGGTACATTTGAACTGAAGGTAATTGAAAGATTGAGAGAAAAACTATACAAAATTAAACCACCACCTAGACCCACACAATATAAAGCTTTAAACATTTGGGAGAAAACAGCACACGCTAAGGAGAAAGAAAATACCAGAATAAAGCTAAAAGAGCAGTGCGTTCTAATGCATATGCCTGATGGGATGAGGAACAACAGAGATGAAGGAAAGCTATAGTCGAAAGGACTAGACTGTATCCAGCTATTACAACTGAAAAACCTGAGAAGCTGAAAAAGAAAAAGACACAGGGAAAAGATGATGAAAGTGCTGCAAAGAAATCAGATACCCTTAGTGATTCAGGGGATGACTTTTTGGATGCATTGTTAGTTGTACATCTACCATCTTATGTGGCCACTGTAGCAAATATTGAGGGTACTTCGACTAATGTAACACTGGCAACAGCTCCTGTTGACCCGAATATGATTCAAATTGAAAGACCAATACAGATGGCACAGCCTGTTGCACAACTTGTTGTATCAAATCTTGTGCCTGCACGAATTGAGAATGTTCCTACAGTGATGCCTACAGGTATTACTGCTTCTATTGTAAGTGTACCAGCACCTGTTACGAGGGTAATAACAGCACAACCATTAGAGATTTGCCCAATGACTACTCCCAATAATATTGTTCCATATGCAGTAGTTCAAGGAGCTGTTGGAGGAGCACCAATAACAGGATTTAAACCGACATTACAGAATTCACAGATTGTTGCTTGGACACCACCGCAAACAGTTCAGTCATCGAGAGAAGGGAGAAGGATTGTCTTTATTATGCTAATAACAGGGCGAGGCCAACCTATTTGAAGATGGGATTATTTCCTCCATGGTTTGAATAAGTTACAGAGAATAAAAAGACAGAAAATCAGGTTCCTGCTGCACAGTAGACAGAGAAGGAGAGACCGTTAAATGTACCGAGACTAAAAATAGAATTGGAAGAAATAATCAGAGGATGTTTAGAACTTCATCATTTGAACCAGTACCAAGAAAAGGAGTTGATGTATTTGAGCAATGAAATTACTAGACGTGCAGCAACTACTCATGATAAATTGACAGGAAATATGAACTCAATATTTCAAAAAGTGTTCCATTTCGGAAATGTTTCGGGGCACAATGGGATGATGAAGCTATTGAGACAATGTGTTCTTCAGGAATGCAATTACACATCATTGAACTAGTAAAATGCATTCATAGGTGGGGTGAATTTGATAAATTAGAGAGCAAATGAAAAATGAAAAGAAAAAGAAACAGTTAGAGACAATAGAAGAAAATATTAAGCCACCAACAGATGAAGGAGAAGCTTCAGCTATCCGTAGAGGGAAATACCAGGTGGAGACTATGTTCATGTACCATAGAGCAGAGGCGATCTTACAGCATTTCCGAATAATTTTCCAAAAATTTAGAGATAAGCATGTACAGTGGAACACACAGGTTGACAGGTTTGTTAACATTTTGAAAGTGCTGTGGATTGATTTTAATAAGTTCTTTGATATTGTAGTGGCAAGTGTATGTGGGCCGAACGTAAAATTTCTGGTCAATGTCCGCGTGTAGAACCAGCGAGAGATGCTCACACTAATGCACCGTCTCCTGTAGTTATGGAGAAATGTGATGCAGTGATTACATTTCTGAAAGTGAGGGTTACTACAAAAGATATTAATTGGGCAAAGATTAAAAGAACCTCAAAAGAGCAAATGGAATCAGAGCATGGCTACTATCAGAGATTGTTTCAGGTGTTTCAACAACATAGAGGACTGGAATATCCTGATATGGGATTTTTTGTGTCTCAGTTTCTTCTTGAATTAAGACCAGAGATTACTATGCACATACAAGAGAGTGTAATCTGTCGCTAGGCAAAATCATTGGATGAGATCCTCAGGCATACAAAGTATTCCAGCTTCTAAATGGTTCATTGACTGATGAAGCCATTGTTGGGATACCCTGGAGGTATAGCACACAATTATCTTGACATTAAGATTTACAGGCAATTCTTATACTGATAGGCAATACTGGGGGGGCGAGCATTTTGCCATCAATTTGAGGAAAAGGAAAGCAATCGATAACCTGGTAGAGGCAAGGAAGCTTAACTTCAACTAACCCTCTAACATCGACTGCCCCAGTGGTAGGGCCGACTGAACCAATGAAATTGTTGTCCTGAAACCTAGCAGGTATTCAATCAAAACTTTCAGATTCTGAATGAGGTGAGTTTATTGACAGTTACCCCATCATCTTATTCCAGGATACGTGGGCAATGTACCCGAGTTTAGGCATAGCTATCTAATATTCTACAGCAATGCCACCCCTGTTAGCTTTGAGCGAGCCTTGGAGGGCCTCATAATTTGGATAAACTCCATGATCCCTTGATGGGTTGAAATACTTGACTCCAGCTCCATAGATCAGCAGCTATTTTGAAAAAGTATAAAAATACTTCAAGTAGGGCAGTATCACCTGTTCTTGAGGTTTATAGAGCAGTAGGCCTGGGCGGGGCCCTGTGTGGGGCTGAACTTTGGGGATATAGTGATATCAGTCTGCTTACCCAAATCGAAACAAATTCCTAAGGTCTCTATTCAACTTACCACTAACGCCCCCCTGTTGCCACTAAGATGGGACTAGAACATTCAAAGAATTGATCATATTGCCCACTTAAGGATCTTAAATTGTTGGATTCGATTATGGGCAACACCGAAGCTGGACTTATATGGAATGGCCCTTTAGGAGCTGATTGCACTAGACCAAAACAGTTCCATACGCTGGCTAAAGGCTGTAAAAGAGCTCTGCCTTAGATTATATTTGCATGATGTCTGGGAAAAACCAGAAAATCTAAGAAGAAACATGGGCACTCAGATTAAGAGCCTGTACTGGGACCAAATCCTTTCGGAAGCTTCGCGCAGTCCAAGTACTTATCACATAAGTGAATGCCAAAGTTTGAAATATTTATGGATAGGATTACCCTTCACACAGCCAAAACTTTGTACATTCATTTCAGAATCAGTTCTCTATCCTTAAAAACGCTGACAGTGGAATGGGAGAGAAGGTGATACAAGGGAATTTCCCTTTTGCCCGTTGACTGGGGAGACATAGGCACACTTTTTATTCTTTTGTCCTAGGTACTCTCTTCAACGCTCCACGTGAATTATTCTGATCTGTCGACACTTGGGCATTAAACATTGTGCCGAGGTGTTGCGCATACTAAGACACAATGCATACCTAACCGATAGTCTTTGCACTATCAAGGTTCTTAAATTGGGCACGGTACGTAAGGGCTAAAAGCCTTAACTAGATAGTCTATCAACTTCCCAAATTTATGCTTTGGGATTGAGGTGTCAACATAGTGATGACCCAGTTTATGGCAGAATCAACATTCTTATGCCTAGTCATTCCCAGGTTGGACACATGACATTTTTATATTGATTGCTTTAACCAAGAGTGTTCAGCAAAGACAAGTATTGCCAAAACTTACATTTTAGGATGAAGCTCTTGCAACTTTAATATGTTCTCATGATTATTGGTATGCACTAGCCACTTTTGATCATATTGGAACATTATCTTGGTTTTTGTTCTCTTTTAATCACCATTATGGTACTTTCCTTAATGTTTATTTTGTCTATGTTAATTTGTTGACTTCGTTTACCACATACGAGCCGCTCCCAGTTTAGTGACCAAGGTTTTTTTACAGTGCTTTTTTTAAAAAAGTGGAGACATCTCACTAAAAGTTACGGACTGGTCTGACACACCACTTGGTGTCATGCTTCATCATTGGCCAGTCCTCGCCCTCCAAAAACTTGGTTTGATGGAGGGCGGGCATACACCTGACGACAGGGATGCACTTCTAAACTAAGTGGGGGCCCGTGAAGAGAATAAGTGAGTGATTTTTAAAAAACCATTATGGTTGCCTAATACATTTTAATGTGAGTGGCGGCCATATGGTATTAAAAACAAGTGGACGGTGTGTTTTAGGAAGAAATGTCCTTACACCGCTATATAACCATCACTTATATAGCGGTGTAAGGACATTTCCCTCCCCTAGGCTCTCCTGGGGATAGTGTGCTTCATAATTTGTTGACTTCCCCAGGTAAATTAAGATATGTATTGTGAACTTGACATCTATTGACAGTCCCTTGTCTAATAGTTAATTAGTGGTGTGCTGAGATTTTAACATGTTTTAACAAATAAAACGTGATCATGTATCATTTTTATCTTTTAAATGGACTTTTATGATTATACTTATGTAACAGAAATAAATGTATTACTATTGCAGTGATGAACAAAAGAAGAAACAGAAAAAGCTTAAGGAGAAATTCATGTTAGCCCAGATGAAGTTTGCTCAGAAAGGTTTTCAGAATCAGTCACTTGCAGGAAATATGGGTGGAACACAAGGTGTTGGAGTGCAGACTCATGTTCAATGATGATTTGGTGTTTGACAGGGTAGTGGTAAAGGTGTTCCGATTGATCTGAATTCTGGTGTAGATGTTGCAACATTGTAGAAAATGACCCCTTGTCACCTATGTGATAAGATCAGGCACTGGAAGAGGGACTGTAGACTTAATTCCAGATAGAATTAGTGGAAATAGTCAAATGCAGGGAAGAAATCAGATGCAGATACAGAATGTATCATTTCAGCAAATGAAAGTACCAATGCAGAAACAGGTTCCAATGATGCAAGTTCCACAAGCCCAGATGGTCCCACAGAATATGGGAACCCCTAGTTTTAATATGAATCCGATGTCCAGAACAAATCTAAACCTGTTTCAGAACCAAAATCAGAATCCATTTCAACAGTTCCCAATGCTAGCCGATGACAGTTTTGGCGCCGCCAATTTCTAATGGCGGTGCCTGAGGAGGGAGGAAGATTGCGTGCTTGGCGCAGTCTTGGAGGTAGACCAGAGTGGACCATTTGTATAAGGAGAAGTTCATGGCCAGCAAGTGTCATTTCTGAATGACACCGGTGCAACCTGTTCCACTGTTAGAACAATGGAATTCCCCAACCTACCCCTCTCTTGAAAGAAGGTCCAAGTTGTCGGAGTTTCAAATAAACAGATATCAAACCTAGTTTCAGAAAATGTCTCAGTAAAAACGTATTCATTTTTAGAAAATCATCAATCTGGTAGAACTACCCCTCTCACGAAAGAGGATCCAAGTTGTAGGAGTATCAAATAAACAGATATAAAACCCAGTTTCAGTAAAGGTCCTGGTAAAAATTGATTCATTTTTAGAAAATCATCAATCTGTTTGTGATTCGAGTCCTGTAAACCTGTTAGGGAGAGATTTATTGTGCAAGTTAAATTGCACTATTTATTGTACACAGGATAGTGTTGAATTTTAAACACATGATGAAGATGTGGAATTTGAAATGGCCTGACAAGAAACAGCTCTGGGACTGTATCCAGTGAGGACAGTTGAAGACTTGCCTCCTGATTTAAAAGGAACTGTGAACCCAGAAGTATGGGACTTTACAGGGAAAGATATTGGACTCATTTAAGGTATAGAACCTGTCCCTGTTACAGTGAAATCAAACGCTGTGTATCCGAGAACCCCACCATATAATGTGATCCCAGAAACAGTTGCAGGAACAACACCAGTAATTGAAGACATGCTGAGAAAAGGGATTTTAAAAGAAATTGTTGGAAGTCCTTGCAATTCTCCGATCATGGTTTATAGAAACCTAAAGGTAAATATCAGATTGTACAGGATGTTCGAAATATTAACACCATTGTTGTTCCATGTTGTCCTGTGCTACTGAATCCAGCCACCATACTTTTCCAAATTCCGAGCACCACAGAATGGTTCCCTGTCGTGGACATGTGTCAGGTTTTCTTTTCTGTTCCATTGCATGAGGAAAGCCAGATCTTGTTCTTTTTCAAGGTCAGAGAGAGAGTTTTGGCATGGTGTTGAGTTCCACAAGGGTATATAGAGAGCCTGTTCATTTTCAAGCAGATCTTGAAAAAGAATCTTAATTCACTGCAGATGCCTTTCAGATCTGTTCTCATGCAGTATATTGATGACCTAATTTTGGCATCAGATAGACGAGAAGCTTACAGACAGGATACGATTGCATTATTAAATCGCCTGGCTGAGAACGGACACAAAGTGTCTACAGGTAAATTGCAATTCTGTCAAAAAGAGGTTGAATACTTAGGACATATAATTGGCAAAGAAGCAAGGAAGGTGTCACCAGAGAGAGTTGAGACCCTCCTTCAAATGAATCCACCAGGGACACAGAAAGAAGTCAGAATGTTTTTGGGAATTGTTGGTTACTGCAGAAAGTGGATACCAAACTTTGTCCTAATGGCTAAGCCTTTACTGAGGCTGACACACAAGGGTGTGCCTCATCTCCTTTGTGGGACAAGTGCTTAAAAGCTTTCCTAGAGCTGAGAGAATTTATATGTTGTGCCCTGGCACAAAAGAGTGCCTGGCTACAGTAAGATGTTCTCATTTGCAGAAAGAGAGGGCTGCACTCTCTCAGTGCTTACTCAGATGCATGGAGATGCAAGAAGACATGTGACTTATGTTTCGACTAACCTTGACCTGCCTGGCTGCCTTAAATCGGTGGTGGCAGTCGGAGTCAGTGATGAAAGATGTGAGAACATTGTGATGGGATATCCATTAACCTCACTCCATAGAAAGTTTGCTTGCCAGAACAAAAACCCAGAACATGACAAATAGCAGACTCAAAGTACGAGCAGCAGATCCTTGGTAATGAAGATATTGTTTTAAAACATTGCCATATTTTAAATCCATCAACTTTGTTACCTGTGAATGAGGATTTCAATGGAGATGAAGTTGAGCATGATTGTTTAGCTGTCATGAATTTATGCACCAAGCCAAGGCCAGTCATTAATGATGAACCCCTGATTGTGCCGGAATATGTAATTTCTGTTAATGGTACATGACTGAGAAACATTGAAGGTATCTTGAGAGCAGCTAATGTTGTCTGTACAATTCAAGAAGTTGTAGAAGCTTATTGGCTTTGAGGTGTTACCTCAGCACAAGTTGCAGAATTGATTGCCCTTAGAAGTGCTTGCAGCCCAATTGAGAGTGACTATGTTTACAGATAGTCAATATGGCTTTGGTGTGGTCCATGATTTTGGACAGTTATGGTCACAAAGAGGTTTCATGACCTCTTCTGGCACACCCATCCATAATGAGGAGCATGTAAGAAAGGCACTGCAAAAGCCAACAGAAGTTGTTGTAGTTAAATGTGCAGCTCAGAGGAGTGGCAATGGCTATGTCACAGTTGGAAACAGGTTTGCGGATGAATTTGCACAGTATTGTGCATTAGTGGCCTGCACATTTAACGGGCTTACACAAAGGAATCTGAAGAGGACAGTATTTTCTTGATGTTGTCAGTAGCTGATACATGGGAAGAGCTCAAAAGTTTGCAGGAAGATGTTTCAGAAGCAGAACAACAAGGTTGGATCAGAACAGGATGTGAGAAAAATGCAAATGACATTTGGATGTCAGCAGATGGAGATCAGTGTTGCCAGATAGTTTGTTTCCCATGACACGATACTTCCATGAACCAACACATCTAGGAAGAAATGCAATGGTGAGACTCTCTAGACATAATTGGTTTTGTCCCAGATTTAGGATGCTTACAGAAGAATGATGCCATTGTTGTGTGACATGTCCACAGATGAATGTAGGGAAAAGAACACTAGTAAAACTAAGTCACTTGCGGAGATCAGGTGGACCCTTCAACAGAATGCAAATGGACTTCATCAATTTGCCTGTTTGTAACGCTTATTATGCCCCAATACCAGATGATCCTAAATCTATCATCATGGTCAATGAACTGGCTAGAGGTGCGGTGGGTCCTATAATTTTAGTGGGATTTCAATTATATTCAGGATTTAGCAAGGGATACCTCAAATAAAACAAAAAAACACCTGAGGACAATTGCTAATAAAGTATTGAATGTCATGACACAAGATTATCAATTGATTGATTCATGGCGCAGAGCCCACCCAGGATTGTCAATACTACCCCTGACAATTCTATAGATTATTTTTTTATCTTTTGTTACCTTAGGTGTCCTGATTCCCAAATATGGGCAAATTCATTTTTGGACCATTCAGTGATTAGTGTGAAGATAGAAATAGAAGCAAGATGAAGGGAAAGGTCCAGGTGGCAGATGGATCATCTCCTTCTCTCTAACCAGGAATGGTTGATAAATACGAAATTATCGATTGAAGAATTTATCCAGATGAGTAAAGGCACCGCAACACTTTTTTCAGTTTTTTGGGGAGCTTTCAAGGCATCCAACAATTGGCAGATAGTGGCCTTTATGGTTGCACAACCTAAAATTCGGAGGGTACGAATTGTCGAACTCCAACTAGCAGTCGATACTGCAGTACAGATGAAGATAAGTTCACCGGGGGAGCGAACGACAGTGGACCTGCAGCTGGCCAGTGCCAAACAAGAGCTAAGGGAATTTTTAGTAATAGAGGAGATAAATTGCTCGCGGATGCTTCACCAACAGGTATACGGAGAAAGCCTGATGGTAGGTAAATTCTTGGCTTGGTCATCCAGAGTGAAGCAGGAAGCTGTATTAATTACTGGACTGCAGGAACCCGGGATGGGGGTTCTAGCCTCTGAAAAGGAAAGCGCTGCGAAAGTTTTTTTTATCATTAAAATAAGCTGTATGCGACCAAATATACAGCTTCGAAGTAAGCAATTCATCAGTATTTCTTAGATATTAATCGGCCGCAGCTGTCAAGTATCCAGGCAGAGGAATTAGTTGCCGATATTACAGCACTGGAAATCCGGCAGGCTCTAGCCTCAATGTCATCTGGAAAGGCCTGTAGGAAAGAAGGCCTTACAATAGAGTTTTACGAAGCATTTCAAGGTGAGCTCATACACTTCTTAGTCGAGCTTTTTTAATTTGTGAAAACAGGAGGAGAGGTCCCTCCAATTTTTAAGGAAACCACCATTGTCAGTTTTGTTAAAAAGGGGAAGAATCCCTGTGACGTGAACTCATACAGACCAATCAGTCTATTAAGTTCTGATTATAAAGTGTTAATGAAAATCTGGGCAAATTGAATTATGCCTGCTGCCCAGAAGGTTAGTCACAATGATCAGACTGGCTTCCTGGCAGGAAGGCAAATGTCCTCCAATACAGCTTTTTTAATACATGCTTTAGATTTTTTTAACATCAATCATACACCCGCACTTATAATGATGGTAAATGCTGAGAAAGCATTTGACCTTGTCAATTGGGACACCCTTTTTATGGTCTTAAAAGGGTGGGGTTTCCTAGTCTAATTACTAATATGTTATGCAATATATATCAAGGCACACAGGTCCAGGCTTTTGTGATCTCCAACTTAGCCGGAACCATAGATACACACTGGGTAACTCAGCGGGGCTGTCCCTTATCGCTTCTACTGTTTACTTTTTTCATTGAAACTTTGGCAGCCAGGATAAGGGCAAATCTGGGTATTCAAGCACCAATAGAAGGCAGGTCCAAACTAAAATTGTTAGCAGATTATATAATTTTGTATCTCAGGCCGGAAGAACAAAATACAACAACGACGTTGGCCGAGTTCACACAGTTTTAATCAATCAGAGGCTATAAAATTAATCATAAGAAAACAGAAATATTGAAATTCAACACCTCTGGTAATATCCTCCCTGGTACTCTTCAACGCCAAGTTCTTTCCAGCAACCCGATTCGCTACCTGGGGGCATATTTAACTAATTCCTATGCCGAGCTCAATGATTTAAACTATGAGGCTATGCTAAAAAAATAAAATAGAGATTCATTAGATAGATGGAAACTTCTCCCTCTTACACTCATTGGCCTGGTGGCTCTTATAAAAATGTCAATCTTACCTTTAATAATTATTTTATTCACGATTGTCCCGATAAGAATCAATAAGGCATTTTTTGAAGAACTAGAAGCACGTTTTCGACAGTTTGCCTGGAACAAAAAGGCACCCAGGGGAAAATATCCAGTTCTGCAATTGGAAACTAAAGAGGGGGGACTGGCATTGCTCCAGATGCGTACATATTACAAAGCCTCTCTCTTAGACATATTGATTCCCATGATTAGCTGTAAGGGATCCTTAGATAGCTTCTTTTTGGGTAAAATGGTGAAGGAAAATGGATCACAGCTCCCGGTCTTCATAAAGACAGCTAAACTCCCCAAAAAACCGAAGTATAAGACACTACAAGAATATCGTATGAGACTCCAGTCATTATATTCCATAAATGCCATGGCGGCAGGTTATGAATATTTGCAGCTAAGGGAATGTAAAGTCGTAGGTTTACATATCCAGTCCAGCCACCTAAGGTTTTGGAATGCGAACAGCTTTAGCGAGTTGGGCCACTTCTTACTGGGAGGAAGATGCATTGCCTGGCAGGAACTTCAAGCTAGGTGTGGGGAATGCTGCATGTTATTTTTGGGGGATTTACACAGATTACGTATCTAGTGAAAAAATATTGTCTTGCGCCCAGTGTTGGCCCATCACCACTAACCGGTGCTTTCTTTAAAGCAAAGTTAAGAGGGGTGGGCAATTTGTACAGATTTCTGCGGAGTCAAGGGGAAAGCCACCTAATAAGGAACTTTTGGATAAAATTACTGAGACAACGCAATGCTCCTTCTCTGAGGTTGAGTGGCAGACGATCTCACAACTCAGTAGCAAGGCCTTAAGAGCTGCCAATTTTAAGTGAATGTCATTTTTGTCACAATGGATCATTTATTATACACCTAAATCCCTCCATAGAATGCATCCTGAATTGGAAGATAGATGCTTTCGCTGCCAGTAAATAGTAGCAGGAGATTGGATCCATACTTTCTTAACTTGCCCAATATTGCCCCTGTTCTGGAAAAAAATTCTTGCTGCTCTCAGTAATGGCTTGCAGAGTCAGAGTCGAGTCGACTGGGAGGTTGCAGTGGCGCTCTTTGGCTTGTCAAAACAAAGGCAAACTTCGTCAAAAGTAAAAGGGGGGAAAAGTTTTATTGCGATAGCTTCCTTATTGGCTCGATCCTTGATTCTGCAGAATTGGAGGACAAATAGAGTACCTACATGCTTAGAATGGCATAATGAAATGAATCTCACAAGGAAATTTGAAGAGTCCTATGCAAAAAGGGTTGGAGCGACCAAAGGTTTTGCGGGAGTTTGGATATATATGGAGCGAGTAGAAAGGGATATATGTGTAAATCAGAGCAGATAACACTAGAGCTCGTTTTGATTACAGAAAACTACTGGTTGGTAGGTGGTGTGGGATATGAATTTAAGCACTATATTTAACCTCAGCTGGCTGTATCAACAAGAAATATGAATGAATATTTATTTATACTGTTATATTGCACTTTATCTAGGTCAGGAAGGGGCACAGCTGATTGATGTCACTATTTTTGAATATTATGTCTTTTTTAATATTAGAGGCTGCTTCTTAAAGGCATTACCGGCACATCGCACTTTATTTGTGTTTAAGGAAGGCATGGGAATACAGTACTAAAGCTATAACCGATCCCTGTGTTTTATCACAAAGTTTATTTAATATAAAGAAAAATACCATTAATAGATTTTTATTGTTCATGATGTAATTAATTTTTCTATGCTTCTGCTCAATAAATATAAAACAACAAAAAATGCCTGTTTGTAATGGGTTAAGATAAGCCTTGGTTATAGTAAGCATTTCCTCTCGTTGAGTGGAAGCATAGCCAACATGGAGAAATGACAGCCTCACTGTAGCTAAACTGCTGTTGGGGGAGTTGATACCTAGGTACAGATTACGATTTTCTCTGGAGTCAGATCGTGGGACTCATTTCAATAATGACCTCCGAAAAATTATGTGTGCAGCATTACAGATTTCACAGAAATTACACTGAATCTATCGACCAGAAGCCTCTAAAATTGTTGAACAGCTCAATGAAACCATAAAGTCGGAATTGGCAAACATTTGTGCTTCCACTTCAATGAAATGGCCAGATGCTTTGCCTTTATTATTGATGAGTCTCTGAAGTATTCCTGACAGGAAGACTGGGTTAAGTCCTCATAAGATTTTGATGGGGCGTGCGATGAGACTGCCTGCTGTACTTGCAAATGCACTTATGAACATCACAGATTAAATTATACTTGATTACTGCAAAGGATTGGCTGATGTGGTACATTTTGTCTCTCACAGGTTGAAGCTGCCAGTCTGAATCTACATCAAGAACAGTGCCCCAACATCAGTCCAAGTGACTAGGTGTAGGTCAAGAAGCATATTCGGAAGTCATGTTTGGAAATGAGTCGAAAAGGCCCCTACCAGGTGATTCTCATCACGAACACTGCTGTTAAGTTTGCCAGACTACCAAACTGGGTACATGCATCGCACAGTTGGAGAGTACGAAATCGATATGAAGAGGTAGTGTTCTATGAGCCAGAACAAAGATCACTAGTGATAGAATCATTACAAGCTGAACAATTGTAAGAAGCAATACCGCAAGGGACACAAAACCAAGGAGGAGAGAAGGATGAAGAATGACAAACAGTCACACCAATACATGTTCCTGTGATTTCACAAAGTGGCATTGGAGTCTCTAAAGGAGAAAAAGAGACAAGATCTCAACCTGAAGGAACAGTTGAGACAGCACCAGAACAAGCATATGATCTGGGTGAAGGAACAAGTATTGGAACAAGAAGAATCACCCACAATGCTGAATGGCCACAAAACTATGCTCAAATGAAATTGAGCTCAAGTGTGTCAATTGATCACATACTGCAATCAATTGCTGAAAAGACAGAGTCAAGTGGCATAAGTGATATAGAAGAAGATTAGCAGGCACAAAGAAGGTCGAAAAGAGCAAGAGTGCCTTGTTGAAAGTATTCTTCATCCGAATGGACTTACTACAGGAGCCAACTGTTAAATATGCCAGTGGAAGACTTACTTCCTTTGAGATCAGAACTGTTTGAACCCCCATGACATCATACTAAAACATATTTTGGGGGAAAGCTGTTTGAAAAAGATTTCTGAAAAGGAACAAAAGTCTGAGAGACTTTATTAAAGGAGAAAATGCAAAGACTGAAATTATTATTATTATTTATTTTTTAACGAAGATTTCCCTAGGCTCAAGGCCGCAGCAGAAGAGTCAGGAGAACACATCTAGAACAAGACGGAGTCGGGTTAGGGATGACTATATGAAGATTATTGTAAATTGAGCTGAAAAGAACTAACTAAAAAAGAGTAATTCAAGAAGATAATCTGAAAAACGAACTTGTGAAATATTGCTAATATTTTTTGCTTAACGATCTGACTACAGACAAACGTGTTTTCTAAATAGAGCTAGATGCAAGAATACTATGGTTACTACATTTTTGTTAACAGTATTAGTAACAACAATGTTAGGGTTTTATTTGACACTAGAGATACAGAAGTCTATGTCTATACCTTTAAACTGGAACAGCCACACACACAATAGATGAGACAAAATTAAAGGCATCATTTGTGAGCTACATAAAAGAAGTATAGTCTACTAACATTTATTTTAGATTCGTTCAAGAATGCACACAGGCACTAGATGCAAAGGACCGTTATGTCTGTGCCCATTTACCTTCATTAGCTGCAGAGGAGGTGGCTTATCACCATATACTTTTGTCATATGCAATCACATGTCATATTTTGCTTAGCTTAGTATATAGACTGAAACATTTTGAATATATCTATTCCAATTGCAACCTAATTATTTTACAGGTACCTGTACAGAAGAGCATCAATTTGACCCACAGGCAAAAGAAATGGACACAGCTTGGTATTATTTTAATCAGTCCATTCCTGTAGACACTGTTAAGGCATATGAAAACAATATAACCTGCTTAATGAAACCCCTAGAAATAGTATTCATTATGACATTAGAGGGAAAGTATAGAAACATTTCATACAGCAAAAACAGAGAGGAAGATGTTTTGAAAAACATTTGGAAGAAAGAAGATGGATTTAAAAAGAAAATGAGCTATCCTAAATTGAAATTAGACTGGAGACAAAAGGGAAAATATGTGTTTACAAAAGAAGAACCCAAAGTAGAAGTAGACACATAGGAATTAGTAGCAGTGAATACAGATTTGAAATTATGGGATGTACATGGCGCATTTTACAAGGAGAAGAAATAGTAATTCCTGGAGTTTATTTTGTCTGTGGACAGGATGCTTATTTCCAATTGCCAGCTGGTTGGAAGGGTATTTGTTATTTAGCTTTGCTGTTTCCTAAAATGTATCATGTACATAGTATAGACACTTTAACAAAGGCACCATCACACAGACATACATGTAGCATAGGTGATGGAACACAATTAGTTGGAGACATTTTTGGTGCAATCATACCACCAATAGGAGTTGTTTTTAAAGATGAGAATATTATAAAGCTTCCAACAGTTGTGTACAAACTAGCAACCAGCACTTCTGGAGCTTTATTGGTTCTAAATACAAAATTAGTGGGTATTCGATCCATAGTTTTACAAAATCGCCTAGCATTAGACCTTTTACTCACAGAAAAAGGTGGAGTCTGTAAGATGTTGAAAGTTCAGCATTGTTGTTCATACATACTTGATGAAAGTAAGAACATTTTAGAATTCACAATGAAAATTTCTGATCTGAAACCTGATTAAAACCGTTAGAGACAGCTAGGGTTTTGGAAAACTTAGGTAAAGGAATTTCTGTTATTAGAAATTGGTTTGAAACCACTGCAAGAGCAATTCTTAAAGCTATATGTGTGCCAATATTAATGGCAGGGTGCTACTTACTGACCTTTTTGCTTTTTACAAAAGTTGTAGATTTTATTTTATTAGAAGGAAGATCCGAGAAAGAGACAGGCAGATAGAGAGACAATTACCATTAAATGATTGTATCTTTAAAGAATACAGAAAGGAAAAAGAACATGAAAGTTTAAAAAGAAAGAGAAAAGACTCCACTGAGGATGAGAGTCAACTCTTAAGATTGATTTGTGAAGAAAATGTGATGGCTTAGATAACCATCAGGTGGGGGAATTGTATGCATGATTTGAAAAAAATAATACGTAAATAATATAGTTTATAATAATGTGTAGAATAAACATGTAAGCTTCAAAGAAATAATGCATTTAAATTCAAAACAAATGTGGTAGGCCAACATATTTATTCGCACTAGGCTTCAATGACTAAAGCAACATTGCATCTTATACTGACTTGACAAGAAAATCTAAATGCATATAAAATAGTTATTTCTTGACCTATCCATAAACATGTTCTTCATAATAAATAAAAGTTGTATAAATGTTTTCATACATTTGCACAGAATGTTTCTACTTACACAAAGATCACTCTTAACAAAATGATTAGAAATTATTTTAAAGGGGTAGTAAAGAATTCATAGATTAAGATGCAGCATTTTTAAGAATATGAACGGATATTATTCTAAATGTTTCCTTTTTCTTATTTTGGTGTTTCAACTTCTACATAGACCATTGCTAAGGAACTTAGGGGCTTATATACAAGCCCTTTGCACCACTTTTGTGTCATTTTTAACATGGGAAAAGTGACGCAAAAGTGGCGCAAGGGGCTTGTAAATCTGCCCCTTAATATATTAGAAGGTTAGAGATGTAGGGGCAGATTTACAAGCCCCTTGCGCCACTTTTGCGTCACTTTTCCCATGTTAAAAATGACGCAAAAGTGGCGCAAGGGCCTTGTAAATAAGCACTGTAGTCTATACATGGGAAAGTAGACCTGAATGGGTAAGGTAAGTAAGGTAATTTAGTATGCATAATTAATTAAAACTGTTGCATGTACATAACACAAATGCTTAGTAAAGTTGATCATGTAAAAAAGCAAGATTAAAAAAACATAGTTAAAATGACCTATTTTATCAATTGTGTCCGTGTAGTAAGTCTTTCATTTTAAAATCGAGAAAAATGGCTGCTCTATGCTCCATTTGGCTTCATCGCACCGATGATGTTTTAGCTGGAGGGGAATATTGCATCGATTTCCATTTAAATAAATACTTGTGCGAGATGCCGCTTTGCAGAGTGGGCTTGTGAGATTCGTGAGACTATACTTACCCCATGATGGTCTTACAGTTGACGTCCTTCCTGTTTGGTTTAATGTTTGCTATTCAGTCCTTTATGTTGGTTATAGTGTAATGCTTGTAGGAGTTGTGCAATGTGCAAAGCTAGGATGATTCTAGCTGCAGTCTCTTCCTCAATATTGAGAACTTTTGTGAATGGCAGGTCAAATGTGCAGTGACAGATTTGAAACAAATCAACACTGCCTGTCTGCAGGAACGAATCCCATATCGGTTAAAAAGAGGGCGCAAAAGTAGACGTTGTTCTTTTACTAGGCTTTTGCAGTTGCAAATTATATGCACGAGGTCTTCTGTTTCGAGGTGGATATTGAATCCTTCGGTCAAGTGTTTTTGTGGTTTGGCTGTTACATAGTTGTTTAGTACATGCCAGCCGTGTGCTCTCTTCACAAGAGTAGACTTGTCTTGTTCCAATTACAGTACTTTGATGGTCTTTCAGACCACTTTCTTGAAGGTGGTGTGGGATGCTGATGTCTCCCAAAGATTGTTCTGGCCAGGTTGGCCTAGGGAATCTCTGAGGTACATTCCAGTCAGTGAGTTCCCTATTGATAATTCAGCCTAAAGTTGCCAGTTCAGTGTACCTTGCTCTACCCCTTTGATCTTGTGCCAGCATTTTATGAATGTGCCCCTTCTGTAGCCCAAACTCTAGCCTTATTTGGGTGGGGGAGGTGTATTTTGGGAGGCTGAAGATTGTTCTAAAAGACCTGGTGATTATTTTTTCCACAGTGATCACGTCCCTTCCTCTCATTGCCTCGATCCCGTATGTTATCAGATGGAGTTTGGCTTGTATAACCTCTAATACAGGCCCCAGAGAGAGCCCGGCAATTGTTTTTTATAGAGACGTCATGGCAAAGGATATTGTATTGCCATTTCGTTTTAGTGTTTCCATGTGAGGGTTGAAGGAGTCTTTATTGTCTAGTAGAACGCCCAATATTTGTATTCGTTTACCAATTCTAGTCAATGTGCGTCTAGCAGCCAGCAGAATGTTTTCCTCTTGTTGAGGTTTATGGTAATTGTTTTTGTTTTACTTAAATTGATTTTCAAAGTGTTCTCGTTAGAGTATTCCTGAGTTGCATCAAGTAAGTGTTGGAGACCTATTGGTCTTCGACTTACTAGGACTAAGTCGTTGGCGTATAGAAGGTTAGAGATGGTCGTCTTGCCGAGCTTGGAGGCATACAAGATGCAATTGTCTAGCTTTACAGGTAGATCTGCCATACAAGGATTGAATAATATAGGGGTTAAGACGCACCCTTGTTTTAGCCCCTTTCTTGGTTGCGATGTGTCTCGAGAAGAGTTCCTGACTAGGCCTGGGCGTATTTCGCAGAGTTTTGCTACGCGGAAGTCCGCGAAATTACAAAAAAACTCTGCGAAGTTCCGCAAGTGGCGGAGTGTAGTGCGAACTGCTGTTCGCGCCGGTCTTTCTGCCGCTCGGGTAAAAAAAACTCTGCTGCACTACGCAAAGCGGAGTTTTCTGCACTCCGTGAGCTCCGCAGAGCGTGGAGTGCATAAAACTCTGCAAACTCCACGAACGGAGCAGAGTTCACCACCCAGGCCTATTCCTGACCCCAGTTTGACTTTAACCCAGGAATCAGTATGTAGTAGGACTAGTTGTTTTAGTAGGGATGGTGGTATACCCCATCTTTCCAACTTCTGCCATAGTCTTGTTGGGTCTATATGGTCAAAAGCCGAACTGTAGTCAACAAAACACAATTATAATCGTTGTCTTGCTTCCTTCGCGGCATCGATCAGTAGAGTTTGGGCCAAGATATTAGTGATTGTTCCTGTATGTTTGCAGAATCCAGTCAGTTTTATTGGTATAATTGATGAGGATTTAGCCCAAGTTTTCAGTTCTTCCAGGATCAGTCCTGCATAATATTTAGCTTCATTATCAATCAGGGTGACAAGGCAATCGTTTTTCACATCGGCCTTGTCGCCCTGCTTGTATATTGGTGAGAATATTGATCCTTTCCATGAATCTGGGATTGTTGCCCTGGACAAGATCTCATTATATACTGGTTCCAGAGTGTCAGACCAATACTGTGGATCACGTTTGTAGAAAATTGGCGGAATCCCATTTGGGCCAGGGGCTCCTTGCAATTTGCCTCATTATTTGTAATTTTGTTATCTTAAGTTGTTCATCTCTCAGATCTAGAGTTGGGTCGTTTATTAGGCGTTCCTTACCTGCTTCATAGCAATTGTCATTGTTATCTGACTCCCATTGTATTTCATTCACCAAGTTTGCCCCGTGATCTTCCTCGTGACAATTTCTTTTCCGATCTTTACTATTGAAGTGGTCGTGGAGATATATTGCCCAGTCCTCCTCTGGGAGATAGGAGTCTATTCTGTGGTGGAGGGAGCGTCGTAAGGATTGATTTTTTACCAGAACTTTACAGTGTTCTTGCGTTTTGATTCATGGAGGAACTTTGCCCACATCAGTTCGTTCTCTTGCCTCTTTATGTCCCATTTTGTTTTTTTGATGCTTGCCCTGTGCTTCCTCTGTTCTCACCATAGGCTGCTCTCCCTTGGGTGCTGGCGAAGTTTCCTTAAACTTTGATTGATTGCATATATAGGTTTTGTTATTTGAGCCGTGTTGACATTTCTTGGTTTTGTCTTGGTTGGTGCTCCTTTTCCGGCTCCCATGTTTGTTGCAAACTTCTCCCTGAGGGTGTGAGTTGTGATCTCCCATGTAGAGAGGGGCTCATTTTTTTAGTGGTATTTTTGAGCAGGATGGATTTAGCTGATTCTAAGAGCTGCTCCACTGAGTTCGGGCTTCACTTGATCCTTTTATTGTTGGTCATGTAATCTGTGGCAATTACTTTGATTGCTGCATGGAGTGGGGGAACAACTCCTTTATAGGTGACTTCTTTAGGTAGGTGGTCACTCTCCGTGAGTTTTTCTAGTCTATATGAAGAGATTTTGTGAAATAGTGAGAGAGTGGCAAATGTATAGTCAATGTGGGAGGCGGCAGATGTCGAATAAAAAGTGGACACGGGTGGATTATTTTCGTTGAATCGTCCGTTCAGGGCTCTAAGGTTGAGATGTTCAAGTTCCCTTAGAAGATGTGCACTTAATCCAGTCTGCTTGTTTGTGGTGCTTTTCTCCTGGAATGGGATTTCGCATGCTCTGTTTAAGTCCTGTAGCAGGTCGTCTTCACTGGGAGCACCCAAAAGGTGCAGGTTGAAGTCTCCTGGAACTATGATGTTATCAAGCTCTTCCTCCTCTATGGTTTTTGGCAGCTCGACTATTAGTTGTTTCGCCCTCTTGGTTTTGTGTCTAGGGTGTAAGCAGACGTTTACAGTTATATTCGGGTGTTCAAGATTGTCAATTCTAGTAGTTCGTTGGGTTCCAGTAGGGTTGCTTCCAAGTGCTTGACTGGCCCTGTTGTTATTAGTGATGTACAGATTGATAAGCCTCCTTTCCTATGTCCAAATCTGGCTTCCTTCCATGCGCAAGTATGATGCAGGTAGTATCCCTGCAGAGAAATTGGTTGGTCGGCCCAGGTTTCCTGGAGAAGTATGAAATCGAAGGTTTGAAGCTAAGCCATTGTTTGTGGGTCGCTTTCTTTGTTTGAGAGGCTGCTGATGTTCCTTGTGTGCATTCTAATTGGTCTAAGCTCTGGTGCGTTGTGATGGTGGTAGAGACAAACTGTCATTGGCTGGTGAGCGTGTAGAATGTTCGGGTTACTCGGCCCTAGTTGCCCCTGTTTATTCCATCCAGTGGCTCGAGTCTAATTCTTATTTAATTCTTTTTGCATGTTTGACTAATGTGGGTCACAGTTGGAGGTGTACTTCTTGCGGCCCTGAGTACAGAGTATGTGATGGATTGGTCCTCGCTTCCAGTTGCTGGTGGGTTTTCAATAAGAAATGGTGTGATATGCCGGTTTATGATAGGGCTGAATACTTATCCCCAATTGGTAAAAAATGGGTGAATTGCTCAGTATCTTCGCTGTTGTTTCTTTTGTGGTCCATGTTGTTTTAGTTGCTTCTTGTCCTTGGGCGATATCTGAATGTAGGAATTCTATAGATTCTAGTTCTGCTGAGTCCACGTCTTCCAGGTTCTGTATGGCATGGAGAAAGTCCGTTTTTATATATAGCGCAGCTACTCACCCTTACGGGCGCATTATGTACCCTCTGTTTAAGATGTCTCTTCTGCCCCTGGATGTATTTTCAGGCTGAAATATTATACAGGCTGTTGAAGGTTGATCCTTTCCCAGAACCCAGTTGTACTGACATTGTGCATCATTGGATTGTACTTGTGGCGCTATATTGGAGTTCAAGTTGGTTTTACTCTGCCTATTTTCAGGAGACTCTCTAGATTCAATGATCATTCTAGTTATGCAATGGGCATTCATTGCCCCTGTAATTAATGATTTAAAGGTGTATGCTTCTGGTATGACTTTTGTAGCTAGCAAAAATCTAGGGTTGTGGGGGCCTTTCCACTCCTCTGTTGGTTGGTAGTTTTCTGCATTCTCGGTTTGTGCCAGGAGTGACACTGTTTCAAGTTGGACCTTGTATTCCGGGATTCTAATAGGATGCAGCGGGATTGGTTTTTCACATGTTGTCTTAGTGCCATAAGGTTGTTGTTTACTTGTGCCCTTACTCTTTATTGACCAAGGTCTTTCAGGTTGCCCGCTTTTGGGTGAGCCTATTGTTACTCCTGATTGAGTAGTCAAAATTACAGTGGTTTGCTCCTCTTCTGTTGTTTTTGGTGCTGCGGCATTGGACTATTTTTTCCGTTTGCGTCACTGTTTGTCGGTGTGTGACCGGTGTCTGGCGTCCGATGGCTGCTCTAGTCCAGACCAATGACCAGTGAGGTACAGCTTGCTACTTCCTTCAGCTCCAGCAGCTCCCAGAGAAAGTATATATATATATATAGCTTCATACTTTTCTCACTCTCTCGAACTGGAACTGATTATGGGTTCTGACTGACTCCATTTTCACCCAATTCTTAGAATAGGAACTGTTTCTTTTATAGAACACACTTTTAATGCATTTATTATTATTGATTAACCAATATTGATTTTAAATTTCTATCAAATTTTCATGATTGAGAATAATACAATTTTAATTTATGATCTGCAGTAAAGATGATCTACTAAAAGATGTAATCAATAAAACCCTTTAACTCATACCAAACTCTCATTATTGACTAAAAAAACAAATTAGTGATCGTGATGAAAATGTATGGCTTTGTGCCCTTTCTGACCGGGCTTGTGTTGCACAGGGTCAGTGGCACCTGGAGCGCTCAGTAGGTGCACAGCCAACGACGATGCGCCGTCGGTGCGGGCCGCACTGGGTGCAATGTTTTTCGCCTACTGAATTCTGCCTCAATATTGCCACATGTCGTCGGCTTTTGTTGCACAGGGTCAGTGGCACCTGGAGCGCTCAGCAGGTGCACAGCCATTGACGATGCGCCATCCGTGCGGGCCGCACTAGGTGCAATGTTTTTCGCCTACTGAATTCTGCCTCAATATTGCCACGTGTCGTCGGCTTTTGTTGCACAGGGTCAGTGGCACCTGGAGCGCTCAGCGGGTGTGCAGCCAACGATGATGCATCATCCGGGCGGGCCGCACTGGGGTCAATGTCTGTTGACTGGTGGTTTCCTCCATTAACAGAAATGTGGCACAATTTGAATTGTGGGACCTGGTGACCGCAGTGTAGGATTAAGGCAGTATCCGGCACACACATGACTCCGTGTTGCTGTGCCGCTGGATGCGCTGGGGGCCTGTGTCGTGGAGTCTGGAGGTCATGGCGGCAGACTCGTGGCAGGGTGAGGTGCGCCGCGTTGCCCATCACGGAACAGAACCACGCCCAGGGCCCCGGCATTTTTATCAGCACTCCTACGCTGGAGTGGGGTACGCTGGCCCAGCCCACTGCGCTTACGCTTACAGGGGGGGACGGCACAGCTACATGTCCAGGGTCTTCCCCACTGCCTGAGGTGACATGGTTGCGTCCACTGTCCACAAAACTACACACACCAGAAGTATATGTCCACATGGACATGTCTGTGCTCTGCATTCTGTGGTCTGTCCAGCACATCACCGCCACACTTGGCATTGTGTACAATCTTCTTCATGGGTGAGTTGCCTCCTTCACACATACTTGGTTCCCACCTCTCCCCACATTCTGCAATTGTGTGGCCGAGGGGCCATGCCGTTTTCGGACGGTCCGCTGTCTTGTTCTACGCTGCCTCGGTCGTAGTCTGGGAGGGGGGTCCGGAGGGGGTTATCCTGGGGGTGGCGGTGGGTGTTGTGGCCCTCTTGGGTCTCCGGGCTGCATGTTCATTGTCTCCATGGCATCTGTGGGTCTTCAGATGTGGCTCTGGGCTGGGCTCCCTTTCATACTGCAGGTAGTCGTCCTGCTTAGCACCAGCTAACGCGCCTTATCGCCTGTTTTTGGGTCGCATTGCAGATCTGGCTGGTCGTTGAGAATATCGTGAAGTGGTGTTTTCGTGTGTTTTTGCACAGGAACGCCTACTCTGCATATCATTAGCATTAGTTGTCTCTCTCATCCGTGGCGATGTTTTTTGCGGCAGCTATCTCTGGTAAACTGGCGATATCGGCAGTTTGCACCAGCTTGTGAATAGGGCGAAAAGTCTATTGCCACTTTTGCGGCGCTAAAGTGCCGATAAATCGGCGATAAGTCCTTGAGAATATGCCCCTATATTTTTGCTTGGTATTTGGACAAAATATCAAGTTGTAAATATTGGGAAACAGAAATATCAGAAAAAAAATATTATGATACAATAGGTGTCCCCCCGGCCCATGTCGGAGGGCCAGGGCTGAAGGGGGGCCTGCTACGGGCCCCCAATGTACCTTTCTGCCTGCCTTTTCATGGCAGGTAAACTGCCATGAAACGGCTGGTGGGAAGGAACATCGTAATCCCTACGACGATGCCTGGCAGGCACCGCCATCATTGTAGGGATTGCAGTTCTGTCCGACGGGCTCCCTGATCCCGTCGGATTCCTGGCGGTCAGTCTCTCTGACTGCCAAACATCCGCCCGCCATCCTAATGTGGGGGGCAGGAATCACTATTATGATGGCGGTGTGACCGCAACCAACGGACTGTCATCGTAATCAGGCCCATAGTTGTTAAAAATATACTTTTTAAATTATATTAATGTTTTTTAGTTCAGATATTAATGTTATGTGCTATTCTTGTTTGTATAATTGTTAACAATATATTTAAATATAATTTGTAATTTTAAGTGATTTAT
Organism: Calotriton arnoldi; assembly: GCA_963921515.1. Lineage (NCBI taxonomy): Eukaryota > Metazoa > Chordata > Amphibia > Caudata > Salamandridae > Calotriton > Calotriton arnoldi. The sequence continues at coordinate 893,640 of CAWUFW010005200.1, read as the reverse complement.
AATTTTTAATGGATTTTCTAATAGTAATTTACAGTGTTGTAGCGGGTTGCTAGGTTTGTGGAGGTGTAGGCTGGGAAGTTAATTAAGTAATAATTAATTTGCAATTAATTAATAATGTATTAATAATTACTACATTGGCTATTAATTATGTAAATTCTGTAATAATTATATTTTTTACTTACATACTATGTGCAGGCTGCTGTATTTGGAGTGGTATAGGGAGGGAAGTTAATTAAGTGATAATTAATTGACATTTAATTATTAATTTACTAGTAATTATTTAATTGATTATTACTTATGTGCATTGTGTAATAACATTAAATATCAGTTATATTTTAGGTGTGGGATGTTGTGTTTGTAGGGATACAGTTTGGGAAGTTAATCAAGTAATAATTAATTATCAATTCTTTATTTAATAATAATTATGTAATTGATAGTTAATTTAGCTGCTTCGCTGCGGCCGGAATTCCGCCCAGGTGCTGGACATTCCGATCGCGGGCGTGGCTCGGACGGCCCCCGCGCGTTGTGAGCACACGCCCACCGTGACTCATGACGGCCGGGGGCCGTCATGAGCACGGAAGAGGTTAAGTAGATTATGTAATATTGATTTATTTTATTTATATCTTAGTTGCGGGTTTCTAGGTGCATAGGGGTGTAGTGTGGGATGTTAATTAAGTAATAATTATTTAACCAATAATTATTAATTAATTAATCGGTTAATTGATTATCAATTATGTAAATTGTTTTATACTTATTTATTTTAGTTATCTTTTAAGTGTGGGCTGCTAGGTTTGTATGGGTATAGTGTGGGAAGTTAAGTAATAAATAACATTTATAAATTGTTAATTATTAAATTGTTTAATAATCATGTAAATAGTTAGTTATTTTAATGTTTTAAATATATTTTTTGGGGTTAATTAATGATGTCTATATTAAGAATGTTATATTTGCTCCAAACTAATAGGGTTATACCAATGTGTACTGTGTTTCAAGTGAAGTACTTTCCAAACTGTTGCACAGACTGGAGTGTGAATAGTAAATGTAACCCCTTTGAAGTCCTGCATTATCCCTACCACTGCACATAATAGAGTGGGAATAGTAAATGTTACCCCTCCGAAGTGCAACGCTTTCCCTACTGTTGCACAGACTGGAGTGCGAATAGTAAATCTTTCCCCTCCAAAGTGCAATGATTTCTCTACTGTTGCACAGACTGGAGTGAAATAGTAAATCTTACCCCTACAAAGTCCAATGCTTTCCCTACTACTGCACAGACTGGAGTGGGAATAGTAAATATTGCTCTTCCTAAGTCTAAAGCTTTCCCTACTGTTGCACAGACTGGAGTCGGAATAGTAAATCTTACCCTTCTGAAGTCCAACACTTTCCCTACTGCTGCTCACACTGGAGTGGGAATTGAAAATCTTACCTTTCTAAAGTACAACGTTTTCCCTACTGTTGCACAGACTGGATTGGCAATAGAAAATGTAACCCCTCCGAAGTCAAAACCTTTCTCTACTGTTGCACAGACGGGAGTAAGAATAGGAAATTTAATCCCCCGAAGTCCAACGCTTTTCCTATTGTTGCACAGACTGGCGTGGGAATAGTATATTTTACCCCTCCTAAGTCCAATACATTCCCTACTGTTGACCTGCTTGGAGTGCTGGACTGTTCCCATGAGGAACAGGGTCAAGACTGATATGCATATGGCTGGGTCCAAACTGGGGTGGCGTGGTGGGCAAAGAAATGATGGATTAAACCCAGATCTGCTGACTGGGGGTGAATGTTTGCATTGTTCAGCATTCTGTTGCTCATCTGTTCTTTTTGCATTTGTCGCCCTAAGTGCAAAGGGCAAACCCAGACGTGGGTCCTGTGGTAACTGTGCCACTGGATTCAAGCTAGCCTCGCTGACGAGGGGTGATTCCTTGAAACAGGTCCCAGGATGCTTGTTTCTGGTCCAGGGAGGGCCTGGCCTGGCAGTTCAGGCTGGACTGCTCCCATGAGGAACAGGGTCAAGACTTATTTGCATATGGCCAGATCCAAACTGGGGTGGTGTGGTGGGCAAAAAAAAGATGGATCGAACCCAGTTCTGTTGACTGGGGGTAAATGGTTGTATTGCTCAGCATTCCATCCATCGTTTGTTCTTTTTGCATTTTTTGCCCTATGTGGGAAGGGTATGCCCAGACATTGGTCCCATGCTCACTGAGCCACTGGATTCAAGCTAGCCTGGCTGATGAGGGATGATGCCCTGAAACGGGCCCGAGGATGCTTGTTTCAGGTCCAGGGAGGACCTGACTTGGCAGTTCAGGCTGGACTGTTCCCATGAGGAACAGGGTCAAGACTGATTTGCATATAGCTGGGACCAAACTAGGGTGGCGTGGTGGGCAAAAACATTATGGATGAAACCCAGATCTGCTGACTGGGGGTGAATGTGTGCATTATTCAGCATTCTGTCCATCATCTGGTTTTCTTGCATTTGTCACCCTAAGTGTAAAGGGTATGCCCAGTCGTGGGACCCGTGCTCACTGTGCCACTGGATTCAAGCGAGCCTGACTGTTGAGGGGTTATTCCTTGAAACAGGTCCCAGGATACTTGTTTCTGGTCCAGGGAGGACCTGGCTTCACAGTTTGAGCTGGACTGTTCCCATGAGGAACAGGGTCAAGACTGATTTGCATATGGCTGGGTCCAAACTGGGGTGGTGTGGTGGGCAAAAGAATTATGGATTAAATCCAGATCTGTTGACTTGGGCGAATGTTTGCATTATTCAGCATTCTGTCCATCATCTGTTCTTTTCGCATTTGTTGCCCTAAGTGGGAAGGGTTTTCCCAGACATGGGTCCCGTGCTCACTGCGCCACTGGATTTGAGCTAGCCTGGCTGATGAGGGGTGATGCCCTGAAACTGGTCCCAGGATGCTTGTTTCTGGTCCAGGGAGGGCCTGGCCTGGCAGTTCAGGCTGGACTGCTCCCATGAGGAACAGGGTCAAGACTGATTTGCATATGGCCAGATCCAAACTGGGGTGGTGTGGTGGGCAAAAAAAAGATGGATCAAACCCAGTTTTGCTGACTGGGGGTGAATGTTTGCATTGTTCAGCATTCTGTTGATCATCTGTTCTTTTTGCATTTGTCGCCCTAAGTGCAAAGGGCAAACTCAGACGTGGGTCCTGTGCTAACTGTGCCACTGGATTCAAGCTAGCCTCGCTGATGAGGGGTGATTCCTTGAAACAGGTCCCAGGATGCTTGTTTCTGGTCCAGGGAGGGCCTGGCCTGGCAGTTCAGGCTGGACTGCTCCCATGAGGAACAGGGTCAAGACTGATTTGCATATGGCCAGATCCAAACTGAGGTGGTGTGGTGGGCAAAAAAAAGATGGATCAAACCCAGTTCTGTTGACTGGGGTAAATGGTTGAATTGCTCAGCATTCCATCCATCGTTTGTTCTTTTTGCATTTTTTGCCCTATGTGGGAAGGGTATGCCCAGACATTGGTCCCATGCTCACTGAGCCACTGGATTCAAGCTAGCCTGGCTGATGAGGGATGATGCCCTGAAACGGGCCCCAGGATGCTTGTTTCTGGTCCAGGGAGGACCTGACTTGGCAGTTCGGGCTGGACTGTTCCCATGAGGAACAGGGTCAAGACTGATTTGCATATGGCTGGGTCCAAACTCGGGTGGTGTGATGGGCAAAAGAATTATGGATTAAATCCAGATCTGTTGACTTGGGCGAATGTTTGCATTATTCAGCATTCTGTCCATCATCTGTTCTTTTTGCATTTGTTGCCCTAAGTGGGAAGGGTATTCCCAGACATGGGTCCCGTGCTCACTGCGCCACTGGATTCGAGCTAGCCTGGCTAAAGAGGGGTGATGCCCTGAAACTGGTCCCAGGATGCTTGTTTCTGGTCCAGGGAGGACCTGGCTTGGCAGTTCAGGATGGACTGTTCACATGAGGAACAGGGTCAAGATAGATTTGCATATGGCTGGGTCCAAACTGGGGTGGCGCGGTGCGCAAAAGAAAGATGGATTAAACCCAGATCTGTTGACTGGCTGTAAATGTTTGCATTGTTCAGCATTCCATCCATCATCAGTTCTTTTAGCATTTTTTGCCCTAAGTGGGAAGGGTATTCCCAGACGTGGGTCCTGTGCTCACTGCGCCACTGGATTCAAGATAGCCTGGCTGATGAGGGATGATGCACTGAAACCGGTCCCGGGATGATTGTTTCTGGTCCAGGGAGGTCCTGACTTGGCAGTTCGGGCTGGACTGTTCCATCAGGAACATGGTCAAGACTGATTTGTATAAAGGTGGGTCCAAACTGGGGTGGCGTGGTGGGCAAAAAATGATGGATTAAACCCAGATACTTGTGACCGGGGATGAATGTTTGCATTGTTCAGCATTCTGTCCATCATCTATTCTTTTTGCCTTGTTACAGGTATACGTAATAGGAACATTCTATAGAAAATGTTTGTTGAAACAAATAGTGGCTTGGGAATTGAGTCAACTTCCCAATAAGAATCATACAATGTATAGTATATTGTAAGATATATAGTGAATGCCTTATTAATGCAAACACTTTATCAGCACTCGCACCTCGCACCTCCTACGTATACAGACATATTCCAACAGTACATTCCGTTTTGAATCAAGGAATTATTGTTTCTGTACCTTACTCAACAAGGAGTGTTATAGAGCCACCCCTATTTTAGTTAGCCTCTTCTAGACTGAAAGAAGAGTCCAAGAATTTTAATCATAGCAATTTCATTTAAGTTGGGAACTTTATTTGTTCTTGTATCCTATGTTCTGACACAATACAATGATTCTTACACATGATTCTTACACATGTAAGTGTTAATAAGGAGCCTTTTTTGTATTCCTACCTGGATAGATACTCAAATATCCTCTGAACATTTTGGCATTAACATATTCGAACAGCCTTGCACAATCAAATGTTTACAAACAGCATTATTTGCCCTCTTCTCTTAACATGTCCCCCATTTGTTTTCCAACATTTGTTAAACATCTCAGGCATTAGCACTTTATGAATAGTTTTGCACAACCAAATGTTTACAAATAGCACTACTCGCACTTTCCTCTCACCAAATTTTGCATTTGAAATATGATAAAATGATAAAGGAGGAAAAGCAAACTGGCTTTAATTAGCGCAATATGCTTCACTCAGCATCTTAGGCATTAGCACTTTATGAACAGTTTTGCAAATCCAAATGTTTAATACAGTACTATTTGTACTTTCCTCTCAAGAAATCTCCCAAATGGAATAATACAAGATGATAAATGAGGAAAAGCAACTTTTATCTGCCCAATATGCTTCATGAAGAGTTTGGTTTATTTTGTTTCTTTACACTCACGCAGAGAACTTTATACAGTCTTAAAATTTGACCCTTTTTAAAATTGATTACTGTGCTTATATGGGACATTACAAAATGCTCATGTCTATATTGAAACTATCTGTCCATATTCGAACTGCTGACAAATTGATTCCTGGAGTGAAACTGTAACTGTAATATTAATGTACTTCACAGTAAAGTTGAAAGAGGGAGATTCAATATGGTGAATATATTTGACCTCACCATACAAGTTATATGTACGTTCTATTTGTTATTTTGTTGACAAAAAGTAATGATGGACTAATGTCGCATGGGCACTTTAAATAGACTATCTTGGCATTTGGACTCTATGGTCCTGTTGAAGGTACATCTTGGTACACGTTGACCGTCCTTTTTTCTATGCACGGCTGGTGAGAAAATAAAGAAAAAATAAGTAAACTACCCTTGATTGTGGTGATGCTTATTCCCCAACCAGTGTGGTGAAGAAATGGGAAGTTGTTCATATAAATATATATGTTTATGCAGTGCATTGAGGGGGTGCGAGTTATAATTAGCTCAACTAACTATAACTGCTGAATGTCACTGGTTTTGTATGAGTTACAGGTTACAGGGACGTTATAGTTAGGCTCAGGTTTTACCCATACAGAACCAGTGAAATTCAGTAGTTATAGTTAGCTGACCTAATTAAAATTTGCGCCCCCGCAATGCACTGCATAAATATATATATATTTATACAAACAACTTCCCGTTTCTTCTCCTCACCGGTTGGGGAATAAGCGGCACCACAGTCACGGGTAGTTTACATACATATATATATATATCTCCTTGCTCCACGTTACTGCCAAATGTATCTGCACTCTTGCACGGGTGCTCGGTCCCTGCGGTGGCAGACCGCTACATCTCCCGCTCCACTTCGAAAAGTACAGACCAGCACTCACGTTGGTTTTAATCCACGTTACGATTTATTGCGCGCATAAAATTCAAAACAAACAGACGCTTTTCAGCATAAGCCTTCGTCAGTGTCGACGGGCGCCGTTTTTCAAAACATACATATACTCGATTCCTTTCATCAAAATCAAAGTAGGACAATTGTGTTAATGTCATTCAAAGCGCCATCTTAAAATGTGCAATTTCCGCAAGAAGTGGTATAAGATATTTCATTAATTCATCATGTATCTTGTTATTGTATTACACCACTGCATATTGTCAAAAGTTGATAATCGCATTTGGCAGTTCATTATACATTATGGGTCGGTCTCAGACCTGTCTACCGATATTATAATAAAACCGGTCTCTCGTGGTTTTTAACTCAAAATGATACTTTAAGTTAATGTTTATTCCTGTTATCCCGCCCTGTATGAGCATATAATATTTCAAAGTAGAAGACCCCCTAATCAATTATATCCTTATGTGATTGCCACTATTGTTCCCGCTTCTAATCCCTGATTCTGCACTGTCCTAACGTGGATTAAAACCAACGTGAGTGCTGGTCCGTACTTTTAGAAGTAGAGCGGGATATATATATATGTGTATATATATATGAAGTCCAACACCCATTAATAATAAAAAACGGGCTCTGACACAGCTCGGATCATACTCTGTATATTTATTAACCGTACATGATGTACCACAGTGTGCGCAGTTTCAGTCCTGTTACGTGCCTCGGCAGACGCTTTTCAGCTACAAGCTTTCCTCAGTGCCGGGAAATTAGCACGGTCATCAGCTGGGACTCATTGGGTGGATGCAGATAAACACTCCCACTGGGACAAACATCCAACCCCCACTGTTGTTAAAGACACAATGTCCATCTGAGACTCACGCCGCAATGATGTTTATTGCCAGACTGACACGTCAATCCCTATCGCAAAGGCAGCTCAGTAACTAACCTTCAGGCACATAATAATGCCCCAACTCCAGTTGGCTGCGGGCCGGCGTATCAAGGCTGTAGCAATTCAAATGCAAAATAGTGATCCTTCGAGCAGATGATTGCTGCCTCCTCTCTCCCCAATGCCTGAATCTCCAGAAATCCGTGTATCAGGCTGGGGGGGCTCCGCGTTGTATTCTCCATACACAGTCCACTGTCTGCAGCTAAACGCGTTGGTCCAGATCGAGAGGGCGTGTCAGCTTGTCAGCGCCATCAAGCTGACTAACACATGAAGTCCAACACCCATTAATAATAAAAAACGGGCTCTGACACAGCTCGGATCATACTCTGTATATTTATTAACCGTACATGATGTACCATATATATATATATATATATCTCAAAACTACCTCCCCACTCCTTTAACAAAGAGAGCGTGCACACAGAGGCTGGAAAAATAAATCCATTTTAATGAGGCAAGGACATCTTTTTCAATCTGTAAGGCGCCATTTTAAAAACCATTTTATACTGTTTATAGTATAGACATAGAAAATATACTACACATGAACTGAAGCAGAAATAATAAATGCTCACTTGACCATAAAAATAGAAGTTAAAACATTTTGCAGCATTAACATGTGTATAAATGCACAATTGATTTAAACAAATTAAACATTTAAATATGTGTAGTTGAACGAACTTGCTGGGCTCCCGAGTTCATTGTATTTGAGACCATAATGGTCTTTGAAATGTGCCCAGCATAGTCATTATAGAAAGCCTAACACAAATTCGATTCTATCAAATGAATCCTGACACCATGACATGACTATTATTCACTGCAGCTGTTGTTACGGTCATTTTGGGAGACTAAATGTTGTCATATCCAGCGTGCTGAAGATAATCCCAAAATTACAATATGTCTCAGTGTTCAATGTTAAAATGCTGCATTTTCCATCGTGCTGAGAGCTACAGTTTCTCTCAATGCTCTTAAATGTTCTCCAAAAGTCAGCAATGCGAACACTGTTACAAAAATAGACAGCACTGAACAGACACGCTTTTTTCATCTGCCTGCCTGGTTCCTTCAATTTTATAAGTTTGACGTAATCCTTGAATATGTGCAGAGCAAATAAACTGTCATTTTCAAATAGCAGGATCATAATCACATCTTGCTGTAAAATCGGCAGTGCATAAATCAACCAATCACGAAGTAAAGAATGTCTGTTCTCACCCAAAATATCAAAGTCTCCAGTTCACACCACTCAGCAAATGCTTACTGCGGTGCCCAGTTCCTGAGTTAGAGTGGCATCCTGAGTGAGGCCACATCCTTTAAGCAGAGGAGCAGAGCCCCTGCCTATATATATATATATATATATATTTATATATATATATATATATATTCATTCACTGAAAAAACCAAGGGTTACAGGGACGTTATAGTTAGGCTCACCAGTGAAATTGAACAGTTATAGTTAGCTGAGCTAATTATAACTGGCGCCCCCGCAATGCACTGCTTATGACATCTCAAATGATATCACTGATGACATCACTGATGACATCATCCAGTGACTGTGAGTGTCTTTATAAAGTTTATGAGTGTTAAATATATATACACCAAGGTGTATTGGTGAATCACGGAGTGCCTGTATGGATGATTTAGTGGGTGCGTGATTGACTGTATAAGTGAGTGATTATGTGTCTCTGTGAATGTATGGGTGAGTGACTGGTTGTGTGAATGTCTGTATCAGTCTGTCAGTTGGTGTCTTAGTAGTGTATGGGTGTGTTAGTGGTTATGTGAATGGCTATATGGGTGATTGATTGGTTGTCTGACTATGTCTATGGTTGTCTAGGTGTCTGTGTTTGTGAGTGAAGAGGTGTGTGACTGCCTGTATGGATTAGTTAGTGGGTGAGTCAGTAGCTGTATGAGGTACTGTTGCATGTGTGAAAAGTTGTATGAGTGAGTGTCTGCATGGCTGTGTCGGTGATTGAGTGCATATGTCAGTATGGCTCAGTAACTGAGTATGTGAAAGGCAGTGTACGTGAGTGACGGGGTATATGAGTGAATGTTCGCGTGAGTGAGTGAATGTGAGAGTGGCTATATAGATGAGTGCGTGCTTCTGTCAGTGACTGTATAACTGAGTGAGTATGTGCTCCTATTTGTATGAGTAAGTAAGTGGATGTGTGTGTAACTGTTTGGGTGAGTAAGTGGCTGTGTGATTGACTGTATGGGTGAGTGTCTAGGTCTGTGAGTAGTTCTATGGGTGACTCACTCAGTGTGTCAGTGCCTGTATGCCTGTATGAGTGCATATGTCATGGCTTTATTAGTGAGTGAGTGGGTCTATGAGTGGTAGTATGGGTGAGCAAGTGGATGTGTGTATAGATCAAAGAATCAGTAAGTGGGTGCATAAGTACTGGTATGGCTCTGTGAACGGGTTTGTGAATGGTTGTGTGGGAGCAGCAGTTGGTGTATAAAACATTCTACAGTGGTGTGAGTGGGTACATCAGAGATGCTGTGGATGATATCATCATTGATGTCATCAGTGATGTCATTTGAGATGTCATCAGTGATGTCATCAGTGATATCACTGACCATGTCATGAGTGATGTAATATATGAGGTCATATGCAGTGCATTACGGGGGCATGAGTTATAGTTACCTCAGCTAACTAGAGCAGCTGAATTTCTCTGGTTTTGTATGAGTGAAATGTCAGACTAACTTTAACGTCCCTCTAACCTTTGTTTTTTCGGTGAATATCTAAGGTTTTTTAAGTGCTCATTTCTAACTATAACGTCCCTGAAACCTTTGCTTTATTCAGTGAATTTCTAAGGTTTTTTAAATGCTAATTTCTAACTATAACATACCTGAAACTTGTGTTTTTTTCAATTAATTTTTAAGGCTTTTTAAATGCTAATTTCTAACTATAACGTCCCTGAAACCTGTGTTTTTTTCTGTGAATTTCTAAGGTTTTTTAACTAGAAGTTGTGTTTGCAGAGTGGTGGAGAAAGGGGCCTGGGCCTCCAGCCAGCGCTCAGGAATTCTGCTGCGTAGGACTTACAGGAGCTACCAGGAGGGCTTCTTGGTCCCCAAGGCCTTTCAGGAGGAAAGTGGACTTCATCCCCCAACCAGTAGTGCACCAGGAGGCGCGTTTGCAGAGTCGTGGAGAAAGGGGGGCATGGCCTACGAAGACCTCTTACTAGAGGTAAGTCCCACACAGCTGGATTGCTGAGTTCTGATAGCAGGCCATGCCCCCTTTGTCCACCACTCTGCAAAAGCACTTCCTGGCACGCTCTTGATTGAGGGATGAAGACGCCTTCGCTGCAAGGGGTCCTTAGGGGCCAAATAGCCTACCTGTTACCTCCAGTAAGTCCCACACAGTGGGATTGCTGAGAGGTGGTTGCAGGCCACGCCCCCTTTCTCCACCACTCTGCAAAAGCACCTCCTGGGGCGGTCTAGGTTGGGGGATGAAGTCCCCTTGCCTCTTGAGGGTCCCTGGGGGCCAACTAGCGCTTCTGTTACCTCCAGTAAGTCCCACCCAGCTGGATTCCTGAGAGGTGGTCAGAGGCCACACCCCCTTTCTCCACCAATCTGCAAACGCGCCTCCTGGTGCACTGCTGCTTGGGGTATGAAGTCCACTTTAGTCCTGAGGCCCTCAGGACACAAGGGGACCTTATACCCCCACCACCAATACACCAAAAGGTGCATCTGCAGAGTGTTGTAAAAAGGGGTGCGGCCTTTGACCACCTCTCACCAATCCCACTGTGTGGGGCTTACTGGAGGTACCTCGTGGGCTAGTTGGCCCCTAAGGACACTCAGCAGCAACGGGGACTTCATCCCCCAACCAAGAGTGGCCCTGGAGGCGTGTTTGCAGAGTAGTGGAGAAAGGAGGCGGGGCCTCTGGCAAGTTGCCGGTTCCTATATATATTTTTTTATTTAGGAAAGGGGGCTGTGTGGTCCCCCTTCCCTTGGCACTTTTGGGCCTGACCCATTTTTTTGTTTTAATTTATTTTAAAAGGGAGGGTGGCCGCGTGGCTCCCTCCCAAGGCCAATTTTTATTTTTTTTATTTTTTTTAAGGGAGGGGGGGCTCAGTGGCTCCACTCCTCTAGGCCATTTTCAGCCCCAGGGACCCAATCCCCCGGGGCTTGGCCATTTTTAATCTTTTTTTAAAATCATTTATTTTAAAGAAGGGGCTCCGGGGACCCCATTCCCAGGGCTTGACCTCTCATTGGCGACCACGAGGGGAGCCCCAAGACCCCTGCAGTCCCTGCCGGCTCCCCGCCCCCTGCGGGAGCTGGCATTGCTTTCGGGCAGAGGGAGCTGCTAACATGCAGCTCCCTCGGCCCACCATGCCATAGCAAACTGCAATGTCCCGGGGGTGGGCATCCCGGGACATTGCTGGAGCTAGCCCTGGGGGTTGGTGGACCCCAGGGCCATGGAGGGCTCCTGGAGGGAGAGGGAGGCTGCGTGGCCCCCCTCCCATCTTCTGCACTACCTTGGGGAGGTGGTGGGCCCCGGGGCTGTATGGGGACAGGAGCCCCTCATGCATTTTTTTAAAAAATAAAGCCCCTGGGAGGTGGTGGTCCCCAGGGCTGCGGGGGGCATGCATTTTTAAAAAAAAATAAAGCCCCGGGGAGGTGGTGGTCCCCAGGGCTGCGGGTGGGCCGGCATGCCCCCGCATTTGAAAAACATGGCCCCAGGGAGGTGGCAGTCCCTGGGGCTACGGGGGTCCACGCGGGCCCCTGTATGTATTTTCATGATTGCCCCCGGGACCTGGCCCACCACGGGGCTTAAAGAAAAAAGTGCGGGAGACAGCGCTTCATTTTTTTTTTTTAAATGGGGGGATTTGCGCAACCAACGCAACCCTGATGAAAAAATGTTTTAAATGCTTTTTTTGGGCCCTGTGGGGTCCCCCTGAGCAGGCCTAGGGGTCAGGGTGTTTCAACCCAGCCCCCTTTTATTTTTTATCCTTTTTTACCTTTTTTCTCGTGACTCGGTTCAACCGAGTCACAAGATGGCTGCCAACACTTCCTGGTTGGAACTGTTGGCAGCCAATCAGATCGCAGTGTTGAGATATATGGATATCCGAGATATGTTTACATTTCTCAGCAACTAATGAACGGATTTACACAATTTAACAAAAAGAGTGTTTTCTGGTCAAGAGCTACCTTTTTGCCAAATTTGGTTTAATTCCGTTTAGCAGTTCTGGCAGTAGCCGTGTCTAAAGTTTCCTACGGAAATTAACATGGAGAAAACGCATTTTGGAACCCCCCATTTTTGTCGGCCCTCGCTTGACGAATCACCCCGAAACTTTCAACACAGGAGCTGACCTGACAACCCCATTAGTTTTGAAAATGTTGCGAAGATTCGTCAAACAGCGCCATATATTAGGAAACAGAATTAAAAAAAACTTAGAAATTCTATGAAAATTGTTTTTCTCTCTCTATATGTATATATATATGTGTTCACTGAAGAAAAAAAAAATGTTACAGGGATGTTGTAGTTAGGCTGACGTTTCACTCATACAAAACCAGAGAAATTCAGCAGTTATAGTTAGTAAGTGAACTAGAACTCATGCCCCCACAAAGCACTTCTTATGACCTCACATATTACATTACTCATGACACGGTCAGTTACATCACTGATGGCATCACTGATGACATCTCAAATGACATCACTGATGACATTATGCAGAAAATTACTAACACACCTGCTCACACCCCATAGAAACTTTCATACACCCACTCAACCATTCACAAACCCATTAACAGACCCATACCAGTACTTCCACACCCACTCACTGATTGATAGATCTACATACACATCTAATCACACACCTATACAACCACTTATATACCCACTCTCTCTCTAATACAGCCACTGACATATCCACTCATACACTCATAAATCCCCTCACACACTGAGTCAGTCACCTATAGAGCTACTCACACACCTACTCACTCACCCATATAGTCAATCACACAGCTGCTTTCTCATCCATTCAGTTACATACGTACCCACTTACTTACTCATATAAATACTAACATGTACTCACTCACCTATACAGTTACTGACACAAGCACACTCTCACCCATACAGCCAATCTCACATTCACTCACTCACTCACCCATACAGTTGCTTGTATACCCCATCACTCACCTATACTTCCTTTTACATACCCAGTTACTCACCCATATACCACTGACACATCCACGCATGCACTCATATAGCTATACACACACTCACACACACATACGGCCCCTCATACATGCAATCACTAACCATACAGCCACTGACTCACCTACTCACTCATCCATACAGACAGTTACACACACCCTCACCCATCCACACAGACACTCAGACCCCCATATAGGTACTCAGACAACCAATCATTCACCCATACAGCCACCCATGTACCCACACACACACACCCATACAGCCTGACTAATACAGACATTTATACAACCAGTTACTCACCCATACATTCACTGAGCCACCTAATCACTCACATATACAGTCAGTCCCTTAGCCACTGATTCATCCATACAGGCACTCATACACCCACTGATTCACCAATACACCTTGGTATATATATTTAACACTGATTAACTTTTTAAAATCACTCACAGTCACTGGATGATGCCATCAGTGATGTCATTTGGGATGTCATCAGTGATGTCACTGACTATGTCATAAGTAATGTAATATGTGAGGTCATAAGCAGTGCAATGCGGGGGCAAGAGTTATAGTTAGATCAGCTAACTAGAACTACTGAATTTCACTGGTTTTGTATGAGTTAAACCTGATCCTAACTATAAAATCTCTGTATGCTTTGTTTTTTTCAGCGAATATATATATATATGATTTTTATAGCAGTAAATTTAAAAACATAACCCAAAAAAGTAATATGATATAAAATATATATATTTAAAATGATATTTTTACATTAAATGTTTGTATACATAAACATTCACACACAGATATGTATTTATGTACAGTATTTAATATTACTTCAATTTATTTGACTTACATTATATTAATGTTATATATTAAAATATTTAAGATGTACTATTTCAAACAATATATATATTAAAAAACCAATATTTTTGCATGTCTTTTTAGTGCTATTAGTCTGAAAGGAATTTTTGTTAAATTTTTTTGTACTTACCCTAAGTCATTTCCTTCTGAGATATGCTAATTTCACCCTATTAGGAGATTTTAATCTGCACCTTGAGGACAAGAAAGAGCCAGGAGTAGACAACTTCCTCCAAATAATAGAAATACTAGGACTGACCCAGATGGTGGATACTCCTACGCACCAAGCTGGTCACACATTGGATGGGGTCTGCTCTAACTTCACCCTCCTTTCAGTAGACCCATCCACCCCACAAATATGGTCTGACCACAACCTAGTCCCTCTCACACTTAATATTCCGATGAAAAGTCACCTCAATAAACAAGCAAAGGTGCATCAGATCAGACGAAATTGAAATCAATTAGCCCGCCATCCTAAGTTGGCAACCACTGCTCAGGCACAGATACCTACCCTCACGGGGAACACTGCTGCAGATTCACGCCTCTTCCACAATTGGATGACTGCAATAGGCAATGAACTTATCCCACAAGATAAATCCAACATAAATAGAAAGAAAGAATCCAGAAGAGCCCCTTGGTTCACACCCACACTTAGAGCAGCACATGGCCAGTGTAAACTACAAGAACGTAAATGGAGAAAATGTTATGATACCCAAGAGAAGCAAGCATTTAAAATAAGCAGAATGCTTTATCACAAACAGATTAAATTAGCCAAAAAAGATTACTACTCGAGCAAAATACAAGAGGCTAAACTAGACCAAAAAACCATTTTCTCCGTTGTAAAGTCTTTGACAAATCCTAAAGCTTTACAAAAAGAACTTCCCCCGTCACAAAGGCTATGTGACCAAATTTCATGCTTCTTTGAAGACAAAATCATGAACATCCAAAAAGACTTTAACACGGACACTAGCTCTTTGACACATGTCAATTTAGAGCACGAAAATAGCACCACCCAATATTCAATTTGCTCATTCGAATCAGTTTCACTGGATCAAACCTGCGAAGCTGTCGCAACATGCAAATCTGGATCCCCCTTAGATGCCTGTCCTCCCTCAGTCCTCCACCAGATTATTGACACAGTCAACCCAATTATAAATCAGATTGTCAACTCCTCTTTAAGTTCAGGGACAGTGCCAGATGATTGGAAGTTAGCCATAGTGAAACCCTTGAAAAAGAAGCCAAATATTGATCCATCGGTCCTCTCCAATCTACGCCCCATTTCACTCCTTCCCCTACTAGGAAAAATTACCGAAAAATGTGTGCATAAAGAGCTAACTAAATTCATAGAGGCAGCTAATATCCTCCACCCCCAACAATCCAGTTTTCGCCCTAAACATTCCACCGAGTCTGCACTCCTGGAAATTACAGACTCTCTTAAAATGATTGCTGACAGAGGCAAGAAGGCAGTGCTGATCCTACTCGACCTATCGGCCGCATTTGATACCATATCACACAGCATCCTCCTTTCCAGGCTCAAATCATGCGGGATCTCACATATAGCCTTGGAATGGCTAAAATCTTTTCTTTCCAGGCGTAGGCAAGCTGTGTCCCTAGGAACGTTCTTATCGGTGGAGCGCACCATTACAACAGGAGTACCACAGGGCTCTTCATTAAGCCCTCTGTTATTCAATGTCTACATGACCCCACTTATCTCACTAATAACATCCTTTGGGATCGAAGTTACGTCCTATGCAGCCGATACCCAAATGATTCTATCTCTAGATCGGAATTCTAAGGAGGTCGAACTCAACTTTAAAAGATGCTTCTCCAAGGTCCTTCAGTGGATGAAGGATAACCACCTCAGATGCAACACGGAAAAAACTGAGATATTACCAATAGGTAAAGAAGTCTCTTTCTCGCCAGAAGAGTGGTGGCCAGAGGGTACGACACCCCCACCTGATATGGTAACGGTGGCAAGAAACCTAGGAGTGCAGTTTGACTCCTCCCTCAGCTTCAAACCACATGCATTGAAGGTTGCAGGGACCTGTTTCAACCTTATAAAATCTTTGAAGAAATTCTTCGATCTACTCCCACTCGCAGCAAGGAAATCAGTAGCGGTCGCCTTGATACTGGCGCGACTGGACTACTGCAATAGCCTCCTGGCAGGAGCCAACAAGCAAACATTAAAAAGACTCCAGGTGGTCCAACATGCAGCAGCACGGCTGGTGTTAAAACTTCCACGAAGATCCTCCGCTTCAACAGCTCTGAAAACCCTTCACTGGCTCCCATTACACAAGAGAATACTCTTCAAGGTTCTCCTTATCACCTTTAGAGCCTCACTCAAACTGGGGCCTCAATATCTTGCATCAAGATTCACCCCCTACAGTACAACTAGAACCCTCAGGTCATCATCAGCCAATTTACTTAAACCTCCCAGCTTCAGATGCAAAACGAGGGGAGGAAAAACAATTACAGCATTAGGCACCAAAGCCTGGAACCTACTACCATCACATCTGAGAATGCATAAATCTGAAACACAATATAGGAAAGAACTAAAGACTTGGGGGCATATTATCAACGGCCAGCGATAATTATCGCTGGCCGTTCTCAGCGTGAGAATTGTTATCGCCGGCTACCGCAGATAATTATCGCCATGCTAGCGCTGTATTAACAACGCATAGCGCAATGGCGATAATTATTCCTGCGATAGCTTGTTTTCCATGGAACATCGCTGGTTTTCCAGCGATGTTCCATGGAAAACGGCGATAACTCTTGCTGATACGACCCTGTGGTCGTATCAGCATAATCCACCTCCAATACAAAGTATAGGTAAGTCAGCATTTTTGCAGATGTTAGTTTTGGCGAAAACCGCGGTTTTCGCCAAAACTAGCGTCTGCAAAAATGCCTGGCCTCCTTGTAAATATCGCGATGTGCACATCAGCGATATTTATAAGGATGTTCTGCCCAGTGACGCCCACTTTGCATCTCATTAGAGATGCAGAGGGAGCGTCGGGTAAAGGGTGCTAACATGCGCTAATGCATGTTATCACCCTCTTGTTAATAGGGCGAAAACATTATCTCCGCTTTTTTGGCTTTTAAAGCCAAAAAAGCGGAGATAAGGCCCTTGATAATATGCCCCTTGGATTTTCGGAGCCCCAGATGAACTTTGCCTCTCTCTCATCTAAGAACTTCTGAGCAGCCGCTCATCTTCCTTGCCAGCGCCAGGATGCTCCTTTCGGAGTGGCAGTTAGCGCTTTACAAAAAAAAAAAATGTAGAAATGTAATTCTAAAATGTGCTTACAGTGACTAGCCTCCAAACATAATTTCTTGATTTGGCATTCCTACCTGCCCTATGTAGAAAACCAGAGTATAGATTAAAACCCTAATACCATATCTTGGTAAAGGGGCTAGCTAGAAAAATAATTAAATATCTTTTTTACCAGCTTTAATAAATACAATTTAATGGAGAAGTAAGAATTTGAATAGATCTTTTAGAAAGTTACCTTTTCCTGCCTGAATTCCTGAAGGCTAATTTGCATTTGTTTTCAAATTTCTGCGGTCCTGGGATTAACATGCCTCCCATGTGCAAACAATAGACTAACCTGAATGGGCAGAGGTGACTACTCTGAAACTTACAGAATATGAATGTGGGGCTGTGAGCATCTTTTTTAGACATTACAGTGTCAAATACTGCTTGAGTCTCAAATCCTCCTTGAGAGGTCTGCTGTATATATGTATAACCCTTTGGGGGGCACCTGTCTGGTTGTCGAAGGACTCTGCTTTGTCCCACCAGACCCCTGTCTCTGGGTTTTACATATAACCCTGGGGGTACACTTAAAGGGACAGGGACAGGATGGCAAGACAATTCTTGTTTATTCATTGTCCATTTTGTTCTACCAGACTTCTGTCTGTCGGTTTATTGTGGGTACAGTGGATGACCCAAATGGAATTTCGTATTAGATGTGGGAGGATGCTAGGATTTAATAAATAACGTGTTTCAGGTCAATTGCAAATATTCAATGGTAAAATGTCATTGAAAGTTTTAACATATAATATTGAGGTATTTAGCAGATGTGCTGTCAAATTTTCTGATTACATAAATATTTTGGTATCACACAGGAACCCAAGGGTCCATTAAGTTGTGCACAAAAATAATCCTGCTTACAACGCAGGCACCCTTGCACCATGGTACAAGGGTGCCAGGGTTGGCACTAAGTAGCGCATTGTGCCCGAGCACAGGGAAAAGAAAAGAATGTGCCATACAATGTTATGTACAGTGCATTCCTGCCCAAGGTCAATTACGACCTTTTCCCATGCTTGAGACGAGCATTCAATTGATTACAAAGGAGATTTCCTTACAACAAAACTTTTCTCTGAGGTAGCACAAATGGCACATTTGCTAACAAATCCCTCTACTTCTCTGTCCATAGAAGGCCACCAAATGGTTTGGCTAAGGTGGTGCTTGGTGTAAGTACACCCTATATAACCCACATGTGCCATCTTGATGAGCTTATACCTCAACCCAGCAGGTGGTACTAATTTCTCAGCTCTAAGCAAAAGGCCGTCTTCCACTGACAGTTAATCAAACACATTCCAGAAAGGTTGACACACAGACTCAACAGAGGGTTCCATGGACCAACCCTTTGTAACATACTTGATGGCTTGTTTTAGGGCTTCATCAACAAAAACTGTTGTCGCTAGGCAATCCAGCGCTGGATGAATTATTAAGTATTGCTAAAAGCATAGAGACATCTCAGATCATAGTGAAGCATCTGTTTGAAGGGAGATTACTACAAACACCCATACTCCTCCCATAGAATACCTTCTTGGGGCAGAGTAATACAATTCAGTGATTTGCCCTGCATTGCGTTACTCTGCATATATCAAGCCACGCAAGGTGATTATGTGTGGCTTGATAAATCAAACTTAAGAGTTGCATCGCTCTTGCACTGCACTGCACTGTAAGGCTCAAGGGTGATATAAGTTTTTCATAAATGTGCCCCAGTGTATTCATTTACAGGACTTTAGATGAACAACATAACAAGTGGTAGCAGCTGACTGTGCATTGAACAATTGCTATCTGTTAAACACAGAGGAGCATATTTATTAAGAAATCTTGCAGCGCAGTGGAGCAAGTCACCTTGCTGCGCTGCATGATAGGGAAAGGGCAGGAATGCACTGTACTTAACATTATACAGCACATTCCATTCTTCTCCATGTGCTGGTGCACAATGTGCTGCCTAGCGCCAATGCAGACACCCTTGCACCATGGTACAAGTGGCCCAGGCGATACCCGATAGATATAAGATCACCCACCGGAACCAAATCAACAGACCGAGAGGAGGAATCGCCATCATCCACGAAGAGTCCATCCAGTGCACCACCACCACGAACAACCCCACCTCGATCATGGAATACCTCAACCTCCGAATCCAAACTGACTGCAATTCGACCATCAAAGGCACCCTCACCTACCGGCCTCCGTACCTCGCCTCATCTTCTGAAACTCCATCACTGATCTCATCACACCTCTCACCATTGACTCCAACAACTTCATTGTCCTCAGCGACCTAAATTTCCACCGCGACAACCACAGCGTCACCAACACCGCCAATCTCCATGACTCCACTCACACTGCAGGAAACATACTGGACCCCATATTCACCTCCAGCAACTGTGTCACTGAACTTACCTGGACCGACCACTACATAATCCAGTTCAACATCACTAGCCCACAAACTATCGTCCACACTAGACACAATGTCCCTGCAATTGCTGGAGCAAAATATCCAGGACCCAAGGGACGACACCCTCAATGGCTCCAACCCTGACACCACCACTTCCCTTGACCAGAGTGACAGGAACTTCAACTCATGGATCACACACTGCAAAGACAAGATCACCCCCATCAAAGACAACAGCCACAGATGATCTACAAAGGAGGTCAACTGGTACACTGAAGAATTCAACTCATTTGCAAACAATACGAATGAAGATGGTGCACCAGCAAGGACAACAATGACAGAAACTCCTTTAAGACCACCCATACTGCTACCACCAGCTACTGAGGTGGAGGAAGAGAGACGTTTTAGTGGCTCGCATCAAGTCCAGCTCCAAACACAGCAAAGAACTCTTCAACATTATCAGGGAATTTGCCAACCGAGCATCCACAGAAAACAGCATCACCCCTTCCTAGGAGCTGTGCAATAACCTCAACAATTTAATTCACAACAAGATATCCACCATCTACTCACACTTTGAAACCCAGCCCAAGCCTACAGACATCCTCAACCAACACACTGATACCATAACTAGCACTGACCACTGATTGACCACATGGAACCTGCTCACCTCCCAAGAAACCGCCGCCATCATAAATTCCATCCACTCAGGAGTCCCCAAAGATCCCTGCCCACACCACATCCTAAACCTCGGAAGCAACAGAATAAGCCACAAACTTGCCTCTCTACTCAACACCTCAATAACCACGGCCACCTTCCCAGAAGACTGGAAACACCCATAGGTGAAACCCCTGCTCAAGTAGCCGTCTGCTGACCCTAGCGAACTCAAGAACTACTAACCCATCTCCCTACTTCCTTTTCCAGCCAAGGTCCTAGAAAAAGCCATCAACAAATAAAACTCACCAAAATCTCAAGCAGAACCACCTACTCAACTCCTCTCATTCTAGATGCTGCAGCAATCACATCATCGAGACCGCACTGATCTCTGTTACCGATGACCTTCGAGCCCTTCTCGACCAAGGAGAGATGGCAGCCCTGATCTTCCTCGACCTCTCAACATTATTCGACACAGTATCCCACCACACACTGATCACCAGGCTAAACAGCATCGACAGTGAAGGGGACACTCTCAAATAGATCCCCTCATTTGTTACTGGAAGAGCACAGAAAGTCTGCCTTCCTTCGTTCACCGCCGAACCCACGGAAAATATCTGCAGTGGCTCTCAGGGGTCGTCCCTCAGCCCCCACGCTCTTCAACACCTACAGGACATCCCTGGCCAGCATCATCAGAATCCATGGTCTCAACATCATATCATACGCAGACAGCACTCAGCTCATCCTCTCCCTCTCCAAGGATCCCACCACCACCAGAACCAGCTTCCACAGATGTATAACTAGCATCGCTGACTGGATGATAAGCAACTGCCTGAAGCTCTACACTGACAAAACAGAAGTACTGATCTTCAGTAACAACTCACCCTGGAATGCTTTCAAATAAACTAGGACCAGCACCTTCCCCATTGCAACACACCAGGAACCTTGGTATCATCCTCAACAGCAAGCTTACCATGAAGTCCCAGATCAACGCAGTCTCCTCCACCTGCTTTTTCACTCTCAAGATGCTACAAAAGATCTTCAAATGTCTCCCCCAACATAAGATGCACTGTCACTCAAGCCCTCATCACCAGCAGACTGGACTACAACACCCTCGACTCAGGGATCGCCACACACCTCCTCCAGAGACTAAAGACCATTCAGAATGCCACTGCCAGACTCATCATCGACCTTCCCTGGTGAACCCACATCACCCCCACTTCAAGGAACTCCACTGGCTACCAGTTCAGAAGAGGTGCCAGTTCAAGCTACTGACCCACGCATACAAGGCACTGCACAACCTCGGACCGACCTACATAAACTACTGCCTGAACTTTCACCAACCTTCCAGTCAACTATGCTCTGCCTCCCTCTCGCTCGCTCACACTCCCCGCATCAACAGAAGCATGAGCGGAAGACATTCCTTCTCCTATCTCACAGTGAGGACATGGAACAGCCTCCCACTCCAGTTCCAGACCTCCTCTTCTCTTCTGGAACTCCAGAAAGATCTCAAGACCTGGCTATTCGAACGACTCCCTCGGATCCTGCAAACACCTGGATAACCTCTCGGGTGATTCGCTCCTCTCTATATATCGACTGTTTGATTGATTGATTGATCAATGGATTGACCACTTTCTCCATGCCACAAGCGAACCTGGATATCAAAGGTAGATGAAAAGGGCACCCCAGAGATAAGAAAAGGTTAATCTCAGAATAACTTCTTACCATCTTAATATCCACGTGATTTAAAGTTAAGCTAGATTTTTCCATAATTACTTTTCCATTGTCTAATATATGCATGTGTGCTAAGCAATAGTTAACAGGTTATAAATATGCACTTTTATATTAAATCCTGATCTTGAATCATTGCAACAACATGCAGATGCTAGCTGATCAATGCTGCTTTCCCAGCTATAAAATCAGCATCCAAGGTTTGTAGCAAGTCTGACGTTCAGCTCACTGCAACAGCGATTCACTGCTGCTCCCTGACATTGATAATAACATACACGGTCCGTGCACAATGACAGTGCAGTTGGTGCGTTTCTAAGGAAGTCCCAAAACATGTAGTTCTCCTGGCAGTAAATTATGTTGCCTATCCTGGGGGCATCTGGGTTTCCTGAGACAGATGCTTGCCTGAGCCATGCTTACGAGACCACTGACAACAAAGAAGCCAGGATTGCAGGGGACTCAACTAAGTGAACTGGTCACAGCTCATGCTGTGGCCCATAGCATATGCCATCCTAAAAGTAGCACAAGTGCATGCATACTCTGCTTGGTTGTTTGTACTTTGGACCTGTGAAATGGAACCTACTAAAGACAAGTAGAAAGACGACTTCTAGAAGGCATCTAGGGGGTGGTTACTGGCAGTGCTTTGAATGTGATTCCTCATGTGTGGATCAAGAAGGGAGACAGTTTACACCAAAGAAAATTAATGACAATGGGACAGACCAGCAGAATGATGGATGTTGAGGAGGGAGCAACAAGGATTAGAAGCACCATGGTACAGAGGATGAGGAACACGCACATCAGGGTACATTTAAAGAAACACAAGCATGATAAAAAAAACATTTACTCAAGTAAGATGAAACAAAGTATGGAAATGCCGCTCAGGTGTTATTTTTAAAGAAAATTATTTATTTTTTAGACTGCTTTGGTTTGATGCACCACAAGTTCTCTTTTCAAATAAATCTGACAAGTGTTATACTACAGTTACATACTTTTTTGTTGTTCTTCTTTTTATTAACCAATGCTCATTACATCATAGCATGACTTGTACATCTTCAACAATGACAAAATCGATACATATTCAATTACAGTGGATGGTCATTCAAGTAGAGAAATCTCATTCCTATTCCTGGGTCATTCTACTTGTGTAGTATTCCCTCCCCCCTCTCCAATAGCCTAGCATCCCTGGTATTTCTGCCAGGGCCCCCATACTTTGTTCCATTTTTGGGGGCAACCTCTGGTTAGGTATATTGCTTTTTCCGCTCCTGAGCACCAGTCCATGTCTTTTTCCCAGTCTCTCTAATCTGGTGCCCGATTGGACCCCCACAGTTGAGAGATATTCCTTTTTGCCACAACTGCTGCTATTTTAAGCCATTTTAATGTATATTTCACCCATTTGTCCTCGCCCGTTGCACATAAAAGCAGCCAGCGTGGCTCCACTGGTATCTCTAGACCTGTGACTCATGACATAATGTGCGTCACGTCCATCCAGTAGTTATGTACTCCTGCATTCCCAGATTATGTGAAAGAAGGAGCCAACCTCCCTGCATTCCCTCACACAGTACCTGGATATCCCCCGGCCCATGTTGTGCAATTTCATTCTGGATGCATATGATCTGTGTAAGATACGCAGTTGGCTAAGTCTAAACTGGGCCCTTATTGCTACCGCTCTTGTGCTCTGGACTGCCTCTTCCCAATCGTCGTCCTCTAGGATTCCCACATCCATATCCCACGCTTCCCTCACGGGGTCCACCGGCTTGCACAAGTTATAGAGAAGTTTTTTATATGTTAGGGAGGTTGCCTTAGCTCTCATGGGGTCGATCAATAATCTGTCTTCTAGTGGCGAGTATTCCGGAGGCGTTTCCCCTTTTTTGATATGTCGACTCAGTGCATGTGTCAGTTGAAGGTATTTGTATCTTTCCGAGCTTGCCAGCTCATACTCAGTTTGTAGTGACTCAAATGCTATTTGTTCCTGTCCTCTCCAGATGTCACCCAGGTTCTTTATCCCCAGTGTTCCCATTTCTTAAAACCAGAGAGTTCTTCCACCTCCAGTAGCATGTCGCTGTCCCATAAGGGAGTCCTCCCCGTCAATCTCCCTTCTCATCCTAGATGTTTGGAGGCTTCCTGCCAGGCCCGTACCACCGACTGTGTATGTCGTGGAAGTTGTTTCTCCCATCCTCTGCGATAGAGTGCTTCTAAGTATCGTCCCTGTCCCATTGCCCAGTGGTCTCCCCTAAACGCCGGGTCTTTATGGTCTGTAAACACCCAGTCATTTATCACCGTCAATTGCGCTGCCCAGTAATATTTTTTGATGTCTGGGACCGCAAGGCCGCCCTCATATACCTCTCTTTGTAATTTACACAGTGCCACTCTTGCACAACCACCGTCCCACAACAGCCTACGGAGCTCACTGTCTATACCCTGGAACACTTTTTTAGGTATTTTTTAGGGGGTATTTTGCAGGATGTATAGCAGTCTGGGTAATTACATCATTTTAAAAATCGCAGCCCGCCCCATTAGTGATATGGGCAGCTTCGTCCAGCTAGCTATGTCGCTCTTTAGTCGCTTTAGCTGGGGATGCAAATTGTCCTCCAGGAATTCTTCTTCATTCCGTGATATTCGTATGACAAGGTATGTGAATTGAAGCTTGGGAGTAAGCTGTATCATTCCAATCAGTCTTTGGGGAATGTTTCCCTTTAAAGGGAATATCAAGGACTTGTTCCAGTTGATCGTGTACCCCAAATAGCTTCCGAACAGCTGGAAGATTTGTAACACCCTGTGTACTGATCTATACTGGTTGGTCAGATACAGCAGTATATCATCTGCCTACAGAGATATTCTATCCTCCCAACCATCTCCTCCCTTGATTCCTGATAGGATTGGGTCATTCCTGACCCAAGCTGCCAATGGCTCCAGGGCCAGTGCAAAGATCATTGGTGACAGGGGAAGCCCTGTCGTGTACCTTTTCTTAGTGGGAAGGAACCTGAGACTACCCCATTTACCCTCACTCTGGCCATTGGATCTTGGTATAGAAGTTGTACCCATTCACAAAACTTAGGGCCAAAGCACAGTCTGTGTTGCATTTCGAACATGTATTCCCATTCCACACTATCAAATGCCATTTGTGCATCTAATGACAGTATAACTGCCTCTTCCTTATGTACCTCCTTGGACCAGTACAACACCCCATACAATCTCCTCAGATTAAGCCTCGTGCTTCTCTGAGGCATGAACCCTGACTGGTCCGGGTGTACCAAATCTGAGATCACCATCTGCAGCCTGGTCGCCAATGCCCTTGCTAAAACTTTCGCTTCAACATTTAGTAATCAAATTGGTCTGTAAGACCCACGGTCCGTTGGTGCTTTCCCTTTCTTTGGTATGACCACTATTGTGGCTTCCCGGACATCTTTCGGCAGTTCCCCTTTTTACCTTGACTCCCAATATATAATAAGTATGTGTGGTGCTATCTTACTCGCCACACTTTTATACATTTCTACTGGTAAACCATTCGGGCCTGATGCCTTTCCAGATTGTAAATCCGTGAGGGCATTCATTATTTCTTCAACCGTTAAGTCCTGATCTAATGTATCTCTGTCTTCTGCGGTCAATATGGGCATGTTTATTTCTCCAAGTAATTTTGCACAGGCCTCAGCCATTCGAGTCGACGATGGGGTATATAGTGCTTCATAATAGTTTGCGAAGGCCTCCACTATGTCTGCCCCCCTGTTATGAGTGCCTCCCTCATTGGAATGAATCTCAAGTACCCAGTTCCGTTCCCGGTCTCTCTTTTCTAGCCAGGCTATCATGTTTTTTGCTTTATCGCCCTCTGCTGTGTCTCAACAATATGTACGCGTGCCTTATGCTCACTTAAGTGTCTGAGTTCTTTCTGTTTATGCCTAAACCTACGTGTTATCTCTGGGTGTAGGTCACAGCCTTCACCAGTACCCTTCTCAAGTTCACTTGTCTCTCTTTCGAGCGCCTCATATTCCTCATTGTGTTTTTTCTTCTGTATTCCCATTTGTGCCTGTACATGCCCCCCTATTCACAGTTTTATATGCCTCCCATAGTGTGGATGCGACATCCACCGTACCCTCATTCTCTTGGAAATATTGTGTTGTGCATTCCAGTAAGTCCTCCTTGTTCTGTTTGTCCCTGAAATACCATGGGTTCAATCTTGGGGGCAACATATTATTCCTAATACGCCCCTGCATTTGGACCTCCACCAGGGAATGATCTGAGATCCCCCGTGCCTTATGGGCTGCTCCCCTGAACTGGCCCACCTGCGTCTGGAGTGTGAATAAGTAGTCTATCCGGGATTGACTGTTATGCGCCGCCAACGAATGTGTGTATTGGCGTATCTGAGGATTATGAGCCCTCCATAGGTCTGTCAGTCCCAATGCTACCGTAAATCCCTCTAGGGGCTCTTTAACCCCTGATGCGGCTGCCCAGGATAGCCTGTCAATCCCGGGGTTCATGACTGAGTTCATGTCACCTCCCAGAATCAAGGTTTCTACGGGCATTCCGAATATGACCTCTCCAAGTACTGGGAGGGTGTCCGTATGTAATCTTGGGGGTACGTATACCGAGCATATATTTAGCATCCTGCCCTCCCAATTACCAGTTAATGCAACGCACCGTCCCTGACTATTGCACCAACTCTTGCCCGGTATGAATGGGAGCGCCGTTTTAAAAAGTATCCCAACCCCCCTAGAACCTGAGGTGTAGCCTGCATGTGCCTTGAGCTTATACCCTCCTCTATCTAGCGCCTTACAATGGTTTCCCCGCAGGTGCGTCTCCTGAAGTAACACAATGTCTGGGTTATGGCGTCTCAGGTACTGTAGCACAAGCGTTCTTTTAATCTTACTGCCCAGCCCATTGACATTCCACGTTAAAATGTTTAAGCCATGTCTTGTTATGTTCTGGGACTTTATTTCCACGGCAGCCCATTACTGCCCTCGGGCAACACCCCCACCAATCATATGTGCACTGTCGAGCTACGGGTGTTTCAATCCAGCTGCAAAGTCTATGGCCCACTGCAGCGTTCTTTCATGTGGACCTGTCACGTATATGTCTGAGCACAAACAAATGAACTAAAAAATAACCTTGCCCAACGTGGCTGTCTATATTCCTTAACTTATCTTCCCCCCAACTTGCTACTCTGCTGGACAGGTCTATAACCACCCGCCCCCCAAACTTGCAGAGAGCCTGTCGTCCCTTACTAAACTGCGCCATGCTGGTGTGAGCTAGCGCCAACTACAACAGTGCATTAACGTGCCCTTTTGATACCGGCTTATCCATTTCTCAGCATCAAGGTATTGTTCCTTATCTCTTGCAATCTCTCTTTCCCTGCTCCCCTCCCCCCGAACCATCTCACCACTCACGTAGAAGCGCCATCGGTCACCTCCAGCTGCTTCAACACCCTCCGCATCCTCCGCAAGACCTTCAAGTGGATCCCCCCTGAGTCAAGGAAGACAGTCACCCACGACTCATAACCAGCAGACTGGACTATGGAAACACACTCTACGCCGGCATCAACAAGTCCCTACTCCGCAAACCCCAGACAATACAGAACACCGCTGCCAGACTCGTCCTCGGCATCCCCCGACACGAACACATCAGCCAAAACCTACGAAGTCTCCACTGGCTCCCCGTGGAGAAAAGAGTCACTTTCAAAATCCTCACTCACGCCTACAAATGCCTACACAACAACGGACCCAAATACCTCAATGACAGAATCAACTTCCACGTACCCAAAAGAAACCTCCGATCTTCCAACCTCGCACTGGCCGAAACCCCGCGCATCCACAGAGCCAGAGCAGGCAGAAGATCCTTCTCTCACATTGCAGCCAAGTCCTGGAACGAGTTACCGGCAGACATCAGACGTGCCCCCTCCCTGAATACCTTCAGGAAGACCCTCAAGACCTGGCTCTTCGGCTAAACAGATCTGCGGACCCCCCCCCTCAGCGCCTTGAGACCCTCATGGGTGAGTAGCACTCTTACAATTCCCTGATTGATTGATTGATTGATTGATTGATTGATATTCCTTGGACTCTTCAAAGTTCAAATCAATTGCCATTGGCGGAGTGCTTGCCTCCTCTCCCGGGTTTCTCTGCTCCTTTCTTAGCCATTCTGTCTTCTCTGTCTGGTCCCACGTGGTTCTGTTGTTCTTTTGCCTTTGGTGTCTTTGATGCCACAACTCTCCATCCCTCCAGCCACTCCCAGACCTCTTCCGGAGTGGCGAAGAGCCAGGATTTCCCTTCTGCGATTATTTTCAGTCTAGCTGGATACAGCATCATGTATTTTATGTCCCTTTTCCGCAGTTCTCTTTTGACCGCCTCAAAGTTGCGCCGCATCTTTTGGACCTGCAGGGTAAAGTCCGGAAAGAAGCGTATTGTCGAGTTTTCATGTTGCAGATCGCCATGTGCGCGTGCTGCCTGTAAGATCGCGTCTCGATCCCTGTAGTTTAGGAGACTCACGATTATTTTCCGTGGTGGCACTCCTGGTCTTGGTTTCAGAATGGGGGCTCTGTGCGCATGTTCCACCGTAAAGTAAGTAGGCAGTTTTTTGGGACACAGGTGATTTAAGATAAGATCCTCCAGGAATAGGTCCACGCTTAGGCCCTCCATTCCCTCAGGGACGCCCACCACTCTTATATTATTCCACCGTGCACGCCCCTTCTGGTCTTCAAGCTGTGCCGCCATCACGCTCTGCTGTTGTTTTAGTTGTTGGACTTGTGCCTCCAAGTGTTCAGTCGCGGTCTCTAGCTGCGTTATTTTCCCTTCCGCCGCCGTTACCTTATCAGCGGTTTTACGAGAGTCCGCTCTCAGCAGATTTTACTTCAATGGTGACTGTATCTATCTTGGACTCTCTTGTTCCTCTTAGGTCTGCTATAGCCGCCATTAGGGATGTTAGAGCGGGCTCCTCCTGCGCCCTTTCCTCCCTATGCCCTCCCGCGGTCACCGCCTGGCTTTTGTTCACCGCATAATTATCCATCTTATTGGTCTGTACTGTTGAGGAGAGCTTTGGTTTCACCATTTTCCAGTGGACAATCGCCTCGGGGGGCACCCCGGTCCACACCTCCTTCTTGACTCCCCGCACGGGCGCTCACACTGTAGTATGCTATATCTTAGGGCTATTGGCGCTCCCTCCTCTCACTCCCAGTCTTCCTTTGCTTCGTGGTCTATCTTCCTGCGCTTGTGGTCTGTGCTTTCTCTCACTGCCACCCCCGCTCTTGGTAGCAGAGTGCCTCCTTTGTTCTGGTCACACGTTTCTATCTACTGCTTCCCCCGGAGTCTTTACTCCCAGCCACCTACTCTTCAAACGATCAACCAGCCACCCCGCCAGGTTCGATATTCTTGTGCCCCTTTTTCTCCCTGCTTGAGGGACCTGCAAGCTGGGGGCAAAATTCTCCAGTTGCCAGGGCTGGCAGACCGCTCCTCACTCACTGCTCAGGCCGGGATCAGGCCGTCTTCACGCTATGCCTGACTCGCTGAGAGACCCCGGGCCGTAATGCGCATTCGCTCCACCGAGTCGGCCGCACCTCGCATTCCAAGTTACCTTCAGTCTCGCGACCTCTGGCCCTCCAGTATGTTGCTGCGCTCAATCCGGGTCCCCTCTGCCGCTTTGTTCCGAGCTGGGGTTGCCAGTCCTCGCGTGCAGTTTTACCCGCACGGCCTTCTGATGTGTGCCGGCCGCGCGCACCCGACTGACATGCTGCGTAGCAAGCCTTCCCTCCGCTCGCCTCTCTGGGGTTCCTTGAAGCTGCGGAGCGCCGTTTCTTCGGTTCTGGGGGTTCCTGGGGCTACATGCCAAGCTTCACCCTCGATTAATACAGTTACATACTTGTCTACCTCCTACTTCAAGTAAGCATTAGGTCAACTCACAAAATGTGTTGCTTTTAGTGGGAAAAGGCTTCATTCAAATATGGTTCCTGCACACACCGAAAAGTCCCTATCAGCGGTTGAGAACAATGCATCTTATTAATAGCAGTAGACGCACTCATTATGAGCTGAAATTATACGAGCAACAGTAAACAGCTTGGGGGGAGAGATGTTTACTGTTTGAAGCCCACTCTATGTACACGCATGTTAGGGGGGAAAGTTCTGGCAGATGGCCTTCAAGCCTGACACAAAATGGATGGTATGCTAGTGTTAGCCTAAAAAATAATTCTGAATTTAATTCTTGGATGCTTTGCATCCTGTCAGTGAGTTTTCTGGGAGGCCCCAGCTAAACTAAATTGCAATATTCAGTCACTACATTTCAAGAGCTCTTGTCATCTCTACTCACAGGTTAGTTAGGAGAAGTAGAAGGATATTCAGTAGCTTGGTCAACTGCAGGTTGATGCCACTAATGTCACTAATAAAGTGATGTGCAAATATTCAGTCAAAGTTGAATAGTGCTCACAGGTTATTCCTCATCTATGATGTGACTGGTTATGCACATGATTTGTTAAACAGTCAACACGATTGCTTTGTGATTTGTGTAGTCAAAGGATCTCAGTCTCTTTGAAGAACACCTCTTGTAGTTCTGATATGTGTGCTGGTTGTGGATATATATATATATATATATATATATATATATATATATATATATATATATATAATCTACTGGCGGTCGCCAGTAGATAGTTATAGTTACAACCTATTATCCATAGGAAATCCGCGACATTCTATTTGAAATAACGTTGGCGCCGGTTGACGAATCTTCGTGAAAGTTTCCAACTTGTTGGGGCGCTCCGCTCCGCTCCTACCCTGAAAGTCTCGGGGTGATACGTGAAGCGGGGGCCGAGAAAAAAGGGGGTCCCAAAACGCGTTTTCCCCATTCATTTTTCCATAGGAACCTTTAGTCGCAGCTACAGCCCGAACTGCTGAACGGAATTACACCAAATTTGGCAAAGAGGTAGCCCTTGGTTCAGACTGGTGCCTTTTGCTTAAATGGTGTAAATCCGTTCAGTAGTTCCTGAGAAAATCAAAAGTAAAAGTACATATATATCTATGGGCGCGTCGGATATGCGTACCCTCAGCGCACCCTGCGCGCACCGTCCCGATCACGAGCTGCATGCTAATTGGCTGTCAGCTGGCTGTCAACATTCCGATTCAGGAAGTGTTGGCAGCCATTTTGTCCCTCGGTAGAACCGAGGGACAGAAACAAGTGCGCAAAGCGCAAAAAGGGGGCAGGGTAGAAACACCCTAACCCCTAGGTGTGCTCAGGGGTCCCACAAGGACCCCTGGGCAGAAAAAAGATGTTTTTTTTAAAAAATCGGCGGGATGCGCTTAGGGTGCGCGTATCCCGCCGAGAAAAAAAGAAACAAGTGCGTAAAACGCACAAAGGGGGCAGGGTAGAAACACCCTAACCCCTAGGCCTGCTCAGGGGGTCCCACAAGGACCCCCTGGGCAAAAAGCATTTTTTTTTTTTTTTTTAAATCGGCAGGATTCGCGCACGGTCTCCGCGCTCGATGTTAATTGGCCCCCGGGTGGCCCAAGTCCCGGGGGCATGGTGGGGGGATAATTTAATGTGTGGGGGCCTCAAAGGGCCTCCAAGCCCCGGGGACCGCCACCCCCGGGGCTTTTTAAAAATGGTGCGTGAGGGCTCTGAGCCCTCCCGCAGCCCCGGGGACCACCACCTCCCGGGGCTTTTTTTTATTAATTTAATAACCTGTGGGGGATTGGGGACCCCCCACAGTCCCCAACGGAGAGGGCCAGCCCCGGGGATGGGGTCCCCGGGGCAAGTAGTGGCCCAGGAGGGGGCCACGCGGCCCCCCTCCCCAAATATGAAAAATTTTAAAAATTAAAAAAAATGGAAAGGCCGGCCCCGGGGATGGGGTCCCGGGGCCTTAAATGGCCAGAGGAGGGGGCCACGCAGCCCCCTCCAAAGAATAAAAATTAAAGGCCATGCCCCGGGGGATGGGGTCCCCGGGGCCAATACAGGCCCAGGGAAGGGGGCCACGCGGCCCCCTTCCCATTTTTTTTATTAAAAATTAAAAAAAAGGGGTAAGGCCCTGGGGGATGGGGTCCCCAGGGAATAAAAACAGGAAAAAGGAAGGGGGGCCACACAGCCCCCCTTCAGGGGACAACATTTTTTTTTTTTTTTTTTAAACGATTGGGCCCGCAGGCCCCGCCCCCTTCCTTCACCACTCTGCAAACGCGCCCTGGCGTGTTTGCAGAGAGGAACGATTCACCTTGAATACTGGGGGTTCCTGGGGGCCAACTAGCCCACCAGGAACCTCCAATATGTGCCAGGGGCTGCGTTGCAGAGACGTGTAGAGAGGCCACACCCCTTTTACACCTCTCTGCAACGCAGCTCTGTGGCGCTTTTGGAGGTATATGGTGGGCTAGTTGGACTCCGGGGACCCTCAGGATTCAAGGGACTTAATCCCCCAACTTAAAACGCGCCACAGGGCGCATTTGCACAGTGGTGAAGGGAGGGCGGGGCTTCAGGTGACATGTGTGCAAACAGGCCCCGTGGCGCGTTTTAAGATGGGGAATTAAATCCCCTTCAATCCTGAGGGTCCCTGGGGGCCAACTAGCCCAACAGGTACATCCAGAAAGCGCCACAGAGCTGTGTTGCAGAGAGGTGTAAAAAGGGGTGTGGCCTCTCTACACGTCTCTGCAACGCAGCCCCTGGCGCATATTGGAGGTTCCTGGTGGGCTAGTTGGCCCCTAGGGACCCTCAGGATTCAAGGGGACTTAATCCCCCAACTTAAAACGCGCAACGGGGCGCGTTTGCACAGATGTCACCTCAGGCCCCGCCCCTCCCTTCACCATTGTGCAAATATTCCTCTAAAATCAGCCGAAATACGAATTCCGATTTACTCACCTGTTATCAGGAGAGACCTCAGTGCTGCATCTTTCAGCCCAGTACTGGTCCTGAAAAGTAATTTTAACCGTACTTACCGGTAACTTGAATTTCCTTCATAGGCTAACATTGACTGGTTTCACTTGGAAATTCTTCTAAGTGTGGAGTTTTGGAACTTTAAAATATTCCTCTAAAATCAGCCGAAATACGAATTCCGATTTACTCACCTGTTATCAGGAGAGACCTCAGTGCTGCATCTTTCAGCCCAGTACTGATCCTCAAAAGTAATTTTAACCGTACTTACCAGTAACTTGAATTTCCTTCCATAGGATATCATTGCCTGCTTTTTGCTGAAAAAGTTTCTAAGTGTTGATTTTTGAAACATACAAATATTCCTCTAAAATCAGCCGAAATCCGAATTCTGATTTACTCACCTGTTATCAGGAGAGACCTCAGTGCTGCATCTTTCAGCCCAGTACTGGTCCTGAAAAGTAATTTTAACCGTACTTACCAGTAACTTGAATTTCCTTCCATAGGCTAACATTGACTGGTTTCACTTGGAAATTCTTCTAAGTGTGGAGTTTTGGAACTTTAAAATATTCCTCTAAAATCAGCCGAAATAAGAATTCCGATTTACTCACCTGTTATCAGGAGAGACCTCAGTGCTGCATCTTTCAGCCCAGTACTGGTCCTCAAAAGTAATTTTAACCGTACTTACCGGTAACTTGAATTTCCTTCATAGGCTAAGATTGACTGGTTTTCAGCAAAAAGTTTCAAAGTGTTGATTTTCACAAACTACAAATATTCCTTAAAAATCGCCTGTATGACTTAAACGCATTCTTTCAACTGTTTACAGGAGATGCACCAGTGCTGGATCCAGGATCCAACACTGAGTAAGAAAAAGTAACGATAACAGTTTTTACCTGCTAAGTGAATTTCCTTCCATAGGATAACATTGGTGATTCTATGAGAAAAAGTTTCTAAGTGTCAACTTTTAAAATACAATAATATTCCTTAAAAATCACGACTGTAACCAAAACGCTTTTACTCAACTGTTTACAGGAGATGTACCAGGACTGAATCTAGGATCCAGTCCTGTGGTTACAAAAGTAATCCATAAAGTAACTAATTGCATTTAACTAGAAATTCACATTGAGCTGAATGTTGCATTGTGTTTGAAAATGTGTTGCCCATTGCAACAACTGTAACTACTGTACTTAAAAGTCTATTGCCTATCTGCAAAGTATTTAAACTAAAGTAATTCATTCTGAGAAAGTATTTTTTGTAATGTAATGTATAATGTAATTACAATGTAATTTAAAAATAAAATATGTAAAAAAATTGTTTCTAAAAATGTAGTAAATCAGTATGAAAAAAATTAATATAACAATTAATACATTTAAAAATTGTCATTTACAAAACCTTTGAAATTCACTGAAAAAACCATAGGTTTCAGACACGTTATAGTTACAAATTAGCATTTAAAAAACCTTTGAAATTCACTGAAAAAACCATAGGTTTTAGGGACAGTTTTAGTTACTTGGACATTGCACTCGTACAAAACCCGTGAAATTCCCACGTTATAGTTAGTTCAGCTAACTATAACTCGCGCCCCGCAATGCACTGCTGATGACGTCACATATTACATCACTCATGACATGGTCAGTGACATCACTGATGACATCACTGATGACATCTCAAATGACATCACTGATGACATCATCCACGTGATAATCTGATGCACCTCCTCACACCCTAATATAACCTTTGATACACACACTCTAAATTACAGACTGCCATTCGCAAAACCATAGACACTCCAACACCAATAACTACATACCCACTCACTGATTCTTAGGTCTACACACACACATCCACTCACTCACCCGTACAGTCACTCATACTTACGGTCACTCAGTACAGGACTATCATATGCACTCTTACTCCTATATAGACACTCAAACAACGCCACTCATCCATAGAGATACTCACACACCTAGTCAGTCATGCAAATAATTAAACACACTGCCATTTAATCACCTATACAGTTATACACACACCAGCTCACTTACTCATACAAATAGTAGCACATTGTTACACTCTTATACAATCACTGATACAAGCACACACTCATCCATACAGCCACTATCACAATCACTCACTCTTGCTTATAGCTATTTATATACTCCAACACACATATATACTGCCTTTCACATATGTAGTTACTCACACATGTACCACTGGGACATACATTCACTCACTAACACACTCTTACACACACTTACCCACCCATACAGTCTATCACAGATGCACTCTTGAAACCATCCACCCAGTGAATCACCCACTCACACATCTATGCACAGAGTTGCACACACCCCTCCCACACAAACACTCAGGCACCCATACAGATACTCAGACAAGCATTCAATAACTCATATAGACACTCATTTAGCTATTCACAAACACATGCAGCCACTTACACAGCAACAGACAGACGGATACAGACATTCACCCAGTTTAGTCACTAACCCATGCATTCAGTAAGATACGTTAAATCACTCACTTATAGAGTCAGTCACGCACCTACTAAATCATCCATACAGACACTTACACACCCACTCATTCTTCAATACGTCTTTTCCTATATATATTAAAAATATTTAAACTTTACAGAAACACACAGTCACTGGATGATGTCATCAGTGATGTCATTTGAGATGTCATCAGTGATGTCATCAGTGATGTCACTGACCATGTCATGAGTGATGTAATATGTGACGTCATCAGCAGTGCATTGCGGGGGCGCGAGTTATAGTTAGCTGAACTAACTATAACGTGGGAATTTCACGGGTTTTGTACGAGTGCAATGTCCAAGTAACTAAAACTGTCCCTAAAACCTATGGTTTTTTCAGTGAATTTCAAAGGTTTTTTAAATGCTAATTTGTAACTATAACGTGTCTGAAACATATGGTTTTTTCAGTGAATATATATATATATATATATATATATATATATATATATATATATATATATATATATATGTATGTATATATAAATTTACTGAAAAAACCACAGGTTTCAGGGACGTTATAGTTAGTTGGACATTTCACTCGTACAAAACCAGTGAAATTTGGCCGTTATAGTTAGTTCAGCTAACTATAACTTGCGCCCCGCAATGCACTGCTGATGACGTCACATATTACATCATTCATGACATGGTCAGTGACATCACTGATGACATCTCAGATGACATCACTGATGACATCACTGATGACATCATCCACGTGACAATCTGATGCACCTCCTCACACCCTAATATAACCTTTGATACACCCACTCTAAAATACAGACTACCATTTTCGAAACCATAGATGTGCAGAAAGATCCAACAGAGGAGCAGAAAGAGGCCTTGTTGCAAAGACATCCTGTGCCCCCAACTTTTTGCTGACGGGTACTGGTGGTAACTGACTCTGACTAACTAGGTCTACAGCCAGTGCTATGCTAAAAGACACTTAGAATACAGTGAAAACACCTACATACACTAGGGAACACTATGCGTTGGGGTACCCCTGTGATTGGCATGACCTGCACTGTAAGGCCCTAGTACATAATAGGGCAGGGGGATTAAAACTACCTCTAAGTCAGAGGTACAGAAAGATACTTCTTTAATTAGTAGTCACGTTTGCAGAGTGGTGGAGAAAGGGTGCTGGGCCTCCGACCAGTGCTCAGGAATTCCGCTGCATAGGACTTACAGGAGGCACCAGGAGGGCTTCTTGGCCCCCAAACTCCCTCAGGAGTAAATAGGACTTCATCCCCCATCCCATAGTCTGCCATGAGGCGCGTTTGCAGAGTGGTGGAGAAAGGGGGGCATGGCCTCCGAAGACGTCTTAGTAATCCCACTGTGTGGGACTTACTGGAGGTAACAAGAGGGGTAGTTGGCCCCCAAGGACATCCTTGGGGGGCCAACTACCCCTCCTATTACCTTCATTAAGTCCCACACAGCAGCATTGGTAAGTACTCGTAGCAGGCCACGCCCCCTTTGCCCACCACTCTCCAAACGCCAATTTACAACGCGCCAGGGGGCGTGTTTGCACACTTGTAATATCAGGCCCCGCCCCCTCCCTGCACCACTGTGCAAACGCGCCCCCTGGCGCGTTGTAAGTTGGGGGATTAAGTCCCCTTGAATCCTGAGTGTCCCTGGGGGCCAACTAGCCCACCAGGTACCTCCAGTAAGCGCCACAGAGCTGCGTTGCAGAGAGGTGTAAAAAGGGACATGGCCTCGGACCACCTCTCTGCAACGCAGCTCTGTGGCGCTTACTGGAGGTACCTGGTGGGCTAGTTGGCCCCCAGGGACCCCCAGGATTGAAGGGGACTTAATCCCCCAATTTACAACTCGCCAGGGGGCGCGTTTGCACAGTGGTGCAGGGAGGGGGCGGGGCCTCTGGCGAGTTGCCAGTTACTTTTTTTTTCTTTTTTATTTTATGGGAGGGGGCTGCATGTCCCCCCTTCCCTGGGACACTTTTGGCCCCAGGGACCCCATCCCCCGGGGCCTGTCAGCCTAGTTTTTTAAAATTAATTGTTTGGGGAGGGGGGCCGCATGGCCCCTCTCCAGAGGCCACTTATGGCCCCGGGGGCCCCATCCCCCGGGGCCTGGCCAACCTTCTTTTATTTTTTATTTTTTTGGAGGGGGGCCATGTGGCCCCCCTCCTTAGGCCAATTATGGCCCTGGAGACCGCATCCCCCAGGGCCGGCCTTTACGTTTAAAAAAAAAAAATTGTAATTGCAGGGGAGGGGGGCCGCGTGGCCCCCCTCCCACGCCACTTCTGGCCCGGGGACCCCGGGCCTGGCCTCTCCGTTGGGGACCGTGGGTGGAGCCCCAATGCCCCCACGGTCCAGCCGGCTCCCCGCCTCCTGCGGGAGCCGGCATTGCTTTTGCACAAGAGGAGCTGCTGACATGCAGCTCCCCTTGTGCAAAAGCAATTCTGCTTTGGTTTTTGGAAGCGAGAGCAGGTTTCCTGCTCTCGTTTCCAAAAACCAAAGCAGAGTTTGCTATGGCAGGACGGGAGCCGTGCTCCCGCCCCGCCATAGCAAACGGCAATGTCCCGGGGGTGGGCACCCCGGGACATTGCAGGAGCCGGCCCTGGGGGGTGGCGGACCCTAGGGCCATCAAGGGCTCCTGGAGGGGGCCGCACGGCCCCCCTCCCATCAAGTACAAAGCCCAGAGAGGTGGTGGTCTCCGGGGCTTGGGGGGGCCTCTGAGGCCCCCCACCTCTAATTAATCAAAGCCCCGGGGAGGTGGTGGTCCCTAGGGCTTGAGGGGCCTGCGAGGACCCCCCGCACTTAATTAGACATGCCCCAGGGAGGTGGTGGTCCACGGGGCTGCAGGGGGCCGCGAGCCTCCCCGCATTCAATAAACTAAGCCCCGGGGAGGTGGCAGACCCCAGGGCTGCGTGGGCCCTCGCGGGCCCTCGCTAATTAAATAGGCATTGCCCCCGGGACCTGGCCCACCCGGTGGCTTAAGAATAACGAAGCGCGGGAGTCCGCGCTTCCTTTTTTTTTCATTATTCTCAGCCGGATTCACAGCACGAATTCGGCCGATTGTTTGGTTTTTTTTAAATGCTTTTTTTGGCCCTGAGCAGGCCTAGGGGGTCAGGGTGTTTGTACCCTGCCCCCTTTTCTTGTTTTTCACCTTTTTATTTACTCTTTTCTTGTGACTCGGTTACCGAGTCACAAGATGGCTGCCAACACTTCCTGGTTTGGAGTGTTGGCAGCCAATCAGAGTGAAGCTTGTGCCCCGGAGGGTTCGCGAACCCTCCTCGGTGGTCAGATATCGAAACTTTTCTTTTTCTAATTTCTCAGGAACTATTGAACGGATTTACACCATTTGAAAAAAAGGGCTCTTTCTGAACCAAGACCTACCTTTTTGCCAAATTTGGTGTAATTCCGTTCAGCAGTTCGGGCTGTAGCTTTGTCTAAAGTTCCTATGGAAATTAGCATGGGGAAAACGCGTTTTGGGACCCCCCTTTTTTCTCGGCCCCCGCTTGACGAATCACCCCGAAACTTTCAAGACAGGAGCTGACCAGAGCACCCCATTAGTTTTGAAAATTTCGCAAAGATTCGTCAACCGGCGCCAAAGATATTGGCAAAAGAAAAAACGCTTTTTGAATAGAAACGAGGTCCTAACTATAACTACCTACTGGCGACCGCCAGTAGGTAATATAAATATATATATATATGTCTCCATTGGGCGTTCACTCTCCTGGACACCCGTTCCTACGGCGGCACCCGTCCAACAATCACCATAAAACTCCGACGTCCAGGTAAATTAGTTGCAAAAATTAATTATTTATTTAAAGTTCAAAACATAATGCAATAGAAAGTGGTCCTCTTCTCTACAATGTACGGACCAACGCGTTTCGGCGAGTTGCCTTCTACTGGGTCACTGTGGGTTAGACATTGCACCCATTATAACACATGTCCTTCTTTCATGTCCATAACCTATATATATATGTATGTATATATATATATGTATGTATATATATATATACATACATATAGATATATATATATTGTGATAGTTATTATATTGTCTCTACGGTAGCAATTGAAAGTCGGACAGCTGTCGGCTGTTACAGCCAACCCTGCAGCTACTACTCAATGCGGGAGAAGAATGATAGGGGAACTGATACGGCCAAGGTGCTCCACTACTGCAAATAAAGAGGAAATACTGTGGAGCCTGATGGCCCTCCATTGTCATAACTTGGAAAAAAATACTGGAAGGCATAAAGTTTATAGGAGACTCCTTTCACAAATACACTTCAACAAAGTCACATTGCTCTGTGGGCTTGCTCTTTCCCACAGAGAAAACACCAAAAATCTTGCCATCAATCACAGATATTACGTTCAACTGATGTCTGTGATGACTATGGGAGATTACAAAAAAAAAGAAATATTAGCTAAATTGCTGATTTACAAGTTCTTCTTCTCCACTTTGAAATGACTGCCATCACTTCAAAATGGTGGTTGCAGCTCATAAAATTCCTTTAAAGACACGGATGTTATGTTTTTCTTATAAAACCCTCAATTCAAAAATGGAACTAATGACAGGGCCTATGTGCACAGACAATAGCCATAGGCCTTGCATCGTTCAACTGCCACTAAGGGCAGAAGAGTGGATGCAGTGCCTGCAAAGTCACATCCAGTGCCCGCTTTGCATGGGAAATACTGTCCATATAGGGACCAACTAGACACCATACTGAGGGACTTCTCACTAATAGAAGCCTGGAGTAAACATCTTTCCTAGCAAGTATTTAAGAAACTGACGTCTGCCACGGCCAAAAATATGTCGACATTAGAAGACAAGGCAGCTTTCAATAAACGCGCCAGCGCATGGTCAGTGATGAACTCGTAGCATCAACAAAGCGACAGAAGTATATAACCTGTACCTACCCAATCTGGATTAGATCCTGTCTCGTGGCTCTAAGAGTGGGCGAGTGGAATTTCTTAGATCACCTCCCGGCCTGGTGCCGCTCTGCCAACCATAACACAAGCTGCCACCTATGTGGTCACGGGAAAGAAACTCTAATCCGTGTCCTGTGTATCTGTCCTCAGTTACTGCCGCAAATGAAATCGCTTCTTCGTGCTGACTTTATCCACCCAGGTGTGCGCACATGCCAGCAGGCAGTAATAGCCAGCCTGAACCCATAAAACTGTCAACTAAATATCAAAACTATCAAATTTCTTAAGATAGCAGACACCAAAATATGCTCTGTAAGTGCATCAAGTAGCCTCTGAAACGTGTACTTGGATTTAGAGCCGATGGATTACGGTTAGTCCCGGGACTAGTAAAACCGCTCATGGCTTGCCACTCCTAGCTCTTACGCCCTGTTTGCACTTTAAAGTGGACGTACATCAGACCAACAAACTCACAATGCACTAACTGAATGCACTGGGCCAGGCTGGAGCGCCAGTCATCCAGCTCCACAACTCACGCTTTGAAATTGGACAGTTTGAAACCATCTATCAAGTACTACACAACACTCTGACAGCACTTTATCCTGGCTTGCCTGAGTACCCTAGAAAAGATCGGGGCCAGCCTCAAACAAGATTTTCGCTGACTTTCCCCGCATTGCGACCTAGTGAATTTAACTGAGCAAACCTGCACACGGCTGTTACGTTTCAGGATTCCAAGCGATGTAAAGATGGCTGGTTTTAATTTGTCTCGTGATGGCCTAATTACAACTTTTTTTTACAGTTCTTAGAATTTTAATACCTGTCTTATCTGTAAAGGTTTTTATTAACTGCACAATAAACATGTCTTGACTAGTGGGTTGAGCTCTGGGGGCAGGTGAAGTGGTGCAGGGCTTGGCTAAATGCTGTTCTCTGCACCGAAAGACTGATGGGCATGACAGATAGTAATGTGACATGGTCTTTTAGACACATAGTGGCATGTGTGTCAAATGTTTAGATGATTGTATGCAAAACACAGGCCTTGCTGTTTGTTAACATGATTATTTTCTATGCGTTGAAGACATTGAGGTGCATGAAAGCAGTTTAGGTCCTAGAAAACAAGCCTGTTCATTACTAATTTGTGCTTTTAAATGTAATCAATACTTGCATATCAGATTTGCTCAATTGTGACCTACTTTTCTGTTGCTCACATTAATAATGCAGAGAAGTGATTTTCCATGCTCTGCAGCATTTGTTATTGCTATTTAGGAATCCGCTTTGTAAGTGTAAGTGACCTTGCATGGTTCAATATCACAGGAATTAGAGAGATTCGAGTGGCAGCTTCTGTGTTCTTCTTAAAACCTGAAGAGAGTCATTTTTTTTACTCTTTTGTGCAAATCCCGCAGGGAGTGAACACCTCATCATGCCATAGACCAGCTTATGTGAAAAGATACTTCTAATAGAGGTGGTGGAAGGCAGGTGGAATGGGGCTAGGGGGATGCTGAATGTCAAGAATGCAACTCCAGGACAAATGGCATATAGATAGGATGGGTGTAAATGACTCTGCATAAACTATTTTAGATTGGACGGGTTTAGACTAATTGATCAGGGATGTGTGATAAAATATGATTATGCTGCATTTAGTGCTCACACATTTATCCATTTTGTTCACTAAGTTGTCAATAATTATTACGAGGATTCTTACATAATTTGTAAAATAATAGCTTATAATACGTTATAGTTTACACTATAATACCCATTGTTGTGTGTGTTCTGATTTCAGAGTTTATAGTGGGGCTCTGCAACATCACCCACATATGAGAGATCTCTAACAAGTCTGCTTACATTCTAGCATCCCTACCCACAAGAAGAAAGCTTAGCAGGAGGGGTGAGAGACATCTACTGGAAGTGTTCGCAATAATTTTAGGAAACACATCATATGTGTAGGCAGTTGTGTAGAAGATTGTTCTTTGGGGCAAATGGGCAGACCAGAGGCAGAGAGTGAATGATCTAGACAGTGGGTTTTGTAAGGGGCGTGTGGTGTTTTTTCGAGGCCTCTACACATGTTCTGCTCTGGTAAAGCACAGAAGTTTCTGTGGGAACTGGGGTTGTGCACAGTGTATGATCAAATTTCACATGCTTCGCAAAGCCAAATGCCAAGCATAGCAGTCTCTGCTTTGTGGGCAGACGCACTAGCTTTGGGTCACCCCAAATTTATTGTGCTTTTTGTTGAACCCTATGTTTGCTAGCTATAGTCTCAGTGCGCTTTACCTTTGTTAATCAGTGGTAAAGTGTTTGTGCTACTCCTTTGAAAATCATGGAATGGTATACCCCTTATTAGCATCTTTAACTTATCGTTAAGGTCCTACTATGTGATTCCTAAAGTGTTACCAGTGTCTGTAATTTAAATGTCACCAGTTGTCTGCAGCACACATTGTGCCATCCAATGCAGTGTCAGGACAAACATGATTGCAGGTGTTCCATGTGTAGCAAAGTGGTGCAGAATTTAACTGAAAACTCAAACTGTCAAAATGACCCCTCTTGACAGGCCTAAACCCTCCTTTTACATATTAATAGGTCACCACTAAGTTGACTTTACTGTTCATTAAATCAGGGTGCATGGCATTTAGGGGTAGGGAATGTAAAAATGTAATATTGCATATGTCTTTACAGTGAAAAGTCCCAAAAGACTATTTTCACTGCAGTAGGGTTTAGCTGTCACATAAGAAAGAATTAAGACACAATAATAAATGTAATATTGCTATCTTGACTATGGAAATAGCTACAGAATTCATTATTGGACTTTTTAAAGTATTTATTACAAGCCAAGTTCATTGGTAAAGTAGGGTTTAGAATAAATATTTTAGAACAGTTACTTTTAAAACGTTGCCGGTTACCGCCTACAGAAGCCCATTTGCTTGTGCTTCCAACTCTCAGCCAGTAGCTGAAAAGCCCCATTGATGAGGTGTTAACTGTATCCGAGAGCTGAGGCAAAGACCTTGGGTGTGGGGAGGTGTTCTGTTTCACTGGCAGGCTGACCATCTGGGCTGTGTCCAGGAACTTTATTTACTTCAAAAAGCTCTACCCTCTCAATGATAGAGGTAGCTAACACCTGGGTCTTCCCCCCTGCCTTTGCCCCTCTAGCAGTCAGGCACCAGGCCCAGTGGGAGAGGAGCTGGTTCTAAATCCAGTTTTACATGACCGCAGCTGAGGGGTTACTCATTTCCCTGACCACACCACTAGGGTGGGCACAGGAGCTCTTCCCAAGAGAGGAAAGGTTCAGGCATGTTGGGTTTGGGCAGAAAAAGGCACTGTGGGATTGTTTGCAGTACAACACATAGGCAGTGCTGCAAAGGTGGGTACAGTCACTAGTAGGACCTTTTACCCCATTGC
Source organism: Calotriton arnoldi (assembly GCA_963921515.1). Taxonomy (NCBI): domain Eukaryota; kingdom Metazoa; phylum Chordata; class Amphibia; order Caudata; family Salamandridae; genus Calotriton; species Calotriton arnoldi. The sequence continues at coordinate 849,727 of CAWUFW010005200.1, read as the reverse complement.
CAAGGGAGTGGCCAGGAGATTCCCCCACCCACAGACCGGCACGGGGCATAAATGTAAAAGATACACAAATGAGGAAAGGAATGCTGAACAAATCAAACATTCACCCCCAGTCAAGAGATCTGGACTAAATCCACTGTTTTTTTGCTCACCATGCCACCCCAGTTTAGACCCAGCCATCTGCAAATCAGTCTTGACACTGCTCCTCATGGGAACAGTCCAGCCCGAACTGCCAAACCAGGTCTTCCCTGGACCACAAACAAGCATCATGGGAACGGTTTCAGGGTAACACCCCTCATCAGCCAGGCTAGTTTGATTCAGTGGCAAAGTGAGCCTGGGACTCACATCTGAGCATACCCGGCGCACTTAGAGCAAAAAAGCAAAAGACACACAAATAATGGATGAAATGCGGAACGAATCAAACATCCACCCCCAGTCAAGAGATCTGGGTGACATCCCCAGTGTGCTCTAAAGATCACTACTGGACCTGTGGAAGAACAGAAGAGGACTAGACCTGCTGTCTGTGACCTAAGAAGAACCCTGAAGACTGATTCTCATCTCCCTCATGTATCCACAGACAACAAAGTGGACTCAAAGGGTCATAGGGCTGACATCCTGTTTAGGCTACAAGCACACAACAAGCTTCAAAAGGCCATTTCCTGTATTTCCAGCTGACCAGTTCTAACTGGACCTCTCCTTGACCCTGCGACTGGCCTCTGCTGGAGTGAGTCTTGACCCTCAAATCCTGTGCCAAGGGCCCCGATTCTTTGCTTGTGTCAATGTATACTCCTCCTGAAGTTTCCTGAAACCTGAGACTTGGCGGCTGATTCTGAGTCAGGTGGTCCGCGGACCTCCGTGGCATCGAGAACACCGTCGCCGAGTAGGTAGTATGACCGCTCGATTATGAACATGGCGCTCGGTCCGCCACAAGACCACCACCACTGCCAGGATCCTGGATCCCATGGCGCCGGCGGTGGGAAAGGCAGGGGATATTGGAGGTGGTGCCGGCACCGGCACCGCCACACCAATTATGAGTTGAATTTCTGCCTAATTTTTCATGGCGGGGACCCCACCATGAAAAGGTCAGCGCAAAGCCAGGGAAGAGGCCCCAAACAGGGCCCCTGGTTGCTTTTTCCCATTGGGCATTGTGGCTGGGGGCACATATTGTGCCCCTGATGCCTACACTGTTGTGTGTGCATTGTGTGCCATGCACAACATGGTGCCTGGCAACAGTGCACGCACTACAGTGCAGGCACTGCAGTGCTGTGGCATTGCCTTCAGACTCCCTCTGTGAGCTGAAGCATGGCACCGCCTCAAGACCGCTTCCAGCACACTGCCGGCCTGGCGGTTAATGTGGCAGTCGGTATGCCGCCGGCTTTGCAGCGTTCTCCCGACCGCCGCAATGGTGGTCCAGCAGTCAGATCCCCGGTCTCATAATCAGCCCTTTAGAGATGTTTTGTCAAAGTTTTATTGTGAGAACTGGTGGGAGACTGTGGCCAAAGTTCCAAGTCAATCTGATGATGGTGTGTTGCCGGTGAGCTAAAGCTTCAGGTTGCTCCCACTGCATTCTTCTCCACATCAGTAAATCTGATTCAACTGGACCTTGCGGAGAAAGTATCCAGCCTTGTGGAGCCCTCTTCAGCTACAGCCTGCAGCCTTGCCCACTTTAAGGATCCAAGAAAATAACTAAATTCGAAGGTAGAAATCTTCACTATGAGAAAGTGCAAAAAATATCTAGCTATGGGGGTGAAATTTAAATTTCTTCCGCTCAGGCCTTGCAGCCGAAAATCAGCGGCTTCACCGGGACCTTGTCCAGTGGCGATCCAAAACGGTGGAGCCCTCTTTGGTCACAGCCATCTGCTATGCACCACTGAGGATTTTTGACTTCCATTCCAGAGACTAAGGGCTTGATTTAGAGTTTGGCGGACAGGTTACTCTGTCACAAACGTGACATACTTCCTGTCCATCATATTCCAAGTGTCACTGGATATAATACACTTTTAAGACGACGGATGGGATATCCGTCACTTTTGAGACGGAGTAGCCCATCCACTAAACTCTAAATCAGACCCTAAGTCAGATGTAAAACTTTTTACTGAGATGACCCTGGCCCCTGTATCCGACCCAGCTCAACCAGATGACCACAATTAATGCTTAATGCTTTTTGCCACTTATTTGAAAACCTATATTAAAAAAAATCATAATTCCTGTTCTACAGATTGAACTTTTGTCACTGTAGTGTCATTTTATTTATTACAATTTCCTCAATTTTTCTAAAATAGTTTGGAATTTTTCTTCTGTTGCGTTTTTACTCTATTACGGTTTGAGTACTGCATAAAGACTTTACACGTTACCTCTAAGTTAAGCCTGTCTGCTCAGTGCCATAGATACCAGGGAGCCAAGCTCAGGTTAATTTAGTGACTTTAGGGGCTCACCCTGACAAAGATGGTGATTATTACTTGAGGTGGTTACCTATCCCCCTAAACTAATAGCCTAATTTATTACAGTGCCTCATGTGGCTGAAGGCCAGGCACCAACATTTGATGGCTTAGCACCAATCGCCATACACTGTGATCACTGTCCACAGCCAAAGAGGAGCCACAATGATGTAAGATCTAGGGCAGTGGAACTGGTTGCAGGGCATGTTCAGCAGCTCCTAGACTTTAACCAAAGGGCATCTGTAGTCGGATATTCGGAGCTGTGCTCTAGTTGCATGGCAATTGCTTGCATCACTTACACTTTATGGTCACTGTGAACAGGTGAAAGATGCCCTTAGTGGGTTTTATTCTAGAGGAAGAGGGATTGGACATATGCACACAAGGTAAGACCAAAGATGACTTCCTTCAAGTAAAGGTTACAGCACACAGGTGAAAGCTATGCACTCTGGGTTACATCAGTACTGGGACATGGGGCATGGGACTTGTCATATTATTTACAAAAACCTTTGATATTAAATGAGAAAAATGTAGCGAACAGAATGTTAACGTTGTGCTAGCAGAATTTAGATGAGGTGAACTCATAAAACGTTTGCTTTTATAATGCAAAACCTAAAACCTCATGAAATTCCCAAATTGAAAATGCTACCTAACTCCCATGCACTGCATGCTCTCTTGATGACTTGAAGCAAAATGTCATACATTCCCAACTTATTTCATTATGAGATTGCTTGCAAAATCACAGCTTTTATTGACATTAACCATAAACAAATACAAATTTTTATGTGTTTGCTGGCAATGTGAAAATAGACCGGTCTCTTTATGTATATGCTGAACGCAGTACTGCATTTTTACATACAATCTACAGGAAACCTCTTTGAGGATATGCATTTGCTAGACAGTGTAACTGAATTTCCCATATATTTGTATTTATTCTCACAACAGCTTGTATAGGCCAGTCCCTAAAAGCAAAACCTGCTGGGCACGGCAGAGGGCCATGGCAAGCAGGGTATGAAGGCAAGGTTCTAAGGCACAAGGCCTATCTATGATCAAACTATTTGTGCTCAGAGTCCAATGGGAATGGCCAAATAACCGGTCCACTGGGGTCTGTGAGAAAGGACGTTGAGTGCACTGCCTTGCAAAAGACCAGAGGACGAGCCCCAAGTCTGAGGAATAAAGTTTCATGAACGACATTTAGTGATGTCTTTATGATGTCATTTGTTGTGATTCCATCTGTAACGTCAAATGTGAGGGAATGAGCTACTCACAAATGGTATGTATATTTGTATAGATTAGCCTTACAGGCTTATTTTTTGTTTTGTAAGTTTCTTATTGTAACCTTAATATCCTATGTTCGAAATTTAAATGGGAATGTGTGTGGGATTTTTATAACATCTTATTTTGTCATCTGAATAAATACCCATAATTTTACTTCGACACAGTTTTTGTCAGAGAGTTAATACGATTTTTTATGGTAAACATTGGCCCCTGACAAAAATATCTCCCTGATAGCACGGATCTATCTGTGTCCCTTTTCGCACAAGTCTCGAAATAACGCCACCTTTGGGCATGCCTAGTGGGTTCTCGGTGTAGGAAAAATACTTAACGGATAATCTGTGCCAAGTCTCACTATGTCCAAAGTCTAGCTGCTGAGTGGTCTCTTCTGTCCGGTTCTTCTCCTGCCTTAGGTAAGGATGACTCCTTGAGGCAAAGATTAGAAGTTCCAGAAGAGAACTGATGGCCAGAAGAGGAGGAAGGAAAGTAGTCCAGCACAGAAGACAAGAAAGAGCAAATGACCGTGTACAGCTGGGCTGTGGAGTGTGAGAACAATGGCTGTGCTACTGCTCATCCTCAGACCCGTACCGATATTCTTTTATAGGTAAGGAATAGGAAATGTTTAATGTCACATGAACTAGCTCCATGCTGCAAAAAGGGAAAGAACATCGAAAATAACCAGCATCTCCATCTTTAGAAAGGAGAGGAAAGATGGAGAAAGACAACTGGACTGAAGTACTCGGCAAGTTCCAATAAAGGCTCTTGCAAGTCCTCAAACACGTAAGAGCCCTTTTCTCCCAGTTAACATAAACAGACAGGCCTCTGCCCAGCCCACCAGCAGCCATGAGGCTTCAATCCAGAATCGTGCGCCACGGAGGAAAACACACTGCTGGTGGAAAGAAGAACTAAGGCCAGAGAAGAAGACACAACTTTTCCCCCAATTGGCTGAGGTAAGTGGCACCAAGGGAAGCAAATGATGTTGTCAGCAGCCTCGAGTGCACGGCAGCTTGTTGGAGCCCTGACCTCCCCTGCAAAGACACACGGGCCTGGGAGGTGGCGACTGACGGAGTGCTAAGGGTGAGACCGTCTGCCACTCTTCTGAATCCCATTGTTTGTTGGGAAAGGCCAGAATATGTTATGAAACTATTTTTGTAGCCCTCATGGCTGTAGATGGAAACCTAGAAAGCTCATTAGCTGGATAAAAATTTTAACGGACAAAGAATTTAAATTAATTCATATAATAGTGAGAGTCACAAATGTTGCTAATCTTAAACTCTGTATGTCAATCAACCCATGGAGAAGGGGAGTTTTGATAGAAAGTATCAACGAGGTATAGTTATAGGTGGGACGCTTGAGAGGTAGGATGTATCTTCCGAGAAATTTGCAAAGTCAATAGACTACCGGATTAATCTGTTTTATTATTACAAAGGGAGCAAAAAAGTAGGGACGAAATATAACTGGCAAGTGTCTGGTGGGGACTGAGGCCCTTATTTTAGGGGCTCTTGGCATAGGGAAGCGCAGCAAGTCAGCTTGCTGTGCTACCCTACGCGAAAGTTAACGTGCAGGAATGCACTGTATTTATACAATACGTTGCATTCCTGTCCTTTACCCCTGCGCTGGTGCAGTTTCGGCAGCCTAGTGCCAACACAAGGGTGCAAGGGTGCCTGTTTTGTCAGCAGGATTGTTTTTGTGCAGGAAGGGGCACCTTCCTGCACAGAACCAATCCTTAGAGGTGTTTTCCTCTTTCTATGTGTGCTGCATAATGCAGCACACATAGAAAGAGGAAAAAATGAGAAATTAAGTTATTTCTCCTTGTTACGCTTCACCTCGGGAGGAGTAAGGTTTTGGTGCTTCCCCAGGTTTACATGCTCTTGTAAATCTGGGGAAGTGTCAAAATCAATGGATGTTGCATGGTAAATCCCACCGCAACACCCATGGAACATCTCCGGAGCACAGAGTAAGGCAACGCAGCGATTTGCGCTGCCTTACCTTACACCATATCTATGAGACTATTCAAAGCCATGCATAGTGGCTTTGGCTGACCTCACAGATATGAGCTTGTGATTTGCGTTGCCAGAGCTGCACAAAAAGGATAAGGGGAGAGGATGTGGTCTTACTGCTAGGACGGTCACCTCAAATCTGTGGAACCGGGTTAGAGTCTTGGCAACGATGCTCAGCATCCTGTGATTCTGGGCAAATCACTTAATCTCCCAATGTCTAACAAAAAAAATATTGAATGTGTCCTTGTGTAGCGCAACTGGTGCTCATGTAAAGCGCGCTGATACCTGATGACTTTGGGTCAAGTTTGCGCAATATATAACTCTGGGGGGAAGTGATGCTCCGGTGGAGCAGGGGTCTTGTAAATATGCCCTTTAGAAGATTGCTTGACATTACCTCCTAACTGAAATTTAGGGGCAGGTCTTCTACGAATGTCTGGTTTATATTTCATCACTTTTTAAGACTCAACTAGATTTTGGGCAATCTCTTGTTTCTCAAAGTTTAGTGTTTTAAAGAAATTGTTTGGTGGAACCTAAGGGATAACAGAAGTTGTAGAAGAAAAAGATTGCAATTAAAATTCTGGATTCAGTAAAAGGGCGAGACCTTGGTGGAGGAATGTGTAGAATTGGAAAGAATCTCAGCCAAGGATAAGCATTCTGCCCCGTTTCTTAGAGTAACAATGAAAAAAACACCTCAGATGTTGCTCAAGACATTGATTGAGCCTGTCAGTCAGCCCATTGCCCTGAGGATGGAAATCTGAAGAGAGGGCTTATTGGATGCCTAGAGAGGAACACAGAGATTGCCAAATGTGTGATATACATTGGCAGCTCCTGTTTGATATGACTATATAGGGCAACCTGTGTAAATGAAAAAAATCAGTTACAAATTCCTTCACATAACTATAGCAGAAGGAAGGTTTCAGAAAACTGAAAAGTGTACCATCCTAGAAATGTGGCCTGTGGTAACCATAATAACTGAACAAACCTCTGAAAGGGGTAAGTAAATTATAAAAATCAGTTGAGATGGTATGCCAAGATTAGGATGGCACTGGTAAGTGTTGAAGTAATCAAATATTTTATCATGGATTGCCTTTGCTAGGGCACAGACAGGACAGGTCTTAACATATAGCTCTACATCTTGATGGGTTGAAGGTCTTCAGAAAGTGCGTCAATTCCAAAGAAGATTTCCATTCTTGATGGCCTGTCAACACTGAATCATGAATCATGACACATTTGTAAAACTTTCGTCTTAGGTTTCTTGGTTGAGACTATCAAGTCTTGCTCAAATAAATAAAGGTTTTGGCAGTTAAACAAAGGTGCTTGACTCAGTAAAGTATCTAAATGTTCTTGGGCGATCCAGTAATGAGCACCTCTAGCTCGCTGGAGAAAAGACTGCATAAGATTAATCACTTTCTCAGGTACAATGAGGGCAGGAGTCTCAGGTTCTTCAGCAGGGATGTCACTTCAATAAACATCATCGGTAAGAGCAGATGGGCAGGAGCCTTGACTCTGGGTTATGTAAAAATCACATTAGGAAAAAATCACCCCCACTAGATTAGCTACGGTACCTGCGCTGAATCTGCTGAAGAAACTGTAGTTTTCTGTGCTCAGTTTGAATTTCAAAAGGCTCAAGGGCCCTCATCTAACAAGGCCTCCATTCATAGCATGTATGTTTCAGTTCTAGACGTTCTCATTCCAGGACTAAATACTTGCACACACAGAAATTTAAAATGTAAGATAAATAAAAAATTGGATGTTCTACATGATCCCCTTCCTGTTTCTGTTATAGGACTACTCCCACAGCTGTGTCTAAGGCATCAGTTTAGACAATCCATTTTCATGCTGGATTAGGCCGTCTAGGATGGGGGCTTGAGTAAAAGCCTTCTTCATTTCTTAAAAGGCTTATTCAGCTTGCTCAATCCACATGAAACCCTTAGAAAGATTTTCCTTTTTTAAGAGTTTGTGAGATGTGACTAGTCATCTTGGTTATTTCCCTGATAAATTGCCTATAGAAGTTGAAACTTGGTGTCTCCTTGGCAGATGTTACAGTTGGCCCGTCCAGGATTGGTGAGATCTTGTGAGGTCCCTTAGTCAAATACTGACCTGAGAGAAGATATCCCGGAGAGTCTATCTCCTCTTGTTCAGATTCACTCTTCTCAGGTTTACAGGTTAATTGGTGGAGTGTGAAACAATGAAGACCTGAGGTCACACGTTTTCTATGTTCGGCCAAGGTGAGAAGAAAAAATCATTATGTGATCTAAATGACAACAAAGTAATGGTTCATCAAGTCAGAAAAACTATTGTTAATGAACCTTTGCAAGACGATATGGTCAACTGGAGTAGGAAAGGCTGTCTCTCATTCATTTTCCTCCTAAATACTAATAAATGGTATGTGCCTCGGAGATCCAGTTTCATAAAGATAGAAGCACTTCGGATAGACTTCAAAATGTCCTGAATGAAAGGAAGAGGGTAATGATCTTTGAAGGTGACTTTATTTAACTGCTTTGTAGTCTATTTAAGGCCTTAAATCTCAGGATTTCTAAGGTAGAAAATAGAGAGAAGCTCCTGACTGGGAAGTTGAACAGATGATCAACCCATTCTGGAGATCCTTCTCTAAATATTGTTTAAGCATCTCTTACTCGTAGGTCCATCCTTAGGGAACAATGGCCCCCGCCTGGGTAGAAGTGGAACAATCATATTCCCTTTGAGATTGTAAAAGTACTGAAGAAGGCTTTTGAAAGCAATCCAGGAACTCCTGATAATAACTAGGTATAACTAACCCTGGGCACAGTGTGCGTAGCAGGGCTACGCGGAGGTCCACGGAGTTGCAAAAAAACTCCGCTCCGCCACGCCACCCGCCTTCACCCCCCCCTATTATAACAAGTAATTAAACATTAATGAAAAATAAATTTAAAACCACTTACCTGTACTGCGGCGTCCCCGGGCTGCCCTCCTCCTCTTCCTCGCCGCCTCGCTAATCCTTGTGAAAACTACACATGCACGCGCCCGCGCATGCGCAGTTTTCACAAGGATTAGCGAGACGGCGAGGAAGAGGAGGAGGGCAGCCTGGGGACGCCGCAGTACAGGTAAGTGGTTTTAAATTTATTTTTATTAATGTTTAATTACTTGTTATAATAGGGGGTGGAGGCGGGGGCTGGCCACCTCTGCTCCGCTGCGAGTGTGTGGAGATTTGCCTTCTCCGCGTTCTCCGTGGAACGCAAGGGAAGGCAAATCTCTGCAAACTCCACAGGCGGAGTGGAGGTCTCCGCCCGGGGTTAGGTATAACTCAAGTTACGGTAGGAAGATGCTGACCCCACTGAACTCTGTTAAAGAGGTGACCAGTAGATCCCATTAGCATAGCACGGATTTCTGCAGAGCCGAGAAGACAGGGACAAGGTTCAAGTTACCCAGTGGGAATGGGTGTAACTTCCATAATTTGCTGTAACATAATTACGTGAAAGTACAGCAAAATTATACAAGATTGCACTGAATTATATGAGGAGCATTACCCTGCATTTGGCTCTATTTTCTTAGATTGAAATGCTCCCTCATGTCCAAATGGACCTAAGAAAATGTGCTAAATACAACAGAACAGAAACAGCAGCAGCTGCTTGCAGTCTGTTCCTGTGCTATTGCGATATGCATTTTTGCCCGAAATTACTCTAAATTGTGCAAGAATACATTTTAGTAATTGTGCATCATAAGAGTAATGTAAAATTACCAAAATTACTACAATTACCCTGGCATAAATCAAAATTTACTGAGGCCTATTACCCAGTTGATGTGAGAGTTGTGATACTGTAGACAAGGAATGCCAGGATCAAGACATAATTACTATTCCAGAAGATAATGGGGAGCCATTAATGGTCTGTACCCCTTCAACTTTTAAGCCCACTCCTTATACCCATACATAGTAGAGGCCCTGGAGTCCAAAAGAGCCATTACGGGAATAGAATTCCCAAAGGCTATTTGCAGATGAATCTGGAACACAACCAGACAAGAGATGGATTCTTCAAAGGAGTTTAAGGTTATGGAGGATCGAGTTACCTGTTGCACATAAAAGCTGGGGTTTGGTGTTTCCTGGATTCCTGGAAGGCCTAACTTTCGAACCAGGTGGCTAGGATATAAACAAATACCACCTTGCTGCCTATGTTCCTTTTCTGACTCTGAGTGGAAATCTTCTTGTAGACCCAATCGGTATTGACTCATCCTAGGAAGAAAGTACTAGGTCAGTGTTGGTTCAATTTGTCTGGAGCTCCGAAGCAGGTGACCGAAGGATCCAGATCTAGCCTTCCATCATCCCAGAGAGAGTGTGAGTTGAGTGCCGTCACTGTAGGAGAGGATGTTGATGTGTATGCGCATGATGTTGGCCAGAGGGCTCCTGTATACATTGAAGACTTTGTTGTTTTTGAAGTGTTATCACATTCATGTTAGGATCCATGTCAGAATTAGAAAATTGACTGTGTTAGACATGTAGAAGGCTGGACACTGGATTGTTTTCTTAGTCCAGTTCTTCACTTTTCTGAGGTAAGGACAACTCCTTCCTGAAGCCACAATGTTGTCAACTATTTATACCACTGCATTTGGCAGGTGTCCACCAGAAGAAGTCACAATAGTGGAGGGAAAAGCCGGTGGTATAACGAACCTCCAGACTGCAAGTTTCAGAAGAAGACTGATTATGCAGACGATGGAGGAAGCAAAGTAGTCCTGTACAGAAGGCAAGGAAGAGAAAATTACTGGATTCAAGGAATAAGTAGGTATAGCTGGATTGTGGAGTGAGGAACTACCAAACAAACAACAGCTGCATTGTGATACACCCTCAGACTGTACTGATACCATTTTAATAGGATAGGGGCCCGAACAGGAAATGATCTTGGCCACATGAAGAAGCTCCATGCTGGCAAGGGAGCGGAATATAGAAAATACCCAGCATCACAATCTTAAAAAAGCAAAGGAAATAGAGAGAAAAAACAAAACTGGACTGAAATACTAGACAAGTTTCAATAAATCGTTCTTGCAAGCCCTCAAGCAAGGGATTACCCTTTGCTAACAGCTAATATTAGCAGGCACACGTCTATCCCACCAACCAGCAGCAAAGTGCAGCATCACTCCAGAATGCAATGCCAATAAAGAAAACACACTACTAGCAAAAAAGAAGGCCAAAGGGTCGTGAAGAAGACATGACTGACCCCAAATGGGCAGAGGTAAGTGGCACCAAGCAAAGCACCTCTTTGTGTTGCTGTCCGCAGCCTTGGTTGCACAGCAGACTGTCAAAACCTTGAACTCCCCTGCAAAGATGAGGAATGTTTCAGAAAAGTGCACCGATGGAGAAATGAAGGTGCAACATACTGCCTTTAGGCGATGGTCTTCAGCTATGGGACAGGGTGTGACTTTTTGGCCATTTCCCGCACCTGGTCCCTCAGCCTCTAGAGTCACAAGACATTAATTCTTGTTGCACCAATCCATCTCTGGAAGGTGTGTGCAGAGCATGAACAGAGGATATGCTTCACGGCTCTGGGTGAAAATCGTGGCCATTGCTTGTGCAATGTCCAATGTCTGGAGAACCTCCTGGGCATGGCCAACGACTAAGCAATGTGGTTTGCCCCCAGTCCTCCTGCTCTCAGAGCTGACTGGCAAAACTAAAGGCCATGCCCAGTCGACCCTGAATAAAGGACTTGCTCTGTGGCTAGGTATGTCATCCACAGTAGCATAGCAGTAGCCCCAACTCCCACTGTGCGGGGTGAACCTGAGTTCCAGGGGCTCCCTCCAGCACTGTGCACGGGTGACAGTACACTGGCCTGAGAGCTCCTGACTGGGTCTGGGGGGAGGGGGGGCTCCATGTACTTTGCAGGGGACCCCCTCAAGTTTCCATATGCCACTGGTCATCCAGACTCAGTATTTTTCCAAAAAGTCACATTTGGTTGGCAAATTAAGAAAACCGGTGTTTCAATTGATGAGTCCTTGAATTTTTTTTTTTTCAGAATGTGGTTCGACAACCACTAAGGCCTGGTGGTTGAAACTCGAACCTTTATATTGAATGTTGTTCTTAGAAAATTACATTTTCTCTCCTTCCTGATGTTGGAGTGTCATCACCTTGCTCCACATCCACACATCAATTTGTTTTCAGAGTGAGATTCAAGAACCAACTTTCTTTTTTTACTTTTACCCTGAAGAAACCAGTATTCTCCGCTGCTCTTGGGTGATCCTGAATTTGAGTGGCTTTCTTTCACATGCCATTGGTGTTTTTTTTTTCACTGCTACGGTAGAGTGCCAGCCCGGTCTGATTATCGAACCTCGTTAAATTAGTTTTCCTTTTTAATTAAAAATCAAGTCATATTCCTCCTCATTGTGCTGTTCACAAGTCTTGCTTTGGCTTGGCGTGCTCTCGTCTTGTTCTACGTTAGCAATGTATTTTTTCTTGCAGAACATGTTTTGAGAACAACCTGGCCCAATTCTCAAATCCCTTAATGACCAACAGAGTAAGATTATGAGCTCTTCTCAACCAGATTTCAGATTCATAGAAGTTTTCTAATGGCGGAGCACTCATTAGTGTAGTCAAAAGAGAGTACATTTCATACATGCTTTATAATGCTATCACTATGGGTACCCATATACTGTGTCACCCAGTTAAACATACCTTTTACTTACTCATCATTTATTAAATGAATTGACAAGGAACACAAGGAAGATTTACTATGATTTTAAGTCGGGGTTGCATCACATTTGTGGCACAGCCCCGATGCAAAATCATGTTTGGTATTTACTAAGCCTGCATGGCTTTGCGTGGTCTAGTAAATATAAAGTAATGCAAGGCGGCACATAGCACTGCCTGGCTTACCTTGTATTGGGAAGACGTTCTATGGGTGGAACATGGGTGTTCACATGCATCTACCCACGGATTTTAGCACAATCCCAGATTTACTAAAGCTAGTAAACCTAGGAATGCATCAAAATGTTATTCTTTCCCCAGTGAGGCGTAATGAGGAGAAATTCGTTATGCTTTCCATTACTTTCTCTTTCTATGAGTGCTGCATTTTTCAGCACACATAGAAAGAAGAATACACCTCAATGCATTGCTTTAACAATCCTTCCAGTAGGGCAGGAACCCTTGAACCATGGTGCAAGGGTGCCTGTGTTGGTGCTAAGGGTGAGAGCTGAAGAGTACCATATCTCTGTAGACATGGCACTTTTCTGCTGTCTCCCATTCACAAAATGCAGTGCAGCTACATGCCTTGCTGCACTGCATTCTGTGAATTCTAAGTAAATCTGCCTCTAAGTTTCTAGTTTACTATTACGTTGCACACATTCTCTCGGGCCCAAATTTACTAAGATTTTGCACCAGGCTTGCTTCACTTTTGTGGCACAGCCTAGACTCAAAATCCTTTTCGGCATTTACTAACCACACCATACAAAGCCACTTTGCTTCAAGTAGGATTTGTGTGGGTGGAAACAGGTGTTTCCCATGCATCCTCTCATTTATTTTAACTCAAACCCAACTTACAAAGACTTGTAAACCTGAAAAAGAGGAATATGCCTCTAAGGTTTTTTTTGTGCAGTACGGTATTGCTGGCTTCACAAAAACAATTCCGCCTGTAAAGCAGGCATCCTTGGACTAAAGTGCAAGGGTTCCAGCGTTGGTGCTAGGCAGCACCTGGTGCACCGGTGCAAGGAGAGAGCAGAAATGCAGCATATCTTTGTAAACATGGAGCATTTCTACTCGCTCCCTTTCATTCAATGCAGTGCAACATGTTCCCTTGCTGCCCCGCGTTGCATGATATAATAGTAAATGTGCCCCATGGTTTGCACTGCAGCCCCATTACGTAAGCTGATTAATGTAGCAAGTGCAGTGGCATTGGGGATGAGGGGTTAGAGGGGCCCACTGCACCCCAGGTACATCTGTTGCTGTGCAACTTGTAGGCAGGAATCCCATTGTCCGTGGTTGCACTAGTTTCATTGGTGCCCTTGTTTGAAAACCTACATCTTAGATGAGTCCTGGGCTGATGTCTTGTGACCATCTCTGGTGTACCTCGTATGTTCCCTAGGCTGTTTGTAATGCTTCTGTGTCAATGGGTCCACACACATTCGTATAAGTACTTCAACGTCAGACTTAACAGAGTATGAAACTTCAGTTCTCAAAAGCCAGTAAGATCTCAGATCACCATCAAGCCCGTGGACTATTTTGTGTACATTTTCTACTTGAAAATACAGAAAAATAAATATTTCCAAAAGTACATTGAAGAAAGTGTTCTTTTTTGCTTGTGAAACTGGGAGTCAGTCGCTTGGGCTCTATTCGCGCTGTCATGTGGTAAATAATTGCTATATCGCTGAGACCATCAATAATGTAGTCAGTGAACTTGAGCCGGTATTGCTTAGGGCATGATTTAGGTCAGGCTACGCCTTGTGAGTTTCTGTTGTTTATTGTCTTCCTATTCCATCATATAATACCACCTTGTATTTCGCCCCTCCATTATTTCACATCACTTCCTGCTCATCGGCCTGGGATCCGTAAGGACCTCACTATTGTGGGGGATCCCCTGCTCCGGTGTAAACAGCTTCATACCTAACACTGCACCCATGTGGGTTATTAAAGAGCGCTGCATGTGATGCGGTTTCCATAGCGCCTGCGAGGAGTTTGCTATCGCCTTCGCTTGCTTCCAAATCCAGTGTGTCCAGTGTGCACAATTCCTGCTGGGTGCACCGTGATCAAATATTGAATCTCCCTCTGCCCCTCATCTAAATATCATTAAGAAATCTTCTGATGAAGGTTTTAGCTGGGCGATGTTTCAGCTAATTAGCACTAATTAGATTCACTCCGACCACCAGGCGTTCCCTCCTTCCCTCAGCAGCTCCTATTATCTTCATAAAGTTTACAAAACATGACAAGGTTTAATCCTTCAAGGGACCGCGGAGAGGATCCGCCGAGGTGTCAACGTCTCCACAGCCCTGATGATTTGTGGGGATCCCCGGTAAAGTGGCAGGAGCCCCCACCGATGTGATTTGCGGCCCTGGGACACCGTGCCTTCAACTCCCCAGTGCTGCTGCCTGGGCTCTCATTACCTTTTCCCATCAAAACTGATAGTTCGCTTCTGGAAAATTGCTTGGATAAATGAAACAGCCTGGTTGTTACTGCCAGGAGTTGCAGCCCCTTGCACACATTAAACACGCAAGATAAATTGCGCAGGTTAAACACACCACTGCCTGGGGAATAGGATGCACTGAAAACAATCTTTTAAACACAGTGTATTAAACTCTCGGATTTTCAGTTTTATACCGCATGCATATAATTAACAGGACACCTATACGTTTTTGCCAGTGCTCTACTATAAATAGGGTCTCCTGGTTCCAATTTAAAATGATTAAATAAAGCAATATTTTTTGCATGACTTGCAAGGTCAGGTGTTTGTTATGCTGTGCATCCAAATTGGTTGCTCTGGCACTCACCTCACTCGCGTGGGTTGCAAAACAGTTCCGTGACAGTGTGCTATACTTGTTTTTTTCTATGTGATTTTGATTCTGTGTTGAATGAGAGGGACGCTCACCTCAGAGGCAGTGCATGCGATTATTGCAGTGAAAAATGTTTGGAAATGCTAGTGTCCCATTCAACGCAATGTGGGCTACTTGTAAACATTCAGGGCCATACTTAATCAACGTTTTGTGTCGCCCTTGTACCACGCAAGGTAACACAAGTGCAACGCAAAACCTAGATGAGATACGCAAGGCCCCCTTGCATGGCCCTGCAGTGTTTGGTAAATCTGGATTAACACAAGGCAGTGCAAATCGATGCCTTGCCCTACTCTGCTCCAGGGAGGCATTCCATGGGTGAAGCATGGGTGTTCCCACGCATCCACCCATGGAGTTTGGTGAATTCCCAGATTTACCATGAGTGATAGACCTGGGAATGCATCAAAATGCTGCGCCTTTCCAGGCAAGGTGTAGCAAGAAGAAATATCTTTATTTCTTCTCATTGTTTTCCTTTCTATGCGTGCTGCGTTCTGCCAATCAGGTGTAAACCAATCTTACCATGTTTAGGGAGTGATCGCAAGCACATTAGCACTGGTTAGCAGTGGTAAAGTGCAGAAAGTCCTAAGGCCAACAAAAATAAATTAAAAATATTTGGGTGTTGACCACCCTAAGATGGACAGGTCTAACAATAAGTCAGATGCACATTACAACAGACAAAGATGTTTTATTCAGTGATTTCCAGCCTATAAAACGTTTCACAAATTGAGGGTGAAAATTGTCTGCTATTCTTTTTTGCGCCATTGGACTGGGTGAAAACATGCACAAGTTACAATTTATTCTTTCTGGATTGACAGCTGAGAATCATGTGCAAATTGCACAACCAGGAATTACCTCACCCATTTGTTGCAGTAATTAAGAGGTGTGCAATAGGCATTCACAATTTGCACTGAATAGGTACAATGAGGAATATACAATGAAATGGTGTTGAGACACACTGGTTATTTTGGACTGTGAATTTTAAATCCTGGAGAGCAAGACATCTTTAGGATACTGACAGTCACTGAGGCATTATTTAAAGTTTCAAGCTATCATCCTTGTTTGTAATCAAGAGTATCCCACAAGAACAATGCCTCAGAATCAAGGGATTCAGTAGTAACCTAGAAATCAACATGGCCATAAGCCAAATCCAAAAGAGCTATGAGGAAAATGCCCTCAATGGATCCCTAAGAAAATATAAAAAACACTAAGGGGTCGATCATGATGTTGGTCGGAAAGCATTCTGATCAAATTGGTCTGGAATAGTTTCTGACCGAATCGGATCCGGGGAGTCCGACCGACCGATTACGATGCATCTGGATGCTTCTGGATACGATTCGGTCTAACTCCCACCACTTAGGCCTGAGTTTGTATTATTCTGACTCGTTCTTGCATATTTTATCTGCGAATGTATTTTGTCCCTGAAAACTTTTGTCTCTTTATCTATCCACTCCTTCATGCACAATGTCATTATTTGATTGATGAGTTTGTCTCTATTTTGAATTGCTGATGTTCTCTCCCTTTGTGAGTTCATTGTTTGCACTTGTAACCGTATGCTTTGAGCATTTTATTCTTGATTTGAAATAAACCTATTAACTTCAACGAGAGTCTGTGTCTTATTTAGTTAATCGAATGATTAGTCAGATAAGGAGTATCATTACCATCAACTATTCAACTAATTGGTTCATCGACCAAGTAGAGGAAGAGTTGATGTATAAAATAGATAAGTATTTTGGAAATACCATATATGAATTTTAGGAGGAAGAGAATTGAACTTTTTTAAAATTGACCCCAGCGTATCAGGGAATTGGGTGAATGTGTATGGGCCATTGTTCTGCTAGATTATTGAGTATTGATCCCTGATTAGGCATTGGCCTCGCTCTGGATCAGTTTCCTGGTAGCAGAGGACGGTTTGATTATTGATTAGTTTGGTAATGATTATTGATTATATGTTTTAACTCGAAAAAGTTAGTGTCCTTTTCTATGGTGTCTAGAAGTACAGGTACGGAGATACCTGAGGAATCCCGGGAATGGAATTAGCCTGAAATAGGCAGAAGAAGAGTGTGGTAAAGAAATCACACTGCAGAAGTACTTTGTCTGTTGTAATAATACCAAAGCTGTGGAGGGCTGAAGGTGTTATATTTAGGGAAATTTTGTATGTAAGTGGAGTGTCTGAAATAGCGAAGGGTCCACTTCCGAAACTCTAGCCTTATCCCCAGGGGAGTACCAAGACCTCTTTTCACACCAAAAATTCCTCTTGCAAAACTTTGGCCTTATCCCAAGAGGAGAAATAGGTCCACCCGGAGCTTGTTTGAAGAGTAAAATAGTGCTGGACGTTATTAGGACTCGTAGTGAAGAAAAACCTCTCGGAAAAGTGAAAACTATCTCTTTATTTAGTGGAACAGACAAGGTAACATTGTTTTGTGTTGTTACTAATTGAATTTTTTGATTAGAGTACTTCGAAAAATATTGCTGTATTCTTTTGTAAAGGGAGGGTCAGTGGAAGGAGGAATACTGACGTCAGAAAAGCCGCGCTGGCATTGGTCAGGTAGCGGGTGTGCACTGA
Organism: Calotriton arnoldi; assembly: GCA_963921515.1. Taxonomy (NCBI): domain Eukaryota; kingdom Metazoa; phylum Chordata; class Amphibia; order Caudata; family Salamandridae; genus Calotriton; species Calotriton arnoldi. The sequence continues at coordinate 831,959 of CAWUFW010005200.1, read as the reverse complement.
GATGTGATTGGCTGGTTGGTGTGAGCCACGCTAGTATTGGTTGAGATTTTGCTTACGTAGTGGTGTTCTGATTGGTTGGTTGGTGTGTGTCGCCGCGCTGGTATAGGACGAGAACTGACAAATAGAATAAGTAGAATTACGGAAAGATTCTTTGTTTGTTTTGTTGAAATACGCTAGTATAAAGAGTCAGGAAAATGAAGTTGCTTGAGAAAATAAAGAAGTTCTTCAAAAAGGATAAACCGATTGTGACTAGGGAAGGAATTCTTATTCCCCCTCCAGGAATGCCTGCTTCCTATATGATGTTAGAGCAAGGATATCATACGTGTACATGGTTGGAGAATTGGGTGGAGTATACAAAGGATGATGGTGTTTTAGCTTTTCCACAGCATGGTTCGTTTAATATGAGGATTTAGCAGAATTTGAGAAATAGAATGAATTCATTAGAGCCGAATCCCAGACCTACACAGTATGAAGCGTTAGAGGAATGGGAAATAGAAGCCATGGTAAGAGAGAAGTATCGAGGCGGTAGGAGATACAGAAATTTAATGTCTAGGTACCCTTTTGAGAGAAGAGAGGACACAATGAAACGATGGAGGAGAGCTGTGGTAACTGAGGGTTTGTGCCCAGTTTTAGTTGCTGACGAACAGACAGGAGGTAAATGTAAAGAGAAAAAGAAAAACATAGAAACCACAAGTGTAAGAGATGGTGTAAACGATTCAAATGATGAGTTATTAGAGGATATTATGACAAAAAGACGCCCGCCATATCAAGAAAATTCAGTTGAGGTGACTCCTAATGCACCCTTAATGGGAAATCCATTAATCCCACAGATTGCGGACATGGCTAGGATAATGCGAGAAAAGGAATTTGAGATGCTGAACAAGGCAAATGTAGAACAGATTCAGAAAATAAATCAGTTGAGTCTAAATGCAAAAGCATTGACGGTATCGGTTACAATAGGTCCTCTAGTTCCTTTGTTTGGAGAAAACCGGAATACACCTAAAGTACATACATTAGCAGTTCCAAGGAGTAATGTCGGGAGTGGAATGGAGGCAGTAGTCAATGAGAATAGACAGGCGGACACAAATATTACACTGTTAGATCTTCCGGTTTGTGAAATGATAACGGAAACCCCTAGAAGAGGTATACAAATAAATCCAAGGAGAATAGGGACAAGTGTCGCACCAATGACAGGGAGTTCAGCAGGTCCTTCATCAGAAGAATTCAATGATTGGATAAAGGGAATGGAAAAGAAAGAACCTCAACCGCAGAGTATAAATGTGAGTCAATTAAAAGTAGATTTGGAAGAGATGATTATTGGTACAATAAGTCCAGACAGATTAGGGACTTACCGAGATGATGAATTATTGTTTTTGTGTAAAAGCGTTACTTGGAGTGCAAGAAATCTTCATGAGAAAATATCCGAAGCTGCTAGTGAATATGGAATAGACATAGAGAAGTCAAAGGTGTTACAGAAATCGTACAGATTGGCATTTACTGAAAAGGATCTGGAGAGTTTGAATGCGTCTGGGAAAAGGTTACAGATAAAAGAGTTGATGAACATTTTGAAGAAGTGGGGAGATGTAGCTCGATGGAAAAATAGATGGGTGAGAAAGAAGGAAGAAGCAGCTAGTAAAGGAGTGTCTATGTTCCCATTAAAGGAGACAGAACAGGTTGAAAGGGCGTGTCCGATGAGATAAGTACAGGTGGTGGATATGTTCATGTTCCTTGGTCAAGGCAGGATATATTATCTTTTACGAATGATTTCCCCAGATTAAGAGAGAAACCCGTTGAATGGTATAAACAGGTAGAAAGGTTTGTGAAGGTCTCGAAGGTTCTGTTAAAGGATTTGGATGGGCTGTTTGAGATTGTTGTGCCAGCAGACTTGTGGACAGAATGTAAAATCGATTGGCCAAAAGAAGAATATCCTAGAGACCCTAAACAGGTGCACCATCCGAAGAGGTGATGAAAAAGTATAATCAGGTAATCACTTTCTTGAAGGGAAAAATTTCCCCTAAAGAAACAGATTGAGTTAAAATAGACAGGACGAACCAAGAACCAAAGGAGTCAGAAATGCTTACTATGACAGGTTGTTGCAACTATTTAAACAGTACAGTGGATTTGAGAATATTGGAGACAAAGATATGGGACATTTTGTGTATCGTTTTGTGTTTGGATTGAAATCAGAGATTAGTAATATGATTCAGCAACATTTGATTTGTTGGCAGAGTAAAACAATTGATGACATTTTGAGATATGCGAAGTATTGTAGTGATGACGTTGAATCAAGGCACAAGAAACTAAAGGAGAAAATGATGTGGGCACAAGTGAAGGTAGCAGAGCAACAAGAGGTAAATAATAATTCTCAGACAGGTTATCAGATGAATGGTCAGAATCAAAATGGTCAGGTACCCAATGGAGGAAAGGGTAGAGGTAAAATGAGTAAAGAAGAAGCTAGGAAGAAATTTCCTTGTCATGCGTGCGGAAAGATTGGACATTGGAAGTATGCGTGTAGATCTGCTCAAAAGAATAGTGGGGTAAATCAAAATTTAAATCCACAGATGCAGAATGAGGTGGTTGTGAACCAGCAGCAGCAGGTAGTTACCCCACAGTTACAGGTGCCACAAGCTCCTATGCCAAGTAATGTGAATGCTCAAGTGCAGAGGTATGGTGTGAACACTGGATTTTACGGAGCTGACCAGATCGGTAAGAGTCAAAGTGTGCAAATGGTTCCGCAATATTGGTTGAAGTGCAATGAGAATGATTCAGACTCATCTCAATGACAGTGCCTAAGGGGGGAGGAAGAGTGCATACTTGGCGCATCTTTGGCGGTAGATCAGTCAGGTCCATTTGTCTAAGGAAAGGTTGAAGGTAATGATATTACATTCCTGGTAGACACTGGTGCTACCCGTTCTACTGTGAGAGCAGCAGAAATTCCAAACCTACCCCTCTCGGGAGAAACTATCCAAGTTGTAGGAGTCTCAAATAAGCATATTAGAACCCCAGTCACGAATTCAATAGAAGTTCATATTGGAAACTTCAGAGACATGCATCGGTTTGTGGTATGTGACTCGAGTCCAGTAAATCTCTTGGGTAGATATTTATTATGCAAGATGAACTGTACCATCTTCTGTACACCAGATGGTATTGCATTTCAGACACCTGATGAGGATGTTGAATTCAAAATGATGTTAGCAAAACAAGGGACAGAAGTGGATGAGTTGTTTTCACTTCTCACAGAAGAGAGTTTGCCTGAAGAATTAATAAGTACAGTGAGGTCAGAAGTATGGGATTTTACAGGAAAAAAAATTGGCCGAATGACAAATGTAGACCCAATTCAAGTTACGGTGAAAGAGGGTGCTGTGTATCCAAACACTCCTCAGTACAAAATGAGTCCAGAAGTAATTGCAGGAGTTACTCCTGTGATTGATCAAATGATTGAACAGGGAATTTTGAGAGAAATAATGAGTAGTCCTTGTAATTCACCCATTATAGGAATTAAAAAGCCAAGTGGAAAATATAGAGTAGTACAGGATTAAAGAAAGATTAAAAAGATTGTGGTACCTTGCTGTCCCATAGTACCGAATCCAGCAGTAATCCTTTACCAAATTCCATGCGATTCAGAATGGTACACAGTAATTGATCTGTGCCAAGCATTTTTCTCGATTCCTTTGCATCCGGAGAGCCAATATCTTTTTCCGTTCCGGTTCGGAGACCTTGTCTTGGCATGGTGCCGAGTTCCTCAAGGGTATACCGAGAGTCCCTCAATCTTTAATCAGATTCTGAAAAGATGTCTGGAGACTTTGATCATGCCAGGAAATTCAGTCTTGGTTCAGTACATTGATGACCTACTTGTAGCATCAAAGACCCGAGAGGCATGTGTGACAGATACCATGGCCTTACTGAACCATTTGGCAAAAGGAGGACACAAAGTGTCACCAGCAAAATTGCAATTTTGTAAACAAGAAGTCCAGTACTTAGGACACAAAATTGAAAAGGGAGTCAGAAAGGTGACACCAGAAAGAATTAGTGTGATCAAACAAATGAGCCCACCTACCACTCAGAAAGAAGTGTGAATGTTTTTGGGAATGGTTGGATACTGTAGGCAGTGGATCTGTGGTTTCTCACTGATTGCAAAACCACTACAGAGGTTGACACGAAAAGATGTGAAAGATCCGATTGTGCTAGACGATGAAAGTATGGAAGCTTTTACGAAATTGAGAAACAGTCTTTGTCGAGCACCTGCATTGGGAATGCAAGATTATACAAAGGATTTTGCATTGTACTGTTGCGAAAGAGATGGGTGTGCACTTTCAGTCCTAACTCAGAAACATGGAATGGCACGACGTCCAGTAGCATATTTTTCTGCTACTTTGGATTCAGTGGCTGTAGCGTTACCAGGCTGTTTAAAAGCAGTAGCCGCCACTTGTGTGAGTCTGGAACAAAATGAAGCGATTGTGAAAGTGTATGTGCCACATTCTGTTGAGATCCTTTTAACTCGAACCCGGACTCAATACCTGACCTCTAGTCGGCTGACTAAGTACGCGAGAGTGATTCTGGGTGCTGAAAATGTGACTGTGGTGAGGTGCACAACTGTAAACCCGGCAACTCTCTTGCCAAATTCTCGGTGTGAGGAAGTGAGAGAGGAAGCGGATCATGATTGTTTGGATGTGACAGAACTGTGCACAAAACCCAGGTTTGATATAGAGAATGTTCCTTTGGAAGAACCAGACTGTGAAATATTTATGGATGGGTCATGTCTAAGAAATGAGAAAGGCGAATTATGCACTGCCTATGCTGTTTGCACCATAGCGGGAGTTCTAGAAGCATCCTGTCTAAAAGGGGTAAACTCTGCTCAAATTGCTAAATTGATAGCTCTAATCAGAGCGTGCAAAATTGCCAAAAGTCTGAGGGTGACCATATTCACGGATAGCCAATATGGGTTTGGGGTTGTCCATGATTTTGGATAGCTATGGATGCAAAGGGGATTCCTGACTTCCTCAGGTTCCCCTATCCGTAACAGCAAAACTGTAAAAGAATTATTGGATGCTTTGCAATTGCCCAAAAGAATTGCAGTGGTCAAATGTGCCGCACATAAATCAGGAGATGATTATGTGATGAAGGGCAACAGATACCCTGACCAAATAGCGTGTTTATGTGCACGAAATTTAATGGCTTTAAACAGAGCAATTGAAAAGGGAAATACCGAATGCCATCTTATGTTTACAAACCCATTTGAAACTTGGGCTGAAGTGAGGCAGATGCAGGAAGAGGCAAGTGATGAAGAAAAGGAAATATGGAAAATACAGGTTGTAGAAAGCGAGCAGAAGATGAAGTGTGGGTCTATTTTGATGAAAGACCAGTCTTGCCAGATTCTTTACTCTCCCATATGGCCAGGGCATATCATGGAATTGCACATGCTGGAAGAGATGCAATGATCAGACTCTTCAAGCAGTCATGGTATAACCCAAGGTTCAGGGTCATTGCAGAGAGCCTTTGCCAGAGATGCATTACTTGTCAGAAGCAAAATCCAGGCAGAAAGACAGTTGTTAGTTGGGGGCGAATTGGAAGAGCAGGAGGACCATTTACCCATCTCCAACTAGATTTTATCGAGCTGCCCCCATGCAATGGGCTGAAATATATGTTGGTTGTTGTCTGCTTGTTCTCTCGTTGGGTGGAAGCCTATCCAACAAGAAGGAATGACAGCTTAACTGTCGCCAAACTACTTCTGAGAGAACTGATTCCTAAATTCGGATTTCCAGTCACTTTAGAGACAGATAGAGGAACACACTTTAATAATGAGTTCATTTGGATGATTTGTGCAGCATTACAGATTGAACAGAAGCTGCATTGTGCCTATCGACCTGAAGCATCTGGAGTGGTTGAGCAATTAAACGGCACAATAAAATCTAGGTTAGGAAAGGTGTGTGCATCCACAACACTGAAATGGCCTGACGCTTTACCCCTTGTACTAATGAGTCTTAGAAGCATTCCTGACAAAAAGACGGGTCTGAGTCCACATGAAATCCTAATGGGAAGAGCAATGAGACAAGCATACATACCAGTGAACAAACTGATGAATATATCTGATGATCTAGTGCTTGATTATTGCAGAGGATTGGCTGATCTGGTGCGATCTGTGTCTCGCCAGGTTGGAGAAGATGCCACAACAACACAGCCGAATCAAGCTCATGATCTGAGTCCTGGTGAGTGGGTTCTTATCAAGAAACACGTGAGGAAATCGTGTTTAGAACCCAGGTGGAGGGGTCCTTACCAAATAATTCTGGTGACGACGACGGCAGTGAAGTGTGGTGGTCTGCCAAATTGGATTCACGCAAGCCACACCAGACGAGTCCCAAGTCCACTTGAAAGACAAGAGCAGCAACTGGTAAACAAAAGCCAAAAACCAGAAGTTGAAGTGTGTGAAGCTGAAGAATATAGGATAACAGATTCTGAAGAACAAACGGATGATGAACAGCCGAGCACAAAAGTGGGCACCAGCTGCTGGGTCTCGTGAAACTGCTGTTGAACCAAAGGAAGGTGAGACTGCTGTTGAACCAGGAAAAAGTGAGTTCACTGTTGAACCAGGAGAAAGTGAGTTCCCTGTTGAGCAAGGAGCCAGTGAAATTACTGGTGAAACAGAAGAAATAGAAGTTGCTCAAAAACAGAAAGAAAGACAGATAGAAGGAAAGCCAAATAAAAGAACCTGTGAACCAGATACAGAAGGTGAAAGAGTAGTTCAAACCAAGAAACCAAGAAAAGGTGATAATTGGCCAGGTGGAGTGAAAAGACTGAAATACACTCTTGTGAGAAGAAAGTCAAGGAAAAGACCAGAGCAAAGTAAGTAATGAGGTCTCAAGTCAGACAGAACAAGAAGAGTCAGGAGAAGAATTAGTACGAAAAACAAGAAGAGCAAGAATTCCAAGTAGAAAATATACAGCACCAGAATGGACCTACGTAATCTTAGAAGAAATTGAAAGCTCAGATCCAAGTGAAGAAAGAGGCAGATCAGACACTGAACATGTTGATGAAAGCAGATTGAGACCACCTTAAAAGAACTGTGACAAAAATTAAGGTGCAACATTGTCAGCTAGAAGAAGATATAAAAGAATTCTGAAGACCTAAAGAAAATAAAAGAAAAAATAAAAGAAAGGGGTAAAGAAGAAAGTTTGAAGTGTGAGATTACACTATTTTTCCTAGAATTTTTAAATTTTTAGTAAAAGCTTAATGTTTATAGATTTAGACAAAATCTTTATATATTTTTTTGTAGAATACAAAATGGCGAAGGAAAAGGTGACTGAACATCCAAAATCTAGTCTAAAACGTAGATATATTAAAGCTTGCTTATGTAGTGTCTTGCTATTAATATTCATGTGGATATTACTAACTGTCCTTGTACCTATCCTAATGGTAACTAATAATGGAAATAATACTAATGATGTGACGAGTGAAAGAATGAATGATGTTACTAAAAGAACACCTAATCCTAACATAGAACAATTGGATGGAAGCATTCTCCATCATGATAAATCAATTAGTGATTTCTCATTAAATGTGTTTACTAAATTGTTGTATGAGTACATTGACACAATGAATGTGAGTGATTGATATGTGTGCATGCAATTACCTCTGTCTGTCTCAGAGGGGGTGACGTACCATCACCTTCCTTTAACATATGGTGTGTCTTGCAGTGTCTTAACCAGTTTGTTTTACATGACGGGGAAGCTCAAATATCATTATTCTAATATAGATTTAGTGTTTTCAGAAATACCTATTATAAAGGAACTTAATAAGGTTTTGAGTAGTAAAAATGCACATTATATGGGAGAGTTCTTCCATATTACTAAGACTTTAGATATAGAGTATGCTTATAAAAACAATTTAACATGTAGTTTACAGGTTGAAGAAAATGTATTTATAGAAATGGTAGAAAGTAGAAGGGAAAGTTTCCAGAGAAAAGCTGTTGAATAGAAGTCACAAGTTCCACCATGGGCTTTCAGGGAAGGAAATTATGAGAAAGGCGAAACATATGCTGCAATGTCCCTGGACTGGCATCAGAAGGGAAAAATATGTTTGCTTAGAATGAAAACTAACTATAATAATTATTTCATTGGTACTAGTGAATGTGAGCATACCTTTCAGATTACTGGAGGTTGGGGATTGAAGGGTGGAACTGATCCTGTCTTTCCAGGAGTCTATTATGTGTGTGGTAAGAAAGCCTATTATAGATTGCCTGCACATTGGTATGGTAGTTGTTATTTTGCTATTATCTTTCCAAAGGTCTATCACATGGATTGAAACAGCAACAGACTACAGGAAATAAATCATTGACTAACACGTAACAAGAGAGCACGTTTCTCAGAAATAGTAGGTGATATTTTTGGTGCACTGATACCCTCAGTTGGAGTCGTTCTAAATTCACACAAAATTCGGAAGTTATCCACAGTGGTTGATTGTTTATCAACAGATACTGCTGGTGGTTTCTTAATGATTGACACAGAAATGGTTGAAATCAGATCAATGGTTTTGCAAAATTGACTTGCCCTTGATATCTTATTGGCAAAAGAGGGTGGAGTCTGTGGCATGTTGAAAATCCAACACTGCTGTACTTATATCCCTGACAAAAGTAAAGGAATTGAGGGATATATAAAGAATATTACGAAATTGCATGAAGATTTGACCCAACTGGAGGTTGACGGTGTTCGGGAGAGACTTGGTAAGAGTTTCTCCTCTATAGGTAAATGGTTCTCTACTTTTGGAAGTAGTTTATTAGGAAAAATAATAATACCAATTATTTCAGTAGCCATAATAGTCTTAGTGATAATAACAACATATAAATGTGGGAAAAAGGAAATGACAGAATCAGAGATTAGACGAAGAGCGAGAAAGAGAAAAAGAGAGGAAATTGAGCTAGAAGAATACTATACTATATTACGATGAAAGATATAGATGAAAGTGCCATAAAAAGAGAGAAGAATATAGGATTTTAAATAAATGAAGATGGCACTCGGTATGGTAGGTATTTTATGATGGCTCCAGAAAGCCATCAAAGGGAGGATTGATGGAGCAGAATTTCACGAAAAGAAACCTGCTCAAATGAATACCCCCATAATACGTACTAACAGTAAGTAGTAATAGAAAATTAACGTGCACCTTACATGAACACAGGGGAAACTGCTTTGCGCATGCATGCCCTAACGTGAGATAACGCATGAAAGAACTAAAATCGTATTTACTTTATGCTTTGAAAGAAACGAGAAACAATGCATGACTAGGCCGCATGTGCATTTCGTAGTTTGCATGTCGCAACTTGCTTTGAATTAATAAATAATATCGTTTTGCATAAAAGCTATTCTAGGATAAACGTTAACAGGGAGTAGTGCAAAGGTGGGTGGTAAACAGTGAAAACTACATTATCATATAATTAATGAATGTTCATTTCCCATTTGCTATAGTGAGCTGGATAAGACTCCATTTTTCCTTAAGTTGGCCGAATGAAGGCGGGGTTGGATTAAATGAGTAAAGCCGTTCTGACAAAGGCACGCTGAAGCGCTGAGCACAGCAGAAGAAATTAAAAGGGTAGAAGGCCAATGTGATGATCATCTGCCAAGCGATGTAACAGACCGTGGGACAGAAGGACTCCTTCCGTAGACATTGCTTAAATTTGTATACAATTGTAACAGGGATCGGAACGTGTGAACGGAGCGAATATGATTTCATGTGAATAGGCATAAAACAATGAATAAGCCCAAATATTAGTGAAGTCACCATGGTGTGACATACCACCCCCAAAAGTCCACCAATCAACTGTTTAGTTACGTTGAATGTTACAACTGATGTGGGACGGACATGTAGGTTTTAGGGTATAAATGGGGTGCCTTTAGGGGTGTGGTTAGATCGTTAGGCGGAGAGGCTGAGAAAGGGGAGATGTGTCGCAGTTCGTCGGTTTGCAGAGAGGCCTAGCTGTTCCTGTCCTGTCCTGTTCCTGTCCCTGAGATCTTTGTCCCCTGACTCTATTCAGGGGATCCCCACCTCCACTTAGGCCTGAGGGGTGGTTTTCTACAAATTACGTCGGGTTTGTATTATTCTGACTCGTTCTTGCATATTTTATCTGCAAATGTATTTTGTCCCTGAAACGTTTGTCTCTTTATCTATCCACTCCTTCATGCACAATGTCATTATTTGATTGATGAGTTTGTCTCTATTTTGAATTGCTGATGTTCTCTCCCTTTGTGAGTTCATTGTTTGCACTTGTAACCGTATGCTTTGAGCATTTTATTCTTGATTTGAAATAAACCTATTAACTTCAACGAGAGTCTGTGTCTTATTTAGTTAATCGAATGATTAGTCAGATAAGGAGTATCATTACCATCAACTATTCAACTAATTGGTTCATCGACCAAGTGGAGGAAGAGTTGATGTATAAAATAGATAAGTATTTTGGAAATACCATATATGAATTTTAGGAGGAAGAGAATTGAACTTTTATAAAATTTACCCCAGCGCATCAGGGAATTGGGTGAATGTGTTTGGGCCATTGTTCTGCTAGATTATTGAGTATTGATCCCTGATTAGTCATTGGCCTCGCTCTGGATCAGTTTCCTGGTAGCAGAGGACGGTTTGATTATTCATTAGTTTGGTAAGGTTTATTGATTATTGATTATATGTTTTAACTCGAAAAAGTTAGTGTCCTGTTCTATGGTGTCTAGAAGTACAGGTACAGAGATACCTGAGGAATCCCGGGAATGGAATTAGCCTGAAATAGGCAGAAGAAGAGTGTGGTAAAGAAATCACACTGCAGAAGTACTTTGTCTGTTGTAATAATACCAAAGCTACGGAGGGCTGAAGGTGTTATATTTAGGGAAATTTCGTATGTAAGTGGAGTGTCTGAAATAGCGAAGGGTCCACTTCCGAAACTCTAGCCTTATCCCCAGGGGAGTACCAAGACCTTTTTTCACACCAAAAAGTCCTCTTGCGAAACTTTGGCCTTATCCCTAGAGGAGTAATAGGTCCACCCGGAGCTTGTTTGAAGAGTAAAATAGTGATAGTGCTGGACGTTATTAGGACTCGTAGTGAAGAAAAACCTCTCGGAAAAGTGAAAACTATCTCTTTATTTAGTGGAACAGACAAGGTAGCATTGTTTTGTGTTGTTACTAATTGAATTTCTTGATTAAGAGTACTTAGAAAAATATTGCCGTGTTCTTTTGTAAAGGGAGGGTCAGTAGAAGGAGGAATACTGACGTCAGAAAAGCCGCGCTGGCATTGGTCAGGTAGCAGGCGTGCACTGAGCTGTGATTGGCTGGTTGGTGTGAGCCGCGCTAATATTGGTTGAGATTTTGCTTACGTAGTGGTGTTCTGATTGGTTGGTTGGTGTGTGTCGCGCCGGTATAGGACGAGAACTGACAAATAGAATAAGTAGAATTACGGAAAGATTCTTTGTTTGTTTTGTTGAAATACGCTAGTATAAAGAGTCAGGAAAATGAAGTTGCTTGAGAAAATAAAGAAGTTGATTAGGCATTGGCCTCGCGCTGGATCAGCAGTTACGGACAAATGCATAGAGTATAAGGAAACAAGTATGACACAAAAATAAATTTAACCACCAGATTCTATAAGGTTATCAATAAAATCACAGTTATTTTGCAAATAAGTGGAAATAGTCTACAAGCAGATGCAGCTGTAATAGAAAGACTACAGAACTAATCTCTAATTATTTACAGAAAAGGCAGAAACCTAGCAATAGCTTAGGTTCAGAACAAATGTCTTAAGAAGCAAGTTAAGTGTGATAATGTTTTTTCAAGAGGGCAACTTAACTCAATTAGAAAACATCAGAAATATATACATAAAATACCAGTCCATCAAAATAAAGTGAAGCTCATAATTCCCATCAATATCCTGAGATATTAATTAACATACAGTTACATGACTGTTCAAGAATGTAGAAAATAGAATAATAAAGAACAGGGGAAAGCGGTGACATTGAAAAGTGCATGCATCCTCCACAGATTTGAAAATATTCCCTAAAAACAGTGACCGTAACAGTTTACTTCAAATCAATGTCAATGCTGCACAGTCAATGTAGGAAAGCGGGTTATTAGTAGGTGGGGGTATTCACCCTCAGCTAATAATAATACCACAATCACTTCAGTTTGGGTTTGGGTGTCTGCCTTTGAATCTCAGTAAAAGTAAATGGAAGTATTCTACTGTAACCCAACAGTGCCCGTGTGTAGCCGCTGTCCTGAATCTATAGATCATTTTATGTTCTTTTGCCACGCTTATGCACAGACTAGAAAAAGGTGGATAATTCCGGCATGTCGACTTTTTTCTTTTACATGACCAGCAGAAGCTCTGCAGGTGCTAAGATCTGACTCTACAAAATGGCTAGTGTATACCCTAACAAGATACTTGCTCTATGCCTGGCGCATTAGGATTAAGATCCTAGCCATCACCAAGTAGTATGTTTCAACTTGAGTGTTCCTAGGAGTGATCTTACATATAGAAATTATTTTAAACATTGAGTTTAATATAACATATTATACTAGGGAGGATAAAATTGTTGTGATATAGTTTTTAAGGATGTACCTAAGAGCATGGATATATGAACCTATGCAAATAACTGGATGATTCAGGCCAAGAACCTATAAGCTTATTATCCCCAGGACTCAATGGGACTGTTTTTATAGATATTTTTTATAGATATTTTTACATTGATGAGTATGATATGTTTTTATATTATGCCTATGTTATATTATTGTGGTATGTTTATTGTATGTATTGTATAACATTGTATAACATTGTATAACATATTTTTATGGAAGTATGTTGTGTATATTTTTATGTGAATGACCATTAATTGGTTGAATAAAGTTACTACTACTACCACAATCACTAATAGGTACAGTCACGTCTCAGTAAATTAATCCTTGCTCAAACCTTGGTAGTTTATAGAACAAGCAGTCAGGCTAAACTTAGGAAACAGGTATGTGTAAAGAATTCAGTACCATCAAAACAGTAAATAAGTAAAAGACACAAAACAATAAAAATCCAACACCAATTTATAAAAATAGAGAATGTTTATATCTTTAATACAACACCAGAAGAACACAAATTCAGTGTAGGTAACGTGGGGTTATACATTTTTCAAAAATTTAATAACATATTGTGCATTCTAGTGCCTAAAGCTTAAAGCGCCACTCAAGGCCAACTGGTTGCACTGGACCGGGATAAATTCAACGTTTTAGACCTTTCACGGTAGAGCATGGGTCAGATAGGCTTGGGGGATAGGTTTTGGTCAAAAGTTTATCATAGGATTTTGGGCCTGATTACAATATTGACGGACAGGGTTACTCCATCACAAACGTGACAGATATCCCATCTGCCAAATTACAATTCCATTATATCCTATGGAACTTGTAATATGGTGGATGGGATATCCGTCACGTTTGTGAAGGAGTATCCGCAGTGGGGGCTGGTAGAGGATGGTAACGGGGGGACAGGTTCGGAGGGAGTAGAATTTTTTTTTTTAAACTTACCTGTGAACGCTGCCACATCTCCTCCGTCCTCTTCTCTTGGAACAGAAGAATCCAGGTTCCCAGACTCTCCCAGCCAATCATGACGCTGCATTACAGCAGCATTGTGATTGGTCTGAGTGCCGTGGTTGGGCACTCAGAGAGGGACTGGGAGCCTGTGCATGTTCTCCACCCAGACTGTACAATACAGCCAGTGGAGAACATGCACAGTGCACATGACGGTTTGGCTGGCACAAGACGACCAGTCAAATCGTCATGCGCACTAATGGTGCAGCCATCACTTCTCCCTCTGCTGGCTTCATGCGAGCCCAGCCCCGCTCCCCGCCCTAAGATGGATCTTCCAGGCAGACTATAAATAAAGTTATAATAAGGTTCTGTTATTATCATTTTATTTTTACTTTAATCTGCTCTTAGAGCAGTGGGCCGATGCTTCTCCCCCTTAGTGGAGGAGCCGCCCCTGAGTATCCCATCAACCAATATCGTAATCAGGACTTTAGTCTTTTTCTTGGAGCTTTTCCCTCAATGACGAGTTTTTGGGTTCCTCAGGTCCAGAGTTCAATTTGACAATGGCAGCATGCTGCAGCGCAGTGCCTCAGTGAGCCTCTGGAAGTCTTCGTCCTTGGCGTCGATGGAGAAGAACTCCAGAGATTAGGATTTAGGGCCTGATTACGATCTTGGCGGACAGGGTTACTCCATCACAAACATGATGCATATCAAGTCCGCCAAATTACAATTCCCTTATATCCTATGGAACTTGTAATACTTTGGATGGGATATCCGTCACGTTTGTGAAGGAGTATCGCCAGTGGGGGCTGGTAGAGGACGGTGACGGGGGGACAGGGGAGGAGGGAATAGAAAAAAAGAAAAAAGAAAAAAGACTTACCTGTGAACGCCGCCACATCTCCTCCGTCCTCTTCTTTTGGAACAGAAGCACCCAGGCTCTCAGACTCTCCCAGCCAATCATGACGCTGCCTTACAGCAGCATTGTGATTGGTCTGGGTGCCGTGGTTCGGCACTCTGAGAGGGACTGGGAGCCTGTGCATGTTCTCCACCCAGGCTGTACAATACAGCCAGTGGAGAACATGCACAGTGCGCATGACGGTTTGGCCGGCCATCTTGAGCCGGCCAAACCATCATGCGCACTTATGGTGCAGCCACCACTCCTCCCTCTGCTGGCGTCATGCGAGCCCAGCCCCACACCCGCCCTTAACATGGATCTTAAAGGTAGACCAAAAATAAAGTGATAAGGTTCTGTTATTATCATTTTATTTTTACTTTCATTTCCTCTTAGAGCATTGGGGCGATGCTCCTCCACCTTAGCGGAGGAGCCGTCCCTGAGTATCCCATTCACCAAGATCGTAATCAGGCCTTTAGTCTTTTTCTTGAAGCTTTTCAGGTTCCTCAGGTCCAGAGTTCAATTCGACAATGGCAGCATGCTGCAACTCAATGCCTCTGTGAGCCTCTGGAAGTCTTTGTCCTTGGCGTTCATGGTGAGGAACTCCAGGGATTGCAGTGGGACAAACCAGCGCAGTTGGCCCGATTCTCAAGTTGATGATGGCGGCTTTCCACAGATCTTCCTTGTGGAGGGTTCCTTGGGGAAATTTAAAGGTACACTAGCTCTGGCCAAAGGATTCAGAGACTCTGGATTGCATCTTGCGGGTTAGGACTCAATTTCCCACAATTTACCTGTGCAGTCCAGGAAAATCCAGTTGCAACTGGTCAGCAGGAGTATCCTCTCTTTGAGATTTGCAGGTGACTTCTTCCAGTACTTTTGGACCTTTTTGTCCACTCCTCTTCCTTTGAGTCAAGCACAGTCCTTTCTTGGTGGAGCCTTGTGAGTGCAGCAGCAGCAGTCTTTCAGAGTGCAGGCCTTCTGTGGTACAGTCCAAGGGTCTAGCATGGCAGTTCTTCTTCTGATGTTCCAGGCAGTGAGCTGAAGAGTTTCTGCAGCTCTGCAATATTTATCCTCCATTATGGGCTTGCAGAAGGGGGGACACCTTAGCCAATAGGGGTAAAGTTATCTTTCCCTGCTATGACTACTCCCTGCGACGTGTGGCATATTTGTGACCCAGAATGCACCCTTCTCCCAAGAATCTAAATGGAGAAAATCCTTTGTTGGTGAGTGTGTCTGTGTAACCCAACACGGAGATGTGGCTAACAACTGACTATATTCCCCTTCCAGCACCTATCCTAATCTCATTAGCGGGGGGGCTCCCATTTGGTTAAAGATCAAAGAAGTGGTGGATTGCCTGTGTCCTGTGAAATCTGTTTTTCTTGCCTTTCAAGTCCATCTTACCTACCCAGCCCCCTTCCTCTCCCTGAGTTCTCCAGGAAGCAAATCTCCAATCACCATATGGCTGTATTGTATCAGCCCCAGGGCTCTTCACACCTACTCAGGGAGCAGCTTGGCGCAGGCTGTCAAAGGCTGACCAATCAGAAGATGCTGTTACAGGGCTGCTTTGGGTAATTTCAGGATAGTAAGTTCTACAACTACTTTCTCGGCAAGTGGTTGGATTTAGTGTAACCATTATTTTGATACTTAGAATTATATGTCTAGCTAGCTCCAATCAAAAGTTAGACTTTCTTAAGTTTAATAAAGTCTTCCCATGTTAGCCTATGGGGCTAGTAGCACTACAATAAGGAAAAACGACTTAGGCTGATTTTCCTCACCAGGGCATATAAAACATATTTTGCATTGTCCCTGCTTTTTATAACAATGCATCCTAGACTTGAGGCACCTAGGGCTGACCTTAGGGGTCACTTAAGAGTCATAAAAAGGTACTTTTAAACTTTGGAAGTGCTTTTAATTCCAAACTGATTTTGGACATAGTTATATTTTAAAACCAGCCTGTAAGGCAGGCCTGGCTTTGAAATGACACCAGACACCATAGCAGTGCACAAGTAAGCACCTTAAGTTCACTGATGTTTCTAAACCTACTTGCCCTACAATATACCAGGGACTTACAAGTATTACCATATACCGAGAGAGGACAGAGCACTGGCCCAGGCATGGTTAGCAGAGCCCAGGGCACTTTCAGAGTCAGTAACCACCAGCATCAGTCAAAAATAAATGGGGGTCATCAGGGCAAAAATGATGACTTTCCAACAGTCAAAGACGATTATTAGCCAATGTACCTAAAGGAGAAGTTTGTTCTTCTTTGCAAAGACCCTCCCAAGCTCCAGTAAGACCGTTCCATGGTAAACCACTTGTTCTCATAAGGGAAATAGATCATCCAACTGTATGTTTCTGTACCATGCCCGACTATGGTTGTTTTTTCCCCAAAAGTGCTGAATCCGCAAATAACACTTAAGATTTTCATTTGGAACAGTGCTTTGTCTAAACCATGAGTGATTTTCAATATTCTTCCCTTTGGTACACAGTACATGTGATTTACCACAGTCCACCTTTGTAGGTCATTTCTTGTGAGTTAGAAACTCCTAAGTGCTTCATTTATATTAATGTGGAGGTGCCCTTCCTGACTAATTGGCATGTTTGATTTTACTTTTACAAGCTTCCTGAAGGCCATTGCAGCATGAGTAAATCAGTATTCTTTTATATCGGCAGTCGATCAACCAAATTCTAGGTGAATTGGTACTGACTGTCTCAAGGAACAAAAGTTGTGAATATTTTGTGCCTCAATCCTATTATGAAAGGGTCATATTCACGTGTTAGATATTCGACTGTTTAAAGTTAAGTTGGTGGGACTTTTGTCATATATAGTGAAAGCTCGTATGACCTTAGGATTTCTAGAGGGAGTGCATTCCTCCTCCATGTGCTATAACTTAACATGAATGATGTTTTATACGAGGGTTATCATTTAATTGATGAGTAAAATTCTTCCTCAAGTAGACATAACGTTTTTATTTTTTCCAATTTGTCTTCTCCAACTCGACAATTAAAGGAGTTACTTTTCTATCAGCCATTAAAGGCTAGAAATTTATTTTTAGCTACATTAATCTTAGAACGTTCTGGTTGACATAACAAAGTATTTCATTCAAGGCATGTTGAATCCGTATTGTTATTTAATTAAACAGAATTACATCTTATTCGCTTGTTGCGATGGTGACCACCAAATGTGGGTGGAGCTGTATTCAAGGATTTAAACTTTCATAAGACATCATGATCATAAATTATGCGAAGAATGGCAATGGGGTCAAACGATAACCTTGCTTCATATCAATCTCAATGTCAGTATGAGTCAGTGAGACCCCTGTCGCCTCCCATCATGCCTTAACCACATGTTGGCATATGGAGAGTGATTAAAAGCATCAAGAGACCATTCAGAATTCCAAATGAACGATTTTATGCCACAATGCGGGCCTTGGTTAATAGCCATAGAAAAATCAATAAAGACTGCATAGACAGCATCTGCCTGTTCCTAGCATATATATCTAGAAAGGTATTTTCCACATCTCTGCTGTCTAACACCAACGAATTTTTTCTGATTACCAATTGTTCCGCAGAAATAATTCCCTTTTCTAAGACCCGTGTCTGTAGATGTTCTAAATGATTCTTGGCGAACAGTTTGCCAGCTGCATCCAGTAAGGCTTTCTCGGTATAGCTTTGTGGGAGATTATGTGGACTTTTTTCTATAGAAAGAAACGTCTGGTGCCTGGAAAGCCCCCCATAAATCTCGATCTTCCTTCATTAATGATACTGGAATCTCAGCAGCAACCAAAGCACCAGAACATTTTGCTGTAGCAGATTGGATAGCAGTATGGGCTAAGACAGAAGGATTGAGGGGCATATTAGCAAGACTGGCGATAAAACGGCGATTATCGCCAGTCTTGCTAATATGCCCCTCACAGTGCTTTGTTCATGTTTGACGAGATTATCCTATACCTTTCCTTGTATTGAAGTTAGCACTGGGGGCCATCTTGTGCCTGCTTGTGGGGCATAATGCACCAAAAGTAGACGATCTATCTTTTTGCTATTGCTGGGTGCAGTTCACAGTATGCCAAGTCATCTTGCTTATGTTTATGATGGCTCCTGTGTTTGTATACCTTCTGCCCGAGAATGTGTATGAATTGTGCACGGTTTAGCACGTAGTTATTATACTCCTTATGGGTCAAGTTGTTAATTTCAGGGGTCAGTGACTGTTTAATTTGAGCCTTTTTCAAAGGTCGTTTTCGGAGATTTATGTGCTCTTTTGACTACATTTTCACGACCAAAGTTTTAGAAGCTAGTTTCACATTATACAATGACATTGACATTGGTCACAGAAATGGAAACGTGAGAGTTCAAAATAACAATTTTTCATGAATCATAACATGGAGTAACTCCATGCATCCTCTGCACAAAAAGTGCCTTAGGTCTTAAGATTTATCATGCACATAGAAACTCAAAATGTAAATGACAGAAAAAGCAGGCAAAATAAGGGCTCAAACCACCACTTTGCTCAATTGCCCATAAGCTGCACCACCGCTGCTTCAAGAAGCACTCTTTAATACACTTTTGTCCAACAGGAAGTGGTTCAGGACTTTAATCTAAAAGTGAAGCACTGGTATGGATCCAGGCCCCACAAAGGAAATACAATTCTATTGTAAAATGTAATCCAAATAAAGTAGAAGAAAACAATTGCAAGGCAACTCGGTCCCAGTGTATATATTTGTATTTTGAGCATGAACACAGTTTTATGTAATGCATACCCTGAGGCAAGGGTTACAGCGAGGCTCAAGCTTGAGCCACCGAGCTACTGTATCTCTAAGCCCCCCAGAGAAGTCCTTAAGCCAAGCTGAGATTGACCGGATGGACGGCAAGCAGACAGATAAACAGTTGTCCAGCAGTTCACTAATTTCCAGAGAACCCCAGAGAGCCGAAGATGATGAGAAGTGCCAAAGAGGAGAGTTGACACCAAACAGGGGATGACTCGTCCATTTTTCCACCAGACAAAATAAGCACTAAACAAGCTGAAAAGAGTGCTATAGTGTCAGTTCCATGGTGTTAAGTGAAGGAAGAGCCAAACCTTAAAACGCAGATAAAAGACCTAGGTATCAATCAGGAATATTGGATCTTGCACAGGACTGAACAAACCCCTTCTCCATAAGTTCTTCTTTTGTTTAGGGACTCTTTAGGTGTGAGTACACATAACGCCTGATTATGAGTTAGATAGAGCGGGATACCAATCCACCTGATTTAGACTGGCCAAGTAAACCAAGTGCAGGAACACTGTGCCTGATTTTACAGGCTTGCAATTCCAACAAGAAAATTGCATGAAGCTTTGTCTTCAACAGCAGTCAAGCATTGTCCCCCTACTTTATTCTCTGGCAAGGGTCAGCATTCAATGCTCCTCCTGCCAGAACTAATCTTCCCATTCTCTCCCCTATGTTCTCTTTGCTCTAGCTACATCCTCCCCCACCCCATACAGAAGCCAGTGGTGTAACAAAACTTAAGGGCCCCCTCTCTTGCAAAGTACATGAAAGGGCCCCCCGACTCACCACCTACCACTTTTGCTAAAGGGGCCCCCGGGAGCTCGGGGGCCCTGCACCGCGGGGGCTTATGTTACGTCATTGACAGAATCCCCTGCACATATTTGCCACCTTCTTAGAGCAGGATGGTAAATGCATGCATCTTATCCCTCAGAAGCGAGAATACAATATGGTAATGATATGTCTGTACAGTGTACAGTATGCAGTTATTCCCAATTCTGAGGGGCCTAACTAGTAATGGTATGGTGGTGGAAGGATATTGCTATAGGATAGTAATATTTACATGTGGGGAGTTTGCTTCCCGCCAGTGCCATGCATCTCCTAATCAGGGTCATGGTTTTCAACCAGAGCAGTCCCCTAGACGGTGTAGCTGGTCCTCTGCACAAAGGCTGAGTCTCCTGCATGGCAGTCTGTGGATAGGTCATTGACAGGCTATTCTCTTAGGATGGTAAGACTGGCCCATTCTGATTGGTTAGGATTTCAGACTGTTAAAATGCACTAAACACTGACTGGCAATGGGCATTAGTTCAACTGCCTGACTTTTAAAATATAAGCTTGGAAATATAAACTGCAGCTCACTGATAATCGTTTGGATGTGGACATATGGCCCATGTTGCTAGATATGTCTTGAGTGTGGAACTGCAGGCTTCCAACATCCTTCTGGCTTGGACTAAGCTTAAAGGCCTATCTGAAGGTCTGCTGGCCTGCCCTAAAAAACGCAGCACCCCTGTATGAAACCCCCAGCCAAGGGAGAATGGTGAAGTTTCTTGAAGCCTTCAACAGGAGCCGGGAGATGTGCTTCTGAATAAGAAACATCTGTGAATGTAAATATATACACCAAGAGACGGGTAAATCATAATAAAGGCCTTAAGGCCCTCACTAAAAGTTGTGGTACTTCACTCAGAGAGAAAAAACTGGGCTAAATTATGCATCTTGCAATTCTGAGTCTCTCAGGGCCTGTTTGTACTGCTGTAGGAGTGGGGGCTGTGGGAAGGGGGTGGGAAGGGACTGGGCTGCGATGCTGCCCACAGCTCTTGCCCCTGAAGCAATATAGACAGGCACTGTGTCTCCAGGCCTGGAATTATTGGGTCCAGAGTTTGCATTGAGTTTGGAGGTACATGCTGTGTGAGACAAAAAGTAAATGGCAGGGCTAGAAATGGTCGGTGACAGAAAGGTTTTACAGGACATTGGTGGTGAAGTCTTTTTCTTAAGCCACACCCAACTCCTGTTTCCATCTTGCCCCTCTCAATGAAGGTTTCCTCTCCACCATTCACTCTGACCTGCAATATGGCATGCCTATTCCAGAAAATCCCAACATTAGGTCAGATAAGATTAAAGCACGTGTGTTGACAAGACATCCTTGGCGTGATTCTCCCCAACCTTTTTGACTTCAACCCTCCTGTTTTGTAGATTTCATTTTTGATGGATTTAGGACTTTACCACTGCTAGAAAGGTGGTACTACATGTACCCAGGGCCTGTAAATTAAATGCTACTAGTGGGCCTGGAGCACTGATTGTGTTACCCAATTAAGTAGCCCATTAAACATGTCTCATGCCTGCCATTGCGGCCTGTATTTTCAGTTTTAAACTGCCAGTTCGACCTGGCAAAAAAATCTTTTGCCAGGCCCAAACCTTTCTTTTTAATACATATGAGACACCCCAAGGTTAGGCTCTGACTAACACAGAGGGCAGCGTGCAATGTGTTCAAAAGGTGGGACATGTACTTTTAAGTTTTACAAGTCCTGGTAGAGAAAAATTCCTAAACTCGTTTTTCACTATTGCAAGGCTTACCTCTCCCATAGGATAACATTAGAGTTACCTTATTACATTTAATAAGCTGTAACTTGCAATTGGAAACTGGTAGACAGGTCAAGGTTGGTGTCTAAGAAATTATAATTAAAAGCCCCTTTCATGGTAAAGTCAGATTTGTAATCAAAATTCTGAAAAGGCCTCTTTTAGAAAGTTGCCATTTTCTTGTCCTGACAATTTGGTGCCTACAGCCTGATCCTGGGTCACATGATAAGCATCTTAGATGCCAGTTGGTCTTTGTGTATTGCTCCCAGACAGTGAGACAAAGGGAAGATAGGTGTTGGCAGAAGAGGCAACTCTGAGTTAAAGAGGGGAAGGAACTGTTGCCTACTACACTTGCACATCACTGAGCACTCTCATAAAGGGTTTGTCACTAGTCGTTTGTGACCCCAGACAAACTAGGGCCAGGAAGGGAGAAAGGGGATGCCTGACACCTCAGGGGTGTGGAAATCTCTAGAAGATTCCTCAACATCAAAGTGGGCATCAGGTATAAATGTTGGACCTCAGATCCCAACTCTTCAGTACACTTCTGGACCTTCTTTGCTGCTGAAAGGACTGCCACTGTACTGGACAGGTGCTCTGAAGAACTCCTGCCCTGCTGTGCTGACCTGCTGCCCTGCAGCCCTCTTGCCTGGGTGAGAAGGACTAGAACTGCATCTCCAAAACCAGGACAGCAGGACCGCCAGAGTGACTCCAATGGCTAGTTGGCTGGCCTCCTGATCAAAAGTCACAGGGACATAACAGGCTTCCAACAACCATGAACCCAGCATCTGGACTCTTCTATTACTATTTGAAGTGCTGCATAAATGCTTTACACATTGCCTCTAAATTAGGCCTGACTGCTCTCTGCCAAGCTACCAGTGGTTGAACATAGGTTAATATGGGATTTGCTTGTGACAAGGATTGTGGTTGCTGCTTGAGTAGGGTTCCACCTCCCTCAGTCAGTAACCCACTTTTTAACAACCCTTAACTCCATAGTCAAGTTAGTCTCCCCTAAAACTGAACAAATGTCACAACTTAAAGATAGGCACACACCCCACAGTCACACACAGCCCCCTTCCATTCAGTGTAGAAACTGATTATACTAATCTTGACATCTTATAACTTTCCTGCATATGGTCCCCATATTTAGTGAATTGCTTGTGACTGCTGGAGCGGCAGTAGCCCAGGGGGAAAAGTGACAAACAGCCCCCTGTCCTCAATACATCCCTATTAGCCAATTATAGGGCCAATTCCGATTCCGGCCGGAAATGTCTCCGACCGAGCCGGACCCGGAGAGAATTCCGACCGAATCGGACCCTAGCAGTCCGACCGGACGAGTACGATGTATTCGCATGCTATCGGACTCGATTCGGTCGGACTCCCATTGAAGTCAATGGGTGCCGGTCGTACAACACGTACGCCGGCTCCCATTGACTCCAATGGGTGCGAGGCGAACAAGGGCGCCCCTACAGAGGGTACGCGTCCATGCGCATCGCGGCGTACATGCACAGGTAGGGGGGACCCATGGGTCCCCCCTGTGTGCGACTCGCGCACCTACGCGTACAGGGGGGTCCGACGCGGACCCCCAAAGTCCGACTCCGACAGCTTTTTCGAGCCGGACGGCGCGAGTCGGTCGGACTGCTCGCGGCGCGCATCGTACTTACCCGGCCGGGAAACGTCTCCATAGCGCGGTGCGAGTCGTGTCCATGCGAGTCGGTCGGAGCGTGTTGAAGCCGCGTACGAGTCGGTCAGCGATTTCGCAGGAGCTTGCATCGTACTCGCTCGGCCGTACCCGCGTATGATTCGGTCGGGAAACAGGGCTCCGAATCGGATCCGGTAAATCCGAATCCGATTCGGAGCACTACTGGCCGAGATCGGAATCGGCCCCTATGTCTTACTTTTAACCATATCACAACTACTCTATTTAGAATTATACATCTTCGATTGCCATACTTCCACTCTACCATGAATGTATCTTATTTTTCTATATTGAGAAAATGCACAAGTACCATACTTATATCGTAAGTGAGTAGGACTCAAATATGCTCATTCATATTTTATAATCTTTTACTTTGCACACCTGTGTTGTCAGCTCTTTTGCCACTTGGCAACCCCTAATCTGTTGCCCAAATTGCAAATTGCGAGTCTCTAAATGCATGTGCAAAATAGGGAATCGCAAATTTTGCGATTCCTTATTTTGCGAGTAGGTTTTTCTTTCCTACATTTCACACAGCTAAACTACGATCTCAAACGCTAAAATT
The DNA here is from genome assembly GCA_963921515.1 of Calotriton arnoldi. Classification (NCBI taxonomy): domain Eukaryota; kingdom Metazoa; phylum Chordata; class Amphibia; order Caudata; family Salamandridae; genus Calotriton; species Calotriton arnoldi. The sequence continues at coordinate 807,952 of CAWUFW010005200.1, read as the reverse complement.
CTGCAAATTTCAGCGTTTGCAATCGCATTTTAGCTTGATACATCTGGCCCAATATGTTTTTGAAAAACCGACAGTTTTAAGAACCTTCAAAACAGAGAGGAGAGAGTGTGTGTGTGCGCATGTAAAAATCCCATGTGAAATCAGACAGCCACCTCACCATACCCGAATGAAAGCACCTGTACCCAATTATTTACTAGAGAATACATTTATTAGGGGGGCAGTAACACCGCCAAACACCCCCCCTGAAGCTACGCCCCTGTTTCCACTCTGATAATACCGCCAGAGTCGGGTTTGGGCAGGGATGAGAGTGTACTGAAACCTTCAAACTAGAGAAGGGTGTATGGCAAGGTTGTGTGCTGGCACCTTTACACTTTAGCATCTTTTTGAATGATGCAGTGGAATATTTATTGGAAGAACCCTTAGATGTTCCTTTTATAGCTGGATAAAGGGTTCCAATATTATTATTTTCTGATGATGCCATTTTGATGGTGAAAACAGAAAATGCAATAAGTAAGGTGCTAAAGGGTTTGGTAGATTACTGTGAAAAGAAATCTCTGCCTTTTAATGGAACCAAACGTAAGAGTATGGTCATGAGATCTTACTCCAATTTTAAGCACAAGCTTATGATAGATGGTGTGCCTATAGAGATTGTTAAACTGTATGATTATTTGGGGATACAGTTCGCTGAGAAATTAAAATGGAAAAGCCATATTCAGAAGGCAGCCACAGTCTTGAGACATATGACTGGGGCTATCCTGAAGTTCAGACATAAGGCAGATGCCAGAAGTATTATTATTATATTGCAGATCTACAAATAAAAGGCAGCAGCAGCATTCTATGAGGCTGAGCTTTACGGGTACGCAAATCTCCATTCATTACAAGTGACTGAGAATAACTTTTTGAGAGCTTTGTTGAGACTGGGGCCAAGCACCCAATTGTTAGCTCTTTATGCAGAACCTAGTTTGACTGCAATAGCAGAGGTAGCTGCTCTCAGACCAGTGTTATATTCGGTCAGGTTGGTGAGAAGTTCAAAGACAGCAATATATTTAAGATCATTGGAAGATGCAGCCTTGGAAGGTAGATGTGGTAGAAATATCTGGGTATTTCATGTAAGAAATATCTTTAACGAACTGCAGTTGGAGTTTCTATGGTCTGACCCAAGTAGAGTAAGATAGGATGCTGCTGATCTAATTAAGGACCGTTCTCATGAGTTCAAGCAGATGAGCAAAAACAGAGCACTAAAGCCAGGGTCCTTATTGGATAATTATTTCAGAAGTGACCATGTCCCTCCCTGTATGTTCTATCTGGATCTGATTTACCCTGAGCTCAAATGAACATTGTATATAAAATACAAAGTGGGTACCTTGCCGACCAGGAAACATCTAGTCTGAACTAATAGCCTTGCTGTTGGTTCCAATCACTGCAATTGTGAAATTGGAGGGAAGGATAACCTTCGACATTTTTTGCTGTTTTGCACAATATGTGACTCAGCACAAAGGGTATGGCTTCTTCCCCTTTGTAGACTATATGGGGCACATAGCTTCAAATCTACACCGTCGCTCTGCCTTAGAACTGATGATCATTATGTTCTCAACTTTGTAGTATCATATTTAATGTACAGGATAGCTCAGCACACACCTATGGTCAAAAAATGCAGTTTCAAGAACTATAGTGATACATCATAATTAATGATTAAAGAACGAAAAAAGATCTCCAAATGAATCCAATGAGTCTTCAGAATACTGGAAAAAATATCCTTCCTTTATTCTTTTATGTTATTTTCTTCAGACTTCGTTTGTTAAAAACACAATACAAAATTCATAGCCGACGCAGCGCATTTCGTCCCAACGGGACTTCTTCAAGATACATATAAAACATACATTAATATTTATATTTACATTTACACCTAATTTTTGCACATACACAACAGACATTAATATATACATTAAAAAAAAGTTTTTACAAGTCACCGAGATTTTTTGGACCATATTTGTACTCACAGCATCCAAAAAATTAACTTTTAATGTAGAAATTGGAATTCACAACATATACATCTCATTAATAGGGAGACATCTTATTGATAAATCTGAAACAAGGAGATCATGAAACAGGGAGATCATTATGCCAAAAAGAGAGAAGGCATGGAGTGTCCATAACGTACGTGTATGGGATCAAAATATAAATCTAAGAGAAAGAAAAGCAAACCTATATACATCATTGGAGTGCATTGTCACTGTATTTGAATAAACAGACCATTAGTAATTTTGTTGCCATATCATAAAGGACAACAGTTCAGAATGTCTGTCAATACACAAGCTCATCTGATATAGTTATGACCTTATATATTAGGACAAATATTGCATACAATAATTTATATCTACATAAATGTCTAGGTAATCTAACATAGCTGTTTCTGTTTTTATGCAGTCCACTCTAACAATACACAACGTCAATTCGTATCATACCGAGGTGCCTTGGCACAAATGGATTTCTGAAAAAAGATGTGTTGATATATTTATATATAATATTCCTCACGAGTAAAAAATTAATACATAAACGTTTTATTCATGGTGATAATCAACATACCTTAGTAAAAGGAAAGAGCACACCACTGTTGTAAATTGTGGATATTAGTGTGCGAACAGGTATGGATCACTCAAGATCTGTAACCGAAATGGAAAATATATAAAATCGGCTACAATAAAAAATATAGACATACGCATTGTAGCAAATGTCCGTAATATAAAATAACCATTTTCAAATCTAAACACAGCTAATAGGAGCATATGTATCAAAAAACCTATTCTAGTCTCATATTCAAAAAGTTACAAACAAATCAATAAACGAATTGTTATGAGCATATATTAGTGAGAGAAAGAAGCGCACCACTGATATGAATTGTGGCTGCTTTTTGCTAAAACATGTATATAAAAAACTATTCTAGTCTCATATTCCTCCAGAACTGTATACATATGCTCCTTAGCTGTGTTTAGATTTGAAAATGGTTATTTTATATTACGGACATTTGCTACAATGCGTATGTCTATTTTTATTGCGATCAACATATTTTCCATTTAGTTACAGATCTTGAGTGATCAATACCTGTTCGCACACTAATATGCGCAGTTTACAGTGGTGTGCTCTTTTCTTTTACTAAGGTATGTTGATTATCACTATGAATAAAACGTTTATGTATTAACTTTTTACGCGTGAGGAATATTATATATAAATATATCAACACATCTTTTTTCAGAAATTCATTTGTGCCAAGGCATCTCGGTATGATACGAATTGACGTTGTGTATTGTTAGTGTGGACTGCATAAAAACAGAAACAGGTATGTTAGATTACCTAGACATTTCTGTAGATATAAATTATTGTATGCAATATTTGTCCTATTATATAAGGTCATAAGGTCATAACTATATCAGATGAGCTTGTGTATTGACAGACATTCTGAAATGTTGTCCTTTATGATATGGCAACAAAATTACTAATGGTCTGTTTATTCAAATACAGTGACAATGCACTCCAATGATGTATATAGGTTTGATTTTCTTTCTCTTAGATTTATATTTTGATCCCATACACGTACGTTATGGACACTCCATGCCTTCTCTCTTTTTGGCATAATGATCTCCCTGTTTCATGATCTCCTTGTTTCAGATTTATCAATAAGATGTCTCCCTATTAATGAAATGCATATGTTGTGAATTCCAATTCCTACATTAAAAGTCAATTTTTTGGATGTTGTGAGTACAAATATGGTCCAAAAAATCTCTGTGACTTGTAAAAACTTTTTTTTAATGTATATATTAATGTCTGTTGTGTATGTGTAAAAATTAGGTGTAAATGTAAATATAAATATTAATGTATGTCTTGTATGTATTTTATAGCCTTGAAGAAGTCCCGTTGGGACGAAACGCGCCGCGTCAGCTATGAATTTTGTATTGTGTTTTTAACAAACGAAGTCTGAAGAAAAATAACATAAAAGAATAAAGGAAGGATACTTTTTCCAGTATTCTGATGACTCATTGGATTCATTTGGGAGATCTTTTATCGTTCTTTAATCATAAATTATGATGTATCACTATAGTTCTTCAAACTGTATTTTTTGACCATAGGTGTGTGCTGAGCTATCCTGTACCTTGTGTTTTTGGTTTTTCCAAATTAGTGGGGACATAGGAAGGTCACGTTCCCGGCTCTTTGCACCACTATCCTTGCCCAAACTTTTAAATACCAAACTGACTGGTGCAGGCTCTGAGTGCCCTGACCTTCTGTCTCTTGTTTTGTATCATATTTAATGTCTGCTAGGCCACGCTTGAAAGAGTTGCCTGCTGTTTTAGGTATGAAGACAACTGGATGACCCACAATGGAGGGTCAACCGCTGTTGGGATCCCTCATTATGTCCTCATGCACAAGAACTTTTTCCACAGGATGCTATTTCTGCTTTATTCATTGCATAGATGCAATACCTGATTCATCTTTTTGTATTCTTTTATTGATGTTATGTACTCGTGCCCTTAGTAGAATGCTGACTTCTAGTTATTGATCCAGTAGGCATTATTGCCCTGTGTTAAAGGTTGTTGACCTGTTGCTAGATCGCACTGCACCTGATATTATGTATTATGTTTTTATGCTTCTTTGCACTTACACTTTAATAGGACCTCGCATTGCACTGAACTATTAATTGATTGTTCTTATTGGTGCAGTGCCGGTGGGGGCTTTTTATGATCCTTTTGTACTTTCTCGTACATGTACTTTCATGATTTGGTTTTTAGCAAAAGGAATGTGCCTTTGTGCTATAAGCCATAATGTTATTTATCTGATTGCACCATATATGTCTTAAATTTATGAACTATGTTGTTAATCAATGGTTTTATTTATTGTAAAGCTGACAGCTGAAACAATAAGATATTATTACCACTTATGTCACAATACACTACAATTAATGGTGCTATTCAATTAGAAAGCATATATATCCCCCAGCATTATACTGACACACTATCGCCAACGGGACTGGAAAGTAGACCTCCCCCTGATCCGCACCACACTTTTGATAACCGCCCGCATGCTGCTGATACCACCTGGCCTCAGACACTCTACCTAGTCACGGGTCCCATTCTTCCCCCACCCAGGAGACGTCTTCTACCCATGATCCTTACCTCCCTGCAACCCCTCCTGCAAACCTAGGCTGCTATCAGCTCCGCTAGATAAGCCTCCTAGGAACCATCCCAATGTCAGAGACTCAGGCCTTTCAGGGCCCTATCTCCCTCCCTTACAGACTATTATTTCCCACCCCGGGTCTCCAGTGTCGCGTAGGAGCACCTGTCCACGTCCCCCCCGCAGCCCCCAAACAAACTTCGCTCCTAAATTCCACTTCCCCCTACTCCCACCCTGCAACCCCCTCCTTCTTAATGCTATGTATCTATCCATCCTGATTTATCATGATTATTCTTTCGATTGTGTATCGTCTTCACGTTATTATATTTGAATGAGGGATGATGATTATCCATGTTGTACACTGTTATTTCTTGTTTAATATACAATTGCAACACAAAAAAAAGAAAGCATATGTATATGGTTCCTGTCTCCTGTTCAGTCCACCCATGGCCCTATTGCAAATACTCATTGAGTGATATATTTTATGCAAAAAACAAAACCTAACACTCTCTCATCTCTCTCATGTTGTGTCAATGTCTGCCTATAGCTGACACCTTTCTTCCAGTAGCTGTCCCCCAGGAGAGGGCTCTGTGGGTACTTGTCTAGTCTAGTGCATAACATTAATATGATACTATAAATTCTAACTACTTGTGTCTGAATATATGAATACACTAAGGGGTCGATTCCGATTCGGGCCGGAAATTTCTCCGACCGAGCCGGACCCGGAGAGATTTCCGACCGAATCGGACCCGTGCAGTCCGACCGAACGAGTACGATGCGGCCGTATGTTATCGGACACGAGTCGGTCGGACTCCCATTGAACTCAATGGGAGCCGGTCGTACAACGCGTACGCGGGCTCCCATTGCCTCAATGGGTGCGAGGCGGACAAGGGCGCCCCCTACAGCGAGTACGCCGCGGGCGCCCGCGGCGTACACGCACAGGTAGGGGGACCCTTGGGTCCCCCCTGTGTGCGCCTCGCACGGGTGCGCGTACAGGGGTCCGACCACGGACCCCCAAAGTACGGCTCCGACAGCTCTTACGAGCCGGAGTGCGCGGCTCGGTCGGACTGCTCGCGGCGCGCATCGTACTTACCCGGCCGGGAAACGTCTCCATTGCGCGGTGCGAATCCGGGTCCGACCGAGTCGGTCGGAGCGGTTCGAGTCCGAGCGAGTCGGTCGGAGTTGTCGGGACGCCCGGACGAGTCGGTCGGCGAGTCGCATCGTACTCGCTCGGCCGGACCCGCGTACGGTTCGGTCGGGAAACAGGCTTTCGCATGGCTTTTTTCCCGACCGAATGGTATTGGGTGCGCCTCCGACCGAGATCGGAATCGGCCCCTATGTGTCACTATGTGTCTCTCTCAACAACTTCAGCTGTACAATGGCCCATAGTGTCCACACTACATATCACTAAGGAGACAACTTCAGGGGACCTCCTGCAAGCAGGAATTCGGCACTCTATCATTGGTAAGTCTGTGACCACAATACATATACTACTATCAAGATCCATTTGTAACATATATTCCCCCTTTGTCATTTCTTAAAATTGTCTGTGCGTTTACTGATTTTTAGGTCTCGCCTACGCAGCGCGCATGCGCTGAATAGGGAAGAGGCCTCTTGCAATTGATTCACTTTTTAGGCGAAAAACGTGCACGCATTGCATTGCTTGCAATGGCAACGCGTGCACGTTTGGCTATTCACTTACGGGTGCGAGCTTTGGCAACATCTGTTCGCAATTAACTTCCAAACAGATGGTGCCCAAGGCTCGCGCCCGCAAGGAAACGTGTGTGCGCTCTGGGCCGCACTGCCCCCATCCCTCCCACTTGTTTACTATCGCTCTCGCGCGTCGCGCTCCACCACCCGCGGGCAGCAGCCGCATCTGCCGAGAAACTCAGAGCAGCAAAGGGCGTGCTGAGTGTCCTAAAGGGCACTGTCCCGTTCCCGCTTCGGGGACAGTCGGCGAAGAACAATTTACCATCTTTCGTGGTTTCATCGGGCTGCAAAGGGACTATTTACCCCAAGATTTGCAGATATCCGCAACTGTAACTAATTCACCCACCTCCTAAAAACCCTTCTACCTCTGTGGCCTGTGCCCTCGCCCTGACTTCGGGTCCTAGTCCACATTACACAACGGGGAGGGCACCTTTCGTAGAGCAGTTAAGGGCATCAAAGCGGCTATTTACCCCAGCTACCACAACCTTCTTCTGAAGCAGAGGCTCGGCTATCTATCATCTAGAACACAGACCCCCTCAGTGCTGTGCCCAATCACGAGGGATATGTATCATCATAGAACGTGCCATCTGCCGAAGTCAAAGCGTCGATTTGTCCTAACGTTTTCAAAAATGCGCTAAATGCGCAACCATTCATGTCCTGTCAGCAGAAGTTATTCGCCGACGTGCTGTAACTGTAGTCTCGGTCCAGCACGTGTAACACCCTACAGCTCTCTGGTTTGCCCTACCCTCGGGCGCTGGTCTGCACGCACATCCGGCTCAAGGACTCTTTGCGGAAGTCAGATCTGCAGGCTGCAGAATGCCGGTTTGCAGCCCGCAGAAGTCATTCGAGTGGCCCCTCATGGTCGGTATTCTGTGCTGACAGTACCTGAAGCAAGAGGGGGGCGGAGGCGCTTGTTAGAAAGTAAGACGTTTGATTTCTATTTCTGCAGATTGAGTCACGTAAATGTGCAGTAAAAAACAGAAATCGTCCCATACACCTTCTAAACACCCACATCATGCTTCATCCCCTTTGTGGTTAAGCAAAGCTCTCTGTCCTGACATAGACACTGTTGTGTTTTATATACAAACACACTCGGCGCTGTAAACGTCTATCGGCTGCATCCTGGCGAAGGACACTCCCTAAAACTAAAACAACCTCCAGGCGGGTGTCTGGGCACGCTCCCCGCTGCCCACCACAGGGGTTTGCGATGCGGGGTGTAATTTCACACCACAGCCCAACGCAGCAAACCATTGCACAACAGCCTGACTTTGAACGTGCCTGCCCACTAAAATAAAGCTCTCCAGTGGCCATCAAAACGGAATCCACCCTGACTTCTCACTGACAGACTCTCTCACTGACAGACTCTCTCACTGACAGTCTCTCACTGACAGACTCTCTCACTGACCGACTCACTCTCACTGACCGACTCACTCTCACTGACTGACTCACTCTCACTGACCGACTCACTCTCACTGACCGACTCACTCTCACTGACAGACTCACTCTCACTGACAGACTCACTCTCACTGACAGACTCACTCTCACTGACAGACTCACTCTCACTGACAGACTCTCACTGACAGACTCTCCCACTCTCTCACTGACTGACAGACTCTCACTGACAGACTCTCACTGACAGGCTCTCACTGACTGACTGACAAACCTTCACCCTCCTGTTATTTATCCCCCCCATAACAAACAAAAAACACAACAAGCAACCATTGGGACAGTCGGATACAAGTTGCCAGCATTGAAAGGACAAAAAAAACTTAAGACATTATTTTTAATACTTTTTTAATATGGTCGTTCAGTTGTACATAATGCTTTTTTTGGTCATATCTAAGGTAACAAAAATGCTTCAGACACTTCTTTGCAGCATGCTGAAAAGTTATAATAGACTTCTGTACAGCACAGCTTAAAGACATAGGTAAAGTCAATATCTCTGGCTAAACACTTATAAGTTCCCAAAGGCGAGACCTATTGGCTATGCCAATGCTTGTTTTATATGAAAGCAATATGCCAATCTCTCTTTTACACTTATCTGCATTGACATTACGTGTGTAGCATATTACAGTTCTCTTTAATCACACTGTACATAGTAGAGCTTTTCATTGCTCTTTTCTGCAGCATCAAGGGAGACATGACTACCACCATCTTCTAGGATGTTTCTACAGCAGATTAAATCAAGTTGTCTATCCCTATAGAAAGTCTCCATAGCAGTTTCAGTTAATACTCATGTACATGGGCACATATAGAACAACAAATGTCTTTCTATGTTAATGTAATGTTTTATTTTTCTTTGCTGAAGAGTAATTTGTGCCTTAAAGTTAATGCACAACATGTCTAATTTGGGCCTATACACACTCTTTAATGTCTAACAGCTTACATTACCCTTCCCTTGCAGCACTTTGGGATAAACATCAAACAGCCATACCATCCAAGAGACACTCACGGCATGCAATCCCGAGATAAACCTATCCTCTTACAAGCTGTCATCTCTGCAGTACCCAACACTGAGGAGGAAGAGATTGTTAGCCACGCACAGGAAATCACCTCAAACAACACCTCAAGGCAAGACAGCAGTTTCTTTCTAGCGATCTAGTACAGATATCCCGTCACCCACTAAAAAGCCATGGATGTTTGTCTGGCCTATGGAAGGCTCATCACCCCTCCTCCTACAACTTCCTTGTATGCCTCCTGTTTCACACTGCAATCTGAGTGCAGCTTTGGTCTTTTCACAAGGATAAACTTCAGGTGAGGAAGACTACTAATATGTTGATCAGTCCCCCCAAAAACCTCATAGATGTCAACCCTTCATATGAAAGATATCCAACTAGATGTGTCACCCACCACATATGCAGGGTGGGCACAATGGTAAATAGATAATCAGTTCTATAAACAACAGCTTCTGTATGGTGAGATTTATTAAATGGTGTGACCCTCTGCAACATCTCCACCAACCTGAACGATCCTCCCAGGTTTACAGAGAGACGCATAATGTTCTTAGATGATATAGAGAAATGTCTTGATGACATGGTGAAGTTGCACCAGGAATTGCTATGGGTTTCAATGTGAGGAGGATGCAAGAAGACATTATATAATCAAACAGCTTATACAGGCCCTCTCAGACAGGGGACTGTCTGAAGTTCGAGGTCCAAGTCAGGTGCCTTAAGCAATTGGGCGTCAACAACCACCTGAAAAGCCCACCCCAGTCGCCAACACTTCCAGCAACTTGCATGTTCCTCCCAAAACTCACTTGCTCCCAATGCACAACCCGATTCTCAGCCCAATGTAGGCCTGGTATTGAGCAGTCAGGGATGCAGGAGAGCTCCCCAGGTGTTTAGATAGCAACCATCACCCCCATGAACAATTCACCCATTGACCCCTTCCTCACACAACATACTCAGCCTTTTATATTCACCCATCCCACCAATAAAGGTGTACAGGAAAAATAGTTGTGTTCACATTTGTAAATAAAAATCAATTGCACCTACCTTGCAAATGTGTGTGTCATCTCATGTGCACTTGGCCATGAATGTGGGAGTAATGTCATGGATTGCTTTTGAGTCTGGATCTTGTGGGATTGATCCTTAAGTCAACACTGTCACACCTGTCTGCATGCATGCCTGCACCATGTGTACAGAGTCATAACACATATCAGACAGTTTTGATTTAAAAAAAACTCTTTAAAAATACGAAATGGGACCTGGGATAAGGGAATTTTATGTCAACTGTCCTTTGGGATTGGAGAACCCAAATAGTGCCTGAGTCTAGGATAGAAGGGGTTAGGCAAGATCAAAATAAACTTTAAGAATGGAGGAACAGTCTAGTTACAGCTTCCATTGGGGCAAATGAAGAAAAACGAGTGAGTTTTTCCAAATAATAGTCCAAACAACTGTTCAAAAGTACCAGAAGACAGTTCAAATCAAAAACAAAGTCCAAAAGTCTAACCTAAATTTAAAATCAGCCCTCCAATCCAGAAGCTGTGCCTGGACTGATGTTCTGGGTTGAGGGCATACATTCCTAGCCATTCTCTTGTTCGGACAAAATGAACCTTGTATTTCCTTTTCTGATGCAGGTTTTGCAGGTTGGGGTGCAGGACCAGACACCATCTGAGGTGGGATTGGTTTAGTGAAAGAGGCGGAATGTGCACTGGTAGACAAAAAGACACATTGTGGGGATTGATGGGTATCTGGATGAAACAAAGTGTCTGCAGTCCAGGATAGGAGGCAGCAGTAATTCCTGTGCTAGTCATCCTGCACCTCTTGGCAGGCTGTCACTGCTGACACCACTTTTAGTAGGCCCCTGATGCCCAGCAATGAGTTGTTTGTTGGCCTCCTAAAACTCAGCTATGATGATATATTGAGGGTTTAGGGTAACACATGAGGACATAGGGGTGTTTGGGGTTACTGTTACCCTCTACCACTGATCTCAAGGACAGGAACTTGTAGGTAGTGGCAGGCTAACAGGGGATGCTGCTGGAGATCATTCTTCATAAATCTATACATGATTTATGATGACCAAGTTCCTGATTGCCAAAATATGCTACAATGACACTCAAAACATTTAGTAATAACAAATGTAAAATCTAAACATTAGTTACATTGACAACATGTTGGGTGGTATGACTTTGTTGGTCCTCCAAGAACAGAACATGCTCTCAACTACATATTTTAGAAGACGACATGTAATGACCCTCACAGAAGCCACCAATCAATTATTACTAAGTCCTTATTCCAAATGTTGACACTGGCACTCCTCGAAGATGTGACTGCTATCATCAATTTATTGGGCAATTCAGCAGATTTGCACGGTTCAGCTATGACAGCAGAGCTTTTGTCAAGAAGAGAAGATTGGTATAAACAAAGGCAGCCACTCATTAATTTAAAGGCAGAAAATCATGAACATAGCAAACACACTACACCCCTTGATCAAAAGCCCAAATATAAAAGTCATGACGGACAGGCTACATTGTTGTGAAACTATGTAAATGTCCATAGCAATATAAAACCTTTGTCCTTAGGCTTTTGTTTCGTAGTCATTGCCATTGCACTATAGAGCCTCACAAGAAAAACATCAGGAATTAGGCATTCTTCTATCTGCATTTGCCTTATTGCTAAAGGTGGTAATGAAATTTACAAACACTGTATGTTTCATTTCTCAGTGCAAGTAAATCCTCTTTTCTCACTTATTCTACTTTACACGTGGCTTCAATTAGAACATGGTTTTAGTAACCTCTTTATTAGAATCCCTTGACAATCTGCTGACGTTCCTTACCAAACACCTCATCACTGATACACTTTCTGCGTGCTTTTGGACGTTCCCAATAGGTGAAGATTACCTTTTGCCTGTGGCAAACATTTCCCTACGGGATGCATTAAAAAAACTGTTTTATTTAAAAGCAGTCCCAGACATGGAGGTCTGCTGACCCCATTGGGAATCGCAAACAGTGTCTCAGACACTGTTGTACATAACATTTTGTGACTCGCAAATTGCGACTCGCAATTGAGCGGAATTTGCGAGTCGCAAAATGCTATGGTCGTACATCTGGCCCTATATGCCCTTCTAGGTGAGTAGCACCACATCCCATTATTCTTTGACCAAATAAACTGGTTAAATATTCACAATACAAATGATCCAATACTGAAGGTCAGCCAAATGTGTGTTAAGTATCCCAACTTTTCTTACCTGTATTAAAATGCACCATGATTATATATCTTAACTACCATCTATATTCAAGTGCCATATTTATATTTATCACAGATCAATTAAAATAATTTCTATCCAAATGGATTTTAGGCATTGTCTAGTAGAAAACTCAAATGAAGCTGGGTTGTATACACTATTGTTTATGTAGGCACCTTTAACAAATATAGACCATAGGCTCCACATTGGCAAATCATGTCTTGCTTCTTCTTGTGTGGATCCGACATGGGACCTCCACCCCTTCTGACAAGACAACCTGTCAAACGGATTCCTGTGTTTTGACACTTTTGTACATGACCAAGTTCATAGGAAGCAACCTCACCTCTTTCTGCTTTTTTGACCAGAATGCAAGCCCTGTCCGCTCTTCTCCCATCCTCTGTTTTTTCAAGCTTTTCTAGGCACTTTTTTCCACCTCAACAAAAGAATTACTAAAGAGGGTCTACTGAATCTCAAACTAGATGTAGGTGCAAGCCTTACACAATGGCACACTGCACCTTCAAAAGGTCTCCGATGGTGGCTGTGTTTGCCACACCCTGGGAGTGAGATGATTCAAGAGACCCTCCTTACTCACCTAAACTTTCTCTTAGAAGATGGTGCACAATGTATATTACTCCTCAAGGAGTCAATATTCTGTTCTGTTTCAGAGAGTGGGACTTCACCAGTCACGTGTCCTAACTTTGGAGACATATACCTGGAGAACTCTCATTTTTCTACGCACTAAGATGGCTCTCTGCCTCAAGTCCCATTATGGGATACCAAATTACATGACAGATGCCAAAACTGGTGTTATGTGGTCCATGTGGGGCTAACACGTCACATACACTGGCCACACAGTTTGCTTGCCCTGGATGCTGTAAGAAACCAGGCCTTTTTGAATACTTCCCCCACTTTTTGCCCCTATTTGGACTTCTACATGCTTGTTTTTGACTCTGACAGTGCACTGAAGCCTGCTAACCAGACCCCAGTGTCAGAACCTTCTCCCTAAAACATATATGTGTCAATTGGTGAGCCCAATTAACAAAGGACTTTAACTCTCTTAAAAGTCCCTAGTATATGGTACCAGTGGTACCCAGGGCATGATTGTTAAAGGGGTCACCAGGGACTAGAGCACTGTTTGTGCCACCCTGAGTGACCCGTGTAAACTATTGACGTAATGCCTGCCATTTCAGACTGCAGGAGCAGTGTAACTTGCTCAAACTGACTTTGCACTCTCTATGTGTGGTAAAGTTAATGCACTATTTTTTAATATATGCCAGTCACTGCTAAGGAAGGCCTCCTAAAGCCCAGGAGGCAGGGTGCATTATATTAAAGGTGTGGACATGTAAGTGCAAGCTTATATGTCCCTACAGTGGCCTTTACCATTAAAGGGCACTATAAGTGATAGACGGTCCATAGGATAGCATGGGTTGGCACCCGGGCAAACCCGAGGTTGCCAGCTCCATTATGGTAGAGCCTAAATATGTTGTGTTTAATATCAAACAACGTGCCTCATCACCCCTGACAAGAATCTTGTGTCGAGGATGATGTGGTATGCACCCAGGTGGCTACCTTAGAAGTTGTCCACCTGGTTGCCCCAGCCTTTCCTGTGCTCTGGCTGACAGCCCGCACTTGCTGCAGCCAACACAGGAATCTGACCCCTGCCAGGAGGTTGGAACTCTCCAAGGAGTCAGAAACAACTGCCTGAATGAGAAGATGGTCACACCTCCCTTTATGAGGCAATCAGGCTGCCTCATAAAGGAGGAAACAGCCCTCCCCCTGTCCCCAGGCACATATGCACCCGGGCCGATGGGAAAATTAGGTATTCAGGAGGTGTACACCCCCAGAAGGCTAGCCACATCTCTGGGGTGGGCTACCTGGTCTGAGGAGCTAAAGAAGACTTCTACCATTTATAAAAGTGATAGAATAGTGGGTTGTGAGTAGAAAAGTTGACCCACAACCCTGGATGTGGTCACCTCAGGGTGGATTAGCCACTTGGGCTAGTAGCCCCATGGCCACTTGCACCCACACCCATAACACCCATAAATCTAGGATGTAAAGGCTTCCCTTGACACCAGTACCTCAGTTATGAGCCAACCGGCATTGAAGAGGACAAAGAGGAGACCTGAGTCTGTGACAACAGGACTTGCAGAAACCAAAAGAGGGATACTCTGCACCTGTGGCAACACTCATGGAACTGCATGACCGAGACTTGCCCTAGGCTAAAGCTCGCTTCCCCAGACAGAGGGACCACTGTGAGAGCCAGAAGCAGCCTCAGATTGCCCAGGATTAGTGGCACTAGTCCCCTGCAAACTGCAGGTGAAACAATGCTCCCGATCTAAAGAATCGCTGGCCATCAGGTTCTCCGAGGGGGATCAGTGACACAATATCTTTCCCGTAAATATAATGAAGCAGAAATATTGGAAATTTAATAGCGAGAACAGAAATATCAACTGCATATACATAACTATAAAAATCACTGATATCCAGCACACAAATATCATTAACAAAAATGTAGTTTTTACATATATCGATATAAATAAAAGCAGAAACACAAATACCATTTTCTATAAATAAACATATACCATGTCAAAAATATTGATTACCACAATCTTGTCTACAAAATTATCGTCAACATAACTAATAAATTCAATGTTAAAATATATAAAACAATGTTGTAAAAAATGTTCAATTTTTTAAAAATATTAGTATGAAATATATTCTCTTATTTTATATATACTAATAATAAATATGTTTAAACTGTTTAAAAATGTATGTTAAAAAGTTAAATAAATGTTCACAAATTATATTGAATGTAAAATAACATGCGAAAATGTATAATATGCGAATGTGTATAAAATCAATTTTTTTCTGTTTGTTTACAATGAAAAAAATTAATTACTTTAATTCGCTTTAAAGTTGCTAATATTTTATTTTACAAATATATTTCAAAAAACGTAAATTATAGAATGAATTAAAATTAAAAAATAATTTTACAAAATGTGTGACATCTATTTATTATACTAAATTTGGGGAAAATGTCAAAAACTAAAGGGGTGTCATTTTCCCACTACAATCTAAACCAATTTAGGGAAGGTGTTGGACACTAAAGGGGTAACACTCACTATTCCCACTCGAATCTAAACCAAACCAGAGAAGGTTTTGGACGCCAAAGTGGTGAGATTTACTATTTCACTCTAATTTAAATCAATTTTGAGGAAGGTGTTGGACACTAAAGGGGTGAAATTTACTACTCCCACTCCAATCTAAACCAACTCGGAGAAGGTGTTGAATACTAAAGGTGTGACATTTACTATTCACACTCCAATCTAAACCAATTTGGGGAAGGTGTTGGACACTAAAGGGGTGAAACTTACTATTTCCACTCCAATCTTAACCAACTCTGAGAAGGTGTTGGATACTAAAGGTGTGATATTTACTATTTACACTCCAATCTAAACCAACTCAGAGAAGGTGTTGGATACTAAAGGGGTGACATTTGCTATTCCCACTCAAATGTAAACCCACTCAGGGAAAGTGTTGGACGCTAAAGGGTTTACATTTACTATTCCCACTCCAATCTAAACCAACTCAGAGAAGATCTTGGATACTAAAGGGGTGACATTTACTATTCCCACTCCAATCTAAACCAACTCAGTAAAGGTGTTGGACACTGAACGTGCCACATTTATTATTCCTACTCCAATATAAACCAACTCAGGGAAGGTGTTGGACTCTGAGGATTACATTTCCTATTCCCACTCCAATCTTAACAAACTCAGGGAAGGTGTTGGTCACCAAAGGGGTAACATTTACTCTTCTCACTCCAATATAAACTAATTTGGGAAGGTGTTCAACAGTAAAGGGTAACATTTACTATAATAAAATAATAAAATAAATTTTAAAATTAATAAAAGAATTTGAATTAAAAAAATAACATATCTTACAATTAAAAATAATGAACTTTTTTTAGAAATCTCCCAACCCTTATCTCCTATTAACCCAACATTTCGCTACTACAAAAAAAATCACTAATTAAAAAAAAAATATTAACACAATTAAAAAGTACAAATTAGAACAATTTAATAAATAAAAAAGTCTGAAATATTTTAAATAATTTTAATTATTTAAAAATGTATTTAAAAATATATATACATATATGTATGTATCTTAATTCACATTAAACTGTTTTTTTAAAATATAATAAATAATAAATCTAATTTTAAAATGAATAAAACAAATTGCAGATAAAAATGTATCAACTTCAAATTACTAATTATAATACACATTTTTTTAAATCTCCACAACCTTGTCCCTTATTAACCCAGCATCCTGCTACTAAAAATAATTTCTATAGTTAAAAGAACATTAAAACAATTTAAAATTATGAATTAAAACAATTTTGTAAATAAAAAAATACTAAATTGAGAACATATTAAAACAAATATAAACACATAAAATAGAAAAAATACATTACATGCTATTTTACATACAAAAAAATGATATTATATCCAATGATATTTACTATTGATATCCTGTTCACAATAGATATGAAATCCCTATATTCTTGACACGATAATTCTGCAAAACAATATTTTTTATTAGATCTTTGCCCAAATACCCATCGAGGGATTGCACAAATCCAGATGGTCTAGTGCATTGTGAGAACTGTAGTCCTAACCTCCACGAAGTTTCAGGCAGCTACCGTGCTCCCCGGGACCGCCGGACATCGAAGTACCTACCTGCTGTGCTTACCACTGCCAAGGCTTGTTGGCCAAAAGTCCAGCACCTGACACCTTCATTCGATGATGCATATAGAGGGAACTCTATACAACTTTCAACCGATGTCAGCAGCGGCCCTGTTGTTGAGATTTTGCACCCTGTTCCCCCGCAGCGCAGTGTAGCCAGGAAAAGAAGCTCTCCCGCAGCTCCAGTTCAGCACCACGGACAGCCAGGGCAACTCTGCACCCAGGCACTATGGGCCAGGCAAAACGTAACTGACTGTAGTGTCTTGGTCCTGGGACCCACATCACCTTTACACTACTTGGGTTCCATGCAACTCGACCTGCAAGTGACCGATTGCCACTACCACTTTTTCCCATTGACCGCAATACAAACGTTCTGCAGTATTGAATTGCTGTGATTTATGTTTTCTTCTAAAATCCAGAACTTCGGTTATATGTATTTGGTCATGTTCATTTTAGTATCAAAATCAATATAAAAATCTGATTTATTTTTATAAGTGGGTGTCGGATTTCTTTTGAGTTTGTCAATTACTTATCGTCCATGTTGGTACTCTGAAATGCTTAACACAGGTTCCTCTAATAAAGCCTGACTGTTCTTTGTCACTCTGCCATGAATGAGCTAAGGATTAATTATTGTGAATCTAAGGGCCATCTTTGGGGTCTGTGAGAGTATTTCATGGTAATGTCTAACCAACCTCACCACATAATACTCCACCTTCCTACAGATGCTAATTTCCTAAACACTTCTGTGTGTAAATTACCTTTTATTCTTCTTAATTCCTTTAATTTCCTCCCTAATTTCCTGTAGTATTCTGTTCCTATGTTCATGAACTTGCTGTGGACTGAGGATCTGAATGGGCATAACCTGTTGTTTTTGTTTGATTTAGTTTACTAGCTCAGCACTACTTACGAACATGTGCTGATATGGTGGGCTATATAACTGTAAGAAATTGGATTTTTGTTGACTGGGATGTGAGCCCTGGCCAAGTAGCAACCACAATTCTTGTCAGGGTGAGGCACAAGCCTACCCTAAATTTACTTCTTATAGCTTGGCACAGAGCAGCCAGACATAACTTTGAGGCAATGTGTAAAGTATTTGTGCAACACTTCAAACAATAATAAAGTGAAAGCACCACACAAAAAAGACCCCACGCTAGATTAGAATAGAGTAATTTCTAATAAATAAAACAAGACCAAAATGATAAAGCTTCAATTAGTAGAACTGGAGACATGCAAGTTTAAAGATTTCAGCGAAAATTGCGCCAAAAAGCACAAAGCGCTAACTGTTAATATTTGGTCATGCCGCACTGGAAAAAGTCACAAGTTCAGGCAGACTGCGATGGAGTGCGGGCCAGCTACAGGGACCCAGCTAGCCCATTGAATAAAGTACCTAAAGTACTGGTTTTCATAGCGTTGCATGGGTCCACATTGAAGATGGGACGTGCAGTCGAAGAGATGTGTTGCTTCCAAGATGCAGCGACTGTGATGCAAGCTCCTGCATCGTTGTCGAGGAGCCAGTCGATGAAGGCTTGCAATGCAAAGTCCAGCATCAAGGATGCATCACGCAGTCGGGGTGATGCGCCGGTTACGAGGAGTTGTGAGGCTGCGATGCATGATCCTGCATCGTGGTTGAGGCTGCTGTCGACAAGGGATGCGCGGACCTGCACCAAGGTTTTATTATGCAGCAGCGGTTCCGAAGAAGCGGTTCTGCTTGGGGTTGGGCCTTTCAGCAAAGAAGATGCATCTGTTCTACTGGATCCCACAGAGGCTGGTAGAACACCTTAGGCCAACTTCCAGAGTCCAGGATTGGGGTGGCACCACTTGGCATGGTAGACTCACAGATGGCAGAGTCCAGGTGCTGGCACTGAGGTTGTTAGAGACTTTTGTCCCTGAGGCTCAAGTCAGGAGGCCAGCCAACTAGCCCTTGGAGTCACTGGGGTCGTGGGTTCAGCAGATTGCAGGTCCAGTCCTTCTTACCCAGGCAAGAGGGTAGGAGGTCACCACAGAAGGGCAGCACTCCTTTAGAACGCCAATCCAGCAGAGTGGCATCCCATTCAGCAGCACAGCAGTCCTTCTTCTTGGCAGGGCATTCACAGGCCCAGAAGTGCACTGAACAGTTGGTGTCTGAGGTCCAATATGTATACCCAGTTCTGCTTTTGAAGTGGGAGAAGCTTCTAGATGCTTGCTTTTGAAGTGCACATATACCCTGTCCTCTTTGCCCTTGCTCCAGGTTAGCTCCAGGGAGTATGCAGTCCTTTGTGTGGAGGCAGGCTAAAAGTGGCATTTTGAAAACTATAATTTAAAATGCGACTTCACCATAAGTTAGATTTAGCCTTAGAATTCAAAAAACACCAAACATGACCTGCTTACCTGTTCCTATTTGGAATGTACACCTTATTAAATGGAATAAGGTAACTCCAATGTTATCCTATGGGAGGGGTAGGCCTTGCAGTAGTGAAAAACAAATGTAAGAGTTTTTCACTACCATGACATCTAAAACATAAAAGAGTACATGTCCTAATTTTAAATTCATTGCAGCCTGCCCTCTAGGCTGTCCAGGGTCTACCCTGGGGGTGATGTCTATATATTAAAAAAGGAAGGTTTGGGCCTAGCAAAAAGGATTATTTTGCCAGGTTGAAATGGCACTTTAAAACTACACACACAGGCTCCAATGGCGGACCTGAAACATGTTTGAAGTGCGACTCAAGTGGGTGCCACAACCAGTGCTGCAGGCCCACTAGTAGCATTTAATTTACAGGCCGTGGGCACAGGTAGTGCCACGGTACTAGGGACTTAAAAGGAAATCAAATATGCCAATTGGGTATAATTTAAGAAGGGAGCGCAAGCACTTTAACACTGGTTAGCAGTGGTAAAATGTGCAGTGTCCTATAGCCAGCAAAAGCAAAGTCAACAAACAGGAGGGTTGAAGGCATAAAGTTAGGGGGAAAACCATGCCAAGGATGCCAGGTCTAACAAAAACTAAGGGGCCGATTCCGATTCGGGCCGGAAATCTCTCCGACTGAGCCGGACTCGGAGAGATTTCCGACCGAATCGGACTCTGGCAGCCCGACCGAACGCAGTACGATGCGCACATATGCCATCGGACTCGAGTCGATCGGACTCCCATGAAGTCAATGGGAGCCGGTCGTACAACGCGTACGCGGGCTCCCATTGACTCAATGGGTGCGAGGCGGTCAAGGGCGCCCCCTACAGCGGGTACGCGTCGAAGTGACTCGCACCGTACACGCACAGGTAGGGGGGACCCATGGGTCCCCCCTGTGTGCGACTCGCGCGGCTACGCGTACAGGGGGGTTTGACAGGGACCCCCAAAGTACGTCTCCGACTGCTCTTTGGAGCCGGAGTGCGCGGCTCGGTCGGACTGCTCGCGGCGCGCATCGTACTCACCCGGCCGGGGAACGTCTCCATTGCGCGGTGCGAATCGAGTCCGAGCGAGTCGGTCGGTGCGGTTCGACCCGGGAACGAGTCGGTCGGAGCGGTCGGGACGCCCGGACGAGTCGGTCGGCGATTTCGCATCGTACTCGCTCGCCCGGACGCGCGTACGAATCGGTCGGGAAATAGGGCTCCGAATCGGATCCAGTTAAGCCGAATCTGATTCGGAGCCCTACCGGCCGAGATCGGAATTGGCCCCTAAGTGTATAATGTGTAAAGACTTATAGAGCCCTATTACGATGCGGTCAGAAACGGCTCCGACCATTGGTCGGAGGCTTTCCGACCGCATCGTAATATGCTAGTCGGATTCCTTTCCAACTTCCTCATTATGATGAAAGCGGTCGGAAAGGAATCCGAACGGTAATTCCGACTAGCCCGTCCGCCAGTCGGAATGCGTCCAGTAATCCCAAATTACAATGTTGGGTTTCAGCAGCTTTTCTGTGCCGGCCTTTCCGACACAGAAATGCTGTCAGAACTCAACTTTGGGGCCCCCAGCAGGGCCCCCTTGGGTGCACAGCCTCCAGTTGGAGGCCGAGGGGGCACCTATCGTACCCCCTGTTGATCCTTGCACCCCGTGGCAGGCACCTTCAGGTGCCTGCCACGGGGTGCAGGGATGAACTGCACCTCCTATTTTACAATGGGAGCATGCATTCTGGCTGGAATACATGCTCCCATTGTAAAGTATAGGAATGCGACCGAACAGTGTTCGGCCGCATCCTAATTATTCGGTTGGGACCACAACCGGGTGTCGGTCGGTCCGATGACCGAGACGATGTCGGGCGGAAGAAACTCAAAATAGGGCTCCTAAAGTGTAAAGTCTAATACATCTCTGTAGCATAATTTTTGCAATGATAGGCACAAACACCACCCATTAAATGAAAAAACGAACAGCAATATTATGATAAACACTGGATGCATTGATTATAGACGGCAACCACCAGCTAAACACACCCGCAAATCAACTGTGATAGAAAATGACACTCTTAAGGGCACTTCCGAGAAACACCTTGGCTTGAGCAATTTTTTGTCCTTACCTGCTGCCTACTTGTAAACCCAAGTGGGATGCCATTCCATTAGTGTCGGTGTAGAATAATGCATCATATTTCCTCTAGATTCTTATTGCGAGATATTCGGAATGCATTGACGGGAGGGATAAACAAGATTAAGTTATTGGTGCAGCGATTACATTGCTAAAAAAAATGTCAAGAGACTTTACATCTTTCCAATAATTACTGGTTTATACACTTTAAAGGGATGTTTAAGTTCTCAAATGTATATCTGGAATGTACCAGCAACGACCCCTTGCACTTTCTTTGGCTATCCATTTGATACAACTACAGTTTATGAAAATCTGCGTTGTCTGCCGTCTGATTTACGTGCTGTGCCATTTGGATATTCAAGCTGTGCTTCTGCTGTCTGTGGTTGTGGTGCGGCGCCCTCTGCTATGTGGACTTATTGATGCATCTGTGCATTAGAGTTAATTGCTTTCTGTTGAATGAGCACAGACCTGATGACTTCCTATTGACTATAGACGGTGGCTGGCTCTGCTGTCAAGTGGAACTTTAATACATTTGCACGATGGAAAAACATTAAATTCACTGCCGTGTTTATGATGCCTCACACAGATGACTGACTAAACCTGTTGGTGGCTTCAGGAACAAGTCACTGGCGGGAAAGAACCAGTCGATTAAAACGCCGATTTCCAGATAAACAGTGCATTGGGTAGTAAAATAAATATGCAACTTTCCTTCAAAGTATCATCGCCTCGCAATAACTTAAAAGGGTGCTCGTACTTTCTTCTTTTATTTGACCATAGATAGGTAAGTACATCTTGGGGTATATTCACAAGAACGTGTGATAACTACCGCAAGAGTAGCGTAACGCAACTTTCAATATCGCAGCCTAGCATGGGAAAATAACCCTGTGTCAACGTGGAATTCACAACACGGCAGTAGCATGCGATAGTTGGCCGACACCGCGGCCAATGCACGTGATACAACCCCCTCGACGGAGAAAAAAACACAAACCACAACGCGAAAAAAGCTGCGATGGGCCAAAGCGCGATAAGAAAACAGTGACAACCAGCGCGAGGGCAGCAATACTCACACACAATGCAGGAAAAAGCACAAGAACAGCATACAGAAAATGCCACAGAACAAAATACATCAACAGCGGAGTACCACGGATGCACCCTGGCCAACTGCAGAGGACAACATGCACACCACAACATCCAAGCACCGTGGAAGAACAGAACCTACAGGCACACCTCATGAAAGAGACCAGTGGCAGACAAATCAGAGCCGCAGGAGCGACACACCCACCTTGCAGCATACGCACTTAAACAGAAGTGCACCCCGACATTGACAACATCCCGGTACAAACAGCAACACCTCCGCAACTGAACACAGGACACAACTGGTTCGGAAAATGTGCACAACCTGGCAAATCACATCTGAAACCCCAAGGATATGTAACATGACAATGTACAATTCCAACCTGTAACCTGCAAATATGTTTTATTCACACATGCAGTGCAATTGGACATCTACTACTGTCCCATGAATGCCACAGACGGTCACAATGTGACGTGCTCATGAGAAGTAAGTGGCAATGATGGAGTCCCTACCCCATCACCACCATCATCGTCCGGTACCTCTGGAACTGGGATCCATGGGGCCCTGGTGCGAACACAGATGTTGTGCAACACACAACATGCAACGATCATCTTGCACACGACGTCCGGGCTGTACAGGAGCTTCCCACGAGTGCCATCCAGGCACCTGAAACGTGACTTCAACATGCCAAATGTGCGTTCAACGATGCCCCTGGTGCGTATGTGGGCCGCATTGTACTGCCCTCTGGGCGGTTGTGTTCGGGTCCCGGAGGGGTGTCATCATCCAAGGGCAGAGTGCATATCCTTGATCACCTGTGACAGTGCAGGGAGAAAAAGAGTCAATACTTGGTTCGGCAGGATGTGATGGCAGGCCCACCAATTCAGTGACGCCTGTGCTGGCTGTGTGTGGGGTGAGTGTAAGCCAGCCCTCAGGGAGTAGCTGGTGCTGGCAACTACACCAACAGTCATCAGGCACACAGACATGCAATGTCAGAACTACAAGGGGGGATGACTCGAGTCGCACAGGGCTAGTCGCCCCGGATGCACAGCGGCCGACACGGGCCCACCACCACGGGACTTTGACCTGCGGGAGACTGGGGTAGGGTCATGAGGGCAGAGCAGTGCCTCACATGTGTCATGGCTGCATTCTGCATCCCCACACATTTTGCTGTTGTGTGGCTGTGGTGCCACGTGAAGGCTGTATTGGTTGCAGGGGTAGCCCAGGATGACCATGGAGTGGTGTAGTCATGACTGGTAGGTGGTCGTGTAGTTTGACATGTCGGATGTGGTTAGGTCACGTGTGCATCCCCACAGTTGTGCTTCGTGCGTTGGTGGCTGTGGGATGTGTGGTGTGTTGATTTGGTACTTACCAATGAGCAGTCCCGTTCCACATGTGCCATCCTGGAAGCGCTGGTTGATGATGGACTGTCGGAAGATGAAGGAATCATGCACACTGCCTGGGTAGTTGGCGCCGACATTGGTGAAGAGTCCCCGGTGGTCCACTATTGCCTGCACATTGATGGAATGCGTGTGCTTCCTGTTGCGGTAGTGGTGTGCAGTATCCGCAGGGGGCACAAGTGGGACATGTGTGTGATCTATTGCCCCCAACACGGCCGGGGAATCCGGCTATGGCGTAGAAGCCTTGCTTAGTCTCCAGCTGTTCCTGCGCAGTGTTGGGGAAGTGAAGGTACTGGGGTATGAAGCTGATGATGGCATCCAGGACAGGTGTGATGAACTTTGATAGGGCTGGCTGTGAGACCCCTCCGACTCTGGCAGTTGTTGGTTGGAAGGTCCCAGAGGCCAACAGGTGCAGCACTGCCAGCAGCTTTGTCTGTGGAGGATGTTTGTTCTCCGCTGTGTTGGGACCGTCAGCCTGTGGGCGATGTGGGTCAGGATGCGGAGGATGGTTGTCCTTTTGAGCCTGTAGTGGGCAATGACTTCCGCTGGCATTAGGTCTGTGAGAGTGGTGCGTTTTCGGTAGGTCCGCTGTCTTACTCTGCGCTGCCTCTGTAGTGGTCCGGGGGGGGGATGCGGGTCCAGGTCCTGGGGGTGGTGGCGGTCCTGGGGGTGGTGGCGGTGGGTGTTGTGGCCCTGTTGGGGCTCCGAGCTGCATGTAGAGTAGCTCCATGGTGTTGTTTGTTCTTCGGGTATGTCTGTGTGCGGGACTCCGTTGCCTACTACAGGTAGACATCCGTCTTTACACCTGCATGAGGCAGGTGTTAAATACCTGTGGCTAGCGCGTCTTATCGCCTGTTTTTGGTTAAGCCGCAGTTCTGTCAGTTCGTTGTGAAAGTGGTGTTGTTGTTTTTTCGTGTGTTTTTGCATGGGAACGCCTACTCTGCATCTCATTAGGGTTAGTTGGTGGTGTCCGCCGTGGTGTTAGATTTTGGGGCAGTTATCGCGGGAATACTGGCGTTGTCTGCAGTTTGCACCAGCTTGTGAATGGGGTGTTAAATCTATCTCCACTTTTGTTGCATTAAGGTGGCCATAAATCGGAGTTGAATCCTTGTGAATATGCCCCCCTGTGTTTAGACTGAGGGAAGACGCTATTGTCCTAAATGCAATATAAAATGGCTGAAAATGAGCAGCACTGAAAAGATGCAAGCACAACACACATGTAGGCCCCCGTTCCAAGTGAGCAGGAAATAATGGTATAGGATGCAAGCAGTTATAGCGGGATTTCGATTTTTGGGGCAATCCCACACGCTTTTGATTTTTTTACCCATACCCATTTTACCAGGTAATACCTTTTGAAAAGTGCACAGGGAAAACTGATAACTCCAGATCCACCTTATCCCTCATTCCTAGCATGAAACCATACTTTTGTGCAGTAATTTCCTCCTGGGGAAGAAACCCACAAAGAGCTCTAAGTAATTTGCACTGGGATGAAATTACTGGCCTGTAAAAACCAGCAAACTGAGACCGAGGTCCTTAGGCATCTTCTCTCCTGCCAATGATCAAAGTCTGTACCAATACACCAACCAGCAAACTTCTACAAACAATGCCCAATAATAGAGCAGACTATGTAATTCGCAGAGGGACGAATATATCTAATGTAGTTTCCATCATCTGCAGTAGATCGGGCAAGAAAAAGTAATTTTTTTCTCTCTTATTTTCAAGATATTGAAATCATGCATGAAACCTTTTCTTTTCTCATTGTAATTGTATTGTAATTGTATGTATATAGTGCTTACTTCCCCAGCGAGGCATCTAAGTGCTTTACGACAGGCAGCATGCTGCTCCAGAACCCAAGGTTAATGGTTAGTTCAGTGTTATTGGTTACTGTTTGTTACTGGGATTCGTCTTGTGCACCCAAAGCAAACCATTCCATGCAGTCATTTACCATTTTATGGTGGACCAAAGTAATAGTGGTTGGTTGCAATCATTAATAAGGGGAAGGGAAGGTGAGCTCAAGCACATGGTTGGTGGAATTAATACAGGAGATAGAGGAGATAGGTATTGTAAGGTTGCATAGGTATAACTTTCAGTGGAAGGAGCAGAGATTGTGATCTTGTAAATGAGTTTCTTTGCACAGGACTGCTTTTGCCTCACCCTGCACATTACCCTGGTGGGACTCCCTGTCCTCGTGATATCTTTAGTGATCAACCTGAGGCTCCTTTCCACACCACTCTTGTGTTATTGAGTCAACCACATCATTTTAAAAAAGTACTTTTCTAATCAATAGACTGATTCACAAATAATATTGAAAGTGGGTCCTCCTGGGATTAGTCTTATCTTTTGAGCAAATTTCTGACTACTTAGAAACAATTTGCAACTGTTGCAGCTTCCAAAGTGTACTCACATGTAGAAATACACATCTGGCAGTGTTCGAAGTGTACATTATTAGAAAATATGACAGATGCCTCAGAGCATTAGCAGTTGCTAACGTTTTCTCTTATTTTTCAGCATTTTCCCATGTTGAAACCTCTTCCATAAGTCATCCACCAATTTTAGGGGTATTGCCTCCCTTTTTCCGGAGGGAAGCTATATTTTCTTCTGCAAAATACATTGGTAAAGGGTTGAAGGATCCTCAACTTGATCAAGATGGCCATTCCCCGCTAAAACTCTGTGGCACTGGTTGGGCCTGGGAGCTGATTTCAATATACAATGAGGGAGAGTTGGCGTCATACAACTCATCACTGATTGAATTGGGGAATTTGGTCTTTTGATTGTTTGCTGGGAGAAAGAAATGAGGAGAAAATTGGTGAGACATTGGCACCATCACACACCTTACTTCACTGTGCAATCAAGATGAAGTGGCTGCACAACACTGCCGCTGGACCTCTACGATGGAAGGATCCAGGAAAGTACACTGGCCGACAAGCCATGCAGTACAGCACATAACATGGGTATTACTGTAAACAAGGTCCTGGGCCTTAAACTCATGAGACTCACCTTAAGGTGCCCCACTTGGAAAAATCCAGTTACGGAGATGACTCGTCACCTTGCAAGGTAAACAGCTGCTTCTGCACAAGGAACTATATCCAGACTTGGATTACATTTATCATCAAATGATGCCTTTATGTCCTACAAGGCGCCTCAGCAATTCAGTATAATCACTTTTCTAATACTGTCTGCTCTGAGCCCCCACACCAGTAACCTCCCTTATTATTTATGATATTCCAAGCAGGCTTGTCTCTTCACTAGACATCATTTGCACGTCTGGGGCAAAAATTATGCAGCTATGTTTTAGGAAAAGCCCTCTAGGCAACTACTTTTTTTCAGAAGCTGTAAGGAGCTTCATGATTACACATTTTTTCCCTGTTTGGAACACCGGGGACTACCCTGGATACTATACTTAGGTAAATTGCAACCATGGATTCTAAGGTGGGAACAATGGACTTTACTTTTTCGGAACTTGAGTCAGAAATTAGATTAGCGAAAACAGACCTACACAGCAGACTTACCTCAACTGAGAGGCCCCTGGATATCTTGAACATGAAACAAGGATAGGACCAAGGCATATGCAGTAGCAACCTGTAATGTGGGTGAGAAGTGGGGTGGACACAGAAGCACACTCATCCATCCACTTAAGAGTGCACACACACACACTCACACCCACCCATCCAGAACATGCTCACTTACACCCATCAAATTACAAGCACACGCACATACACCCACCATTCACAAGCACATACACATGCACACATCCATTCACAATATGCATGTGCAAATGCACATAACTTCATACATACTACACATATACATACATACACACACAATCAGGCACCCACCATTAAAAAAAACTCTGGGCCGCTGCAGAGACAGGGAAGGAGAAAGGCCTTGGAGAGTGCTTCATGGAAGATACTGCCTCCTCCTCTCATTGAATGACATTGTCATAAGTCAGCCAATGAGAGGAGGACCTTCCCTAACTTCTCACAGATTGGTAAGGGGTCAATGAAATTTGATGACCACACATCACTCTGTAACGAGGTGGCATTGATAGACAGTCAGCCCTGAATACACCAGGGCTTAAACCAGAAGCGCCTAATTCTGATTCTCATCATGAGGGGGAGGAAGTCTCAGGCCTTTGCAGGGCTGATAAGGTCACGTCCTCAGGGTTGTGAAATCTTCAGCCCAACAAAACTTGACTGAGACTGCCAGGTGTCTGTGCATTCGCGCATTTAAACACCTGGCTGCCTGAGCCTGAAATGATGAGGGTCTGTCAGGCTGACCTTTGCTCAGCCTCACAAACACTGATGGGTCGTGTGTGGGCATATGATAGATTTGTAAAAAGACATCTTTATTTGGTGGATCAGTCACATCGCAATAAAGTGTGCTTTTATAGTATTCGGGAGAGGCATTAGAAACATGACGTACAGAGACTCTTCCCCCACACTACTACCTAAGCTTCTGAATATCAAATTCGTGCTGCCACTTAAAATCCACTGAGCACACAGAATCAGACCAAGGAATAGAATTAAGGATGAACATCGGCTTCCTATAGTAACATGCTTTTTGAGAGATGAACGAGCACCACAGATTATCTAAATGGCTTGCAAGAATGACCCTTTCAGCTTAGATGGACACATCCTAATCATTTCTGCAGATTTCCCATTAGAAGCTAACATGAAAAAGAAAGGTTTACTGCCATAGAGACTAAGGCTCCACAAATAGGACATAAAATATGGTCTTAAGAAAACCCCTAAAATGTGGGTGACCATAGATGCAACTCGTCCGAATACACAGTAACAGATGATCTGGAAAGGTTAGCCTTTAATCAACTCATATGGAAATCCTACAGATACGAGTCAATAACGAAAAGGCACAATCCCCATCGGGACATAGATCCAGGCCACAAACTCAGCAAGAATGCAAAATGTTCCAACAGCTCTCTGATAAGGAGAGCCTAAACCAAGAAGTAGAGGCCCTAGTAAAGGATCGTGACACACCTAGGCCATCTTTGAAACAGGTGAGGAAGGACTTATCACCTAAAGCTAATTACACCTCATGTTAGAAGACACACTTCACAACATGACACCCTGACTACTCAAGACTCTAAAGCTCCTCCTAGCAATCTGGGGATAAGAGGCAATTACTTAAGCTAAAACTGAATATAGCTCCTGGTGTAATGTTAGCTCTTTGGACACTATGGTTCCTTTAAGTTCCCTCCTCTTATATATGTGCACATTTTCACAATAGTCTCACAGAGTTCTGCTCACTTCCCCAGCCCTACCTCCAGATTAGGGAAATATCCCACGTGATCAACTTTCTCTCTATTACTTTACACCTCCCGCAACTCCTCCAATTCCACCTCCCTGCCCTCCCACTTTCCTCATTTATACATTCATATTTACCCACTTCCTTTGAAGAAATCCATTCACCAGCACCCTAGGTGCCAGCGGCTGGCTGGTCTATAGCAGGGCTCAGATAAGTAACTTGTGACACAAATGTAAAGTCTGACACCTGAACACGATATCCTTTTATACTCAGGAGTGGGCCATGCAGGTAAGATCGGTGGAGTGAGGGGCGGGGACTGGACACACGACGATGAGGGAAAATGAATTATTTATTTCATTTTCCCTCATCGTCTGTCGAGTCAACACCCACCCCGCCCCACCGCTCTTACTTGCACGGGCTGCTCCTGTTCATACTGTTTTCTCCCCTGCTGTCTTGTACTATAAAATATAACACATATCAATGTTAATTTCCTTTCTGTTATATTTTCCTTTGAGTCTGCTCTCTTCCCTTTTCAATGCTTGAACATTGAAACTAGCGTCACCTTTGCCACATACAACTTATTATCCTCTCATAATTCTGACCCTGCTTGATACAGACTAGACCCTATTGAATCACGATTGGTTTTTAACACTATCTCATCTATAGCCATGGCCACTGGAAGAACAGGCTCAAAACCCCTATCATTCACTCAATGAGTCTTGCACTACCTCAAAAGAATAAAAATCCTATTGTATATCTCTGCCAAACAGGCCAACATCGCTTTTATAAAGGAGACCCATTGGTTACCAGTAGTTAAGTCAGAAAAAGCAAAGAGAGATAGGGTATCAGGTTGATAAAGAGTTGATGCCTTGTGCCAGCTCCACCTAAAATTCTTCCTTTGTTGCTAGTTCCAAGAATCCAAAGGTGAAAGGGAATACATTGTGAGGAAGGCATCTCTTGAATTCTTTAATGCTCTGGATTTAATAGACACATGTCCTTTTCTTGTGAAGAACTGATCCTCACACACAGGTTTTTTCGCTTTTGTTGCTGGCAGCTAACACCTCCTCACAGTTCATGACGTTACCTCAACTCACCTCCTCAATCCGTCTCTCCATTCGATACTGCCAAGCATGGCTTAAACTCTATGGGAATCTAAAACGTGATACTCGTGTCACAATACTCTTGAAGAAATCTTTACACTGTAGGAAACAGAAAGCAGAGGCAGATCCTGAAGAGGAATATTAGCAAAGCTCAGATGTCTAACAGATCAATTGTGGTGAGGTCAATGTACACTGTCAACCAGCCCATAACAAACTTTATCTCACCTATATTAAAAATCCACATGGAATTCAACCCCATGCAATTAGGAGATTGGAATCTGGCTAGAGACCAAGTTACAGATAGCTCCGGCACAAATTAATATCCTTTTCTTTAGAGGGAATGTTGTACTTCCTACATACCGGATTCACACAGACACTCCAGGATGTACACACAAACATCTGTAGTGCATGTATGAATTGTGTGATGGCGCTCTCTCTATTGTTATGTGAAGTGTAAGATTTACAGTTATTATGGTGTTTGCAGGCCTTACAACTTACACATTTATAACACCCACATAGTGTGCAACCATGATGTATTGGTCGGGGAGTGAAAATGGCTGAGTATATCCCTGATGGATTTTGCCTTTCTATATGCTATGGACACATCAGTACCAATTGCAGGTATCAGTATCAGCTCAGATCTCAAAATGTTCCAGTGTCAGACGTCTCACATTATCACCTATGTAAACATATGGTGCACTGACTGGTTGTGTGCTCGTGTGGGGCCTCGCTGATGGTATTGCACATTGCGTTTTTGCACATTACTTTTTAAAAATTGCCATGAATTTGTATGTTGTATTTAATTTTAAAACAGAACTGCCTTTAGACTGAGAATTGTTTTAAGTGTTTTTAGACACTCCTCCCTCCCGATTCTAGCCTCGTGGTGTCCGTCCGTTAGAGCGGACCCTCCATTTTGAGGTTAGCGCTGTAGTCTTTTCCTGCCTATTCCTACAAAGGACACGCTGGCGTGGACGCGCAGCGTGTAAACATATGGTGCACTGACTGGTTGTGTGCTCGTGTGGGGCCTCGCTGATGGTATTGCACATTGCGTTTTTTGCACATTACTTTTTTTAAAATTGCCATGAATTTGTATGTTGTATTTAATTTTAAAACAGAACTGCCTTTAGACTGAGAATTGTTTTAAGTGTTTTTAGACACTCCTCCCTCCCGATTCTAGCCTCGTGGTGTCCGTCCTTTAGAGCGGACCCTCCATTTTGAGGTTAGCGCTGTAGTCTTTTCCTGCCTATTCCTACAAAGGACACGCTGGCGTGGACGCGCAGCGTGTAAACATATGGTGCACTGACTGGTTGTGTGCTCGTGTGGGGCCTCGCTGATGGTATTGCACATTGCGTTTTTTGCACATTACTTTTTTAAAAATTGCCATGAATTTGTATGTTGTATTTAATTTTAAAACAGAACTGCCTTTAGACTGAGAATTGTTTTAAGTGTTTTTAGACACTCCTCCCTCCCGATTCTAGCCTCGTGGTGTCCGTCCGTTAGAGCGGACCCTCCATTTTGAGGTTAGCGCTGTAGTCTTTTCCTGCCTATTCCTACAAAGGACACGCTGGCGTGGACGCGCAGCGGACGCGCGCAGCGGGCGCGCCGCTGGCGCGCCTAAGGCAAGCCCGTCTGCGCCCGTCAGCGCACCGACTGCACACAGCGCCAGCCAGGCTGCCCGGTTGGGGCCTTTTGTGGGAAATAATGAAAGACGCCATCCTCTAAGTTACACAAGTTTCGAACTTCGAAATATAGGTGAGAACGGAAGAGGGATGGGAAAGGTCAAGTTTGAGGAGACCGCGGCCCCCAAATCAGATTTTGTGAAACGAGATTCCCTCTTATGTGGGTTGCTAAATGTAAGATCTTTGCCTAAACACTGCGTGGAGATACAGTTGGCACTGGAATCCCATGATTTGGATGCTTTATTTATGACGGAGACATGGACACACCTGGGTTCTGACTTAGAACCAGGGCTGGCATGCCCGCCAGGATACAAAGTATTCCATAAACCACGAGCGAGTGGTAGGGGAGGAGGGGTGGGTGTTATTTTTAAAGAAATATGGGACTTTGCCCCGCTAGATATTGATGTGATAGAAGGCTTTGAGTTACTGGGATTCGCGCTAAAGGACCTCAATGGGCATGTATTGACAGGTATTGTATGTTATAGGCCCCCTGGGGCTGTTAGTGTACAACAACAGCAGGCACTGATTGAGACATTTAGCAACATGGCAACTACACATGCAAGACTGCTAATTCTGGGTGATTTCAACCTATGGCTAAATGGAACCTTGGATTCTGGATACAATAATCTCATCCAATCATGTGAAGTCTTAAACCTACAACAATGGGTTACAGAGCCAACACATAGGGGAGGACATATTCTTGATCTAATTTTTTCTGAAAAACAGGTAGTAGTAGACCTAGACATTCTGCCTGTGGGTTGGTCCGACCACCACCTGATTAAATTCCGGGTATGTAACCCGAGAATGAGTAGACCGGTAGCCTGTGAGGTGAGAAACTTTGTTAGTAGGGACTGGAAGTCTCTTCTAAAAAGGCTAGAACCTCCCCTGTGTTCCCTCTGAATGAATGTTTTAAGGTAGACATACAGGTAGAGGATAATTATGCGGCCTTCTGTGCACAGATAAAAGCTACGCTGGACCAGGTCGCCCCTTTAAAAAATCATAAGAAAGTGGGCAGATCCTCGGCCCCATGGTTCAGTGAAAAACTAAAAAATGTGAAATTGGACTGTAAGCAGGCAGAGAGGAAATGGAGAAGGGCTTACAAAGATGAGGACAAAATTGTCTGGAAGACAGCAATTATCAGCTATAAAAAGAAATAAACATTGCGAAGGCTGAATACTTCGCCAGTACTATTTTGAAAGCATCGAATAGTACAAAAAGTATTTTAAAATAATGAATGACATGATCAGCCCAGACTGTGCTAAGAATAAGATTCATCCCACTCAGGACCTCTGTGACAGCTTAGCGACGTTCTTCGATGATAAAATTAGAACTATCATCGATGGTCTAAAAGGGATAACTTGCCAGGGGGTAGAAGACCCCAGTGGCAATAATAATAGAGGTCCACCAGATATAAAGCAGACAAAAGAGGCAGGGGCAGAGATTACAAATGCCTTAACCGACTTCGAGATACTATCGGTGGAGGATTTTAACAGACTGGCCTTAGGTGTTTCCTCTGGATCACCTATGGATCCCTTACCACATAAAATCTGGAAGGAATTGGGAACAGAATTATTCCCTATACTTCGCCAGATCTGTAACCAATCTCTCTCTAGTGGATCAGTGCCGGCTTGCTGGAAGCAGGCACTGGTGACACCTCTTTTAAAAAAGGCAACGCTTGACCCAGCCAGTCCAAAAAACTATAGGCCGATTTCCCTGTTGCCTTACCCAGCAAAGATTGTAGAACGACTGGTTAGCAGAATGCTTTCAAAGCACTTGGAAACTAATAACATTCTAGAGGATGTGCAATTTGGCTTCCGTGCTGGACACGGAACGGAGACCGCCCTGGTGACTGTGATGGACGATCTTCGAATGCATGCAGACAGAGGTCAATCAGCGATACTTATCCTGCTTGACCTGTCTGCCGCATTTGACACAGTCAACCATGAGGTTCTCCTGAACAGACTTGAAGAAGTGGGGATAGCAGGCACGGCTCTGAAATGGTTTCAGTCCTACCTATCGTATAGGAGGCAAGCAGTGGCCCTTCCCCCCTATCAGTCTGAATTTAAAAACATTGTGCATGGCGTTCCCCAGGGATCCGCGATCAGCCCAATATTGTTTAACATCTATATGAGACCTCTGAATGCCGTTATAAGGGTGCATAATGTTAATATCGTAAATTATGCGGATGACACCCAACTTATTCTGTCCTTAGAGGAGAACAGTCGACATCCCTGGAAGACCTTCATGCTTGCCTGCAGGACATGGCACAGTGGCTGAGAAAGAACTCGCTACAATTCAATGCCGATAAAACCGAGATTCTTTACTGTGCGGCGGGGAAGTCCCTCCACCACTTCCCACTAATTTCTGGCCATCAGCCACAGCCAGCCCACTGGTCCCTGCGGAGAAGGTGCGGAATTTGGGCATTATGTTTAATAACAAACTGACCCTTGAAGCACATGTAAATAAAACCGTGGGGAGCTGTTTCTCTATTATTAGAGCCCTCCGGAAGATTCTTCCGGTCCTGCCATCCCAAGCCCGAGCACTGGTAGTACGAAGTACCATTCTAAGCAGGTTGGACTACTGCAATGCTCTGCTGCTGGAGTCTCCAAGCTATTTGATGGAGAGGCTCCAGAGAATTCAAACAATAGCAGCCAAGCTAGCTCTGATGAGGCCAAGACGATCTTCTGCCTCCTTGGCCTTGATAGAGCTACACTGGCTTCCTATACTACAGAGAGTTCAATTTAAGTCCCTTTGCATAGTTTTCAAGGCCTTGCATGGGTCTGGACCTATATTAATGCAGAAGAAATTCGCATGGTATGCCCCTATTAGGAGCCTCCGCTCCTCTTCTGCTAAAATGGTGAAGGTGCCAAGATTCAAAAAAACAAAATCAGGAGGTAGGGCCTTCAGCACCTCTGCTGCCCGACTATGGAATAGTCTTCCATTCGAGTTGAGAAAGCTGGAAGATCTTCTTCTGTTTAGGAAGAGACTAAAGACATGGCTCTATCCTAGTGCATAACTGTATTATCTTGATGAGATCCCCGTAGCATGAGCCCTGCTGGGCACACATATGTTAGCGCCAGGATGCCTGTTGGGTGACAGTGCGCTTTATAAGTGTCGAAATAATAATCATATTTGCTATTGAAGTTTGTAATAAACCTAATCTGATTCTCCAGAGGTCTCTTCTCTTTCTTAGTGAATAGTAGCTCATCCCGTTCCCTGGTTCGTACTTTGTTGTGTGCTGTTCTCAGAACCTTATCGGGATAGCCTGTTTCATTTCTTTGAACCTATTTAAAATGTTACTTTCTTCCAAAATATATAGTTGATTTGTGGAACAATGTCTTCTGGCCCTGAGCAATTCCATACAGGGAATGCTCCATTCGACTCCTTTAGGATGATGGGCTGTCAGGATGTATTAAGCTGTTACCAGCCATCTCCTTCCTGCACAATCTTGTGGTCAGTTGTCCATTTGTAACTGTCAGGAGTATATACAAATACTCTATACAGTCTATGTATATCTTGTGGGTAAAACCCTACAATCCTAAATTAAAACTAACTAGTCCTGCCTAGAAACACATATAAGCGTGCCTCCCTCTGTTTTCAGTAGTCTCCCCAGTGGGGGTTCAACCCTATGATGCCATTGGCACTTAATAGCGCTCAAAGGGTGTGTGATGTTATTCCTGGTACTCGTGGCATTGAGGGAACTGTCCTCCATGTGTTATACCGGAAATACACTGCTGCGTGAAAAGCACAGGCATTTTCTTCTCAAAGAAGATGCAGGTCTAGTCACTGATAGTCATACATTTAGAGTCCTTCCGATTCGGATTAAGTACTGCTGAATATCTGCTTTAGTGAATGAAAAGGACAGTTAACAAACTATAGTCAGCAAATTGCCACGTTGGAAAAGGAAGAGATTCCGCACTGGCATGTCATCCTCTGTTCCCTTCACAATGGGTGGAGCGCCGAGCGCCGAGTGGTCGGATAGACCTCTTGCCTTATGTCGTG
Organism: Calotriton arnoldi; assembly: GCA_963921515.1. Lineage (NCBI taxonomy): Eukaryota > Metazoa > Chordata > Amphibia > Caudata > Salamandridae > Calotriton > Calotriton arnoldi. The sequence continues at coordinate 771,648 of CAWUFW010005200.1, read as the reverse complement.
CTCCGCGGAAGCTGCCTGCCGCGAAACAGAGTGTTAGGATGTAGTCTAATCAAGAATACCCACGATGTGGTGCCGAGAAGTATGTGTATTGTCTAGATAATGGATTTTGTGCACGCCATATGTCTAGCAGCCCCATTGCCTCTACAAATGTCTTTAGTGCTTCTACCCCCCCTTCGTTCTTTGCGCTCGATACTCTGTCCATAACGGGGTCCATCACTGCATTTACGTCTCCGCCCATCACCAGGACCCCTTTGGGAAATTTTAACAGTAGTGAACTCAGTTCATATAGCATGTCCAAGTGCATTTTGGATGGTACATACACTGAGCACAGATTGATGACCCGACCCTCCCATACATCGGAGAGTGCAACATATCTACCTAACTTATCTTGCCACACCTGTTGGGGCAGCAAGGGCAATTTCGTTCTGGCTAGTATTTCCACTCCCCTGGACCCAGACGTAAACCTGGCGTGGGCCAATAGTTTGTAACCAAATCTATCCACTGCCTTCCACGTGTTGCCCATGAGATGTGTTTCTTGCATGAGGAATATGTCGGGTGTGTGTCGTCGGATATACTGCATCACCATTGTTCTCTTAATTTTGTTACCTAGGCCATTTACAATCCAGGTCATGATCATTAAATCTTGTCTAGTGGGTGTGTGTATCACTGGTGTTACTTGATACTGCATGTCAGGAGGCCTCAGTGTCATTGTTACCTTTATACAGGTTTCTGGTGTGTGAATATCTTAGCGCCCTGGGTGTGAATATGAGTGTTGTGTTTGCTCCATCGATTTCCCTCCCCCCTTTCCCCATGTATGTTGCGACTAGCCATTTGATGTACTGCATTATTAACCAATAACCTTGAAACCCCAACAAACAAAACTCCCCCCTCCCTGCTACCCTGCATAATGGACTATTAACTACCCACCCCCCCCAATTTGCAGAGCGCCTGTCGCCCCATAACTGAACCTACAAACTTCGGGCGGGCTTGAGCTAAATACTTGCCCACCGGATTCGACCTTCATCCCCCTTCTTAGAGCTGCTACACTTCTTTTGTTTCGTAAGGACTCGTTGTCATTAACCAGTAAATGTGATCTGCCTTTCATGTTGCGTTATTGCTTAGTTCATAGTGTCAGTTTGTTATCACTGCATTTCTACTTTGTTCCTCCTCTCGGCAGCAGTCTGTCGGTCTCTATTTTTGTCAATTCCATGGTCCAATTTGGCACTCTTGTTAAGCTTAACTCCGCCAACTGTCTCAGTCCTTTGAATGGGCCTGTATGTCTCCTTGTTGCAAGGGGCTATGTGGAGAATCACCATCTGTCTCTATCTCGTGATCTGCACTGGCGCCTGTGGTTCCGTTCCTGCGTCGCGACCTTCCTGCTGTTCGCCATCCGTCGAGCTATTCCCATACTTCTTTCGGGGTAGAGAATCTCCATACCTTGCCCTCTGCTATTACTCTGAGGGTGGATGGAAAAATCATTGAATAATTAATGTCCTTTGCCCACAGTTTTTTCTTTACCTCAAGGAATGATCTCCTTCCCTTTTGCACTTTTGTAGTAAAGTCCGGGTAAAATGATATGGTTGCGTTGTCTATTTTGAGCAGTGGGGCACTTCTGGCCTCCTTGAGGATCACTTCCCGGTCTCGATAGTTAAAGATGCGGGCAATAATAGGGCGCGGTGGGGCTCCCGGTCTTGGCCTTGTACCCAGGGTTCTGTGCACCCTTTCAATTGAGAAAAACTTGGATAGGCCCTTAGGTTGGAGCCTTTTTACCACCAGTTCCTCCACAAATAGGTCTACAGCAGGTCCCTCTGCCCGTTCCGGCATGCCAATAATGCAAACGTTATTGCGGTGAGAGCGACCTTCCTGGCCCTCCAGTTTTGCCACTATTGCTTTTGTCGTGGCAGTGAGATCCTGTACCTGTTTCTGGAGTGTTTTTGTGTCTACCACTAGAGTGTTCGTCACGTTCTCAATCTCTTTCACTTTAGAGCCCATGTTTTGCAGGTCTGCCCTTATCAGTGAAACTTTCGTGGTCACTGTGTCTATTTTTTCCGCTAGGTCTGTTCGTACCCCCTGAAGTTCTGTCATGATATCCTGCAGGGTTGGTCTTGTCACCTCTGTGGTGGATGAAGTGGTATTGCATGGCTCTGTCTCTACAATGTTCACTTGGTCTCTAGGAAGTGCGTACTTGTCCAATTTCGTTTGTTGGGTGCCACTGGGGCCTTTCCCACCTGTCATGACTCTGGGGTTTTTGTATCTTGAAGTTACTTAGATGCAGCCTCTATGCAGTTGTGGGGAGGGGGGGCCTGGAAAGATCAAGGAGTGAGAAGGGTCCCAGCAGTACTCACCGCTGCCTGCACTGGAACGATCTCGAATCCTGTTGGTCTTCCTGGCTGGGAGCCTGGTACCCCTTGCCGACTTATGTCCGTCCCCTGTGCTCTCCTCACCTCCTGCACTGCTGTCTGAATGAGTCCTTTCCAATGTATTCTATTTTCGCAGGTGAGGCTGGCCTCTCCTCCGCGCATTCCCTGTTGTTTCGTAATTCGAGGAGCACCTGTCTCTATCCTCCTATGCCCCTTCTCTCAAATGTCGCTGGTCGTAGGGTCTCCGGATACCAATTTGTTTATCCTGCAGCTGAATTGCCCCTTCATTGACTGTTGGGTTTCTCGCCCGCACGTCTTGGGTTCACCTTTTCTCCACTTGTAGCCCTGCAGGGCTCTCACTGGCCTGCAGTGTGTGTTCCGGATGTACTGTCTGTATTTCCCGGGTCGATTCCCAGTTATGGGACAGTCTACTGTCTCGGCCAGCTTCGCCATTTTGCCTATCTTGCATGCCTCATGCTGCTATAATTTAGATTGGTACTTGGAGCCTACTACATTTGGGTCTGGTCCGTTGTCGTTTCGGGCATTCCATCCAGCCGCAGCGTTGTGTTTATGCGCTCCCCGAGCGGGGTGAGTACCTGTGTCTCCGCTGGTCGCCATGCTGTCCGTCCCAATTGCTATCTCCCGGGGCTCTGTGTTCAGCACTTCTGATCTCGGGGAGGGAGGAGGGGGGGGCGGCGGCAGGAGCTTCGCCGCCGGATCGGTTCTCAGAGCCCGGCCAAGAGGTTTCTGTACTCCCCTAGTCCCGTCGCCAGTGATCTTGTCTGTGTAGGCCAGCCAGAGCTTACGGCTGCCGCTGGGTACTGCTACGGCTCTTGTGTCCTCTGTCGTCGATCTAGATACGCCCCCACTGCCGCTTGAACTTGGGCTTTTTTCGATGCCATCTGCTTTGGATGGTCTTCCGTTCGCCTATTAGTTGTATTTAGCTCGTTGCGGAGGATTATTTCAGGATATTTGGGGGTTTACTAGGCTCGGTCTGGCGGAGCTTCTCTAGCTTGCGGTCATTTTCATTAGTGGAAAGTCACGCCCCGACACAGGCTATTTCTGATGTACAAATTCGAGTTGCTGGTAGCAGAATCCTTCTGCCTTAAATGTCATTAAATGGCCTGGAAATGTACTTACCTGATGGATGAACCATTCTTAAAACACTTTAAACTTCTTAATTTAAGTGATTTAATTGGTGGATCTATGCCTCCTTTGGAAGGATTAGAGGCTTGCTTGACTGTTGAGTTGACCACAGTTGGGCATGTCGTGGGTCCCATTCTAGGGTTGGTTTGGAAATATATTTCGGGGACACGCAGCTCTCTGTGAGTTTGTTGTCCTCTTGGACGCCCCTCTCTGACGAACTTTGACTCACATCTTTGGGAACTCCCATGTTGAATTGTCCACCACAATCCAGTCATGGTCTATGCCATATGTAACTGGCTCACCCAAAGAGTAGATATTGAGAACCATGGGGGATCATATTGCGATGACACAGCAGAGATTGAGATTTCATTTGAGGGAACATGGGAATATGCTATCAGTCAAAAAAGGCAGAGCTCCTTCAGTTTAGGACTATTATACAATTAAAGCATATGTATAAAGTAAACGTTTCTGGTTGGTCAGAGAAATCTCAGGAATTGCACTATAACAGTGAGATCTTGATGGTTCACAGAGATTATCAATTGTCATTGTGGTCAGCAGCAGGCTATCCTCTCCATGGCGTTAATGCTGAGACAGTGGCTGTTGCAGAACCAATCTCAAATTCCGAGGATGAAGCGGAATAGCGATAATAGCCTGGTGAGAATGAAGAGGAATGATGAATGACACAGAAACGTGTGACTGATGCAAACATCCAAGGAAATGATACATCCAATGAATGCCCCTTTCTTGTATTTCACATGATTATGCGGCAAGACACCTGCCACATAGCACAGAATCTCTGGTGCAAGCTACAGTGTGTATGGAACAGGAGTTATTGGATGGCAGCCTTTTGTGGCTGCGCAGGAGCATAGCAAGGCCAAACATTAACCCCCTTGCCTTCCAGTCACTGCTTACGATATGCAGGCCTGCACTGAAACAAGCATAATAAAACATACGTTCAGACAGTCAACCTATGCGAATATGGCATTATCTGAGGAATAATCCTACATCCTTTCACCCCCGGTCAAGGGGAGGCCACTGAGGTCTGCAGAGCCAATGCTCTGCCTTGTTCACAAGTCATTCCATAATATGGGCTATAACAGGTGCAAGTATACCAACTCACCATTTCTGGAAGGAACAGAGCCCCTTTGAGGTCCCCAAATGCAGTGACTTCTTTTAGTTGTTTTCCCATAGCTGCGTGCAGGGGCAGATGGGATTAAGGCTACGCAGGGGACGTAATGTGCAGTAAGCAAGCAGTTTTAGCAATGGATAGAAGGAGGGACAGCCAAATGCCTGGTAGCCCTCAGTGTAAGAAGTCACATGGGGGCAGACACTGACCCCCAAAGCCTGCTTCCTAGATGGTGGCACATTTGCTAAGCCATAAGAAGCAGGCATGAACTCTTCCATCGGATAGCGGCTAAGTCGAACTAGTGAGTTAAAACTGCCCTTCAAGTCTGCAGTGGCAGGCTGTGAGCCAATTTGTATGTTGTGGCCCACAGGGAGGCACAATCAGTGCAGCAGCCCTGGGTGGGCACTCTGCCTTTCATGCCATAGGTAGCATGTGCTAGGAAATTATAGGGAAGACAGTTGCTGCTAATCGAGGAGAGTCAATTCGACATATAATTAAGGATGGGTTAGAATGCTGGCACTGATGTCGGGTTAGCAGGCCTCAGGGCACTCTTAAGTCAAAAACTTTCAGCGAAGGTCCAAAGATTGTGGGGCATGAACACACAAAATAGGCAATTCCTTAAAGGACACCTCCCCCTCCCCAGACGGCAGCAGCAATTAGCGATGTCGGAAAAACAACAAATACTTCATATAAGTAGATAAGCCTATATCCCACCTAAGAAATAATAGTGGGATGCCCTGGAACAAAGTGCCTAGCAAACAAGCATTTGCAATGCAATCGGTCTCGCCTTTGGGACCTTATATGTATTTAGCTCTGCAGCACATTAGCCTGGGTGCTGAAGCATCTACTGTTCTTTAACATGGAGGGAAAGTAAGCAGCAAACTGCATACACGCCAGGTATGAGAACACATGGAGAAAAATATTGCCTTTCAGCAGGAAAGGGTATAGTCCGAAGCTCTGTTTTTAATATAAAATCAGGGCCTTCGTAGTCATATCACTGAAAATACAAGATTTGGAAAAAACATTATTGTCAACGGGTGCTTGTGGAAGACAATTTCTATGGACTGGAATCTAGAGAATGCTAAAGTGATTCTGGTATTTTACTGACCTCTGCTGGTTGTTTTCTATCAAAAAAGTTCAATAGAGGCAGTTACCAGAAAAAAAAAAAAAATAAAGTCCCTCAGCAGAAAGCAATTGTGGTATTTTACTGACCTCTAATGATCGTTTTCTATCAAGACAGTTAAATAAAGGCAGTTGAACATGCAGAAAGCAATTCTGGTATTTTACTGCCCTCTACTGGTCGTTTTCTATCAAGACAGTTAAATAGAGGCAGTTGAACAGAAAAAAAGTCCTTAAGCGGAAGCAGACAAGTCCTAGGGCTGATCTCCAGAGCCCACAAAGTACATAGACATATCAGTATATACTAAAGTATATACAAGAGGTCTCGAATACTCGACCTAAAAAGGGGGGAGCTGTCGGAGGTCGAAAAACCACCGCCAGTGTGGTGGGGAGTCACAAGGTTTTAGCAATAAATAGTTTCACACAAGGACGTAGGAAAATTGTCCGAACAAGGTCCTTGGGATGCCTCATGGCAGGGATACTTGAGGGCAAAGAAAAAGGGTAAGAAATGCCCAGCGCTGGGTGGACACGACACTTGCAGCCCTGGCATGGCCACAGGGTCACAAATGCTGGACATTCGGTAGCAAGAGAAGCCTCAAAGCCGGAACCCGCTGTACCGAATAATCGACAGAACGAGAGCTGTCACAGCAGTTGAAACAAAAGTGATTTATGACAACCCTTAAAGAGACATTATGCCTTTAAAGATGATGCATTGCAGGATTATACATGTTGTGGGTATTAATATGCAATAAAGATGAGATGTACACTGTACAACCAGTCATGAACAGAATGCGCTACATTGAAGTGCAAGATAAGCAAGAGCTGAGCATTTTAATGACCGATGCCATTGTGATAACTTATGTACCAGCTTATAAAGTGAATAAACTGTGGCCGTTCTACGCAATAATGGTCTTGATGTCCATAACTGATGGAAAAGAATGGAACAGCATGTGATGCTCGCACAGCTGGGGGGGGGGGGGTAAACACTATTGATGGTTGGGTATGAGAAATATCTAATTGTAAAAAGAATTATTTGTGCTGCACATTTTTAATTGGCCAACACCATCCACTCTAAATTCGTCTGCAGGAGAATTGCCTCACACACATTACAAAAACTGTCTTATAGATTTGGAATTATATTTTGCGAGGGGTGACTTTGATATGCTTCCCTTGTGAGATCTCCAGTTGTTACTGTAAATGTCTCTGATGGTATTCATTTCTTCTGGACAGTTCTTTGTTTCATTCAATATAACGCACTCTTTACCACTGAACCTGGGTCACCTCATGCTGCCCATAATGGCTCCGTAGGGATGAATATAGGCAACTCTGAGTGTCACAGGTGAAAACAAAAATTATTTCATTATAACAATTTCCTCAGCAGCACCATATGTTATGTTATGTAGCTTATAGAGCGCACGGCTACTCCCAACGGGAGTGTCCCGGCGCTTAAGACAGAAAGAGAGGTGGGGGGGATAGAAGTAGTGATTTCACAGGTGCTAAGGAAGACTGAAGAGCCATGTTTTCAAAAGTTTCCTGAAGCATAGCTCCGTGTTAGCCTTTCTGATGTATACGGGCAGAGAGTTCCACAAAGTTGTGGTTCTAAAGGTAAAGGATCTTCCTCCTGTTCTAGCCTTAGCAAAACGAGGGATGGTAAGAAGTTCACGATGATTAGATCTTAGGTTTCTTGCTTGATAGGATTTATGAATTCTTTTCCGAAGATAGAGGGGGCCACTTCCGTTTATTGCCCGATAGGCAAGAGTGAGCGCCTTAAATTCTGTGCGTTTTTACGGGCAGCCAATGAAGACTTAGTAAATGGGGAGAGATATGATGCCTTAAAGGAACATTTCTAATAAGCCTTGCGGCTGCGTTCTGTATTATCTGCAGTCTCATTAGCAGATACATTGGTATACCCAGATATAGACTATTGGCATAGTCTAATTTTGAGGTTATTAATGCATGTACAATAGTTTTCCTGCAATCCATTGGAAGAAAATGAAGAAATCTTCGTAATGCCTTCATTTTCCAGAAGCAGGATGATGTCACGAGACTTATCTGGGATTTGCATGAAAGAGTGTTATCCACCTTAAAGCCCAGATTTCTCGCTGAGGACACTGGCTGTGGAGGGGATTGAGCAGTGAAGGCCACCAGAGATCAGAGTGGGGGGGAAGGCTGGTTAAAAAACAAAACCTCAGTTTTGTCAGCATTCAGCTGCAGACAATTCTTTGTCATCCAGGTAGATATGTCAATCAGACATTCCTTAAAATGTGTGAATGCGGCCTCTGAATGATCTTTAAAAGAGAACACTAGCTGGGTAAGGAAACAAAAAGGGGGGGGGAAACCGACGGGCTTTCTCCTCCTATCGGAATGGAGGAAGGTCCAGCATAAACGCCCTGAGTGAACTAATGAAAGTATACAGATATGCTGTTCCTGATGGTTGTCAACACAAGGGAAGTGACACCGACCTGATCCAAATTTGGTTCAAGGTGGGAAGTCCAATTATTGGATTGTAATGCCCTCACACACCCAAAGGGTGTCATGCTTCATCATCTGGGCTGCTCCTCGTCGGGTCGGCGGTGCAATACCCAATGGGCTCCCTATAGTAGGGGCTCTTTATCGGAGATCTTCTTCCAATAGCCGTATGGTGAAGTGGGGGTATGGGGCCAGAATTGTGTAGATGTGTAAAGTTGAATGTGTGATCTAAAATAGAGTTGGGAGTTCCATTAAATGTGATTTATTCAAATGGTCTCCTACCCTAATTAAAAGAGTGATAATGTGATGCTCAAAAGTGAGTATTATGTCTCAAGTAAAGGCATCATCATTCTTAAAGAAAGGTCAACATGTTTCACGCTTGTTGTCAAGATCTACATGCGATTCGTCAGGACCTCTATAAAAGGTAGACTATCTACACATACACACAGTGCGGTGGCCAAATACTCACCGCAGCCGATTCATTACCTACGTAAGTATACCTGTCAATCCCTGATCCTACCCCATAAAGTGAGTATAACCAGGCGTCATCAGTGCCCGGTAGGGATACAAACAAGAGGAGTTCCTCAATTGTTCTGTGTCAATAGCACATCTCCAAGCGACCTACCCACATCTACCGGGTGTCACTTCCCTTGTGTTGACAACCATCAACACTAGCTGGGTGTCATCAGCATATGAGATGACACCCACGCCATGTTGCTCTATAAGAGTAGCTAGGGGCGCAAGGTAAATGTTAAAAAGAGTGGGGCTGAGAGCCGACCCTTGAGGAACTCCACATTTCACCAATCGTGGTGATGAGACATAAGGGTGCAGCCTTACTTTCTGGGACCGCCCTTCAAGAAAAGAACTGAACCAGGCCAGAGTGGTCGCTAAAACTCCCAGTTGTCTTAGCCTGTCAAGAAGGATCTTGTGTGACACAGTGTCAAATGCTGCTGACAGGTCTAACAGCACCAGCATTGCACAGTTGTTCTTGTCTAAGGTTTCCCGGATTGTTTCAGTTACCTCCAACAGAGCTGTCTCGGTGCTGTAGCCAGCTCTGAATCCAGACTGAGAGTCGTGTAGTAAATTATTAATTTCTAGGAAGTGGGATAACTGCTTTTGTGCTTCTTTCTCAAGGATTTTGGCAGGTGCTGGCAGGAGGGAGATAGGTCTAAAAAATGTTAGTACGGTAGGATCTGCATTCTCCTTTTTGAGGATGGGTTGGACAATTGCAGTTTTCCAGATGGACGGGTAGGTGCCGGATGTAAAAGAAGTATTCCAGAGCTGATTCAGAGAAGGGTTAATCAAAGGGGCAAGTAGGTTAAAATACCTAGCGGGACAAGGATCCAAAGGGGATCCAGATTTTATTTTTTTCAATTGACTGAGAGAAGAGTCGGAGTCAAAAGGAATAAATTCCGACCAGGTATTTGTAGGGGATTTCAGAGGAGTATTGGAGGTATTAATCTCCGAAAATGAGGAGTAAATATCTTGAATTTTTTCCTGAAAGAAACTAGATAAATTCTCACAAAGAGTATCGTACAGAGTTATATTACTTTTCATGGTCTCTGGTTGCAAGAAGTCTTGAACAATTTTAAAGACTTCTTTGGTCGAACTATCTGATCGTCTAATTTGGTTGGCAATTAAATCCTTAATACAAATACGTTTCAGCCCATGAAAGTGCTTAACTGCTTTCCTATAGATGTTTTTCATCTCAGTGCAGTAAGTTTTGCGCCATATCCGTTCAAGCTTTTACAGCAGCTTTTTTCTGCTGCTATATGTGTAGATAAGTGTTCATCTTCATGTTTAGGACTATGTGCGCATGTTTAAGGGGCCGTGCAAGGCCAGGCATAGCTATAACTAATGTAAACCACTTTCTACACATTTTCTTTCTTTTCCTTTACCAATACCATTTGTCCTGAGCTTGATTAGTACAAGAAGCCTGGATGAAATCGCACACATTTTTTACAACAATTAATGGAATTTAGCAAAAAATATAGGAAATTATGCAATGCCTCAAATTTAGGTCTGTGCTCAATTCGTATAGTTGATGACCCTTTACACTGAAATGCAGGGGAATTCCACATAATTCCCCAAAAGAGCATAAAATACCTTGGCCCGGTATCTCTCATCACTTTTAAAGGCAATTGAATGTCTCTCACATAAGAGTTCATCTCAGTACTGCAGGAGACTGGGTCGAGCTGAAAATGTCTCTCTCTGAGTCATTTTCTGCTTGAACCCGTCTCATTTAGGCAAAAACTCATTGCAAAATGGAGAAGATTTTAGTGAAATGCATTTTGCTGGTATCTTGTAAGAAATGTTCATGTGAGGCAGGGGTGCTGGAAGTAGGGGTGATTTTGTTACATATTTTATATACGAAACTAATTATCACTTACCTCTCAATCAGTGCATGATGCAGCAGCCATGCAAGTCGAACTAGTGTTGCTGCTGCCAGTGAAAGGCCATCGTGTTTCTCTGTGGCTTTGAGCTGAGATTGAAGCTGTAGTTCAAGGGAACCTTCAATGTAATCCAAGCGCGGCCGGCACAGGTAAGAGTGGTGTGGCAGGGAGGGAAGGAGTTGACACACGACGGGATAGGTAAAGTAAAATAAAAAAATTAATTAAACCACTTAGTACAAGGGAGCCTTCAATGTAATCCAGGCGCAGCTGGCACAAGTAAGAGTGGTGGGGCGGTGGTGTGAGTGGGGGCAGGGAGAAGGGGAGTCGACAGACAACAGAATAGGTAAAATAAAATGAACAAATTAGTAAAACCGATTAGTACAAGGGAGCCTTCAATGTAATCCAGGAGCGGCCGCCACAGGTAGGAGTGGTGGGGTGGTTGGGCGTGGCGGGTCGGAGGTGCTAGATGCTGGGATAGGTAAAATAAAATAAATAAAACCACTTACCTTGCGCTCGCTGCATCGCCAAGTCAGCGATGCAGCGAGCGGAAGTTAAGTGGTTTTATTTATTTTTTTATTTTATTTGACTTATCCCGTCATCTGTCGACTTCCTCCACCCGCTCCGCCCCACCGCCCCACTGCTCTTACCTGTGCCTGCCATACCTGATGTTATCTGATCTGATCAGGGCATGCGCAGGCCAGTTATTTACTATCAGATGAATTGCTTCAGTCCAGTAAGTAGCTGTATTATTAAACAAACCCTGGGGCAGATTTATCAAAGGTTTTGTGTCGCCCTTGCACCACGCAAGGGGACCCAGGGCAACGCAAAACCTAGAATGAGATTTACCAAGCCACACAAGGCAACCATGCGTGGCCCTGCGTGACTTGGTAAATCCGGAGTAACACAAGGCAGTGCAAGTTGCTGCCTTGCATTACTATGCCCTAGGGAGGCATTCAAAGGGTGGTACGTGGTTGTTCCTACTCGATCCACCCATGGATTTTGCCATATTCCAAGATTTATCATGAGTTGTAAACCTGGAAATGTGTATAAATGGTACGCCTTCCCAAGGCAGGCATCATGAGGAGAAATATGTTTATTTCTCCTCGTTGTTGCCTCTTTCTGCTTGTGCTGCACTCTGCAACACACATAGAAAGAGAAAAAACCTCAATGGACTGTTTTTGTGCATTAAGATGTCACTTCCTGCACAAAAACAATCCTGCCTTCTTCGGCGCTAGGCAGCACATAGTGTGCCATTGCAAAAAGAGGACAGGAGTGCGCCATGTAACGTTATATACGGCACATTCTTTTCCTCTCCCTGTCAAGCAACTCGGGCACAGGAAGATGTCTTGGTGTTCTGTGTTGCGTAACATTTTCATAAATCTGCCCCCTAACAAATGGCACATGCAGAAGTGCTAAATAGTATGAAGTCCAAATTTTTTTTTACATTTCATTTATTTATCAGAGCTCCTTCAAACTATGAGTGTCTTTCCCAGCAATACATGGGTTAAAACAGTACTACTGGTAAAAACAAAAGGCCTTGTTCCCTTTCCCTGCTAATGATAATCTAAAATGGAAACTGAAGGGGCTGGCACATATGTTTTTGAGCATCAGGGTCAGAGGTAGAGTTTTCAACTTCTTCTTAGAAAAAGACTGGGCTTCTATTCATGTTTTCTAATTTTCTAAGCATCAGTAGCTGGTATTGGAGTAAAATGTAGTATAAAATCCCCCGTATTTTGTTTAACTCCAGGCCTATGTGTTTGCTTTAGGAAACGTTTTAAATTAGTTTAGACTGTTTAGACACACTGAGTTCATTTTCCCTGATTTCATATTTATTTAGATATATAAATGTTAAATTTTAAAGAGGAAAAAGACCAACTTTTTCGGATTTCCCTTATTATGTTTTTTACTGGATTTGACATATAAGACAGACCACGGCGCTAAAATACTTACCAGATGGCACCCTTCCCAGAGCATATTGCTCTGGATGAACATTGGATTCACATGGCCAGCATCCACACTCCTTGGTAAAATCACACAAAATATTTCATAGCATTTAAGGCAGAACAACTCAGGCACTGAGTTGCATAGCAAACAATGCCATGTCAGTAATCAAAGTCTCAGCACATTTAGCACCATTGTGCATCTTAAGCAGCCTTTTCAATTAGCTCTTTCTGCCCACCGATAGTACAGTTCAGTCATATTTCCAGCCTGTCTGCTGTGCAAAAGAGACTGGAACATAGAAATACAATCAAGATAATGAAATAAAAAGTTATTTGGATGGAATTCTTATAAAGGCAAAAGGGCACACTAATTATGCAACTACTTCAATAATATTTCTAAGTCAAGAAGGGCAAACATTAAGAACATATTTCTTTTAAGTATTGAGTTCTATTAATCAGATGTGTGCACCACAGAACCGGGAGTACCCTTGACTTTTTGCAACTGCGTCTGTGGTTTTAACATGTCACAGAATATGTCTAAAGAGCACAGTCATATTTTTGTAGATTCACTACACTATCAATATAGGGTCACTGAAAATATTGATGTATTGGATGCAATGATGTGTTCCCATTCAGAACTATCTTTATAACCTATAGCATTTTAACCAATATATTTGAAAACATATTCTAGGGCCTCGCCTCTTCAAGCATTTCTCCACCAAAACACCCCTAGAAATCTTTACCTAGTCCACTGTACCCTCTTACTCTGTAAAACTGCCAATGCTAGCTCCTATGATGCTTGTGTGGTGTCACCAAAGCCCTCACCCTGCTCAGAAAATTGGTCCAGGACCATAGACGTAAGGGCATATCTTAAACTTAAAAGTGATACAAGATACCAGCAGACGACTGGTTTCTCTAAGCAAGCAATTTTCTACTCAAACTTTTAGCCTCCAAGCAAAATCATGGAATAAATATACAGCTTTGTATGCCTTGTAGAACTCCAAGGTGTACAAGGAGTGATGGGTGGAATGCTTGAATGAATCTCAGCTAGTGTTAATTACTCGGGCCGGGCCGCATCCCAGTTCATTGTTATTTTGCACACCATGCCACCTTAGTTTGGACCCAGATATATGCAAATCAGTCTTGACCCTGCTCCAATGGGAACCATCCAGCCCTAACTGCCAAGCCAGATCCGCACTGAACCAGAACACAAGCAACCTAGGACCAGTTTGCCCTTGCTAAGGGCTCATCAGTCAGGTATAGCTTGGTTCCAGTGACACAGTGTGCATGGGACCCACATCTGGGCATACCCATCACACTTAGGGCATCAAAAACAAAGTGCTGGATGGAATGGTTGAGATAGTCTCAGCCACTGGCAATCACTAGGTGCCACAACCCAATACATCATTTTTCACCCACCGCACCACCTCAGTTTGGGCCTAGTCATATGCAAATTTGTCTTGACCCTGCTCCAGTGGGAACAGTCCAGCCCAAACTGCCAGGCCAGGGGCTCCCTGTACCAGAACATAAGAACACAAACAACCCTTCTGGACATATCAATCCCACTTAGGGTGACATACTAAAGTATATAAGGAGTGTGTGCAAAATAACGGTGTGCAAAATAACAATGGACTGGGATGCGGCCAGAGTCATTAGCAGTGGATGATATTAATTCCAGCATTCCATCCATCCCTTTTTGTATACTTTTGAAGAACTTTGAGGCCAAGCCATCAGACCATGGGGCCTTGTCACCAGCTAAAACCTTGATGGCTTCTAATACCTTGTCAATCGATATTGGCTCACTCAAGAACTGTCTGTGACTGTTTTCCAGCCAGACAAGGTTGATCTCGTCAACGTATTTCTTAGTTGTTCAAATGGCATATGAACTTGTGATGTCTACAACCATCTACAATACTTAACAAACTTCTCACTATGCCTTCATTAGAAGTTAGATTCACCTCCCTTCCCCCCGGGACCCTCCAATTAAACAGCAGGACTGCAACGTCCATCTCTCCATAATAACCAGGCCAGTATTGTAGGAAAGCAGGATCTGCTTCTTATGGTTACCCCCACTTTTTGCTTTTTGCACCCACTGTTTTGACTAGTCTGGCTGGGATCCTGCTATTCAGGACCCCAGCCTATCTGCTTTCTCCCTTAAATTGCAACATATGTACTTTGGTACACTCCAGATTGGATACTGGGGTGCCCTTATAAGTCTCTAGTATATGGTACCCATGTACCCAGGGCATAGGTACCCCAGAGCCCTCCCATGGGCTGAAGCATGTATTATGCCACCCATGAAAGGCCATGCAAAATGGAACTCTAGGTCTGCTACAGCAGCCTGTGTAAGTTGGTGATTGCACCACTTGGTTTAGATATAGGTTCACTATATCTATATATATCACTACACTTAAAACCTTGTAAGTCACCCCTATAGCAGGCCTTAACAATCCTGAAGGCTGGGTGCGGAGTTTTGCGTGAGAGGGTGCTCCTGCATGAGCAAGGCCCCTCTGCAGTCTTCGGAGACCATTATCCCGGGCTGTACGTGATACTACCAGACATATAGGTAGAGGTGCATTATAACCTTGTGGTAAATGCTATCTTGAAAAGACTGCAACGAAGTATGACGTGTTTGGTGTCAAACACCTTGGAATCATACCTCCACACCTGTAACTGGTGTGGGAGGAATAATTCCTCCGTCCAGAACCGAGGTTCTGGTGGTACCTAAGTCTACTGGTACCAACTTTCTCGAGCCTTACAGCACAAAATGGATGCTGCCAGCCACAGACACGAGTCTGCCCTTCTGCTGCTGAGCCAAACTCGAGCAGGGGAAGGCAGCACAATAGGCATCCTGTCACAGGGAGGTGTTACCACCTTCCAGACAGGATTTTGGGGCCGATTCCGATCTCGGCCGGTAGGGCTCCGAATAGGATTCGGCTTTACCGGATCCGATTCGGAGCCCTTTTTCCCGACCAAATCGTACGCGGGTCCGGCCGAGCGAGTACGATGCGGGTCGCCGACCGACTCGTCCGGGCGACCCGACCGCTCCGACCGACTCGTACCCGGATCGTACCGCTCCGACCGACTCGCTCGGACCCGAGTCGCACCGCGCAATGGAGACGTTTTCCGGCCGGGTAAGTACGATGCGCACCTCGACCGCTCCGACCGACTCACGCCCGTCCGACTCGAACTCGCTGTCGGAGCCGTACTTTGGGGTCCGTGTCGGACCCCCTGTACGCGTACCCGTGCGAGGCGCACACAGGGGGACCCATGGGTCCCCCTACCTGTGCGTGTACGCCGCGAGCGCTCGCGGCGTACTCGCTGTAGGGCGCCCTTGTCCGCCTCGCACCCATTGAGGCAATGGGAGCCCGCGTACGCGTTGTACGACCGGCTCCCATTGAGTTCAATGGGAGTCCGACCGACTCGTGTCCGGTGGCATACGAATGCATCGGACTCGTTCGGTCGGACTGCACGGGTCCGATTCGGTCGGAAATCTCTCCGGGTCCGGCTCGGTCGGAGAGATTTCCGGCCCGAATCGGAATCGACCCCTTAGTGTATTGGGGCTGGGTGGGTGCACTGTCTCAGTGCCAGAAAGTCTGCACGAGGGGCACACTTGGTGTCCCTGTGCATAGTCCAGTTCAAACCAGTTCTAGGAGCCATTTGCTCCTGCTTTAGTGCAAAACTGGACAAAGGGCATGGGTGTAGTCACCCCTCTGTCCTGTCCCTCCCCTAGGAGGGTCCCTAGAATCTGCCCAACCCTTTCCCGTGGGTATAAAATGGGTTACCTGGCTACAGGACATTAGATTTTACGTGGACAAGATTCTGCAAGAAGATACCAAATACACTTCGACCGTCTGGACACGCTGGACTTCGCTGGACCTCCCTTGGGCTCAACTTCGTCTTCCCTTGCGGTCCCCATTCTCGCCACTGTCCGTGATCCATACAGGCTCCGTGCAGGACCTTGTGGACCTCCAAGACAACAGAAGAATCTCCCTTGGAGTGAAGGAGTCACTCCCCTGCAAACGCAGGCACCATAATGCATCTGACCAGTTTGCTGACCCTGAGCTCCTGCAGAGTCCGAAGGTTCCAGCAACACAGGAGGTGGGTTTCTAAAGGTCTCTGACTTTGAGATGCCCTCTTACCGAGTTTGAGGCAGATATCCCTCGTGGGGACCGTTTACCCGTACTCCTGTGCACTGCGTCCATTTGCAGCTGCACATGCTTGTTGTCGTGCAACAATTCTGTGCATTGGGCCATTTGTAGACATGACCCCAGCGCATCTTTTCTGAGAAAGACTCCGGCATCCTCACACTCTGTGCCCTGCTAGCTGGTATCCTGTGAAACCGCCTGAGGTCCCCTCGCGACACCTGTGCCTTCGGCCTGTGGGTCCACTTGAGGGTCAACTTTGCTTTATTTGGGCTAACCTGATTGCTTCAGGCCTGCCCTGACTCCCCTTGCTGTGGTGAGTCTCCTGGTCCTTACTGGGCAAGATCAACACCGAATTTGACCATCTACATTGTTGCCGCTGCCAAGGCTTGATTGGTGCTCCCGCCGGACACCGACCCCTCAGCACTCAACATCCTTTGTAGGACAGCTGGTATCCAGCTCCTGTCATCCAAGACGTCTCCTGGTCCGCACAGCTGAAGAGTCAAGATCACCGTCAACACACCTGAAGCACCCGACATCGGTGGGCATTTGTCTACCGAGCCCCTGGTCACTCCAAAGTGACCCAGACTCTGTCCCCTCTGCTTTCAGGTTCTTCTCATCTAGAATCCACGTTTGGATTCCACTGGACACTTCTCTTTCTTCCCACAGCAGCATTTCTTTGTCAACATCCATAGAAAACGACGAGGGTTTCCGACGCCACTTCGCACCTATGCACCCGGCTCTTCTGGGATAGGTAACTCTGGTACAAAGGTATCCACGGGTGAGGTGGCTCTCCAAACTCTTAAGTTCCAAGGGTTGTCTTCGTAATCTGCTGGGAAGGGTCCTTAATCTCTGATTTTCCAACCGCGACTTTCCCATTGAATTGTACGGAGCACGCAGTTGTGTTCCCACACTGCACCCGTCCTCCATGGGGTCCCTACTCACTCACCTTGGGTGGTTCCTTGGGGTCCCAGCGATTCTTCACCTTCTAGACTAGGTTTAGTCCCGAGTCGTGGTTCTTATACCACTTATTTAGTATATGGTTTGGTCTCCCCGGGAGCCCACTGTGTATTGTGCTACTTACGATTGATTCTTTGCAACTGTATTATTTGATTTGTGTTCTATCCTCGGGTAGAGGATACTAGAGAGTGTTATATATAATAAATACATATTTTTATAACTACTGTGTGGTTTCCCTTTCAGTTAACCAATACTATAAGGTTGCATTCTGGTAAAACAAGGTGCTTAACATTCCTTCAAGACTTAGCCTGAAGGCTGCTCTCCATAGCTACCACTAGGATAGCTTTCAATAAAGGTTATCTTTGACCTAATCACCATAAGGGTTGTTTGGACTGGTACAAGGTGCCCACTTTCATTAGTGGACAGCATATACCAGGCCAACTTCTCACATTGGTGTGCAGCAGTTGGGATTCAAGCCTGCATTGTTTTCCCAGAAAAATCTTTGTATTGATTAACTGAAAAACCACTAGTATCTAGGAACATATAATACTGGCTTAAGATAGTAAGTTCTACTGAACTTGGGGTTGGGTAAGCCAAGGGTCTAGCACACCCTTTCTCCAACCTAAGAGAGTTTAGTTCCCACTAGGTTAGGTAGGTGCTTACACTACACCTCACCTAGTATGTCTTCTACTGGGAATGCCACTGGTGGCATTCTGCCTACTAAATATGATAGCTTTGCATTCACTGAATTAAAAGCTATGTGTGTATCTAGGAAGCTGAAGACAGGGAGAAATGCCAACACTCAACGTCTCATAGATGCATTGATGCTAGATGGCATTAGGAAAACTCCTGGGTCAGATGAGCAGGATAGAGTGGGTGGTACAGGGGAAGAAGATAGGTCAGGAGGGGACACCTTCTATGACCAAGAGTCCAACCCTGGACAGGAGGATCAAAATGATCCACCCCTGAAGAACTCAGATCCCCAGGAGAAAGAGGAAGAAGAGGGTCAAGAGGACCATCACTTTAGTCCTCCAGGGAGAGTGCAGAGTTTACCAAGGAGATCTAGGTATCCCTCTGCTGAGTCAGATCATTCTAGACATTCTATAGGGACCTCTGTTTCTAACAGGAGGGACAACACTTATGACAGGGATTGCCAATTACTAGAACTGGAGGAAGCTAAGCTTAGGCTCAGGCAACAGCAATTGGCCCTGGATAAAGAATCCCTAGAAGTCCAGAAGACTAGAAAGAAATTGGGACTAGAGTCCCATGGTGGCAGCTATAGTGTCCCTTGGGTTAGGGAACACACCTTTTATCATAGGAACCTGAGCAAGATTGTCCCTCCCTTCCATGTAGGGGATGACATCCAGAAATGGATAACTGCTTTGGAGAGGGCCTGTAAAGTACAGAGGGTCCCTCAAGAGCAGTGGGCAGCTATCTTGTGGCTCTCCTTTGCTGACAAAGGTAGAGATAAGCTCCTCACTGTAAGAGAAGAGGATGCTGATAATTACTCAGTCCTGAAGAGTGCTCTCATTGGTGAATAGACATTATATCGAATGATAAATATCGAATTGTAGTAATATCGAAGTTGTAATATCGAATGTTAGATAATATCGAATACATGAATATCGCAATCAAAAATATCGTCATTTTATTTCTTTAAAAAATATCGAAGTACAAAATATCGAATAAGTAATATCGTAAGTAGATAATATCGAATTGTTAGTATTGTAAAAAATATCGAAAAAAAATATAGAAACTGTAAAATATTAATTTTTAGTCTATAATTAAATATTATGTATTGTTATTAATTTTGTATTATTAAAAATGTTTTAATATTAGTGTGAAAATGTATAAAAAAAAATTGTAACATATGTTTTAGGAGCGGGATGTTTAGTTATTAGGGGTAAATGGTGGGGAGTATTTTAAAAATATTATTGTAAATTTAGATATTAATTTTACATTTTTAGAAATTAGAAATTAATTTAAAAAATGAAATTTATATTAAAAGTGTAAAATGTATGTTTTTTTAGGAGCGGGATGTTGGGTTATTAGGGGATAAGGGTGGGGAGTAATTTAAAAATATTAGTGTGAAAATGTATAAAAAAAAATTGTAACATATGTTTTAGGAGCGGGATGTTTAGTTATTAGGGGTAAAGGGTGGGGAGTATTTTAAAAATATTAGTGTAAATTTAGATATTAATTTTAAATTTTTAGAAATTAGAAATTAATTTAAAAAATGAAATTTATATTAAAAGTGTAAAATATATGTTTTTTTTAGGAGCGGGATGTTGGGTTATTAGGGGATAAGGGTGGGGAGTAATTTAAAAATATTAGTGTAAATTTATATTTAAATAGAAAATTTATAGAAATTCGAAATTAATTTAAAAAACGAAATTTATATTAAAAATGTAAAATATATGTTTTCTTTTAGTAGTGAGATGTTGGGTTATTAGGGTATAAGGGTGGGAAGTATTTAAAAAATATTAGTGTAAATTTAGATATTAATTTAAAATTTTTAGAAATTCGAAATTAATTTAAAAAACCAAATTTATATTAAATATGTAAAATATATGTTTTCTTTTAGGAGCGGGATGTTGGGTTATTAGGGGATAAGGGTGGGGAGTATATAAAAAATATTAGTTTAAATTTAGATATTAATTTAAAAATTTTAGAAATTCAAAATTAATTTAAAAAACGAAATTTATATTAAAAATTTAAAATATATTTTTTATTTTAGTAGTGGGATGTTGGGTCATTAGGGGATAAGGGTGTGGAGTATTTTAAAGATATCAGTGTAAATTTAGATATGAATTTAAAAATTTTAGAAATTAGAAAATAATTTAAAAAACGAAATTTATATTAAAAAGTTAAAATATATGTTTTGTTTTAGGAGGGGATGTTTCGTTATTAGGGGATAAGGGTGGGAAGTGTTATTTAAATAATATTTTAAAAATATTTATTAAGTAGAAATTTAAAAAATTGCAAATAATTAGAAGAAATAAAGTAATTTATAAATATAAATAGTAAGTTGTTTTTAGTACTGGGATGTTGGGTTATTAGGGGAAAATGGTAAAGTTGTTAATATTGTAAAACATATATATTTAGGGGCCGATTCCGATTCGGGCCGGAAATCTCTCCGACCGAGCCGGACCCGGAGAGATTTCCGACCGAATCGGACCCGTGCAGTCCGACCGAACGAGTCCGATGCATTCGTATGCCACCGGACTCGAGTCGGTCGGACTCCCATTGAACTCAATGGGAGCCTGGTCGTACAACGCGTACGCGGGCTCCCATTGACTCAATGGGTGCGAGGCGGACAAGGGCGCCCCCTACAGCGAGTACGCGCGCGAGCGCTCGCGCGCGTACACGCACAGGTAGGGGGACCCATGGGTCCCCCTGTGTGCGACTTCGCG
Source organism: Calotriton arnoldi (assembly GCA_963921515.1). Taxonomy (NCBI): domain Eukaryota; kingdom Metazoa; phylum Chordata; class Amphibia; order Caudata; family Salamandridae; genus Calotriton; species Calotriton arnoldi. Next base: position 750,577 of record CAWUFW010005200.1, on the reverse strand, counting down.
CGGCTACGCGTACAGGGGGTCCGACACGGACCCCCAAAGTACGGCTCCGACAGCGAGTTCGAGTCGGACGTGCGCGAGTCGGTCGGAGCGGCTCGAGGTGCGCATCGTACTTACCCGGCCGGGAAACGTCTCCATTGCGCGGTGCGAATCGGGTCCGAGCGAGTCGGTCGGAGCGGTACGATCCGGGATACGAGTCGGTCGGAGCGGTCGGGACGCCCGGACGAGTCGGTCGGCGAATCGCATCGTACTCGCTCGCCCGGACGCGCGTACGGATCGGTCGGGAAATAGGGCTCCGAATCGGATCCGGTTAAGCCGAATCCGATTCGGAGCCCTACCGGCCGAGATCGGAATCGGCCCCATAGTGTCCAGCGTGTTCTTGACTTCATAATTACTGTAGTGGGAATAGTAATTTTTATGTGTTTAATGTCCAGCATATTCCCTGACTTAATTTTTACTGGAGTGGGAATAGTAATTTTATATGTTTAGTGTCCAGCACCTTCCCTGAGTTAATATTTACTGGAGTGGGAATAGTAATTTATATATGTTTAATGTCCAGCACCTTCCTTGAGTTAATACTTACTGGAGTGGGAATAGTAATTTATATATGTTTAATGTCCAGCACCTTCCCTGACTTAATTTTGACTGAAGTGGGAATAGTAAATTTATATGTTTAGTGTCCAGCACCTTCCCTGAGTTAATATTTACTGTAGTGGGAATAGTAATTTATATATGTTTAATGTCCAGCACCTTCCTTGAGTTAATACTTACTGGAGTGGGAATAGTAATTTATATATGTTTAATGTCCAGCACCTTCCCTGACTTAATTTTGACTGAAGTGGGAATAGTAAATTTATATGTTTAGTGTCCAGCACCTTCCCTGAGTTAATATTTACTGGAGTGGGAATAGTCATTTATATATGTTTAATGTCCAGCACCTTCCTTGAGTTAATACTTACTGGAGTGGGAATAGTAATTTATATATGTTTAATGTCCAGCACCTTCCCTGACTTAATTTTGACTGAAGTGGGAATAGTAATTTTATATGTTTAGTGTCCAGCATATTCCCTGACTTAATTTTGACTGGAGTGGGAATAGTAATTTTATATGTTTAGTGTCCAGCACCTTCCCTGAGTTAATATTTACTGGAGTGGGAATAGTAATTTATATATGTTTAATGTCCAGCACCTTCCTTGAGTTAATACTTACTGGAGTGGGAATAGTAATTTATATATGTTTAATGTCCAGCACCTTCCCTGACTTAATTTTGACTGAAGTGGGAATAGTAATTTTATATGTTTAATGTCCAGCACCTTACTTGAGTTAATACTAACTGCAGTGGGAATACTAATTTATATATGTTTAATGTCCAGCACCTTCCCTGACTTAATTTTGACTGAAGTGGGAATAGTAATTTTATATGTTTAGTGTCCAGCATATTCCCTGACTTAGGGGCATCATTACGATACCCGGCGTAAATAAATCCGCCAGGCATGGAAGCGGCAAAAATCCGCCCGCACACACCGCCTGAACACCGACCACGCCATTATGAGTACACAAACTGAAAACCGCCATCGGCGAAAAATCATACAAAATACCGCCCGCCATCGTCCGAGTCGGAGTCAAACCGCCCGCCACGGACGGAAACACGCACGACAACACAAAACCGCCCGCCCACACGGCCGACACACCGCACGTGAAATTACGATCGCACCGCCATGAGCGCGGAAAAACAACAAAAATACCGCCCGCCAGCGCAAACAACGCCGATGAGAATCGACACGGCAGAAGCCATGGCGCCCACGTACCTGCACAGAAACCATCCGCACACAAAACCAATAGCACACAACATGGCCAACAAGTCCACACAGCAAGGCACGCACAAATACACAAGCACAGTACACATCCCGAAAACACCCCCCGGACAAACAAAAAATACAAAGGCCAGAACCCCAGACACAACACACCTGAAAACAACAGACCATGAGGACACACCCACATAGGTGAGTACAAAAGCAGCACTCCCACAGACCACAACCCCTTGCTACATTGCAAACCAGAGAGGAGAGGAGAGGACACAGTGACACAGCAAGGACAGCAGCACACCACAGAAACGCACACATCACAACCACCACCACCACCAAACACCACCACCACCACCACCACCACCACCACCAACACCGGCACCACAAACCCCCTGCACATTACACAACACACACCGCACCAGCACCACAAACACCATGGCACCACAAAGGATGCCCAAGTTCACGCCCATGGAGCTGACGGTCATGGTCGACGAGATCATCAAGGTGTACCCACAAATCTATGGGAACATGGTCCAGCACACACCACTAGCCACCAGAAACAGAATGTGGACCCGGATCGTAGACCAGGTCAATGCAGTCGGGACCCTGCCCAGGAACAGAACCGAGATAAACAAACGTTGGAATGACGTAAAGAGCCTGGTCAAGAAGAAGGAGGGCAAAAACAGAGAGCTGGCTGCCGTCACTGGCGGAGGGAATCCCGCGCTCTTTAAGACCTTCAAAGCGTGGGAGGAGAAGGTGCGAGTCGTAATCCATCCGGAGATCCTCGCCGGATTAGCAGGGGGAGTGGAGGCTGGTAAGTACAAACTAATGTATACCAGCACACCGCTATGTACTCACATGCGCAACTACCATGCCACAGCTCCCAGGGACAAACACCCCCATGTCCAGCACACAATACACAACACATCACACGCACATGCAACAGACACTACCACACACAGGCCAAACCGAACAACTGTAAGATGCGTGGGGACATGTGTACACTAAGCCAGCCACGTAACCACCAACAGGTCCCCAAATATGCCAGAAGCGCCACAACGAGCACCCACCACACCCATGTGTCCGCCACAGCTGCACCAACTGACAAGTAACAGGTAAGTGGCAGGAACACAAAGTGCAGTGGGTCGGAGGGGGACAGCTGAAGTACAACACCCACCAGGCCCCCACTCCCACAGACCAGCAAGGTGGAGCACTCCCCACACCCATGTGTCAGGCACAGCTGCACCAACCGACAAGTAACAGGTAAGTGGCAGGAACACAAAGTGCAGTGGGTCGGAGGGGACAGCCCAAGTACAACACACACCAGGCCCCAGTCCCACAGCACAGCAAGGAGGAGCATCCCCCACACCCCACAGCCACGTGTCAGCCACCGCAGTGCACAACGACAGCCGAAAGGCAGACATCACGGTCCACAGCAATCGGTGTCAGTGGGTGTACAGCCACCCCCACGACCCACTACACCCCCCACCCCCCACAGACCTGCAACATGGAGCACCCCCGCTTAGAGCCATGTGGCATCCAGTACAGTGCACGCACGAACAACTTGCAGGTGGGAAACTGGACAGGGCTGGATTACTGGAGGCATGAGGACCATAACACCACCAACACATGGGACATGTCACGTAGCACACGGACACGCAGCACCGCCCACCGTCACGAACAAGTGAACAATGTGCACACGGACATGAACAGCAGACTCACACCCCACATGACCCATCACAGACATAGCAACACCCAAGGAGCCACGTCTGCATGCACAAGCCACACTGAATATAGTCCCACACGGCAGCCACTGTGCAACTCATCACACACAACCGAAACACCATTGAAGTCCTGTCCATGTAGCCCCCACTGCCTGTCAACCCCACACCCCACAACTACGCCTATGTAAGACAAACAACACTAGACGCAACAGAGCGGAACAACAGAAATGCACACGAACACCACTGAACCCATCAAACTCACAGACACACCATGCACATACAACATACCATCCATCCCATCCGTCAGCCCCAGTCACATGAAAGGCATGTCATCCGCACAGCTGCCACACATACAGCAGTCACGCTAAGACACATGCCCATGACCAACCATGTGCCAGAAGTCAATTAAGCGCACGACACACTGTGAGCAACAACACACAACATGGGCCACACCCCCGAGCACTGCAGTGATGCACATGGCACAGGGCAGCACGCACACCAAGGAGATGGGACAACTGCAATACGTTGGCTGGCACACAACTATCACTCACTCATAACGATGCGTCCAATGCCATGTCCAGTAACCACAACAGACAGCAAATATGCAGGGCATGTCAGGCATGCACACACCTCAGACCATGCACTGTCATGCTGCCACAACACATGTCACGTTCGGCACCCATGGCTCACAGCATGTACCCCAAAAGCATATCCCCTCCCAAATGCGAATCTGGGGCATGGCCCCCATGTTGCCATATGCGTTCCTAAGCGTTCCATTTGAACCCCAAAAGCATATCCCCTCCCAAATGCGAATCTGGGGCATGGCCCCCATGTTGCCATATGCGTTCCTAAGCGTTCCATTTGAACCCCAAAAGCATATTCCATCCCAAATGCGAATCTGGGGCATGGCCCCCATGTTGCCATATGCGTTCCTAAGCGTTCCATTTGAACCCCAAAAGCATATTCCCTCCCAAATGCGAATCTGGGGCATGGCCCCCATGTTGCCATATGCGTTCCTAAGCGTTCCATTTGAACTCCAAAAGCAAAGTACAAACCAGACCCAGGATGGGCCAGGAGCCCGCATACACCAGAGTCACAATGAGTAGGGGCAAAGCAACACACCCATCGGCATGGCCAATCCGTCCCATGCCACATGTGCACAGCACACAGTCCCATTGCCTAGCACACACACCTACAGATGCCACAGCCACACACTCGCCTCCGGGAAACCCATGTACGAGATTGCACGAACTGCCAATGTCAGACGACTAATACATACTTCGCCAGGTGCAACACAATAACAAATCTCATTCTCTCCACAGGTGACGAACTGCTGGACGCTGGGGATGGAGACAGCAGCCAGCACAGCCAGCCTACAAGCCCCCAACGAGGACACACGGATCTGGAGGATCTGTCCACCTCTTCGGACACGGACCACCAAGCTGGCCCATCTGGCGTGGCAGGGCCCAGCCGCTCCCCAGGACCCCTCCTACCCACCAACCCATCATCCAGGGATGCTGAACAGTCCCAGTCCCCTGCTGCCACTGTCGTTGCGGCCACACCCACGGTCATTGCGGCCACTACCACTGCCGCAACCGCCACCATCGCCGCACCGACCACCACCGCCTCCACCACCACCACGTCTTCGCTGGCACCAGCCCCAGCGCAGGTGGTGGCCCGGCCGACTGGATCCACCCTGGGAGCCACAGCGAGGACCGTGGTGAGCAATGTGGCTAGTGGGCAGGCCGGTGGCAGCAGGACTGGTAGGAGGAGCAGGGTCAGGGAAACGCCAGCCTCCCCTGGGAGCCATGCCCTGCCTCAAATGGCCAGAGTCCTTGGGGCCTATGAAGAGGCCCAAGGACAATGGGCCAGGTCTGCTACTGACACGCGGGAGGTGCTGGGGGTGCTGAGGTCCATGGACGCCCATATGGGCCAATTCGTGTCCCGTATGGACCAACTCGTGGACCTCATGGGCCAGCTGGTGGTGGCGGTGGGGTCACAGGCAAGGCCAGCAACACCACCTCCGCCACCACCTGCTAGGGCGCAGGCTCGGGCAGCAGTGTCCACTTCCCCTGCGTCCACAGCCAGTGAGCACACCTCACCCACCACCAGCAGGTCGCCACCACACACCCCCTCCCAAACGTGGAAGGGGCCGTCCGAAGAGGAAACAGATCTCCCGGGAGGACTTCGCACGCTCCAGTCGCAAGTGAGGCAGCCAGCCAGCCTTCCGCCAGCCTTCCTTGACCAGCCACTGCATTGACTTGCTCTACGATCCCACTCCACACAGCCATCTGGATGGCATGTGTGTGTTGGACTATGGACATAGAACCAGTGGGTACACCCTGATCATCACGCAGCCATGACCGACAGCTCATTGTCACTGCACGCACCACTTTTGTCATCACCTTACACACAATCACATGTCACAGTTTGTAATAAATGCACCTTTTTCACTAACTGCTGTTTGTGCCCTGTGTCTTTATTGTACGGAATACTACGGCCACCTTGGGCGGAAAGGCACCTGATGCGTGGCATGGCAATGGAATCCGGAGGGCCTGTAGGGACCTAGGGGTGGGAGACAGAACAGGAGCACATTCAATGAGTGTGTCACACACCCATCACACAGTACATGTCAACAACTACAAGCAATGTACACACATCGCACAGAGCAATAGGGCACAATGCCACAGTCACCAACAGTGGCATACTACCCTGGCCATGGAGCGTTGACACACTGCACGCAGTGAACATACGGCCACCCTGACACAGCACACACACACCTGCATAGATACAGACACATCATCCGTCGTACATGGACACTCACCGTCAAGTGAAGTAGCGGGCGATGAGCTGCTGGCGCACATTCCCAGCTTCCTCCTCTCCGCTGTCCACCTCACTCGAGCTGTCCTGGTCTGCGGGCTGGGGCCCTGGTTGATCTCCGTCATCCACAATGAGGGGGATCTGCTTCCGAATGGCCAGATTGTGCAGCATGCAGCACGCCACCACTATCTGGCACACCTTCTGTGGGGAGTACGCCAGTGCACTCCCGGTGCGGTCCAGGCACCTGAACCTGGACTTGAGGAGGCCAAAGGTACGCTCGACCACACGTCTGGTCCTCCCATGTGCCTCATTGTATCGATCGTCTGCTGGGGTGCGAGGATTCCTCAATGGACTGAGCAGCCATGCCCCATTCGGATACGCAGAGTCACCTGGGTGTGAGGGACACAGAGAACCGTTGCTATTCCAACTGGACAGGGGACAGCATCGCACAACCAGCACGCTACACCACTCCACATACTCACCGACAATACAGCCACGATCCTGTTGCAGATTGGCCATCAGTCGTGGCAAGATGCTGTTGCGCATTATGTGTGCGTCATGGGCCGAGCCTGGAAACTTTGCACACACGTGGGTGATCACCATGTCCGCAAGGCACACCACTTGCACATTCAGGGAGTGCGTGTGCTTCCTGTTGCGGTACAGGTGCTCAGTGGCCTGTGGTGGAACAAGGCCAACATGAGTGCAGTCAATGGCTCCCACGACGTGTGGGATTCTGCCAAGGGCATAGAATGCACCCTTCACTGCCGCCAATTCACGAGCCCTGGGGAATCTGATGTACCTGTTCCGGTACAGCATCATGGCTGCCAGTACATCCCTCAGCACCTTGCTGAACATGGGCTGGGACATCCCTCCTCCACTGCCCACTGTGTGCTGGAATGACCCAGTGGCGAAGAAATGCATGGCGGCCATCACCTTAGCCGTGGGGGTGACAGCAGTCGGATACACCCTGCGGGGACGGAGATGGGGCTCTAACATGGCACACAGTCGATGCAGAGTTGGCCTGTCCAGCCGAAACTTCCTGATTACCTCTGTATCGTCCATGTCCGCCAGCAATTGGTATGGGCGGTCAATGTTCGGTCTCCGCCTGGGTTAAATGGCAGAGGACACATGTCAAAGCAACACGGCACATAGCAATTTCGCATACACATCACTGACATGACTGAGCAAGCACATGAGCCACAGCCCAGCTGTCAAGCTGGGACGGCACGGCCACAATACACTTACACAGGTCTCCCAACAATGGCAATGGCAAGTGAGACATACCACTGCCATGTGCATGCACATGGGGATCTAGGCCCCAATGACTTGCGGGGCGTGCTGATGGGGACTGACTGCATATTCGTCAAGCGGCAACGCCACGGCAACATGAGTGTCTGCTGAGCATGGTACTGCTTCCGAGGCTGGATGAGTATGGCACACGACGACGACGATGTGGGCACGGGCTGAGCGGCCAATACAAGTGGGACCTGTGGCACGAGGGGATATGAGACAGTAGTAGGTGTCAGCACTGCACCCTATGTACAGCACTGTACGGATCACAGCTCCCGAAACATTGACTGGTGTCCACATTGACAGCCCCATGCCAAGACGGCTGTGTGCTTGCAGTCACACGTCACAGGTGAGAGGTTACATTGCACGTGCCAGGTGGCAGTCGTACATAGTGGGAGCTGGCATGTGTGTGCATGTGTCTCCTGTTCAGGATCCACCAGATGGGCGCTGACTCTGTACTGACCATTGGACACAGCATGTTCCGTGGAAGGCTTGTGTGTGTGGGATGGTGGCACTGGATGTGCCTCCGTTGGGTGGGGGCCATGCACAGGGCGGGTACGTCGATGATTGCGCATTGTTGGTCACGGTGGGTGCACCAGCTAAGATGTGTTGCCCTGTGTTCAATTCCTATGTCCGCATGATGATGGACTGTGGATGTGGGCAGACTACACATTGGTCGATGTGCTGTCTATATGCATGTGCCTTCACACCAGGCACAGCTGCCCCTGCACATGTGACCCCTGCTGGACTCGCTGCTGGGTCTGTGGAGCTGATGCACCTTCTGCGCGTGGGGCGGACAGCTCTCCTCACTTCCCTCATTGCGCATGTCATGTCTTTGCCGCAGGTGACATGGATCATGGAGGGCCCACATGTACGCGTGGGTAGGCTACACATGATTGTTCACTGGTCGCCACCCCCAGTCAGTGTTTCGAATGGGAAGGTTGTCGTGCTGGTGGTATGTTCGATGTGGCGGATGGGCGGGCCTAGGTGCGGGCTCACATTCCGGACATGGGGGGTAGTTGGATTGGCGACTAGTTGCAGTACACACGGGACACGTCTCTTCCTTTCCACATCTGGGTCATCCCTTGTACTAACTGACAGTGATACAGTCATCTTCGCCCCAGCCCTCATGTCCTCCCCTCGCCCCCCAATATGCATGCTCACCTGCGAGGCTAGCGCTTGCACAGGCAGCCCCAAGCTCGCACCAGAGAGGGCAAGGAGTGTATGTGTGGGTCCAGTTGCACGAGTGGGCTGTCTCAGGGTATGATGTGTGGCGGGACGCCGTCCACCTGCGTGGTGCCCCAAATGGAGACCCGGCCTGCATGGACTATGCATCACAGTCTTCGCCTTCCGGATCCGCCACCTGCGACACCCAGTGGCTGTGGCTGCCCTTGCGGCCAGGCCGCGTCCGTCTGTGGCTGATGGCCCACACATTCACTCTTTGGCCTCTCTGGGGAGGGCTCAGGGGTGGTGGCGCACGCGCTTGCACTTAGTCGCAATGGCATGTGGCGTGGTTGGTATGATGGGCAATGGATGGGATGGTGCGAGCCACCTCCCGTGACGTCAGTGCTGCTCGTGCTGTGGTGCGTCCCCCTACACTTCCATTTGACTTTTGCCATGCTGGACGTTGAGGTTCTATTGCCTGCGTGATATGACCAGGAGGAGCGCGAGGAGACCTCTCACACACCATGCTCCACTGCCATCCCGTGCCCTGTATCGCCTGTGCGGATTGACTATGTTGGGGTTACACCTGGTCGACTGGGGCTGTGTGTGCCTTGTCAAGGGGCATGGCGGGCGCACAACAGGATCCAGCTTGTCCACAGAGGGTGGGCTGAGGTGCGCCTGGTACCGCTTTGTACGTGTGCCCGGCTGCTGTGCACACACGTGTTCACTCCCCCCGACAGGTGTCCTCTCACAATGCCCAGGGAAGCGGTGGTGTACTGTTCATGACCCCTCCCAACACGGCGTGCTCCAACTTGGCATGTGCGCATCTACCCGTCGCACCCACCCACCTGAGCACTGCGTCCATACGACTTCACACGACACATGTGTGTCTTCCACAGTAGTGCTACTCATTTGCGTTGACATCCAATACCAGTGGACTACATGGTCATGTCACGACTGCCGTGTACTTCACATACTCTCATCCTCTCTCATTCGTACTTGTGAAATGAGTCAGCGGAGACAGTTCTGGTTTCAAACATTATATTGAGTCTTCTGTCCTCTGTGATGCAGTATAGTGGACACTACTGGCAGCGGAATACATGTTGAGGATATACTGAGCATGATTACAAATGGGATAGGGTGTGGGGTTACATCTGCTTGGCCAAGGCTGTGCTAATGTACATTTACGTATAGCTGCGGAGCTGCGGACTTTGACACAGACGGTATACATGTAGCCTACCAGACCGCTCGGCATCATGGGCACAGTCCATCTCAGTTCCATGTGACAGGTTTGCTGCGGTTGTTCCTCGTGCACGCGTGCATGTGAGATGACATCAGGGCATGTGCTTGCGTGCATGCAGCGGCGTGCCACTTGTTGTTGCACTGTGGTGGTTACTGGACATGTCACAGTCACTGGGGTCGTGTTGTTGTTGTATGCACTTGTCGTCCATGCAAAGGTCCTGGTATGGGATTCCCGGGGCGGGGGTGGGAGGGGTGCAGCACCCACAGACTCCAGGCGACCTATTCATGTCCACTGAGCGGTGTGTGTGTCCATGTGCGCTGGATCCATGTCGTGTCCTGGTTGTTCGTGCAGTTCCGTCCATGTGGGTGCGATGCACAGAGCCCATGCCACTGCCTCCCACGATGCATGCGGTGTTCCTGGATGTGATGGGGAACAGTGTGCATGTCCCGGTCATATCCGATGTCATGGCGATGTCGTTGATGGTGTGGTTACAGTTGCCGGTCGTTTGGTATGGCTGTTGTGGTGGTGACTGGCCAGTCCGTGCGGAAGCTGAGCATGGGTGCGGGGTTGGACTTCATAGGTCACTCGGGGAACCTGCGTTGTGGTCCGACGTATTTACAGGTTGACAGGTATGCGATGCCGTCCAGCAGGGCTTCCATGTCATTGGTGGTGTACATGTTTGCCAGCCAATGAAGCGGATGGTGGCTGTCAAGGTGTTGTTCGTAGGTTGTCCCTTGGAGGACCATGATGGGGCATGCTGGGTGACATTCGATGTAGCTGTTCTCGATGATCCGTCGTGTGGAGGCACAGTGGTTCCATTTCAGTGCGCGTGCGATGTTGGCCACATACGCCATGCCCCCATAGGCAGAGCAGGCCCTGTCGTGTGCGTCCAGAGGAGGAGTAGTGGTAGCAGGTCCGCCTTCAGACATGCCGGGTTGGAGAGGCATATCTCGACGGGATGCTGGTAGGGACACCTCCGACAGTAGAAGACGGGCATGACGCAGCTGAACAATGTGATGCGGTAAGTCAGTCGGTAACTTACGTTCAGCAGGGACAGGAGATCGCATCCCAATGTATGTATCGTGCTGGTTTGGTACAGCTTGAGCTCTTCGGCGTAGTTGGGTAGGTGTGTTGCGGTTGCCATTTCGCAGCGGTTCGTAGAGGTGGCGTGCTCCGGCTGTGTGTGCAGTCTGCAATGTGCACGCTCCGGGGTTGCTGTGAGCTCTGTGTAGTCGTGGGGAGACAGGACTTGTGTTCTGTTGGCTTGTTTGGAGGACACGGGCCCTCTTCCCACATGCTTCTCAGACAGTTCAAGGTCGGTGCTGTGTGACTCCTTCCAATTAACTTGCATGTGGCCGACATGGGGGAGTGTTTTCTTCTTTCTTCCCCGTCCGTTGTGTGCTTCTGTGATATGCGCTATCTGCCGTGTGGTCGGTCTCCTCGGCATGCCTGTGTTGGTCTATTCTTGGACAATGGCTGTATTCACCGGCTTCTGTCGTAGGGCTGTGGTTTCGGAGTTGGAATGGAAGGTCATTCAGTGCTGTCTGCTCTCCCTTGTGTGGGCGGCAGGCTGCCTTTCCGCTCTGCGTTGGGCCTTGTGTGTGGATGTAATTCTTGGGCCACCTGTTGTCGGTCACCGGGCTCTTTGGTGTTCCGTTTCATGTGTCTTGTTCATATGTGCAGGGTGGTATGGGTTTTTCAGTGTGGTACTGGCGTTCCTCTTCCCGAAGGAGCCCTGCTTCTCCTAGTTGGTGTTGCCGCCGCTGTGTGCTACGCCATGTTTGTTACACTGGGGTGTGTCCTGCTGTTGCGTGTCTTCACTGACATGTGTGCGTCGGTTGTGTGGCGTTGGGTGTTGTCCGTGAATTGGGCGTTGGGGACATGTCTGTGGCCGGCCTGTCACGTGTCATGTGCGTTCGGGGTGGGGCTGATGTGTGTGCTGCTTGGTTGTGTCCCTGTGTCTGTGTGCGACGCATGCATGGCGCTGCGGTTGGCCTCTGCGTTGTGCGCATGTGTGGCGGCGTCATCGGCGCTTTGTGGCCGTGACGGGGTGGTTGGTTCCTAGTCCCAGGTGGTGTGTACACATGTGTTCTGCGATGTTACGATTTGGCCTGTGTGTCATATGTAGATGCGATGGTGGATGTGTAGTGTACACGCGCTGGTGGGGGGTTGTCCGCTTTTTCCGCCCTTGCACTGTGTGCGCTGTTTGCGTGCACTTGTTGTGTGTGTGCCTACCTGCGTCTCCGCGGTACGTTGCGTCCTTGGTGGTGCATCAGCAGAAGCATGGGAAGGGCCTGCAGTGCTGGATTCATGCCCGGGGTGCCGCTTCTTCGTTGTCCGTGCTCTGCATCCGTGTTACCGCTTCGGTTTGTCGTACGGTATCTCTTGGCCGTGGGAGCCGTTTGTTTGCGGCATCGTAATTTATGCGCCGGGCGGGACGTGTTTCGTCGGACGGTGTGTGTCAGTTGTGCTGCGCCGCTACGTGTGCGGGCGCACTTTGATGGCGGACGGTGTTGCTGGCTTGCCGGCGGTGTTTGGCCTGCTTTTCGCATCGTAATTGGGCGGGCGTGTGGACTGCTGCGTGCCGGCGGTAACTGGTGGTTTTTGCATCCGCCAGCACGGCGGTAGTGCTTCCGCCCGCCATCGTAATGGGCCCCTTAATTTTGACTGGAGTGGGAATATTAATTTTATATGTTTAGTGTCCAGCACCTTCCCTGAGTTAATATTTACTGGAGTGGGAATAGTAATTTATATATGTTTAATGTCCAGCACCTTCCTTGAGTTAATACTTACTGCAGTGGGAATAGTAATTTATATATGTTTAATGTCCAGCACCTTCCTTGAGTTAATACTTACTGGAGTGGGAATAGTAATTTATATATGTTTAATGTCCAGCACCTTCCCTGACTTAATTTTGACTGAAGTGGGAATAGTAATTTTATATGTTTAGTGTCCAGCACCTTCCCTGAGTTAATATTTACTGGAGTGGGAATAGTAATTTATATATGTTTACTGTCCAGCACCTTCCTTGAGTTAATACTTACTGTACTGGGAATAGTAATTTATATATGTTTAATGTCCAGCACCTTCCCTGACTTAATTTTTACTGGAGTGGGAATAGTAATTTTATATGTTTAGTGTCCAGCATCTTCCCTGACTTAATACTCACTGCAGTGGGAATAGTAATTTATATATGTTTAATGTCCAGCACCTTCCCTGAGTTAATACTGACTGAAGTGGGAATAGTAATTTATATATGTTTAATGTCCAGCACCTTCCCTGACTTACATTTTTATTGTAGTGGGAATAGTAATTTTATATGTTTAGTGTCCAGCACCTTCCCTGATTTAATTTTTATTGGAGTGGGAATAGTAATTTTATATGTTTAGTGTCCAGCATCTTCCCTGAATTAATAGTTACTGCAGTGGGAATAGTAATTGTTATATGTTTAGTGTCCAGCAACTTCTCTGAATTACTAATTAGTGCAGTGGGAATAGTAATTTTAATTTGTTCAATGTAAAGTAGTATTTATTATTTAATGTATACTGTATTGGGAATAGTAAATTATATATGGTTAATGTTTTGTATGTTTTATTACTAAATTTTAAGTGTAGTGGGAAGAGTAAATTATATATTGTTTAAGTTTACCACATTTAATGAATATTATTTAAATGTATTGGGAATAGTTGGTGGTTTGTTTATGTAGAAATATATTTTTATAATTATTTATAATTAATATTAAATATTTATATAACAAATATGTTATTTGATGTGTATTTATTTATTTTATATAAAGAGTTGTAGGAAACTTACTGTATGTGTTTTTATATGTGAAGGAATATAAATGTATTTTATTATGTGTAGTGAAAATAAATTTGTCTTGTGTAAGTGATGTATAGTTTATAATTTTATAGTAAAAAAACAAATGTTAATTAAAAAGGTACATTTATCAAATTAAGGGGCCCATTACGATGTCGGGCGGAAGCACTACCGCCGTGCTGGCGGATGCAAAAACCACCAGTTACCGTCCGCACGCAGCAGTCCACACGCCCGCCCGATTACGATGCGAAAAGTCAGCCAAACACCGCCGGCAAGCCAGCGACACCGTCCGCCATCAAAGTGCGCCCGTACACGTAGCGGCGCAGCTCAATTGACACACACCGTCCGACGAAACACGTACCGCCCGGCGTACAAATTACGATGCCGCAAACAAACTGATCCCACGGCTAAGAGACACCGTACGTCAAACCGAAGCGGTAACACGAACGCCGAGCACGGACACCGAAGAAGCGGCACCCCGAGCATGAATCCAGCACTGCAGGCCCTCCCTATGCTCTATCTGATGCACCACCAAGGACGCAACGTACCGCGAAGACGCAGGTAGGCACACACACAACAAGTGCACGCAAAGCGCACACAGTGCAAGGGCGGAAAAAGCGGACAACCCCCACCCCCGCGTGTACACGACACATCTACCATAGCATCCACATATGACACACAGGCCAAATTGTAACATCTCGTAACACATGTGTACACACCACCTGGGACTAGGAACCAACGACCCCGTCACGGCCCCAAAGCGGCGATGACGCTGCCACACATGCGCACAACGCAGAGGCCAACCGCAGCGCCATGCATGCGTCGCACACAGACACAGGGACACAACCAAGCAGCACACACACCAGCCCCACCCCGAACGCACATGACACGTGACAGGCCTGCCACAGACATGTCCCCAACGCCCAATTCACGGTCAACACCCAACGTCACACAACCGACGCACACATGTCAGTGAAGTCACGCAACAGCAGGACACACCCCAGTGTAACAAACATGGCGAAGCACACAGCGGCGGCAACACCAACTAGGAGAAGCAGGGCCCCTTCGGGAAGAGGAACGCCAGTACCACACTGAAACACCCATACCACCCTGCACATATGAACAAGACATACAAAACGGAACACCAAAGAGCCCGGGGACCGACAACAGGTGGCCCAAGAATAACATTCACACACAAGGCCCAACGCAGAGCGGAAAGGCAGCCTGCCGCCCACACAAGGGAGAGCAGACAGCACTGAATGACCTTCCATTCCAACTCCGAAACCACAGCCCTACGAAAGAAGCCGGTGAATACAGCCATTGTCCAATAAAAGACCAACACAGGCATGCAGAGGAGACCGACCACAGGGCAGATAGCGCATATCACAGAAGAACACTACGGACGGGAAAGAAAAAGAAAACACTCCCCATGTCGGCCCCATGCAAGTTATTTGGAAGGAGTCACACATCACTGACCTTGAACTGTCTGAGAAGCATGTGGGATGAGGGCCCGTGTCCTCCGCACAAGCCAACAGAACACAAGTCCTGTCTCCCTACGACTACACAGAGCTCACAGCAACCTCGGAGCGTGCACATTGCAGACTGCACACACAGCCGGAGCACGCCACCACAACGCACCGCTGCAAAATGGCACTCCCAACACACCTACCCAACTACGCCGGACAGGTCAAGCTGTACAAAACCAACCTGATACATATATTGGGATGCGAACTCCTGTCCCTGCTGAACGTAAGTTACCGACTGACTTACCGCATCACATTGTTCAGCTGCGTCATACCCGTCTTCTACTGTCGGAGGTGTCCCTACCAGCATCCCGTGGAGATGTGTCTCTCCAACCCGGCATGTCTAAAGGCGGACCTGCTACAACTACTCCTCCCTCTGGACGCACACGACAGGGCCTGCTCTGCCTATGGGGGCATGGCGTATGTGGCCAACATCGGACCCGCACTGAAATGGGACCACTGTGCCTCCACACGACGGATCATCGAGCACAGCTACATCGAATGTCACCCAGCATGCCCCATCATGCTCCTCCAAGGGACAACTTACGAACAACACCTTGACAGCCACCATCCGCTACATTGGCTGGCAAACATGTATACCACCAATGACATGGAAGCCCTGCTGGACGGCATCGCATACCTGACAACCTGTAAATTCGTCGGACCCCAACGCAAGTTCCCCAATTGACCTATGATGTCCAACCCCGCACCCATGCTTAGCTTCCGCACGGACTGGCCAGTCACCACCACAACAGCCATACCAAACGACCGGCAACAATTACCACACCATCAACGACATCGCCATGACATCGGATATGACCGGGACATGCACACTGTTCCCCATCACATCCAGGAACACCGCATGCATCGTGGGAGGCAGTGGCATGGGGTCTGTGTATCGCACCCACATGGACGGAACTGCACGAACAACCAGGACACGACATGGATCCAGCGCCCATGGACACACACACCGCTCAGTGGACATGAATAGGTCGCCTGGAGTCTGTGGGTGCTGCACCCCTCCCACCCCCGCCCCGGGAATCCCATACCAGGACCTTTGCATGGACGACAAGTGCATACAACAACAACACGACCCCAGTGACTGTGACATGTCCAGTAACCACCACATTGCAACAACAAGTGGCACGCCGCTGCATGCACGCAAGCACATGCCCTGATGTCATCTCACATGCACGCGTGCATGAGGAACAACCGCAGCAAACCTGTCACATGGAACTGAGATGGACTGTGCCCATGATGCCAAGCGGTCTGGTAGGCTACTTGTATACCGTCTGTGTCAAAGTCCGCAGCTCCGCAGCTATACGTAAATGTACATTAGCACAGCCTTGGCCAAGCAGATGTAACTCTGAAGCCCACATCCCACATGCAACAGCCAATCACATGTAACCCTACACCCTATCCCATTTGTAATCATGCTCAGTATATCCTCAACATGTATTCCGCTGCCAGTAGTGTCCACTATACTGCATCACAGAGGACAGAAGACTCAATATAATGTTTGAAACCAAAACTGTCTCCGCTGACTCATTTCACAAGTACGAATGAGAGAGGATGAGAGTATGTGAAGTACACGGCAGTCGTGACATGACCATGTAGTCCACTGGTATTGGATGTCAACGCAAATGAGTAGCACAACTGTGGAAGACACACATGTGTCGTGTGAAGTCGTATGGACGCAGTGCTCAGGTGGGTGGGTGTGACGGGTAGATGCGCACATGCCAAGTTGGAGCACGCCGTGTTGGGAGGGGTCATGAACAGTACACCACCGCTTCCCTGGGCATTGTGAGAGGACACCTGTCGGGGGAAGTGAACACGTGTGTGCACAGCAGCCGGGCACACGAACAATGCGGTACCAGGCGCACACGTCAGCCCACCCTCCGTGGACAAGCTGGATCCTGTTGTGCGCCCGCCATGCCCCTTGACAAGGCACACACAGCCCCAGTCGACCAGGTGTAACCCCAACATAGTCAATCCGCACAGGCGATACAGGGCACGGGATGGCAGTGGAGCATGGTGTGTGAGAGGTCTCCTCGCGCTCCTCCTGGTCATATCACGCAGGCAATAGAACCTCAACGTGTAGCATGGCACAAGTCAAATGGAAGTGTAGGGGGACGCACCACAGCACGAGCAGCACTGACGTCACGGGAGGTGGCTCGCACCATCCCATCCATTGCCCATTATACCAACCACGCCACATGCCATTGCGACTAAGTGCAAGCGCGTGCGCCACCACCCCCGAGCCCTCCCCAGAGAGGCCAAAGAGTGAATGTGTGGGCCATCAGCTACAGACGGACGCGGCCTGGCCGCAAGGGCAGCCACAGCCACTGGGTGTCGCAGGTGGCGGATCCGGAAGGCGAAGACTGTGATGCATAGTCCATGCAGGCCGGGTCTCCATTTGGGGCACCACGCA
The DNA here is from genome assembly GCA_963921515.1 of Calotriton arnoldi. Taxonomy (NCBI): domain Eukaryota; kingdom Metazoa; phylum Chordata; class Amphibia; order Caudata; family Salamandridae; genus Calotriton; species Calotriton arnoldi. Next base: position 732,761 of record CAWUFW010005200.1, on the reverse strand, counting down.
GGTGGACGGCGTCCCGCCACACATCATACCCTGAGACAGCCCACTCGTGCAACTGGACCCACACATACACTCCTTGCCCTCTCTGGTGCGAGCTTGGGGCTGCCTGTGCAAGCGCTAGCCTCGCAGGTGCACATGCATATTGGGGGAGCGAGGGGAGGACATGAGGGCTGGGGCGAAGATGACTGTATCACTGTCAGTGAGTACAAGGGATGACCCAGATGTGGAAAGGAAGAGACGTGTCCCGTGTGTACTGCAACTAGTCGCCAATCCAACTACCCCCATGTCCGGAATGTAAGCCCGCACCTAGGCCCGCCCATCCGCCACATCGAATTTACCACCAGCACAACAACCTTCCCATTCGAAACACTGACTGGGGGTGGCGACCAGTGAACAATCATGTGTAGCCTACCCACGCGTACATGTGGGCCCTCCATGATCCATGTCACCTGCGGCAAAGTCATGACATGCGCAATGAGGGAAGTGAGGAGAGCTGTCCGCCCCACGCACAGAAGGTGCATCAGCTCCACAGACCCAGCAGCGAGTCCAGCAGGGGTCACATGTGCAGGGGCAGCTGTGCCTGGTGTGAAGGCACATGCATATAGACAGCACATCGACCAATGTGTAGTCTGCCCACATCTACAGTCCATCATCATGCGGACATAGGAATTGAACACAGGGCAACACATCTGAGTGGGTGCACCCACCGTGACCAACAATGCGCAATCATCGACGTACCCGCCCTGTGCATGGCCCCCACCCAACGGAGGCACATCCAGTGCCACCATCCCACACACACAAGCCTTCCACGGAACATGCTGTGTCCAATGGTCAGTACAGAGTCAGCGCCCATCTGGTGGATCCTGAACAGGAGACACATGCACACACATGCCAGCTCCCACTATGTACGTCTGCCACCTGGCACGTGCAATGTAACCTCTCACCTGTGACGTGTGTCTGCAAGCACACAGCCGTCTTGGCATGGGGCTGTCAATGTGGACACCTGTCAATGTTTCGGGAGGTGTGATCCGTACAGTGCTGTACATAGGGTGCAGTGCTGACACCTACTACTGTCTCATATCCCCTCGTGCCACAGGTCCCACTTGTTTTGGCCGCTCAGCCTGTGCCCACATCGTCGTCGTCGTGTGCCATACTCATCCAGCCTCGGAAGCAGTGCCATGCTCAGCAGACATTCATGTTGCCGTGGCGTTGCCGCTTGACGAATATGCAGTCAGTCCCCATCAGCACGCCCCGCAAGTCATTGGGGCCTAGATCCCCATGTGCATGCTCATGGCAGTGGTTTGCATCACTAGCCATTGCCATTGGTGGGAGACCTGTGTAAGTGTATTGTGGCCGTGCCGTCCCTGCTTGACAGCTGGGCTGTGACTCATGTGCTTGCTCAGTCATGTCAGTGATGTGAATGCGAAATTGCTATGTGTTGTGTTGCTTTGACATGTGTCCACTGCCATCTTCCCTAGGCGGAGACCGAACATTGACCGCCCATACCAATTGCTGGCGGACATGGACGATACTGAGGTCATAAGGAAGTTTCGGCTGGACAGGCCAACCCTGCATCGACTGTGTGCCATGTTGGAACCCCATCTCCGTCCCCGCAGGGTGTATCCGACAGCATTCACCCCCACGGCTAAGGTGATGGCCGCCATGCATTTCTTCGCCACTGGGTCATTCCAGCACACAGTGGGCAGTGGAGGAGGGATGTCCCAGCCCATGTTCAGCAAGGTGCTGAGGGATGTACTGGCAGCCATGATGCTGTACCGAAACAGGTACATCAGATTCCCCAGGGCTCGTGAATTGGCGGCAGTGAAGGGTGCATTCTATGCCCTTGGCAGGATCCCACACGTCGTTGGTGCCATTGATTGCACACATGTTGGCCTTGTTCCACCACAGGCCACTGAGCACCTGTACCGCAACAGGAAGCACACGCACTCCCTGAATGTGCAAGTGGTGTGCCTTGCGGACATGGTGATAACCCACGTGTGTGCAAAGTTCCCAGGCTCGGCCCATGACGCACACATAATGCGCAACAGCATCTTGCCACGACTGATGTCCAATCTGCAACAGGATCGTGGCTGTATTGTCGGTGAGTATGTGGAGTGGTGTAGCGTGCTGGCTGTGCGATGCTGTCCCCTGTCCAGTTGGAATAGCAACGGTTCTCTGTGTCCCTCACACCCAGGTGACTCTGCGTACCCGAATGGGGCATGGCTGCTCAGTCCATTGAGGAATCCTCGCACCCCAGCAGACGATCGCTACAATGAGGCACATGGGAGGACCAGACGTGTGGTCGAGCGTACCTTTGGCCTCCTCAAGTCCAGGTTCAGGTGCCTGGACCGCACCGGGAGTGCGCTGGCGTACTCCCCACAGAAGGTGTGCCAGATAGTGGTGGCGTGCTGCATGCTGCACAATCTGGCCATTCGGAAGCAGATCCCCCTCATTGTGGATGACGGAGATCAACCAGGGCCCCAGCCCGCAGACCAGGACAGCTCGAGTGAGGAGGACAGCGGAGAGGAGGAAGCTGGGAATGTGCGCCAGCAGCTCATCGCCCGCTACTTCACTTGACGGTGAGTGTCCATGTACGACGGCTGATGTGTCTGTATTTGTGCAGGTGTGTGTGTGCTGTGTCAGGGTGGCCTTTTGTTCACTGCGTGCTGTGTGTCAACGCTCCATGCCCAGGTTAGTATGCCACTGATGGTGGCTGTGGCATTGTGCCCTATTGCTCTGTGCGATGTGTGTACATTGCTTGTAGTTGTTGACATGTACTGTGTGATGGGTGTGTGACACACTCATTGAATGTGCTCCTGTTCTGTCTCCCACCCCTAGGTCCCTACAGGCCCTCCGGTTCCATTGCCATGCCACGCATCAGGTGCCGTTCCGCTCAAGGTGGCCGTTGTATTCCGTACAATTAAAACACAGGGCACAGACAGCAGTTTGTGGAAGAGGTGCATTTATTTCAAACTGTGACATGTGATTGTGTGTAAGGTGATGACAAAAGTGGTGCGTGCAGTGACAATGAGCTGTCGGTCATGGCTGCGTGATGCTCAGGGTGTACCCACTGGTTCTATGTCCATAGTCCAACACACACATGCCATCCAGATGGCTGTGTGGAGTGGGATCGTAGTCCAAGTCAATGCAGTGGGTGGTCAAGGAAGGCTGGCTGGCTGCCTCACTTGCGTCTGGAGCGTGCGAAGTCCTCCCGGGAGATCTGTTTCCACTTCGGACGGCCCCTTCCACGTTTGCGAGGGGGTGCCTGCTTGCGACCTGCTGGTGGTTGAGGTGTGCTCACTGGCTGTGGACGCAGGGGAACTGGACACTGCTGCTCGACCCTGCGCCCCGGCAGGTGGTGGCGGAGGGGAGCTGCTGTCCCTGGCTGTGACCTCACCGCCACCACCAGCTGGCCCATGAGGTCCACGAGTTGGCCCATACGGGCGTCCATGGACCTCAGCACCCCCAGCACCTCACGCGTGTCTGTAGCAGACCTGGCCCATTGTCCTTGGGCCTCTTCATAGGCCCCAAGGACTCTGGCCATTTGAGGCAGGGCATGGCTCCCAGGGGAGACTGGCGTTTCCCTGACCCTGCTCCTCCTACCAGTCCTGCTGCCACCGGCCTGCCCACTAGCCACATTGCTCACCACGGTCCTCGCCCTGGCTCCCAGGGTGGATCCAGTCGGCCGGGCCACCACCTGCGCTGGGGCTGGGGCCAGCGAAGACGTGGTGGCGGTTGCGGCAGTGGTAGTGGCCGCAATGACCGTGGGTGTGGCCGCAATGACCGTGGGTGTGGCCGCAATGACCGTGGGTGTGGCCGCAACGACTGTGGGAGTGGCCGCAACGACAGTGGCAGCAGGGGGCTGGGAATGTTCAGCAGCCCTGGATGATGGGTTGGTGGGTAGGAGGGGTCCTGGGGAGCGGCTGGGCCCTGCCACACCAGATGGGCCTGCTGGGTGGTCCGTGTCCGAGGAGGAGGACAGATCCTCCACATCCGTGTGTCCTTGTTGGGGGCTTGCAGGCTGGCTGTGCTGGCTGCTGTCTCCATCCCCAGCATCCAGCGGTTCGTCACCTGTGGGGAGAATGAGATTTGTTAATGTGTTGCACCTGGCGAAGTATGTATTTGTCGTCTGACATTCACAGTTCGTGCAATCTCGTACATGGGTTTCCCGGAGGCGTGTGTGTGGCTGTACCATTTGTAGTTGTGTGTGCTTGGCAATGGGACTGTGTGCTGTGCACATGTGGCATGGGACGGATTGGCCATGCCGATGGGTGTGTTGCTGTGCCCCTACTTATTGTGACTCTGGTGTATGCGGGCTCCTGGCCCATCCTGGGTCTGGTCTGTACTTTGCTTTTGGGGTTCAAATGGGACGCTTAGGAACGCATATGGCAACATGGGGGTCATGCCCCAGGAACCCATTTGGGATGGAATATGCTTTTGGGCTACATGCTGTGAGCCATGGGTGCCGAACGTGACATGTGTTGTGGCAGCATGACAGTGCATGGTCTGAGGTGTGTGCATGCCTGACATACCCTGCATATTTGCTGTCTGTTGTGATTACTGGACATGGCATTGGACGCATCGTTATGAGTGTGTGATGGTTGTGTGCCACCCGACGTATTGCAGTTGTCCCATCTCCTTGGTGTGCGTGCTGCCCTGTGCCATGTGCATCACTGCAGTGCTCGGGGGTGTGGCCCATGTTGTGTGTTGTTGCTCACAGTGTGGCGTGCGCTTCATTGACTTCTGGCACATGGTTGGTCATGGGCATGTATCTTAGCGTGACTGCTGTATGTGTGGCAGCTGTTCGGATGACATGCCTTTCATGAGACTGGGGCTGACGGATGGGATGGATGGTATGTTGTATGTGCATGGTGTGTCTGTGTGTTTGATGGGTTCAGTGGTGTTCGTGTGCATTTATGTTGTTCCGCTCTGTTGCGTCTAGTGTTGTTTGTCTTACATAGGCGTAGTTGTGGGGTGTGTAGTTGACAGGCAGTAGGGGCTACATGGACAGGACTTCAATGGTGTTTCGGTTGTGTGTGATGGGTTGCACAGTGGCTGCCGTGTGGTACTATATTCAGTGTGGCTTGTGCATGCAGACGTGGCTCCTTGGGTGTTGCTGTGTCTGTGATGGGTCATGTGGGGTGTGAGTCTGTGGTTCATGTCCGTGTGCACATTGTTCACTTGTTCGTGACGGTGGGCGGTGCTGCGTGTTCGTCTGCTACGTGACATGTCCCATGTGTTGGTCGTGTTACGGTCCTCATGCCTCCAGTAATCCAGCCCTGTCCAGTTTCCCACCTGCAGGTTGTTCGTGCGTGCACTGTACTGGATGCCACATGGTTCTAAGCGGGGGTGCTCCATGTTGCAGGTCTGTGGGGGTGGGGGCGGTGTTGTGGGTCGTGGTGATGGCTGGACACCCACTGACACCGATTGTTGTGGACCGTGATGTCTACCTTTCGGCTGTCGGTGTGCACTGCGGTGGCTGACACGTGGCTGTGGGGTGTGGGGGATGCTCCTCCTTGCTGTGCTGTGGGACTAGGGGCCTGGTGTGTGTTGTACTTGAGCTGTCCACCCTCCCACCCACTGCACTTTGTGTTCCTGCCACTTACCTGTTACTTGTCGGTTAGTGCAGCTATGGCGGACACATGGGTGTGGTGGGTGCTCGTTGTGGCGCTTCTGGCATACTTGGGGACCTGTTGGTGGTTACGTGGCTGGCTGAGTGTACACATGCCCCCACGTATCTTACAGTTGTTAGGTTTGGGCTGTGTGTGGTGGTGTCTGTTGCATGTGTGTGTGATGTGTTGTGTATTGTGTGCTGGACATGGGGGTGTTCGTCCCTGGGAGCTGTGGCATGGTGGTAGTGCATGTGAGTACATAGCGGTGTGCTGGTATACATTAGTTTGTACTTACCAGCCTCCACTCCCCTGGTAATCCGGTGAGGATCTCCGGATGTATGATGACTCGCACCTTCTCCTCCCACGCTTTGAAGGTCTTGAACAGCGCGGGATTCCCTCCGCCAGTGACGGCAGCCAGCTCTCTGTTTTTGCTCTCCTTCTTCTTGACCAGGCTTTTGACGTCATTCCACCGTTTGTTAATTTCTACTCTGTTCCTGGGCAGGGTCCCGACTGCATTGACCTGGTCTACGATCCGGTTCCACATTCTGTTTCTGGTGGCTAGTGGTGTGTGCTGGACCAGGTTCCCATAGATTTGTGGGTGCACCTTGATAATCTCGTCGACCATGACCGTCAGCTCAATGGGCGTGAACTTGGGCATTCTTTGTGGTGCCATGGTGTTTGTGGTGCTGGTGCGGTGTGTGTTGTGTAATGTGCAGGGGGTTTGTGGTGCCGGTGTTTGGTGGTGGTGGTGGTGGTGGTGGTTGTGATGTGTGCGTTTCTGTGGTGTGCTGCTGTCCTTGCTGTGTCACTGTGTCCTCTCCTCTCCTCTCTGGTTTGCAATGTTGCAAGGGGTTGTGGTCTGTGGGAGTGCTGCTTTTGTACTTACCTATGTGGGTGTGTCCTCATGGTCTGTTGTTTTCAGGTGTGTTGTGTCTGGTGTTCTGGCCTTTGTAGTTTTTGTTTGTCCAGGGGGTGTTTTCGGGATGTGTACTGTGCTTGTGTATTTGTGCGTGCCTTGCTGTGTGGACTTGTTGGCCATGTTGTGTGCGATTGTTTTTGTCAGCGGATGGTTTCTGTGCAGGGACGTGGCCGCCATGGCTTCTGCCGTGTCAATTTTCATCGGCGTTGTTTGCGCTGGCGGGCGGTATATTTGTAGGTTTGCCGCGCTCATGGCGGTGCGATCGTAATTTCACGTGCGGTGTGTCGGCCGTGAGGGCGGGCGGTTTTGTGTTGTCGTGCGTGTTTCCGTCCGTGGCGGGCGGTTTGACTCCGACTCGGACGAGGGCGGGCGGTATCTTGTGTGATTTTTCGCCGATGGCGGTTTTCGGTTTGTGTCATCGTAATGGCGTGGTCGGTGTTCAGACGGTGTGTGCGGGCGGATTTTTGCCGCTTTCATGCCTGGCGGATTTTTTTACGCCGGGTATCGTAATGGGCCTTTAATATATTTAAGTAAAATATTTAATAATAAGATATACATATAAAAATAAATGAGACTTTTTTTATTTTCAATTTTTTTTATTTTTGTATAAGTAGATAGAAAGAGAAACAATTTTTTTATTTATTTATACAATGCAATAGACATTATTAAATATACATAAAATTTGTCAATTTTTATTGAAGGAACATAAATTATTTTACATACATTTATTCGTTAATACAATTTTTAAGGGAAAAAAATGTTATGTCATTATTTTACAACATTTGTAACATTGTAATATATGAATACAAATTATATAACCATTTTTGGTATATATATACAGAAAGTAAAGCATTGTATGTTTATTTATTAATTAATATTGTAACATTATAATGTTGTAGTAAATATTGTTTATCATTTACAAATAATTAGCACTTTATTACATGTAAATATATTTGTAATTAATATTATTAGTATATAAAATATTAATAATATTAATTATCACATTGTTGTAATTAATGAAATTTATTTTTAAACAGGTAAGTTTTATTTAACAATTTTACATAATTAATATGTATTTTTTATAATTTTTATCATTATAAAAAAACATATACAAATATAATAATAATAAATATATTTTTATATTAATTATTATTATAAGTTTACAAAGTATAATACATTATATAGTAATTTTTAAATATACAGAAAATTGTGTACAACATAAGAAAAATATATGTGAAATTTATACTTTGCTATAATGATTTTTTTTAACATTATTCCTTTTTTAAACTTTATTTAGGCAGCCATTTTAAGTTTACAGGGACTATTTTGTAACTGCGTACTGTTATTTTGGGTCATTGAAGGTCGGAGAAGCTCGCGGTTGGAAGCTGCGTCGCGTCGAGCAAGGTAAGGGAAATTTTACTTATTTTTCTAAGTTAATACTTATGTTTTAGTGTAGTTAGGACCTATATATTGTATTTATAGTTAGGTTATTACGTTTTTGGTGTGCTGTAGTTGTTAGTTATATTTTAGTGAGATGACGTGAGTTAATGTTTGCGGTGTAGTGTAGACGGACATTAATATGAGTAAATATGTGTTGTTTTGTTGCTATAAATTCATTTTATTGTATTTAATCAATGTATTTGGGTGTATTTGTGTGGGTGGGTATGCTTTTAATCTTTTTTGCAGATTCATTTTAATCGAGTTTACGTTGGAGACAGAGACGCGTTTTTTTAAATAAAAGAACTGTGTATTAGGGGCCCATTACGATGGCGGGCGGAAGCACAACCGCCGTGCTGGCGGATGCAAAAACCACCAGTTACCGCCGGCACGCAGCAGTCCACACGCCCGCCCAATTACGATGCGAAAAGCAGGCCAAACACCGCCGGCAAGCCAGCAACACCCGTCCGCCATCAAAGTGCGCCCGCACACGTAGCGGCGCAGCACAACTGACACACACCGTCCGACGAAACACGTCCCGCCCGGCGCATAAATTACGATGCCGCAAACAAACGGCTCCCACGGCAAAGAGACACCGCACGTGAAAGAGAGGCGGAAACACGGACGCAGAGCACGGACAACGAAGAAGCGGCATCCCGGGCATGAATCCAGCACTGCAGGCCCTTCCCATGCTTCTGCTGATGCACCACCAAGGACGCAACGTACCGCGGAGACGCAGGTAGGCACACACACAACAAGTGCACGCAAACAGCGCACACAGTGCAAGGGCGGAAAAAGCGGACAACCCCCACCAGCGCGTGCACACTACACATCCACCATTGCATCCACATATGACACACAGGCCAAATCCTAACATCGCGGAACACATGTGTACACACCACCTGGGACTAGGAACCAACCACCCCGTCACGGCCCCAAAGCGCCGATGACGCCGCCACACATGCGCACAACGCAGAGGCCAACCGCAGCGCCATGCATGCGTCGCACACAGACACAGGGACACAACCAAGCAGCACACACATCAGCCCCACCCCGAACGCACATGACACGTGACAGGCCTGCCACAGACATGTCCCCAACGCCCAATTCACGGACAACACCCAACGCCACACAACCGACGCACACATGTCAGTGAAGTCACGCAACAGCAGGACACACCCCAGTGTAACAAACATGGCGTAGCACACAGCGGCGGCAACACCAACTAGGAGAAGCAGGGCCCCTTCGGGAAGAGGGACGCCAGTACCACACTGAAAAACCCATACCACCCTGCACATATGAACAAGACACATGAAACGGAACACCAAAGAGCCCGGGGACCGACAACAGGTGGCCCAAGAATAACATCCACACACAAGGCCCAACGCAGAGCGGAAAGGCAGGCTGCCGCCCACACAAGGGAGAGCAGACAGCACTGAATGACCTTCCATTCCAACACCGAAACCACAGCCCTACGACAGAAGCCGGTGAATACAGCCATTGTCCAAGAATAGACCAACACAGGCATGCCGAGGAGACCGACCACAGGGCAGATAGCGCATATCACAGAAGCACACAACGGACGGGGAAGAAAGAAGAAAACACTCCCCCATGTCGGCCACATGCAAGTTAATTGGAAGGAGTCACACAGCACTGACCTTGAACTGTCTGAGAAGCATGTGGGAAGAGGGCCCGTGTCCTCCAAACAAGCCAACAGAACACAAGTCCTGTCTCCCTACGACTACACAGAGCTCACAGCAACCCCGGAGCGTGCACATTGCAGACTGCACACACAGCCGGAGCACGCCACCTCAACGAACCGCTGCGAAATGGCAACCGCAACACACCTACCAAACTACGCCGAACAGCTCAAGCTGTACAAAACCAACACGATACATACATTGGGATGCGATCTCCTGTCCCTGCTGAACGTAAGTTACCGACTGACTTACCGCATCACATTGTTCAGCTGCGTCATGCCCGTCTTCTACTGTCGGAGGTGTCCCTACCAGCATCCCGTCGAGATATGCCTCTCCAACCCGACATGTCTGAAGGCGGACCTGCTACCACTACTCCTCCCTCTGGACGCACACGACAGGGCCTGCTCTGCCTATGGGGGCATGGCGTATGTGGCCAACATCGCACCCGCACTGAAATGGAACCACTGTGCCTCCACACGACGGATCATCGAGAACAGCTACATCGAATGTCACCCAGCATGCCCCATCATGGTCCTCCAAGGGACAACCTACGAACAACACCTTGACAGCCACCATCCGCTTCATTGGCTGGCAAACATGTACACCACCAATGACATGGAAGCCCTGCTGGACGGCATCGCATACCTGACAACCTGTAAATACGTCGGACCACAACGCAGGTTCCCCGAGTGACCTATGAAGTCCAACCCCGCACCCATGCTCAGCTTCCGCACGGACTGGCCAGTCACCACCACAACAGCCATACCAAACGACCGGCAACTGTAACCACACCATCAACGACATCGCCATGACATCGGATATGACCGGGACATGCACACTGTTCCCCATCACATCCAGGAACACCGCATGCATCGTGGGAGGCAGTGGCATGGGCTCTGTGTATCGCACCCACATGGACGGAACTGCACGAACAACCAGGACACGACATGGATCCAGCGCACATGGACACACACACCGCTCAGTGGACATGAATAGGTCGCCTGGAGTCTGTGGGTGCTGCACCCCTCCCACCCCCGCCCCGGGAATCCCATACCAGGACCTTTGCATGGACGACAAGTGCATACAACAACAACACGACCCCAGTGACTGTGACATGTCCAGTAACCACCACAGTGCAACAACAAGTGGCACGCCGCTGCATGCACGCAAGCACATGCCCTGATGTCATCTCACATGCACGCGTGCATGAGGAACAACCGCAGCAAACCTGTCACATGGAACTGAGATGGACTGTGCCCATGATGCCGAGCGGTCTGGTAGGCTACATGTATACCGTCTGTGTCAAAGTCCGCAGCTCCGCAGCTATACGTAAATGTACATTAGCACAGCCTTGGCCAAGCAGATGTAACCCCACACCCTATCCCATTTGTAATCATGCTCAGTATATCCTCAACATGTATCCCGCTGCCAGTAGTGTCCACTATACTGCATCACAGAGGACAGAAGACTCAATATAATGTTTGAAACCAAAACTGTCTCCGCTGACTCATTTCACTAGTACGAATGAGAGAGGATGAGAGTATGTGAAGTACACGGCAGTCGTGACATGACCATGTAGTCCACTGGTATTGGATGTCAACGCAAATGAGTAGCACTACTGTGGAAGACACACATGTGTCGTGTGAAGTCGTATGGACGCAGTGCTCAGGTGGGTGGGTGCGACGGGTAGATGCGCACATGCCAAGTTGGAGCACGCCGTGTTGGGAGGGGTCATGAACAGTACACCACCGCTTCCCTGGGCATTGTGAGAGGACACCTGTCGGGGGAGTGAACACGTGTGTGCACAGCAGCCGGGCACACGTACAAAGCGGTACCAGGCGCACCTCAGCCCACCCTCTGTGGACAAGCTGGATCCTGTTGTGCGCCCGCCATGCCCCTTGACAAGGCACACACAGCCCCAGTCGACCAGGTGTAACCCCAACATAGTCAATCCGCACAGGCGATACAGGGCACGGGATGGCAGTGGAGCATGGTGTGTGTGAGGTCTCCTCGCGCTCCTCCTGGTCATATCACGCAGGCAATAGAACCTCAACGTCTAGCATGGCACAAGTCAGATGGAAGTGTAGGGGGACGCACCACAGCACGAGCAGCACTGACGTCACGGGAGGTGGCTCGCACCATCCCATCCATTGCCCATCATACCAACCACGACACATGCCATTGCGACTAAGTGCAAGCGCGTGCGCCACCACCCCCGAGCCCTCCCCAGAGAGGCCAAAGAGTGAATGTGTGGGCCAACAGCCACAGACGGACGCGGCCTGGCCGCAAGGGCAGCCACAGCCACTGGGTGTCGCAGGTGGCGGATCCGGAAGGCGAAGACTGTGATGCATAGTCCATGCAGGCCGGGTCTCCATTTGGGGCACCACGCAGGTGGACGGCGTCCCGCTACACATCATACCCTGAGACAGCCCACTCGTGCAACTGGACCCACACATACACTCCTTGCCCTCTCTGGTGCGAGCATGGGGCTGCCTGTGCAAGCGCTAGCCTCGCAGGTGAGCATGCATATTGGGGGGCGAGGGGAGGACATGAGGGCTGGGGCGAAGATGACTGTATCACTGTCAGTTAGTTCAAGGGATGACCCAGATGTGGAAAGGAAGAGACGTGTCCCGTGTGTACTGCAACTAGTCGCCAATCCAACTACCCCCCATGTCCGGAATGTAAGCCCGCACCTAGGCCCGCCCATCCGCCACATCGAACATACCACCAGCACGACAACCTTCCCATTCGAAACACTGACTGGGGGTGGCGACCAGTGAACAATCATGTGTAGCCTACCCACGCGTACATGTGGGCCCTCCATGATCCATGTCACCTGCGGCAAAGACATGACATGCGCAATGAGGGAAGTGAGGAGAGCTGTCCGCCCCACGCGCAGAAGGTGCATCAGCTCCACAGACCCAGCAGCGAGTCCAGCAGGGGTCACATGTGCAGGGGCAGCTGTGCCTGGTGTGAAGGCACATGCATATAGACAGCACATCGACCAATGTGTAGTCTGCTCACATCCACAGTCCATCATCATGCGGACATAGGAATTGAACACAGGGCAACACATCTTAGTTGGTGCACCCACCGTGACCAACAATGCGCAATCATCGACGTACCCGCCCTGTGCATGGCCCCCACCCAACGGAGGCACATCCAGTGCCACCATCCCACACACACAAGCCTTCCACGGAACATGCTGTGTCCAATGGTCAGTACAGAGTCAGCGCCCATCTGGTGGATCCTGAACAGGAGACACATGCACACACATGCCAGCTCCCACTATGTACGTCTGCCACCTGGCACGTGCAATGTAACCTCTCACCTGTGACGTGTGACTGCAAGCACACAGCCGTCTTGGCATGGGGCTGTCAATGTGGACACCAGTCAATGTTTCGGGAGCTGTGATCCGTACAGTGCTGTACATAGGGTGCAGTGCTGACACCTACTACTGTCTCCATATCCCCTCGTGCCACAGGTCCCACTTGTATTGGCCGCTCAGCCCGTGCCCACATCGTCGTCGTCGTGTGCCATACTCATCCAGCCTCGGAAGCAGTTCCATGCTCAGCAGACACTCATGTTGCCGTGGCGTTGCCGCTTGACGAATATGCAGTCAGTCCCCATCAGCACGCCCCGCAAGTCATTGGGGCCTAGATCCCCATGTGCATGCACATGGCAGTGCTATGTCTCACTTGCCATTGCCATTGTTGGGAGACCTGTGTAAGTGTATTGTGGCCGTGCCGTCCTGTTAAAGATTGCAGGAATCGCTGTTAGCATGAGCTGAAAGCCATTTTGTACTTGGCAGCCATTTTAGTTAGCCATGTGCTCGCCATGTGCTTTCTCCCTCTTCCAGAGTCTTGCACATGCTCAGAGAGGCCTAGCTGGTAGAATGCACCTGCTCCTAGTATACAACTGTCAGGCTATTCTTACTCATGTAAGCAGTTTAGTCTCCCCTCCCACTTTGTGGAGCAAGCAAATTTTGTATGCCCATATTAGTCAATAAGCATGCTTGTATGTGCTAGGACCTCCCCTTGATTTTATGCTGACTATATAACAAATGCATATATAAGGACCCTGTTCTCTGCACTCATTAGAATGCCTCCTACAGTGGCCTGCGGGTACCGTAAGATGCAATCTCCCTCATCTGAGGTTAATAAAACATGTTTTTTGATATTACAGCTTCTGTGCCAATCTCTTCTTTGTTGGTCTTAAGGACCAGATGTATCAGTGAACCCTTAAGAGGATTTGTATTTCTACAAATGGCGCCCGAAAGTGGGACTCATCGGTGCAGCGGCTATTCAAGGGAGTGGTCTTGAAGGGAGACAGGAATCTACTGAGGAGTACAGGACAGGAATCTACTGAGGAGGTACCCAGCGCACGGAGATTGTTTTGTTTTCCAGCCCAGTATATTTCTGGTCTTCCTGCTCTGATCCTCCAAGTGTTTGCCGCTCCCGACTGAGAACTTCTTTGGCGTGAGTATTTTAAAATGACCGTTAGGTCACTCAGAACTTGGCAGTTGGAACCTGGACACCATTTGATTGGTAAGAGCCGTTTTGCGGCACTTGCTGTTGGTTTGATGCCTTTGATTGGTAAGGTAGTTTTAGTAACACTTACTGTGGCTTTGTTTGTATGATTGGCCAATTTTGGAATTTGTTTTGAAATAATATATGCATTGCAATTCATATAGGCAGGTAATGAGGAGATTTTTCTCTATCTTTGAAAATTTGAACGACACACATTGTGATAAGTGTCACTTGGAGTATAATATTATATATGTTATAATATTTTTGGCATGCCTGTTACCAGTACACTTCGCAGAAAGTGTTGCTGTCTTGGAGGTACCGATATGGATTTAGTAAGTACTCAGCTGACTCCCTCAGAGGGGATACCTAAATAGGTTTAGGTATAGTAAAAAGATATTTCTTCCTTGGTGACTAAGTACCCCATGGAACTAAATATGTACATAAAACGGATCCGGATCTGCGCACTTAGTAACATTCATAAGTGGTGATATGCAGAGCGCTTTTTGAGTGTTCTACCAGCCAAAACTGGCGAATTTGGAGTATTTCAGCTTTTTGACCATGGAACAGTTTTTTTTGGCTACTTTTGAGAGCTCTTCTTGTAAATATGACTTACAATTAGTATTTACAAATAGGTTGGTCTTGTGTACACTTTGTAAGTTGTCCTAAGTATTGATTTGTGGGTTACATGTGTGTTTCAATGTCTATGTGGGGTTTTTGGTTTGACATTGGTAATACTTGTGTGAGTACTCTGTGTACGAATGGCTAGCTTTAAGCGCGCTCTGTTGTGTCCTTCTGTAACTTTCTGAATGAGCTCAATGAGTTTGTTTATGTTTTTTGCTGTCATCATTCTGTTATGCAAAATGTCATTTAGTTACTTACATATTAAATAAAAATCCAGAAATAAATTATGTAACATATGCTAAACAGCTGCATGTTACTATTTAAATTGACAGAGTAAGACACTATACATGTGTGCAAATTGCCACAATGCTAAAGATAAAATTAGAATTCGTATTCAATAGGATTAAAATAGGCCTCATACAGAGAGGTAGAAAAAACGAAATTGTGTGTTTTGTAATCAATAGACTTAAATGCACAATGTTATAGCCTTTTCCTTAAATACATTGTATTAAGACGTTAAAAGGCATGCACATCATTTGAGTGAATTTGGTCGTTGCTGAACTAAATACACATTATAGAAAGATAGATTTGACTGCATTGAAATGCCTCAGTTTTTAAATAGACTGTGACATGCCTTTCTTTCAGCACCCGAGAAAAAAGCTTTCCGACAGCTGTGTTTAAACTGACTAACTGAACAGCAACTGTTTGACACAGCAAATGGGGATTTAACTCTGTCAGGGTATTTCAAATAATAAAAGGGTTTTTTTTCCTGAGAAAGGCGTGCAAATTCGACGCCTGCTGACACACAACAGCTGCATAAATAGCATATGGCTATTCCTGCTCACGGCCACAGACAGGAATGTTGAATCAGCGGAATTTTAAGTCAGTGTAAAGGGCCTGCCCTATTTTAAAAGTTTCAAAAAACCAGTTTCATTATTTTGGATAACAGAGAACAAAATTGAAAGTAGGGATTTCCTTTCTTAATGCCTTTTTATAAGTATATCTATGGTTCCGATGTTAAATGATAATTGTTTTTTTTTTAAAAAGTGGCGCAGATTTTTCCTGTTTCAAGTAAAGGCTTCTGTGCTTAGGGTTATGAATGAATGTGTTTAAATATGATAGGCTACGAATGAAGCTTGCTTTTCAAATGTGGAATCATCAAAATGGTTGGTTTTGATTAAAAATAAAAAAATAAAATTAATTATATGACAAAATATATTGCTAAAAACAAATGCTTTAAATTCGTTTTTCATTTTTATAAAGCCTAATCATCATACTGTGAATTCCTAGCATCAAAGTTGAATTTAAGCAGTGCTGTAGCGCAATAAAAGGGAACTTAAATGTGAAATGTCACTTTACCCAGCCGTACAAAACTTGTTTTTATAAGGGTATACCAAATACATTTCTGATTTCCCATTCCTGGGCTATCTAGAGAACACTTTGGGGGTTCCTATTATGCAAAAATATTGTAGGATATTCATTTTTAAGTGCCCCTACCACCAAAGTCGAAATTGAGCTAAAATTCGCAATTTTACAAGCAGTTCTACCACTCAAGGCAGTTTTAACGTGCTCTTAGGCTTCAATAAAAGTATACATATGCAAATATAGAACAAACAGCTGCCTCTGCATTACTAGAACACACACTATACACAAATGAAAATAAGTATACAGAAACCAGCAGACTTATTATCCTACCTTTCAATTGCTGGCAAACACATCGACCAGGACTGCTTTTAGCTGTGCTTCTCCAGACTTCCTTTGCATTACAAAACCGCATGGCAAGCCTTGCACACAAAAATGAGCAGCTGCTGAACGGGTCAAAGGTCAGAGTTCTGCATTTAGCAACTTAGCAGGGTAATGTTTGCTGGAACACTTCAAAGTTTTTGAAAGACGAGATGATAGCGCAAAGAGAGAAAGAGAAGCTTTGCTTCCTATTTTTAGCAAACACACGTTTGCGCAGTCCTATGCCACGAAGAAAGACAACCCTCAGTTGAACACTGATCTGCCATTTATATAAAATAATGGTTTTAGTTTAAAGAATACTGTGTAGGGGCTATGATAAGGAGGAAATGGATTTTAGTTTGCATTCATGCGCCCTCATGTTAATCTAGTACAATTGCTGTAGAAATTGGTTTAAAGTTACCTCAATTTGCATTGTGTTAGACTGAATCAGAGAATAGCCACTTTATAAGATATCTCCTACAAGTTTGTTTGTGCCCAGTTGCTACAAATAGGGGTTGAAAGTGTTGACAGAAGTAAAACCTGTTTCGGTTTTCCTACTGTCAAAATGGGGGAAGGAGGCTAGCTCCTCTACAAATTAAGGGTAGGCAAAATGATGTTTTCTCTCTTCTTTTTCTCACTTTTTTTTGAGTCTGTCTAAAGCTGTCTAGGAAATGGCCATATGACAGTTAAGGCACTTTGCATTGTTCATAAGGCGGCACACAAAATGGGGCCTAAACCATTACAGAGAATGTTTACTTGGTATTCCCCAGCTAGAAGTCTTCGTTCCTTGGCAGCCCACCTAGTATGTACCCCACGAGTCAAGAAAACCCGACTAGGAGGTAGATCATTTGGCTATGCAGCCACAAGGCTATGGAATAAACTACCAAGTGAACTCAGACAGACTGATGACTTACTGCAGTTTAGAAAAAAGCTAAAAACCAGGCTCTTTCCAAAAGAATAGCCTTGAGAGATTGGCGCATGATGATTCATAGTTTTATAGCTGCACAGTGATTTAGGTAATCCCAGCGCTAGGATGCCCGTTGGGTGACAGCTGCGCTATATAAATGCTACTTACAATTACAATTACAATTGACTATTCTGTAATACTGTTTTAAAATTGTTAAAAAGATGAAACACATAAGCTATGTTACTGCCCATCCTGTATGAAAGAATGAGTAGAACAGATTGATGTTCCCTTATTTGATCTTTAAGGAGAACTGTATAGTGGGGGTTTCTGTTCAAAAATCTCAGGTGGCAACACTATTATTGTTTATGTTATTCTCATGTTCTATACAGTTTTGCAAGGGCATTGCTAGTCTTTTATTAGCTAGTCTGTGTAAATAAGCTGACAGCCCTTATTAGAGCTGGAGATAGGGTTTTTTTCCTTTTCAAAATGATGTTGTATAGTCCAGATCGTGAAAAGTACAATGCAGGAAAGACGCTCATGTGATCCTTAGCGAACATTTTGAAGGAAAATATTGTTTTATAGGAGTTTGTTTGTCATAACATGTTCTGCTGAAGAAAAAATGTACTCACTATGTTGAAGTTTAGTTCTTTTTGCAATAAGAATCCCTGTTAAATTAGCAGTCTTAGATTTTCCTGCTGCACCTATAACATGAGAGCATGGTCCTAAGCATAACATGTAAGAGAAATTATTTTACAAGTGTCTGCAGTCCTGTACAAGTAATGTAAAATCTATGAGTAAAAGTGTAGAACATTTCCTTTTCTGGAGGATTCTTCAGATTAGTAATATAGGAATACACCAATGTAAGTATTTGGAGTATGTCTGTATTGTTTTTCTTTTTCCTCAGAATTTAGTAAATGAACACAGACTTCCTTGGCTGTTTGGGATTGGGTGATGTATTACTCTTGTCAGTTCACCAAAACGTTCCTTTTATACTTGCCAATAGGTCCAGGGTTTTCTACTCTCAGATAGATGAAGTGGCTCTTGGGTGCCTTGCTAATGTATGGGGTGCCCCAGGACTAAGAAAGTATTCTGAGACTATCCTTTCTGTTGTTAGATTATTTTTGTGCCTTGTCTAAAGACCTCTTGTTCTGTCCACCAATAGATATTTGCTGCCTTACAACCATTGCCAGAGGGGCCCGGACATCAGATCCAGCCTGGGAGTCAGCGTCACTCCAGTTTGAAGCCAAAGTGAAGGTAACCAGCATAGGCGTTGCTGGCAACTAGGACCTCAGTGAAGTCGGAAGCACTGGGACGTGAAGTGTGTACCCCTGCCACTGTCTTGGGCGAAAGACGGGGTTACAAATCAGGATGGAGAAATCTTTGTGTAAATCCAGTTTTTGATGCCCAGCTGAGAGAGTCACAGAACGACAAGGACGGCAAGGAGGCTTTTGCTTGAGGTGACCCCCTTTGAAACAAGGGTTGCTTCAGAGATCCTAGCATCAGGCCTTTGAGTCCTGGTCCCAAGTGAATGCAAGTCTACGCCTTTGTTTGTTGATCAAGGGATGCCCGAGTACACTGGGTACAATTTGTGCCCCAACAAAAGAGCAGTGCGCCAGAGGTGCAAATACAGGAGTTAGGGAAGGACTTGAGTTTAGGGTACAGGTGCTATGCCCTTGGTGCCTGTTAGATTAAAGTGAAGAAAACTGGTGCACTGCCTGAGACACTGGACAGGATAATTGAGGGTATTTGCCCTGGGGGGTGATTGCCCTATCCTGAAAGAAAGACTTTTTCTTCTCCGTGATTCTTGAGTTGCGAGTTGTGCAGCTCCACCGTGGGAACAACAAGAGCCTGCCTGTGAGGCTCAAAACGGACACAGGGAGAAGACTCCCCTCTGGCTGGTGGTTGTACTAGAACTTTCCCAAGGACTTTTTTTTTTGTTAGTAATGTACCCCTTTGGTCGTCCCATTTTTGAGGAGGAGCAGCCCTTTGCGGCTCCTTGTCCTAATTCCTATGGCCCTGTGTGGTCCTCCTGGTCCCCCGGAGCCAGGATTGTTTTTGTAATAATATGTCTGATTGCTTTAATATTTTTTAAGAGTAATGTTTATTCTGCACGAGAAAAGTTCATCTGAGCATGTTACTTTACTCTTTCCTTAAGTATATTAATTGATAATTTAGCCCTCATAAAAATACTGAGAAAGTCTATTGAAAATGTTTTTATTAGGTATGTGCTGTTGGCTATTTTGAAATTTACATAAATAGTCACTGAAATACATCAGAGCCCTGAAACTTAAAATTAGACTAGATGGTTTTGGTATTTGCTTTCTGCTTAGGATTGGAAAATATTGAGATTTCTGTTTGAGATAATAGTCATTATTCTCTCTTGCTACCTGTATGACCCAATGCTCTGTTCACTTTGTACTCCTGCTTATACCTTGTATATACCTGCTTAATGAAATGTTTAGAATGTAAATACCCACCTAGCATAGGATATTGATGAATTCATGAGAAGAAAATGTGCAAAATATGGTAATGTCTTTAGCTCATGCTAAAAGGATCGTCTGTTAAAGATTGCAGGAATCGCTGTTAGCATGAGCTGAAAGCCATTTTGTACTTGGCAGCCATTTTAGTTAGCCATGTGCTCGCCATGTGCTTTCTCCCTCTTCCAGAGTCTTGCACATGCTCAGAGAGGCCTAGCTGGTAGAATGCACCTGCTCCTAGTATACAACTGTCAGGCTATTCTTACTCATGTAAGCAGTTTAGTCTCCCCTCCCACTTTGTGGAGCAAGCAAATTTTGTATGCCCATATTAGTCAATAAGCATGCTTGTATGTGCTAGGACCTCCCCTTGATTTTATGCTGACTATATAACAAATGCATATATAAGGACCCTGTTCTCTGCACTCATTAGAATGCCTCCTACAGTGGCCTGCGGGTACCGTAAGATGCAATCTCCCTCATCTGAGGTTAATAAAACATGTTTTTTGATATTACAGCTTCTGTGCCAATCTCTTCTTTGTTGGTCTTAAGGACCAGATGTATCAGTGAACCCTTAAGAGGATTTGTATTTCTACAGTCCCAGCTTGACAGCTGGGCTGTGGCTCATGTGCTTGCTCAGTCATGTCAGTGATGTGTATGCGAAATTGCTATGTGCCGTGTTGCTTTGACATGTGTCCTCTGCCATTTAACCCAGGCGGAGACCGAACATTGACCGCCCATACCAATTGCTGGCGGACATGGACGATACAGAGGTAATCAGGAAGTTTCGGCTGGACAGGCCAACTCTGCATCGACTGTGTGCCATGTTAGAGCCCCATCTCCGTCCCCGCAGGGTGTATCCGACTGCTGTCACCCCCACGGCTAAGGTGATGGCCGCCATGCATTTCTTCGCCACTGGGTCATTCCAGCACACAGTGGGCAGTGGAGGAGGGATGTCCCAGCCCATGTTCAGCAAGGTGCTGAGGGATGTACTGGCAGCCATGATGCTGTACCGAAACAGGTACATCAGATTCCCCAGGGCTCGTGAATTGGCGGCAGTGAAGGGTGCATTCTATGCCCTTGGCAGAATCCCACACGTCGTGGGAGCCATTGACTGCACACATGTTGGCCTTGTTCCACCACAGGCCACTGAGCACCTGTACCGCAACAGGAAGCACACGCACTCCCTGAATGTGCAAGTGGTGTGCCTTGCGGACATGGTGATCACCCACGTGTGTGCCAAGTTTCCAGGCTCGGCACATGACGCACACATAATGCGCAACAGCATCTTGCCACGACTGATGGCCAATCTGCAACAGGATCGTGGCTGTATTGTCGGTGAGTATGTGGAGTGGTGTAGCGTGCTGGTTGTGCGATGCTGTCCCCTGTCCAGTTGGAATAGCAACGGTTCTCTGTGTCCCTCACATCCAGGTGACTCTGCGTATCCGAATGGGGCATGGCTGCTCAGTCCATTGAGGAATCCTCGCACCCCAGCAGACGATCGATACAATGAGGCACATGGGAGGACCAGACGTGTGGTCGAGCGTACCTTTGGCCTCCTCAAGTCCAGGTTCAGGTGCCTGGACCGCACCGAGGGTGCACTGGCGTACTCCCCACAGACGGTGTGCCAGATAGTGGTGGCGTGCTGCATGCTGCACAATCTAGCCATTCGGAAGCAGATCCCCCTCATTGTGGATGACGGAGATCAACCAGGGCCCCAGCCCGCAGACCAGGACAGCTCGAGTGAGGTGGACAGCGGAGAGGAGGAAGCTGGGAATGTGCGCCAGCAGCTCATCGCCCGCTACTTCACTTGACGGTGAGTGTCCATGTACGACGGATGATGTGTCTGTATCTGTGCAGGTGTGTGTGTGCTGTGTCAGGGTGGCCGTATGTTCACTGCGTGCAGTGTGTCAACGCTCCATGGCCAGGGTAGTATGCCACTGTTGGTGACTGTGGCATTGTGCCCTATTGCTCTGTGCGATGTGTGTACATTGCTTGTAGTTGTTGACATGTACTGTGTGATGGGTGTGTGACACACTCATTGAATGTGCTCCTGTTCTGTCTCCCACCCCTAGGTCCCTACAGGCTCCTCCGGATTCCATTGCCATGCCACGCATCAGGTGCCTTTCCGCCCAAGGTGGCCGTTGTATTCCGTACAAATAAAACACAGGGCACAAACAGCAGTTAGTGAAAAAGGTGCATTTATTACAAACTGTGACATGTGATTGTGTGTAAGGTGATGACAAAAGTGGTGCGTGCAGTGACAATGAGCTGTCGGTCATGGCTGCGTGATGATCAGGGTGTACCCACTGGTTCTATGTCCATAGTCCAACACACACATGCCATCCAGATGGCTGTGTGGAGTGGGATCGTAGAGCAAGTCAATGCAGTGGCTGGTCAAGGAAGGCTGGCGGTAGGCTGGCTGGCTGCCTCACTTGCGACTGGAGCGTGCGAAGTCCTCCCGGGAGATCTGTTTCCTCTTCGGACGGCCCCTTCCACGTTTGGGAGGGGGTGTGTGGTGGCGACCTGCTGGTGGTGGGTGAGGTGTGCTCACTGGCTGTGGACGCAGGGGAAGTGGACACTGCTGGCCGACCCTGCGCCCTAGCAGGTGGTGGCGGAGGTGGTGTTGCTGGCCTTGCCTGTGACCCCACCGCCACCACCAGCTGGCCCATGAGGTCCACGAGTTGGTCCATACGGGACACGAATTGGCCCATATGGGCGTCCATGGACCTCAGCACCCCCAGCACCTCCCGCGTGTCAGTAGCAGACCTGGCCCATTGTCCTTGGGCCTCTTCATAGGCCCCAAGGACTCTGGCCATTTGAGGCAGGGCATGGCTCCCAGGGGAGGCTGGCGTTTCCCTGACCCTGCTCCTCCTACCAGTCCTGCTGCCACCGGCCTGCCCACTAGCCACATTGCACACCACGGTCCTCGCTGTGGCTCCCAGGGTGGATCCAGTCGGCCGGGCCACCACCTGCGCTGGGGCTGGTGCCAGCGAAGACGTGGTGGTGGTGGAGGCGGTGGTGGTCGGTGCGGCGATGGTGGCGGTTGCGGCAGTGGTAGTGGCCGCAATGACCGTGGGTGTGGCCGCAACAACAGTGGCAGCAGGGGACTGGGACTGTTCAGCATCCCTGGATGATGGGTTGGTGGGTAGGAGGGGTCCTGGGGAGCGGCTGGGCCCTGCCACGCCAGATGGGCCAGCTTGGTGGTCCGTGTCCGAAGAGGAGGACAGATCCTCCAGATCCGTGTGTCCTCGTTGGGGGCTTGTGGGCTGGCTGTGCTGGCTGCTGTCTCCATCCCCAGCATCCAGCAGTTCGTCACCTGTGGAGAGAATGAGATTTGTTTTTGTGTTGCACCTGGCGAAGTATGTATTAGTCGTCTGACATTGGCAGTTCGTGCAATCTCGTACATGGGTTTCCCGGAGGCGAGTGTGTGGCTGTGGCATCTGTAGTTGTGTGTGCTAGGCAATGGGACTGTGTGCTGTGCACATGTGGCATGGGACGGATTGGCCATGCCGATGGGTGTGTTGCTGTGCCCCTACTCATTGTGACTCTGGTGTATGCGGGCTCCTGGCCCATCCTGGGTCTGGTTTGTACTTTGCTTTTGGAGTTCATATGGAACGCTTAGGAACGCATATGGCAACATGGGGGCCATGCCCCAGATTCGCATTTGGGAGGGAATATGCTTTTGGGGTTCAAATGGAACGCTTAGGAACGCATATGGCAACATGGGGGCCATGCCCCAGATTCGCATTTGGGAGGGAATATGCTTTTGGGGTTCAAATGGAACGCTTAGGAACGCATATGGCAACATGGGGGCCATGCCCCAGATTCGCATTTGGGAGGGAATATGCTTTTGGGGTTCAAATGGAACGCTTAGGAACGCATATGGCAACATGGGGGCCATGCCCCAGATTCGCATTTGGGAGGGTATATGCTTTTGGGGTACATGCTGTGAGCCATGGGTGCCGAACGTGACATGTGTTGTGGCAGCATGACAGTGCATGGTTTGAGGTGTGTGCATGCTTGACATGGCCTGCATATTTGCTGTCTGTTGTGATTACTGGACATGGCATTGGACGCATCGTTATGAGTGAGTGATGGTTGTGTGCCACCCGACGTATT
This sequence comes from Calotriton arnoldi, assembly GCA_963921515.1. NCBI lineage: Eukaryota > Metazoa > Chordata > Amphibia > Caudata > Salamandridae > Calotriton > Calotriton arnoldi. Next base: position 708,721 of record CAWUFW010005200.1, on the reverse strand, counting down.
GCAGTTGTCCCATCTCCTTGGTGTGCGTGCTGCCCTGTGCCATGTGCATCACTGCAGTGCTCGGGGGGTGTGGCCCATGTTGTGTGTTGTTGCTCACAGTGTGTCGTGCGCTTCATTGACTTCTGGCACATGGTTGGTCATGGGCATGTATCTCAGCGTGACTGCTGTATGTGTGGCAGCTGTGCGGATGACATGCCTTTCATGAGACTGGGGCTGACGGATGGGATGGATGGTATGTTGTTTGTGCATGGTGTGTCTGTGTGTTTGATGGGTTCAGTGGTGTTCGTGTGCATTTATGTTGTTCCGCTCTGTTGCGTCTAGTGTTGTTTGTCTTACATAGGCGTAGTTGTGGGGTGTGTGGTTGACAGGCAGTAGGGGCTACATGGACAGGACTTCAATGGTGTTTCGGTTGTGTGTGATGAGTTGCACAGTGGCTGCCGTGTGGGACTATATTCAGTGTGGCTTGTGCATGCAGACGTGGCTCCTTGGGTGTTGCTATGTCTGTGATGGGTCATGTGGGGTGTGAGTCTGTTGTTCATGTCCGTGTGCACATTGTTCACTTGTTCGTGACGGTGGGCGGTGCTGTGTGTTCGTCTGCTACGTGACATGTCCCATGTGTTGGTCGTGTTATGGTCCTCATGCCTCCAGTAATCCAGCCCTGTCCAGTTTCCCACCTGCAAGTTGTTCGTGCGTGCACTGTACTGGATGCCACATGGCTCTAAGCGGGGGTGCTCCATGTTGCAGGTCTGTGGGGGTGGGGGGGTGTTGTGGGTCGTGGGGGTGGCTGGACACCCACTGACACCGATTGCTGTGGACCGTGATGTCTGCCTTTCGGCTGTCGTTGTGCACTGCGGGGGCTGACACGTGGCTGTGGGGGATGTTCCTCCTTGCTGTGCTGTGGGACTGGGGCCTGGTGTGTGTTGTACTTGGGCTGTCCACCGTCCCACACACTGCACTTTGTGTTCCTGCCACTTACCTGTTACTTGTCGGTTAGTGCAGCTGTGGCGGACACATGGGTGTGGTGGGTGCTCGTTGTGGCGCTTCTGGCATATTTGGGGACCTGTTGGTGGTTACATGGCTGGCTGAGTGTACACATGTCCCCACGCATCTTACAGTTGTTCGGTTTGGGCTGTGTGTGGTAGTGTCTGTTGCATGTGTGTGTGATGTGTTGTGTATTGTGTGCTGGACATGGGGGTGTTTGTCCCTGGGAGCTGTGGCATGGTAGTTGCGCATGTGAGTACATAGCGGTGTGCTGGTATACATTAGTTTGTACTTACCAGCCTCCACTCCCCCTGCTAATCCGGCGAGGATCTCCGGATGGATTACGACTCGCACCTTCTCCTCCCACGCTTTGAAGGTCTTAAAGAGCGCGGGATTCCCTCCGCCAGTGACGGCAGCCAGCTCTCTGTTTTTGCCCTCCTTCTTCTTGACCAGGCTCTTTACGTCATTCCAACGTTTGTTAATCTCGACTCTGTTTCTGGGCAGGGTCCCGACTGCATTGACCTGGTCTACGATCCGGTTCCACATTCTGTTTCTGGTGGCTAGTGGTGTGTGCTGGACCATGTTCCCATAGATTTGTGGGTACACCTTGATGATCTCGTCGACCATGACCGTCAGCTCCATGGGCGTGAACTTGGGCATCCTTTGTGGTGCCATGGTGTTTGTGGTGCTGGTGCGGTGTGTGTTGTGTAATGTGCAGGGGGTTTGTGGTGCCGGTGTTTGGTGGTGGTGGTGGTGGTTGTGATGTGTGCGTTTCTGTGGTGTGCTGCTGTCCTTGCTGTGTCACTGTGTCCTCTCCTCTCCTCTCTGGTTTGCAATGTAGCAAGGGGTTGTGGTCTGTGGGAGTGCTGCTTTTGTACTCACCTATGTGGGTGTGTCCTCATGGTCTGTTGTTTTCAGGTGTGTTGTGTCTGGGGTTCTGGCCTTTGTATTTTTTGTTTGTCCGTGGGGGTGTTTTCGGGATGTGTACTGTGCTTGTGTATTTGTGCGTGCCTTGCTGTGTGGACTTGTTGGCCATGTTGTGTGCTATTGGTTTTGTGTGCGGATGGTTTCTGTGCAGGTACGTTGGCGCCATGGCTTCTGCCGTGTCGATTCTCATCGGCGTTGTTTGCGCTGGCGGGCGGTATATTTGTGGTTTTCCGCGCTCATGGCGGTGCGATCGTAATTTCACGTGCGGTGTGTCGGCCGTGTGGGCGGGCGGTTTTGTGTTGTCGTGCGTGTTTCCGTCCGTGGCGGGCGGTTTGACTCAGACTCGGACGATGGCGGGCGGTATTTTGTGTGATTTTTCCGCCGATGGCGGTTTTCGGTTTGTGTAATCGTAATGGCGTGGTCGGTGTTCAGACGGTGTGTGCGGGCGGATTTTTGCCGCTTCCATGCCTGGCGGATTTATTTACGCCGGGTATCGTAATGGGCCCCTAAGCATTTTGCAGAGGGGAGAAAGTGTTAAAGATGTCCCTAATATTGCTTCAAGTAAGGGGATTTTCTGACAACTGGATATTTTTTTAGAAACTTAGGGGCCCATTACGATGGCGGGCGGAAGCACAACCGCCGTGCTGGCGGATGCAAAAACCACCAGTTACCGCCGGCACGCAGCAGTCCACACGCCCGCCCAATTACGATGCGAAAAGCAGGCCAAACACCGCCGGCAAGCCAGCAACACCGTCCGCCATCAAAGTGCGCCCGCACACGTAGCGGCGCAGCCCAACTGACACACACCGTCCGACGAAACACGTCCCGCCCGGCGCATAAATTACGATGCCGCAAACAAACGGCTCCCACGGCAAAGAGACACCGCACGTGAAAGAGAGGCGGAAACACGGACGCAGAGCACGGACAACGAAGAAGCGGCACCCGGGCATGAATCCAGCACTGCAGGCCCTTCCCATGCTTCTGCTGATGCACCACCAAGGACGCAACGTACCGCGGAGACGCAGGTAGGCACACACACAACAAGTGCACGCAAACAGCGCACACAGTGCAAGGGCGGAAAAAGCGGACAACCCCCACCAGCGCGTGCACACTACACATCCACCATTGCATCCACATATGACACACAGGCCAAATCCTAACATCGCAGAACACATGTGTACACACCACCTGGGACTAGGAACCAACCACCCCGTCACGGCCCCAAAGCGCCGATGACGCCGCCACACATGCGCACAACGCAGAGGCCAACCGCAGCGCCATGCATGCGTCGCACACAGACACAGGGACACAACCAAGCAGCACACACACCAGCCCCACCCCGAACGCACATGACACGTGACAGGCCGGCCACAGACATGTCCCCAACGCCCAATTCACGGACAACACCCAACGCCACACAACCGACGCACACATGTCAGTGAAGTCACGCAACAGCAGGACACACCCCAGTGTAACAAACATGGCGAAGCACACAGCGGCGGCAACACCAACTAGGAGAAGCAGGGCCCCTTCGGGAAGAGGAACGCCAGTACCACACTGAAAAACCCATACCACCCTGCACATATGAACAAGACACATGAAACGGAACACCAAAGAGCCCGGTGACCGACAACAGGTGGCCCAAGAATTACATCCACACACAAGGCCCAACGCAGAGCGGAAAGGCAGCCTGCCGCCCACACAAGGGAGAGCAGACAGCACTGAATGACCTTCCATTCCAACACCGAAACCACAGCCCTACGACAGAAGCCGGTGAATACAGCCATTGTCCAAGAATAGACCAACACAGGCATGCCGAGGAGACCGACCACACGGCAGATAGCGCATATCACAGAAGCACACAACGGACGGGGAAGAAAGAAGAAAACACTCCCCCATGTCGGCCACATGCAAGTTAATTGGAAGGAGTCACACAGCACCGACCTTGAACTGTCTGAGAAGCATGTGGGAAGAGGGCCCGTGTCCTCCAAACAAGCCAACAGAACACAAGTCCTGTCTCCCCACGACTACACAGAGCTCACAGCAACCCCGGAGCGTGCACATTGCAGACTGCACACACAGCCGGAGCACGCCACCTCTACGAACCGCTGCGAAATGGCAACCGCAACACACCTACCCAACTACGCCGAAGAGCTCAAGCTGTACCAAACCAACACGATACATACATTGGGATGCGATCTCCTGTCCCTGCTGAACGTAAGTTACCGACTGACTTACCGCATCACATTGTTCAGCTGCGTCATGCCCGTCTTCTACTGTCGGAGGTGTCCCTACCAGCATCCCGTCGAGATATGCCTCTCCAACCCGGCATGTCTGAAGGCGGACCTGCTACCACTACTCCTCCCTCTGGACGCACACGACAGGGCCTGCTCTGCCTATGGGGGCATGGCGTATGTGGCCAACATCGCACGCGCACTGAAATGGAACCACTGTGCCTCCACACGACGGATCATCGAGAACAGCTACATCGAATGTCACCCAGCATGCCCCATCATGGTCCTCCAAGGGACAACCTACGAACAACACCTTGACAGCCACCATCCGCTTCATTGGCTGGCAAACATGTACACCACCAATGACATGGAAGCCCTGCTGGACGGCATCGCATACCTGACAACCTGTAAATACGTCGGACCACAACGCAGGTTCCCCGAGTGACCTATGAAGTCCAACCCCGCACCCATGCTCAGCTTCCGCACGGACTGGCCAGTCACCACCACAACAGCCATACCAAACGACCGGCAACTGTAACCACACCATCAACGACATCGCCATGACATCGGATATGACCGGGACATGCACACTGTTCCCCATCACATCCAGGAACACCGCATGCATCGTGGGAGGCAGTGGCATGGGCTCTGTGCATCGCACCCACATGGACGGAACTGCACGAACAACCAGGACACGACATGGATCCAGCGCACATGGACACACACACCGCTCAGTGGACATGAATAGGTCGCCTGGAGTCTGTGGGTGCTGCACCCCTCCCACCCCCGCCCCGGGAATCCCATACCAGGACCTTTGCATGGACGACAAGTGCATACAACAACAACACGACCCCAGTGACTGTGACATGTCCAGTAACCACCACAGTGCAACAACAAGTGGCACGCCGCTGCATGCACGCAAGCACATGCCCTGATGTCATCTCACATGCACGCGTGCATGAGGAACAACCGCAGCAAACCTGTCACATGGAACTGAGATGGACTGTGCCCATGATGCCGAGCGGTCTGGTAGGCTACATGTATACCGTCTGTGTCAAAGTCCGCAGCTCCGCAGCTATACGTAAATGTACATTAGCACAGCCTTGGCCAAGCAGATGTAACCCCACACCCTATCCCATTTGTAATCATGCTCAGTATATCCTCAACATGTATTCCGCTGCCAGTAGTGTCCACTATACTGCATCACAGAGGACAGAAGACTCAATATAATGTTTGAAACCAAAACTGTCTCCGCTGACTCATTTCACAAGTACGAATGAGAGAGGATGAGAGTATGTGAAGTACACGGCAGTCGTGACATGACCATGTAGTCCACTGGTATTGGATGTCAACGCAAATGAGTAGCACTACTGTGGAAGACACACATGTGTCGTGTGAAGTCGTATGGACGCAGTGCTCAGGTGGGTGGGTGCGACGGGTAGATGCGCACATGCCAAGTTGGAGCACGCCGTGTTGGGAGGGGTCATGAACAGTACACCACCGCTTCCCTGGGCATTGTGAGAGGACACCTGTCGGGGGGAGTGAACACGTGTGTGCACAGCAGCCGGGCACACGTACAAGGCGGTACCAGGCGCACCTCAGCCCACCCTCTGTGGACAAGCTGGATCCTGTTGTGCGCCCGCCATGCCCCTTGACAAGGCACACACAGCCCCAGTCGACCAGGTGTAACCCCAACATAGTCAATCCGCACAGGCGATACAGGGCACGGGATGGCAGTGGAGCATGGTGTGTGAGCAGGTCTCCTCGCGCTCCTCCTGGTCATATCACGCAGGCAATAGAACCTCAACGTCTAGCATGGCACAAGTCAAATGGAAGTGTAGGGGGACGCACCACAGCACGAGCAGCACTGACGTCACGGGAGGTGGCTCGCACCATCCCATCCATTGCCCATCATACCAACCACGCCACATGCCATTGCGACTAAGTGCAAGCGCGTGCGCCACCACCCCGAGCCCTCCCCAGAGAGGCCAAAGAGTGAATGTGTGGGCCATCAGCCACAGACGGACGCGGCCTGGCCGCAAGGGCAGCCACAGCCACTGGGTGTCGCAGGTGGCGGATCCGGAAGGCGAAGACTGTGATGCATAGTCCATGCAGGCCGGGTCTCCATTTGGGGCACCACGCAGGTGGACGGCGTCCCGCCACACATCATACCCTGAGACAGCCCACTCGTGCAACTGGACCCACACATACACTCCTTGCCCTCTCTGGTGCGAGCTTGGGGCTGCCTGTGCAAGCGCTAGCCTCGCAGGTGAGCATGCATATTGGGGGCGAGGGGAGGACATGAGGGCTGGGGCGAAGATGACTGTATCACTGTCAGTTAGTACAAGGGATGACCCAGATGTGGAAAGGAAGAGACGTGTCCCGTGTGTACTGCAACTAGTCGCCAATCCAACTACCCCCATGTCCGGAATGTAAGCCCGCACCTAGGCCCGCCCATCCGCCACATCGAACATACCACCAGCACGACAACCTTCCCATTCGAAACACTGACTGGGGGTGGCGACCAGTGAACAATCATGTGTAGCCTACCCACGCGTACATGTGGGCCCTCCATGATCCATGTCACCTGCGGCAAAGACATGACATGCGCAATGAGGGAAGTGAGGAGAGCTGTCCGCCCCACGCGCAGAAGGTGCATCAGCTCCACAGACCCAGCAGCGAGTCCAGCAGGGGTCACATGTGCAGGGGCAGCTGTGCCTGGTGTGAAGGCACATGCATATAGACAGCACATCGACCAATGTGTAGTCTGCCCACATCCACAGTCCATCATCATGCGGACATAGGAATTGAACACAGGGCAACACATCTTAGTTGGTGCACCCACCGTGACCAACAATGCGCAATCATCGACGTACCCGCCCTGTGCATGGCCCCCCACCCAACGGAGGCACATCCAGTGCCACCATCCCACACACACAAGCCTTCCACGGAACATGCTGTGTCCAATGCTCAGTACAGAGTCAGCGCCCATCTGGTGGATCCTGAACAGGAGACACATGCACACACATGCCAGCTCCCACTATGTACGTCTGCCACCTGGCACGTGCAATGTAACCACTCACCTGTGACGTGTGACTGCAAGCACACAGCCGTCTTGGCATGGGGCTGTCAATGTGGACACCTGTCAATGTTTCGGGAGGTGTGATCCGTACAGTGCTGTACATAGGGTGCAGTGCTGACACCTACTACTGTCTCATATCCCCTCGTGCCACAGGTCCCACTTGTTTTGGCCGCTCAGCCTGTGCCCACATCGTCGTCGTCGTGTGCCATACTCATCCAGCCTCGGAAGCAGTTCCATGCTCAGCAGACACTCATGTTGCCGTGGCGTTGCCGCTTGACGAATATGCAGTCAGTCCCCATCAGCACGCCCCGCAAGTCATTGGGGCCTAGATCCCCATGTGCATGCACATGGCAGTGGTATGTCTCACTTGCCATTGCCATTGTTGGGAGACCTGTGTAAGTGTATTGTGGCCGTGCCGTCCCAGCTTGACAGCTGGGCTGTGGCTCATGTGCTTGCTCAGTCATGTCAGTGATGTGTATGCGAAATTGCTATGTGCCGTGTTGCTTTGACATGTGTCCTCTGCCATTTACCCCAGGCGGAGACCGAACATTGACCGCCCATACCAATTGCTGGCGGACATGGACGATACAGAGGTTATCAGGAAGTTTCGGCTGGACAGGCCAACCCTGCATCGACTGTGTGCCATGTTAGAGCCCCATCTCCGTCCCCGCAGGGTGTATCCGACTGCTGTCACCCCCACGGCTAAGGTGATGGCCGCCATGCATTTCTTCGCCACTGGGTCATTCCAGCACACAGTGGGCAGTGGAGGAGGGATGTCCCAGCCCATGTTCAGCAAGGTGCTGAGGGATGTACTGGCAGCCATGATGCTGTACCGAAACAGGTACATCAGATTCCCCAGGGCTCGTGAATTGGCGGCAGTGAAGGGTGCATTCTATGCCCTTGGCAGAATCCCACACGTCGTGGGAGCCATTGACTGCACACATGTTGGCCTTGTTCCACCACAGGCCACTGAGCACCTGTACCGCAACAGGAAGCACACGCACTCCCTGAATGTGCAAGTGGTGTGCCTTGCGGACATGGTGATCACCCACGTGTGTGCCAAGTTTCCAGGCTCGGCACATGGCGCACACATAATGCGCAACAGCATCTTGCCACGACTGATGGCCAATCTGCAACAGGATCGTGGCTGTATTGTCGGTGAGTATGTGGAGTGGTGTAGCGTGCTGGTTGTGCGATGCTGTCCCCTGTCCAGTTGGAATAGCAACGGTTCTCTGTGTCCCTCACACCCAGGTGACTCTGCGTATCCGAATGGGGCATGGCTGCTCAGTCCATTGAGGAATCCTCGCACCCCAGCAGACGATCGATACAATGAGGCACATGGGAGGACCAGACGTGTGGTCGAGCGTACCTTTGGCCTCCTCAAGTCCAGGTTCAGGTGCCTGGACCGCACCGAGGGTGCACTGGCGTACTCCCCACAGAAGGTGTGCCAGATAGTGGTGGCGTGCTGCATGCTGCACAATCTGGCCATTCGGAAGCAGATCCCCCTCATTGTGGATGACGGAGATCAACCAGGGCCCCAGCCCGCAGACCAGGACAGCTCGAGTGAGGTGGACAGCGGAGAGGAGGAAGCTGGGAATGTGCGCCAGCAGCTCATCGCCCGCTACTTCACTTGACGGTGAGTGTCCATGTACGACGGATGATGTGTCTGTATCTATGCAGGTGTGTGTGTGCTGTGTCAGGGTGGCCGTATGTTCACTGCGTGCAGTGTGTCAACGCTCCATGGCCAGGGTAGTATGCCACTGTTGGTGACTGTGGCATTGTGCCCTATTGCTCTGTGCGATGTGTGTACATTGCTTGTAGTTGTTGACATGTACTGTGTGATGGGTGTGTGACACACTCATTGAATGTGCTCCTGTTCTGTCTCCCACCCCTAGGTCCCTACAGGCCCTCCGGATTCCATTGCCATGCCACGCATCAGGTGCCCTTCCGCCCAAGGTGGCCGATGTATTCCGTACAAATAAAACACAGGGCACAAACAGCAGTTAGTGAAAAAGGTGCATTTATTACAAACTGTGACATGTGATTGTGTGTAAGGTGATGACAAAAGTGGTGCGTGCAGTGACAATGAGCTGTCGGTCATGGCTGCGTGATGATCAGGGTGTACCCACTGGTTCTATGTCCATAGTCCAACACACACATGCCATCCAGATGGCTGTGTGGAGTGGGATCGTAGAGCAAGTCAATGCAGTGGCTGGTCAAGGAAGGCTGGCGGAAGGCTGGCTGGCTGCCTCACTTGCGACTGGAGCGTGCGAAGTCCTCCCGGGAGAGCTGTTTCCTCTTCGGACGGCCCCTTCCACGTTTGGGAGGGGGTGTGTGGTGGCGACCTGCTGGTGGTGGGTGAGGTGTGCTCACTGGCTGTGGACGCAGGGGAAGTGGACACTGCTGGCCGACCCTGCGCCCTAGCAGGTGGTGGCGGAGGTGGTGTTGCTGGCCTTGCCTGTGACCCCACCGCCACCACCAGCTGGCCCATGAGGTCCACGAGTTGGTCCATACGGGACACGAATTGGCCCATATGGGCGTCCATGGACCTCAGCACCCCCAGCACCTCCCGCGTGTCAGTAGCAGACCTGGCCCATTGTCCTTGGGCCTCTTCATAGGCCCCAAGGACTCTGGCCATTTGAGGCAGGGCATGGCTCCCAGGGGAGGCTGGCGTTTCCCTGACCCTGCTCCTCCTACCAGTCCTGCTGCCACCGGCCTGCCCACTAGCCACATTGCTCACCACGGTCCTCGCTGTGGCTCCCTGGGTGGATCCAGTCGGCCGGGCCACCACCTGCGCTGGGGCTGGTGCCAGCGAAGACGTGGTGGTGGTGGAGGCGGTGGTGGTCGGTGCGGCGATGGTGGCGGTTGCGGCAGTGGTAGTGGCCGCAATGACCGTGGGTGTGGCCGCAACGACAGTGGCAGCAGGGGACTGGGACTGTTCAGCATCCCTGGATGATGGGTTGGTGGGTAGGAGGGGTCCTGGGGAGCGGCTGGGCCCTGCCACGCCAGATGGGCCAGCTTGGTGGTCCGTGTCCGATGAGGTGGACAGATCCTCCAGATCCGTGTGTCCTCGTTGGGGGCTTGTAGGCTGGCTGTGCTGGCTGCTGTCTCCATCCCCAGCGTCCAGCAGTTCGTCACCTGTGGAGAGAATGAGATTTGTTATTGTGTTGCACCTGGCGAAGTATGTATTAGTCGTCTGACATTGGCAGTTCGTGCAATCTCGTACATGGGTTTCCCGGAGGCGAGTGTGTGGCTGTGGCATCTGTAGTTGTGTGTGCTAGGCAATGGGACTGTGTGCTGTGCACATGTGGCATGGGACGGATTGGCCATGCCGATGGGTGTGTTGCTTTGCCCCTACTCATTGTGACTCTGGTGTATGCGGGCTCCTGGCCCATCCTGGGTCTGGTTTGTACTTTGCTTTTGGGGTTCAAATGGAACGCTTAGGAACGCATATGGCAACATGGGGGCCATGCCCCAGATTCGCATTTGGGAGGGGATATGCTTTTGGGGTTCAAATGGAACGCTTAGGAACGCATATGGCAACATGGGGGCCATGCCCCAGATTCGCATTTGGGATGGAATATGCTTTTGGGGTTCAAATGGAACGCTTAGGAACGCATATGGCAACATGGGGGCCATGCCCCAGATTCGCATTTGGGATGGAATATGCTTTTGGGGTTCAAATGGAACGCTTAGGAACGCATATGGCAACATGGGGGCCATGCCCCAGATTCGCATTTGGGAGGGGATATGCTTTTGGGGTACATGCTGTGAGCCATGGGTGCCGAACGTGACATGTGTTGTGGCAGCATGACAGTGCATGGTCTGAGGTGTGTGCATGCCTGACATGCCCTGCATATTTGCTGTCTGTTGTGGTTACTGGACATGGCATTGGACGCATCGTTATGAGTGAGTGATAGTTGTGTGCCAGCCAACGTATTGCAGTTGTCCCATCTCCTTGGTGTGCGTGCTGCCCTGTGCCATGTGCATCACTGCAGTGCTCGGGGGGTGTGGCCCATGTTGTGTGTTGTTGCTCACAGTGTGTCGTGCGCTTAATTGACTTCTGGCACATGGTTGGTCATGGGCATGTGTCTTAGCGTGACTGCTGTATGTGTGGCAGCTGTGCGGATGACATGCCTTTCATGAGACTGGGGCTGACGGATGGGATGGATGGTATGTTGTATGTGCATGGTGTGTCTGTGAGTTTGATGGGTTCAGTGATGTTCGTGTGCATTTATGTTGTTCCGCTCTGTTGCGTCTAGTGTTGTTTGTCTTACATAGGCGTAGTTGTGGGGTGTGTGGTTGACAGGCAGTAGGGGCTACATGGACAGGACTTCAATGGTGTTTCGGTTGTGTGTGATGAGTTGCACAGTGGCTGCCGTGTGGGACTATATTCAGTGTGGCTTGTGCATGCAGACGTGGCTCCTTGGGTGTTGCTATGTCTGTGATGGGTCATGTGGGGTGTGAGTCTGCTGTTCATGTCCGTGTGCACATTGTTCACTTGTTCGTGACGGTGGGCGGTGCTGCGTGTCCGTGTGCTACGTGACATGTCCCATGTGTTGGTGGTGTTATGGTCCTCATGCCTCCAGTAATCCAGCCCTGTCCAGTTTCCCACCTGCAAGTTGTTCGTGCGTGCACTGTACTGGATGCCACATGGCTCTAAGCGGGGGTGCTCCATGTTGCAGGTCTGTGGGGGTGGGGGGTGTAGTGGGTCGTGGGGTGGCTGTACACCCACTGACACCGATTGCTGTGGACCGTGATGTCTGCCTTTCGGCTGTCGTTGTGCACTGCGGTGGCTGACACGTGGCTGTGGGGTGTGGGGGATGCTCCTCCTTGCTGTGCTGTGGGACTGGGGCCTGGTGTGTGTTGTACTTGGGCTGTCCACCGTCCCACCCACTGCACTTTGTGTTCCTGCCACTTACCTGTTACTTGTCGGTTAGTGCAGCTGTGGCGGACACATGGGTGTGGTGGGTGCTCGTTGTGGCGCTTCTGGCATATTTGGGGACCTGTTGGTGGTTACGTGGCTGGCTTAGTGTACACATGTCCCCACGCATCTTACAGTTGTTCGGTTTGGGCTGTGTGTGGTAGTGTCTGTTGCATGTGTGTGTGATGTGTTGTGTATTGTGTGCTGGACATGGGGGTGTTTGTCCCTGGGAGCTGTGGCATGGTAGTTGCGCATGTGAGTACATAGCGGTGTGCTGGTATACATTAGTTTGTACTTACCAGCCTCCACTCCCCTGCTAATCCGGCGAGGATCTCCGGATGTATTACGACTCGCACCTTCTCCTCCCACGCTTTGAAGGTCTTAAAGAGCGCGGGATTCCCTCCGCCAGTGACGGCAGCCAGCTCTCTGTTTTTGCCCTCCTTCTTCTTGACCAGGCTCTTTACGTCATTCCAACGTTTGTTTATCTCGGTTCTGTTCCTGGGCAGGGTCCCGACTGCATTGACCTGGTCTACGATCCGGGTCCACATTCTGTTTCTGGTGGCTAGTGGTGTGTGCTGGACCATGTTCCCATAGATTTGTGGGTACACCTTGATGATCTCGTCGACCATGACCGTCAGCTCCATGGGCGTGAACTTGGGCATCCTTTGTGGTGCCATGGTGTTTGTGGTGCTGGTGCGGTGTGTGTTGTGTAATGTGCAGGGGGTTTGTGGTGCCGGTGTTTGGTGGTGGTGGTGGTGGTGGTGGTTGTGATGTGTGCGTTTCTGTGGTGTGCTGCTGTCCTTGCAATGTCACTGTGTCCTCTCCTCTCCTCTCTGGTTTGCAATGTAGCAAGGGGTTGTGGTCTGTGGGAGTGCTGCTTTTGTACTCACCTATGTGGGTGTGTCCTCATGGTCTGTTGTTTTCAGGTGTGTTGTGTCTGGGGTTCTGGCCTTTGTATTTTTTGTTTGTCCGGGGGGTGTTTTCGGGATGTGTACTGTGCTTGTGTATTTGTGTGTGCCTTGCTGTGTGGACTTGTTGGCCATGTTGTGTGCTATTGGTTTTGTGTGCGGATGGTTTCTGTGCAGGTACGTGGGCGCCATGGCTTCTGCCGTGTCGATTCTCATCGGCGTTGTTTGCGCTGGCGGGCGGTATATTTGTTGTTTTTCCGCGCTCATGGCGGTGCGATCGTAATTTCACGTGCGGTGTGTCGGCCGTGTGGGCGGGCGGTTTTGTGTTGTCGTGCGTGTTTCCGTCCGTGGCGGGCGGTTTGACTCCGACTCGGACGATGGCGGGCGGTATTTTGTGTGATTTTTCCGCCGATGGCGGTTTTCGGTTTGTGTACTCATAATGGCGTGGTCGGTGTTCAGGCGGTGTGTGCGGGCGGATTTTTGCCGCTTCCATGCCTGGCGGATTTTTTTACGCCGGGTATCGTAATGGGCCCCAAAATCCCTAATTTGTAAATATTTAAAAAAATACTTATTACCTAACCCGAATTTGCTCTTGATTGCATCAAAAGAAAGGATATTATCATCCTCCATCAGATCTCCAATATACCTTACTCCTTTATCCATCCAGACTTTCATATAGCCATCTAGTAGAATTTCGGGTAGTAGGTTATTGTCTGCCAGAGGAGAGTATCTATGTATCCTACCTAGTTTAAGTTTCTTCCTGATGGACGTCCATACTTTAAAAGATCCCAATAAAACCTTAAATTTAACTCTTTTAAAATAAGCAAAATCAATATATCGAAGAAGGCAGCCAGCTGAATCCGATCCCAAGAGTAACCTATATATAGAAGGGCTGGATGTTTCCTCTATTGATGTTGGTTCTTTCCCCAATATTGGTGCCATTCGCTGCAAAGCTGCTGCCCAATAATAAACCTGGAGATTAGGTACCGCCCAGCCACCCCGATTTCTAGGTAGGGACATATATCTCAGCGCTCTGCGGGGCGGTTCCCGGCCCACAAAAACTTGGAAATTGCTTGATCAAATGCCAAAAACCAGCTCTTGTTTATTTCCGTTGGAATAGCTCTAAAAAATAGAGAATTTTTGGTAAAAATAACATCTTGATGACATTGCATCTCCCTAAAAGAGTGAGATGCAAATTATTCATTCTATTAAAATCTGTTCTAGTCTTGTGTAGCAGAGGTTCTAGATTAATCTGTACGATTTTATCGACATTGGCAGAGATCTCAACCCCAGATATCTAGTATTTTCCACTACCCGTGTATCAAACATAGCCACATTTGAGTTTTTAACAATCATGGTCTTATCCTCATTAAGATGATACCCCGAAATTTGACCAAAATCTTTTGAGGCTCTTTCAACCTCTCTAATAGCTTCTGATGGATTGGCTGTGATTATTGCGATGTCATCCGCATATGCAAGAATCTTAGTATCCCCTCCCATCGAAGGGATGGCTGAAATCCTATCGTTCCCCACAATTTTCCTGATTAAAGGATCTATATATAGGGCAAATAATAGCGGGGAACAGGGACACCCCTGCCGCGTACCTCTTGTTATTTTGATTGGCTCCGATGTGTACCCCATCATTGCAATTCTAGCCCCGGGATCCTGATATAAACATTTAATTGCTCCAATAAATTTCTTCCCCAAGCCGTATTTCCCCATAACTGCCCATAAGAAGGGCCAGGAGACCCTATCAAATGCTTTCTCCGCATCAAGTAATATTACAGCCATAGGGTCTCCTGACACCTTCGTATAATCAAACAGCGTAATTATACGTTGAATATGATCAGTCGTGCCCCTACCTGGAACGAATCCGTGTTGAAACGGGGAAACTAATCTTTTAATGACCGCTGCCAATCTGGTTGCTAAAATTTTAGAAAAGATTTTCACATCGCTGTTAACCAGCGTGATTGGCCTATATGAACCCAATTCTGAGGGGGTTTACCTTTTTAGGAAAGACTATTATATTAGCTGTCTTCCAGGAATCGGGAATCAGCAGTTCTACTTGTGCTCTATGAAAAACTTCCAGCATAAGAGCCACAAGCTGTGTCTTAAATTTTTTATAAAATTCTCCTGGGATCAAATCCGTGCCTGCAGCTTTGCCTGAAGGAGTAGAATCTATTGCTGCTCTGAGTTCATCTAATGTTATTAATGCACTAAGGCTGTTTTTCTCCTCACAGGATACTTGATCAGGTAATAGCCCTTCTAAGTAATCCTCAATATCAACATCTTTGTTTTGAATATCCTCGGTATACAAGTTTTGATAGAATTTTTGAAATGCCATGAGAACTGCATCAGGGCTATTTACCATACCTATGTCTGGATCCCTGATTTCGCTAATTCTAGACTGTACCGTTTTTTCCTTGTACGTACAGCAAGTACATGGCCCACTCTCTCATTGTTCTCATATACCCTGCTCCGCCATGCCGTATATTTCCCAGCTGCTTTTTGGTGGAGATCTCGGAGATTGCAGACCTAGTAATTATAATTTTTGATTGAGCCGTCCCCGCGTCTCCCCTTCGGCCAGAACCCTTACTAGATCGGCCTCCTCTTTACTCAAATCCTCATACAGGGTATGTACCAAGATATTATCCTTCTTCTGTGATTCCCATCCATATTTCGATGTTTCCCCTCTAATCCCAGCCTTCAAAGCATCCCAAACTATACCTACATCTGTACTCCCTAAGTTCTCTGCTATAAACCTAGGGATCCATTCATTAAGGTGTTGTTGATACCCCTCCTCGCTTAATAAGGCCCTGTTAAATGTCCATCGTGTCTGTGGGGATTCTAATCTGATATCAATTTCTATTACCAGGGGGTTATGATCAGACATAACTTTTGGAAATTTACTAATCTTACAGCCTAATAGCATCTCCTGGGATACAAAGAAATAATCTAATCTCGCATGCACTTGATGTGGTGCGGAGAAAAAGTGAAGCCAGGGTCATCCTCCTTCTGTTCTGCCCATACATCCGCTAACCCATGCAGTGACCTTAATTGCATCAGGGATTTAAAACCTTTGGTTTACGACCATGGTACATCACCCCTCTATTCCTAGATACCTGACAGCTCATATTAATGTTCATATCCCCACATATAATCAAAGGTAAAGGCCAACCCACTAATTCGACATTTAGCCATTCGAACAGAGCCGGGTCATCCAAAACGGAACCATAAATTGAGCAAAGGGTAAATATCTTATGGTCCAAACAGCATTGTGTTATTACCCATCTCCCCAATTTATCAGCAGAAGAGCGCGGGAAACGACCCAACCCTTTCTTTGCCAAAATTGCCACCCCTCTTGTCTTTGTAGTTTGTGTTGTGGAAGCTACAATTTGATAGCCCACCATCCCCAGTGCCCCCTTGTTACAAGCTTCCACATGAGTCTCTTGAAGACAAATAATGTCTGCCTTTAGGAATTGAACCTCCAAGCTGATTCTCCTTCTTTTAACAGGATTATTCAACCCGCATATATTAATAGAGGCTATTCTTAACTTCCTAATTGAAAAAAATAAGATAGTTCCAAACCAAATAAAGATGCAATTAGTGAGATAACCGTCTCCAACTCATACCAGTGCCCAAAGAAAACCCGCCCAAGATACCACCCCTCACCCACAGGCTCCAACCCATCCCCCCCTCCCCACCCTGATCAAAAAGGCAAAAAGGTCCAAGGACCCTTGTGATGCCTCCTGCATGATGTGTGCCCCTAGCCGCCTCCTACAATAAAAACAAAATCATTAAAGAGAGAGAAAAAGGACAAAGCACCCAATTACCCCACTCTAGAGTCAAGTCTTATTTTTTCGTAAGTTCTTGCAGAAACTCCTGTGCCTGGATCTCAGAAGAAAAAACTCTAATCGCCCCCTTGCAAATGACTTTGAGCCTGGCAGGATTCATAAGATAGACTTCGCAGCCCAGTTTCTGGAATGGGGAGATCAGCAGACGCAATCTCCAGCGCCTCTCTACCGTAGCATGACAAAAGTCAGGCCGAACAAAGAAGGAGTGCCCCGCAACTATCTTCCTAGCATCAGGTCTTGCTTTTTCAAATATAGATTGTCGAAGGAGGAAATTACCGAAAAAAATAAGAATGGCTCGTGGTTTGTCATCTTGCCCTGGCTTTTTCTAAGCATCAAGGGAAATCGATGCACCCGCTGTATTTCAGACTCCCAGTTCCAATGACCAAGGTCAGGAAATGCCTCCTTGAATAGCGTCAATACAAACCCCCGGATGTCATCGCCTTCTGCTTTCTCTGCAATCCCAAGTAAACGAAGGTTGTTACGGCGTTGTCTATTTTCAAAATCTTCCAGCTTCCAAAAAACATCAGACATCTTACTATCATTAGCTTCAGTTAATCGGGTGGAGGTTTCAACGTCGCCCTCCAGTTGCACAACGCGTTCTTCCAAAGCTGTGGTGCGTACTGAAGTCTCGGTACAGGCTTTGCTAATTTTGCGCACAGCACCCTGTAATTTTCTAGTGGCTAAATGAGCCCTTTTATGTTCAAGACGTGCCTCAATCTGCATCTGCTTCAATGTTGAATATATCAGATCCATTGTCGGTTGTTGAGTTTGTAGTTCCATTATACCATGATCTTTCGTCATACCCTCTGGGGCTCCGAGCTCATCCTCTAGACTCCTCCCAAACTGAGTGGCAGAGTAGTCCCACTTTAGCTGGCTAGATTGACTGCAGTCGGACGTAAGCCCCTGTCTTTATCTGACTCCTTTATACTCTTTTTCTTTTGCGCACAGGTATGCGTTTTTGAGTGGCAGGGTTGGTGAGGGGGTGCCGCTGTCCCCCTCT